>CM067223.1:2806619-3494119 GCA_034190945.1 Octodonta nipae
CAAACGGGGTTAGATCTGAAGACCTAGCTGGCCATTCGATATTACTTCTCTTCCGATCTATCTATTGGGAAAATATTGTCAAGATAAATCTCGCACTGTTCACGAATAGTACGGGGGGCGGTCCATCCTGTTGAAACCATACCGAATCTGTCCAGTATATTGGGAGTTTTCACCATTCGGGTAAAGTTCTTTTAAACAGGGTATTATGTCATGTTGTAATAGGTCTAAATACTTTTCGGAGTTAAGTGTTCCCTCACTAAAAAAAGGACCCACAATTGAAGTACCCACAATTCCGGCCCATATGTTAACTTTCTTGGAAAACAGTGTATGACTTTCCATAGTCCAATGTGGGTTTTCTGATCTTACTTGAAAAGTGCGTGTTGGCATTGCATATATCCATCATTATTTCGCAAAATTCTATTCTACGGTTCAAGTCATCTTCAGTAAGTTATTGAACTAAATGAACTTTGTATGGGTCCATCCACCCACGCGTCCTCACTGTATAGAGAATCTGGTAACGTGCTCCATTATTTTGTTTTTTCTGTTATTGTGAGTGCTATGCTATATGTTAGTTCTGATAGCGTTTTTGATGTTCGGTTCAAGTTTGTACTAGTTGTAGTATTACATGCAATCTTCTTTTTTTATGGTAGTTTACACAATTAGGTACTTTCTTCACCATAGATGTTTGTTGCGTATGTCCTGAAATGGAATGGGGTTTTAATTCTGATATGTTGGTAACAATTTAAAGAACGATCATGCCAGAGTACTTACATGTGTCTTGTCTTGCTCTGCTGACCGCTCAAGTGGAGGGACTGTATTTTGAGGAGTTGACCCCGCACTGCCTTTTAGTGGATTTTACTGTGTCTATTTCACGACCTGATTTCACTAAAACTACAAACAATGAAGAACTAGAGAGATTAGTTCTTTTACGAGCGAGAATGTCTATCCGTCCCAGACGGTTGATCAAGTGGCTCTGGCAATGAGTATGCGCGCGTAAAAATCACCAACAAAAGCAAAAAAAAATACAAAAGAAAAGATTCGGAATTACACTGCTAATCCAAAACTTTTGTTCAAAATATATACACTACTCTACTAATAAATGTTAATGAATCCTCAACATGTCCATTCTTTGTGTTTTTGTTAGATTTCCGCAAACAACGCAATAAACGTTTTAGTTTAATCATGACGTACGAATGATTTATTTGTTTTGTTTCGAACTAATTTTTGCATATGGATTCCGAGAAATTCACACCCCATTCATCAAATTGTTGTACAACCGAAACATTTCTGTCATTTCCCTCGTCAGTTTCGACCTTCCCTTCGAACGTTGGGTTTTCGCCACCCCTTTTGTCGAATTCCAAATTAAATTCTTGTCGACTACGGCCCTGAGAGACCGATCGCTAGTTAATCGAACATTTCATCACTCCACACACACACACACACACACACACGAGGTGTTTGTGCGTGTAGAATCCTTGCCGATGAAGAAAGAACAACGTCCGACGAATATGAAAATGTCAAAAATAAATCTTCAGCGTGGCGCCGATATTCCAATCGAATATTGTCGCGTGCGTAAAATTAGAATCGCATCTGCAAATAGACAACAAGTGTGTAAAAATATCAACAGAAAACATCAACGCACATGTGAAACAAGGAGTCGCGGATGTGCGTTTCGTGGGGGATACGTCAATGGTTGATACGCGTCAGGAACCTACGAGATGTCGAAAGTGAAAAAATAAAACAAATTTATATTTGTCGGGCAGTTTTTGGAGGGAGGGATATTCAGTCACCATATAGGGGTATCATAACGTCTTTTCCAAACATTTAAAACTATTTTAACTCAAAATAAGAAGATAAATAACATAAATAATAATAAAATAATTAACAATACATCTATTGAGTACCACAATATGATTTATATTATTGTCAAATATCAGAATAGAAAGTGTAGCAAGTGAAATAGCCTCTTGCTCTATCTAGTCTTTTCATGGTATATATGCATTGCAGGCTATCTCTAGGAAATAGATCGTCTAAGCCGCAAAAAAATAGGCATAAAGCTATCGACGTCCTAGAGTACTTTGTTTTAGTAGTTTGTTTAATGTTTTTTACTCTCTCGACTTTATTTATTGCATAATTATTTAAACAAATTCCCGCCTCGCCTTTGAATAATGTTTATATGATTCCTTAGATATGATAGACAGATACTAAACAACTGTCATGATCAAATTCGACGTCCTAGTGTACTTTGTTTTAGTACTTTGATTGGTTTCTTGCTCTCTCGACTTTATTTGTTGGTAAATTAGTTAAACAAATCACGCCCCGCCCTCACTAATATTTATATTGTTCCTTAGTGTTAATGGAGGGATTCTAACCAACTGCAACAACTATTTGTTTTTTTTTAATCTCAGCTTTATTCTTTGCTAAATTATTTTAACAAATTCTAGCCCCGCATTTCAATAATGTTTATATGGTTCCATAGATCTAATTGAATGGTTCTGAACAACTGCCATGAGAGTACTTTGTATAAGTACTTTGTTTGATGCTTTTTTAATTTCTTGGTTTTATTCGTTGCTAAATTATTTAAACAAAATCCGGCCCCGTCCTTCAATAATGTTTATATAGTTCCTTAGATCTAATGTAATGGTTCTAAACAACTCCCATTATCAAATTCGACGTCGTAGAGTACTTTGTGTAAGTACTTTGTTTGATGCTCTTTTAATCTCTCTATTTTATTTGTTACTAAATTATTTAGACAAATTCTCGCCCCACCCTTCAATGATGTTTATATGGTTCCTTAGATCTAATGGAATGGTTCTATACGACTGCCATCATCAAATTCGACGTCCTAGAGTACTTTGTTTTAGTACTTTGTTTAATGTTTTTTACTCACTCGGCTTTATTTCTTGCTAAATTATTTACACAAATTCTTGCCCCGCCTTTCAATATTGTTTATATGATGTGATGGAAAGATAAAGAATAATTCTTTAAGATTTATTCGATACGATCGATACCTACCTAAATGTACTCAATAAGTAAAAATATCGGATACCAAGTATCCAGTACAAAAGTATCGGTATCGAAAACAAAAGTACTCGATACCACAAAGTATCGATACTTTTTTCGTGTCCCTATCCATGATATTATTAAACTAGATTTAAAGGACTCTTTGGGAGATATAGAAATGAACATATCACAGGCAAGCTATAAAAGCACTTCATTATTTGATATACGCCAACACTTTTACTATAGAATAATCTTTCAAAGTATAGGGCTAAATATTACCAGAAGCATGGTTGGTTAGTGACTATAGCAATACGAAATAAAATTTATACATAAGAATACTCGAATTAGACAAGATAAGGACTCAGGAAATATGGCACCGGACAGAAGTAGAATGTTTAACAACACAAAAAACTTAGAGAACAGAGCAGTACAACTCACAGATATTCCAGTAAGGTAAATCGTTTTTTAGAAGAGCGTTGTATGTGTCTGAATCTTACGACACTTAATATTTGGACCGTTGTTTATTAATAGAAATTCAAATGGTGAAGTTTATCTGTATATGTTGGAAAATTTGATGAATCAGCTATTTATTGAAGCCGTTAAAAATCAGCTGATAGGAAGGGAATTCTTTTCTTGATGAGGTCGAAATACATTTTCAGGAAGATGGAATTCACCTCACTACAGGATTGGGAGCTTTACCAGCTAGATTCCCTGATTTAGCGCTATTAGAGTACTATGGAAAACGGCGTTTTATGCCCCGTGTTATTTTTTATTTGTAGTTAATTTGTAAGTTTTCAATTTATTAGTTTGAACTAATTGTTTTTTCTCTGACAAATTTCTTCTTAGTAAAGATTAATTGGACCATTAGAGAATAAAAGTAACGCAAGGTATCTTAACTGAGCCGGTAAATCACATATTACACGAATATTTGGACTGCCTTTGTAGTCATTACTGTAAAAATACGTAAATTTGGCTGCAAACTACTCCCCTATCCAGCATATTCTCCCGATTTAATCCTCTGCGACTATTTCCCCTGTTCAAACCTGAAGAATTGACTGGGCGGTAAGAACAAACAAACAATATGCATATTTGCCGAAAACAAAAATTTATTTAAAAAATTACTGAGTGAATAAACTTTCTTTTGGTCCCGTCACTTACCATACTCCGCACATATTGACATTTTGTTGTATTAGTTATGTTGAAAAATAGATTAACATTAGATTTTGTATAAAAATTCATAAAAAAATTACGCGTTTGTGTTCAATTTCAAAATGATACCTGCTTAAAATTCACCTACAAAAGAAAATTTTCTCAGTACTAAACCAAAGAGGAAGTATATTTACATAATTTTCTGTAACCAGATCGGTCATTGCTTAATAGCAAATGGAGGGAAAAAACAATTTAATGCTTCCTCAAGCATACTAATGCATATTATTTCACTATCTCTTGTAATATTATATCGCAACTTTAATTATATCAAAATTAATAAAGTGTACACTTAGACGTATCTAATTTGTTATAGAACCATTACTTTCATAATATTTATTAATGGTTAGTATCGATTTTTTTGTTGGTTTTGCAGGAAACTATGTATAGTAATATCATACAAGGAAACTAAAAATAAATATAGAAGCAGGATATATAAATTGAAGTGTATGTAACATACTCCTTCTAGTTTTCTGAAAATAGTTCACTTCAGCTAAAATATTTTCAGATATCTGTAGCTTATCGGTATATTTCAAATCCACCAGAATTTGTGCTCCGTTCTGTAGTTATTACAGCCATTTTCGGCAGTTCATCAAAAAAATCATGACTTTTCCAAATCCAAATGAGTTACAGGAAATATGTTTAACATTGGCTCAAATAAGACCAAAAATTTGCTAGTTCTTCAAAAAATCTTCATAGTAATTAAATAGACCAGGGTCGATAATTTTTGAAACCAAAAAAATAATTGTAGGATGAAACCCATTGGAAAAGCAAGGGAACACAGCAACTATAAAAAAGAAAAATAAAAAAGAAAAATTATTTACGGGTGATCTGAGTTCGGGAAAGGGGAAAAACGTTAAATGGCAAAGTTGTAAGAAAAATATTTACTACTTTTGTGTTTACATTTTTTTCACATATCCTCAAAATTTATGCGAAAAAATCAAAAAAACAAGTTTTTGGTGAAATACTTTTTGATGGGCTAAAATTATCCGTATGTCACTCAGGTATGTAAGTATAATCTAGAAATAGAAATAAATATGCATCTACGCATATAATTTGACAAAGATAACCTAACCCTCTCAAAATATTGTAGATGTCTTATTAAATATTAACTTTATTAACTTAATTTTCTGAGAACATTTACCATAGTAATGTATACAGTAATGGGCAAATGTGTGGAACCAAGTAAATATCTCTGGAATTATTAGAGATATCAAAATGAAATTTGGAAAGTGGATACTGCAGTAGATTGCTTGTTTGTTTCCACATTTTTTTACAATTTTGAACTTCCTGTTTTACCGGAAGTAATGTCGATTTTAAAATTTGCAATGAAACACCCTGTATAGTATTTTAGTTCCTGATGAAACATTTTATTGCCAATACAAAAATATCGGGATTGATATTGTTTACTTCAATACCTACCGAGGTATTAACAGAAAAGTAACTAAGGAAAGGAAAAATTCAATGGTAGCTAAACTCGATTCAGATTTCATTTACGCCCGATATAAACAAACCGCTCGGTAAGAATTTGTATTTCTATTGGCCAATCGGTGGCATTATACCGTCACAACCAACAGCACTGCTTGTTCCATAGTTGAATACACGTGCGTTTGTTTAAATCAGGCGCAAATAAAATCTGAATCAAGTTTAGTAGTCCATGAAATTCATTGCAGAAGTGACAATAGTTGTCAAAATAAGTTATTAGTTTTTTTTATTTAAACATAAAAAGATTGTATTGTTTTAATTTGATCGTAAAATAGCCGAATTAAGTGAAAGAGAAAGAATATAAATATTAATGATGATTGGGTATGGGGAGAGGAAAAGGACGCATAAAGAAGTTTGTGACCTTTTTAACATTGTTCTTCCTAATACACAAATATCCCGTTCAGTAGTGACGAAAACTTTGCGAAGGTACGACACAAGTGTAAAAGTTAGCAATTTACCAAAAAGTGGACGGTTAAAAACTGCAAGTAATGAAGGTGTAGTTCAAAATGTTGCTATATCTTTGGAAGAAAATCCTCACTTATCCACTACCGAACTCGCCAATATGCATGGAATTAGCCGTCGTTCAGTAGGAAGGATATTAAGGCGAGAAAAATATCATCCATACAAAATTCGCCTCGTTCAAGAACTCTCCGAAGACGATTTCCACAGACGTTTGCAATTTTGTGAAACGATGATGGATATTTGTAACCTTGATAATAATTTTATAAGAAATGTGGTGTTTTCAGACGAGGCTACATTTTGTTTAAATGGTACGGTTAATCGACATAACTGCCGCTACTGGTCGCAAAGTAATCCTAATTCGGTACAAGAGGCTCATACACTACATCCCTAAAACTTGAACGTTTGGAACGACATTTATAACAACAAAATCGTGGTATCCTTCTTCCTACAAGAAACTTTAAACGGAGATAGGTATTTACAGCTCCTGGAGACACAAGTTTTTCCGGCATTGGAGGTAAATGGACAATTACCAAATAATATCTGGTTTCAGCAGGATGGAGCACCATCCCATTACGTTCGCATTGATCGAGATCATTTAGATAGGACATTTCATCACAGATGGATTGGAAGAAGGGGTACTTATGAATGGCCTGCACGAAGTCCCGACCTTAATACACTAGACTATTTTCTGTGGGGTTACTTAAAGTCTAAGGTTTATGTTGATAGACCAAATAATTTGCAAGAATTAGCTGCAAGAATAACTCAAGACATCCAGAGAATTACACCAGAAGTAATAGCTAATGTTACTAGAGAATTTAATAACCGACTTGCTTATTGTCAACAAGTAAACGGTGTTCAGTTTGAACATCTAAAACTTTAAGTTTAGTTAAGTTAAGTTTCAATGTTTTGAAAATCACTTTGATTTAGTTAATACTTATGATTATGTATTTCTTTAATGGATATTAGATTTTTCCTTTCCTTAATTACTTTTCTGTTAATATCTCGGTAGGTATTGAATTTAACAATATCAAACGCAATATTTTTGTATTCGCAATAAAATGTTTCATCAGAAACTAAAATACTATACAGGGTGTTTCATTGCAAATTTTAAAATCGACATAAATTCCGGTAAAACAGGAAGTTCAAAATTGTAAAAAAAAATTGGAGACAAATAGGCAATCTATTGCTGTATCCACCTTCCAAATTTCAAGTTGGTATCTCTAATAATTCCAGAGATATTTGCTTGGTTCCACACATTTGCCCATCACTGGATAATCATAATATAATGTTTTGTACTTCGTTTTTTAATCTAATTGTTACATCTATATATTCATGATGATAAGTGTCATAATAACACACTTCTGGAAAAATCTGTGTATTTCAAACACTGCAAACGTTTCATGTGCTTTGTCAAGCCCCATTTTCAGTGACAATTAGAAGAAAATTTCAAATATAAAATTAAGTATTTTTATGTTTTCTTGGGAATAACACCACACTTGTACTAAAAACCTGTATATAGAAAGAAAAAACCAAATGTCGATTCTGACTTCGTTGTTGATGGCTTTATATGTATTGAAAATGTAAATTGTAAAATTTCAAATTTCAATATACTCTCTTCGAGGTGTCATTCCTTTGTACGCAAGACAATATACATTATATATTATATATAACATATATTGTTTCTGGTTAGGGAACCTTCATCAGTTGCGCTTCCCACAATTGAATGTCCTCTCGAACACTTCTTTATGTATTTGATACATTTCGTTAAATTTGAAGACGCGAGATGTAAGACTGACATCTAGGATTTTCGAGAGAATTAGCACACAGAGGTTCTGAATCTAGAGCCGTTCCATGTAATTGCTGTTCTCCCTTAACACCTAGGACAGAATGTCACGATAAAATTTTCAGGTTACTTCACCTGTCAGAGATATTGAATACTCTCTGCGTGACATTCTAGGAGTTAAGGGAGAACAGCAATTACACGGAACGGCTCCAGATTTGGATCCTCTGTGTGCTAATTCTCTTGAAAATTCTAGATGTCGTCTTACATCTCGCCTCTTCATATTTCAATATATTTATTTTATTTCAATTGTGGTGTTATTCCCAAGAAAACATAAAAATAATCAAAAATATGCCAGAAATAACATTTAGAAAACAAATAAAATTAAGTGTTTGACATTTTTAACATTTTTGACGTATTTGGCGATTTGACATTTTTGACATCCTTGACATTTATGTCTCTTTTGTCTTTTTTTGACAGATTCGTCACTAACATTTTTTGACATTTTTGGTATGTTTGACGTTTTTTATTTTTATTTTATATTGTTGAAGCTTTTGGCGTTTTTGATATTTTTGGAGTTTTTGGCGATTTTGATGTTTTTGAAGCTTTGACATTTGTGACGTTTTTGATTTTTTTGACGTCATTGTCGTTTTTGACATTGGCATTTTCGACATTTTTAACCTTTTTGATACTTTCCGCTCGGAATTTTACAGAAGTGTTGTGTCCTCTTTGTGTAATACAGTTAGAAACAGACGAATTGAGAGCCCCCTTCTTTTTAAAGTCGGTTAAAAAACGAAAATACCTCATATTTTTGGCGGTTTTTAAGGCCCAAATAATTTACTTCTACGAGTTTGCTATTAAAATTATGTCAGTTATGTCCTATAAGCTATTATTTACGTGATGGTTTATGCGGTTTGCTGTAGAATTTAATGTCACTTAAAAATCTCTATTGACTGATGTACACAAGTGTTGGGAGTTTTTATGCCTTTCTAGACATGTTCTATAGACGTAAGTGTGATAGTTGTAATATTAGGACTTCCCATTTCTACATTTATGTCTTTATGTCACCTGTCCTGTTTTTTTTTAACGCCAAGTATTTTCGTCAATTTTTTGAGAAGCAGTCGTTGATAGCGCTGTACCCATTCTTAAAACTAATTTCGACATCATCTAAAAACAAAATTGATAAGATGATTTCTACAAATTAATTACTGTGTACGACAAAATATTATTCGAATCATGTTGGTGCGTCAACATCTTAGATAAATAGATAAACTCTATAATTAACCCAATAATTTCTCAATCGACATGCGACGATATTCGCGAGATGAGAATCCATAAAAACCATTACCAACGAAATTTTAATTATCCAAAGGCGTCAAGACAACATCTCCGACATTGGAGTCTGCACGCACCACGCAAACTTATCGTCCCGATTTATTCGACCTTGACGTCTTTCAGCGATCGATTCATATGGCGCTTCCTTCATAAATTGATATTGCGAACATAAATTAATCCGAAACGACAGATTAAAAAGTGGTCGTAAATTCATATCTCAAAGAGTTGGTATTTAGCACTAAACTTGTGTTTGACTTGTTATAAATCAAGCTGGCTTCGTTGATAATGCGGGCTAATAGGTCTGCGAACTAGAATTTAATCAACTTTTATCAGATGAAACAATTGATTAGATTATATTATTTGTTTTAAATAAAAACAAATAGTGTAATGTATCGTGAATGATATATTAGGCATATTTTTCAATGTCTAAGTACTTCTTGGGAAATAACACCACAATTTAAAAAATTGCTGTATATTCCAAACGTTTCGGGGTCTAGGTCAGACCCCGTTGTCAATGGTTAAGAAAAAGGGCACAATTCTAAGACGTAAATTAAAATATTTGACAATAGTATGATTTGATTTCTGACGTAACTAAGAGAATTTTATTTGACGCTCCTAGGTTCGACTTTGTTATAATATAGTGCATTCGCCAAAAATGCGACCAAAGAATTGTGTTGATTAAGTAATCCCATTAAAACTATAAGAGAAAACCTAGGAAAAAGAACTTATGAACTATCCCGATATTGGGTTGTTCACAAGGACATGACCATCAGCAATTTCTTCCTTAATCATCGGCAACCAGGAACGACTGAATTCTACGGAGGTAGTAGCGATATAATCGTTTTCATTTAACAAAATTAAAGCAGTCTCTTTTACTTTTCTTTTGGTGTTGTGTTCTTCTTTGTGTAATATAATTGAAACTGTATTTTATGACCAAGGTCCCCAAGCATGTTCACAAATTTTGGATTTTTCTAATTGTGAAATTGAATTTATGACATTCACAAGGGATTTTATAAATCTCAAAATACAAAAAAATATTTGGCGTAACGTTTTATACATGGTATTGATGTTTCAGGTTCAATGACAAAATGACCTAAAATCTCAACCAGTGCAGCTTCAGTTAATACTCTAAGATTCTTGACAATTTAATTGCACACACTTCCTGTTTCTTGAACTTTATGAACTAAATCCCACATATACTGATGCCCAATATTTTTATTTTTGTCTCTGATGAAAAACATGAGCAGTTCAATTCTCTCCTGCAAAGAGTAAACCAATGTCAAAATTTGATGGTCATTAACAACGAAACCCCTACTAATAATAAATTGTTTATATTTTCAGTCATTTTATCAATATTGAAGTATCTCTCGGGGGCAGATGATGAATTGTTTGGGGAGAGGGCAAAGAGGGTTCTTATTATTTATAGAAAACATTTTTCTTGGAAACAACAAAAATTGATACAGGCGTAAAAATTGGTATAAATTCTTCAGAAATGACAAAAACTGCATTGCTTTGTTGTTAAAATGTCTAAATGATGAAAAATGTCTATAGTAACCGAAATATCAACGAAATCAAAAATACAAATGCGAAAAAATAATAATAAAAAAATGTCATACATCTCAAATATGTCAAAAATTGCAATAGTCACATGTTATAATCGTTTATTAAAACCGATAACTATTTCACTCAATAGTGCCTAGATTTATTCATACAAAATATGAAAGATTCTATTTTTTGGAAATGTGAATCAAATATGAACCGGACTTTTGTTTTAAAAATTTTATTGGTACGATCAATACAAATTTTAATACATATTATTTTTCTACATAGTCTCCTCTCTTATGTATATATTTTTCCCACCGAATGGGAAGTTTTTTAATACCTTTCTCAAAGAATGAAACTGGTCGTGTCGATAACCAATTGTGCACAAACGTTTCTACACCTTCGTTGTCCTCAAAGTGGTGGCCTCCCAGTTTTTCTTTAAGTGGCCCAAACATGTGGTAGTCACATGGCGACAAATCAGGACTGTAAGGCGGGTATTCAAGGGTTTCCCAATGCATTTTGTTTAATTTTCCTTGAGTCAATGCAGCAGTATGTGGCCGAGCGTTGTCATGCAACAGAATCACACTTCGGATAGACATATCCCGCCTCTTTTGCCGATAGGCAAGTTTAACTTCTTGGAGTAGTTCGCAGTAATACTCAGCATTAATTGTACGGCGTTCGTGCAGAAAATCGATCAGCAGTACGCCTTTCGAATCCCAAAAAACTGTTGCAAGAATTTTCCCTGCAGAAAGATGGCTTTCTCGGCCATCTGAAAACTTTTTGTGCCAGTCGTACACTTGGGTCCTTGAAAGTGTTTCATTGCCGAACTGTGCAGATAGTCGAGGCAAAATTTCAGACGGTCTAACGCCATCCCGCGCCAAAAATTTGATAACAACACGTTGCGCAACAGACGTATGCACCTCTAGCTCTGACATGATGCTACTAACAGCGCATCGACTACGCCTCGCCAAACCGACGAACTCCCCTCTTCTTAACATCCCTACCTAACATATATCGAGACGTCACGCCACTCGAATTACCTACAAGGCGAGAAACAGAAAAATCCTTTTCGTATTTGATTCACCCTCGTAAATAAACAAAATGTGCAGTATGGCATTGATACCAGTCGATTACGGGTTTGGGTTGCCATAGAGTACCCATACTATTAATTTTATTGAACACAGCTGGGAAATTTAATTGCAATTATTGCAAAATGAAATTATATCAACTGATCAAGAAGTGGTGGTGAGGATTTCATGAACGGGAGATATAGTATCAACAAGATGGTATCCCACCAAAGCATGTTCGACCTGGGCTGAATTATTTTTTTCTAAACAACTGAATAGCTGACATTGGCCTAATCAAGTGGCCAGCAGGACAATGAATTCTACCAAACCAGTGACTCAGGTCATTTGCAAATTGAAACGGCATTTTCATAAACGAACTTGCCTGAGGGGTTCGATTTTTTTTTCTACTATAGCTCTCGATGACTAATAATGTTTGATTACATACCGCGCTCGAAAAATATCGAAAGTATTGTGTTTATATGTTTCAAGGGCAGATCGTACATTCTATAAGTAGGTTTGTCTTTTTTTATCAGATAGTGTTGTATCAACTAGATCGATCGATATTATCGATCTAAAAAATGACAATTTTTCACAGAATGCCTGTTAAGATTACCAATATCTCGATATTGTATTTATACAACGATTTCGTAGTGACGTTCAAAAATAACTTAGAAGGCAAACCTTTAAAAAACAAATAAAGCGTTTCGTGATTTTTCAAAATTACTTTTTGTTGTAGTAAATGTCACAAATGCCACAGAACAAGAGTTTAAAAAAATGTGATTCTGGTAAAATTACATTGTTGCTATTATGATTTTATTTTTGTTTTTCATCAGCGAGAAAATTGACAATGAGTTTAGCCAATAACAACATTTAAAAATGAATGCGCCTACCAATTTAATTTTCTCCTCCAAGGTTCCTTCCGGTGTCATCGTGACCTGAAAGAAGATGGTTTCAGAGCAAACATGCCTCATATCTACAAGCAAAATTTACCCTGATCCCATCAAAATCGAAAACAACAACACGTGGATATTAAATGGAGTCAGCAAAATGCCTAAAACCAATTACCAAGAAAACGATGCCAAGAAATCAAACGACGAAGACATATCTACCTACGTTAAAGAAATGCTGAACGAAATTTGTGATAACGCCGTCCAATTGGCATGCGACTTGCCAACTATAGTGATTCGCAAGCAAAGTGACCAAAGCCCCACTGATAAACTAGTCAAGAACTTTAACAGAAGAACCTCCATCGTAGACCAAGAGGTTCGCCATAGTTTAGGTATCGTAGAAGCTAGAAACTGTAATGTTAACTTTCGCAGAACCGTTAGTGAGTGTATCATTCATGAAAACGACATTATAAAAGACTTTTTAGACTATGCGACTGTATGTGATAAAAGTGAAACACTAAAACCGACGTCCAAAGACTCATCCAAAGATGTCAAAGACAAAGCACATAAGGAGAAGAGGAAAAAGAAGCTATCGTTCAATTCTATATTTGGGAAGAAAGACAAGCACAAAGCCAAAGAACCTAAGGAAGAAGAAGAAACCCACGACAATCTTGCACAGTTACCAGTTTTTCGTTCCAATACTCTAGGGAAAGCTAAAAAGTACTACAGCTCTTTAGAGCTGCAGCAGCAGAAGAACGAACTCCACAGAAAGCCTTCGTTTATCAAAAAACTCGTAAATATCAGCGAGGATTCTTCAAACTTTCTTAAACGTTCGCTGAGTTTTCGCGATAACAAGAAGTCTGAGAAGGAACGAGAAAAGCTCAAGGAAAAGAAGACTCAAGAGTGGAGGCAGTCTCTGCAATCATTAGTGGAAACTGATATCAGTGTTAGTTACAACGATCTCAGCTTTGTCGATTATGATGCTTTGAATGACATCAACTACAGGAGCGCCCATTTGAAGGCTGGCAAACCTGACCCAGGGACCAATTTTATTGGAAGGACACAGAGCATGATCGAAAAAGTAAGTAGAAATAATACAAAATGGGGGGTTCTTTTATTGCTGTTTAGGGAATTGATTCAAGGGGTTGGCAGTAATGTGCTAGTGCTAGTTCTGTTTTGCTAAATGAGGACATAAA
Organism: Octodonta nipae; assembly: GCA_034190945.1. Lineage (NCBI taxonomy): Eukaryota > Metazoa > Arthropoda > Insecta > Coleoptera > Chrysomelidae > Octodonta > Octodonta nipae. The sequence goes on from CM067223.1 coordinate 2,820,583, forward strand.
AAAATGATCTATTAGTATTGGGTATTTGATGCAACAGAAATTCCAATAAAATCGATGTTATTATTTTTTTACCCCACATTCTTCTTAAATTCCTGCAGATTATTTATTGATTTTATATACATGGGTGGTTCGTACATGGGTGGTTCGTTGTAAAGCACACGGCAGTCATAAAAGAGCAATTTCTTGGTACCATATGCTAGATGGAGTACAATCCTAGGTACTGAAGGACAGACAGAGCATATCCCTAATTCTGGCAAATTAATTAATTAAACAGTTCTATTTTATTACTTTTGGACCTCTTGCTTATATGTCTCTCCGCAATACAGGTTGAGTTTTTTTGGTGATCAGTATGGGGATCTCGGAAACTAGCGGATATAGAGCAATGGTTAAATTGGGAAAGATTTGCAGTTTTACTGGCCCAATTTAATGACACTTTCGGATTTTTGTAGTTTTTTCGTTATATCTGATATACCTAATAAAAAATTCATTCAATGTTTTTTAGAATAGTTTTAATAAATCAATCTATTTCATGGCTAGCTACGTTAAAAGTGAAAATAAAAGAGAAAAGCATCCATAACTCAGTTATTTTTATGAATAACTATATCGAGTATTATATCGTTGAAAAGCTCTAAAAATGTCCGATTTTTTGAGGTCATGGCCAACTATGGTTTCCATTAAAAAAAAAGATAAGTTTATGCCATATCTCGAAAACGAGAGCTGTCAGGCAAACCAGGACATAACAATCATATTCGGGATACAATTCCCTTCAATTTTAATATTTACTTTTTTTATAAAATCAAAAACACAGGAGCTAGAGGGATTTGACTAAATCGACAGAATTTCGTTTTTTCAAAATATCTAGTAAGCCATGACTTTTTACAAAAATCCGAAAGTGTCCTTAAATTGGGCCAGTAAAACTGCAAATCTTTCCTGATCATAAAAAAAACTCACTCTGTATCACAAAATAGTGGGTCATTGTTTAAATTGTCGAACTTTAATTGCATACATGGACAAATTTTTACTTATCCTATTTGTGAAATCTTTGAGTGTCATCTATAATTATCTCCTGGTATTCAATTTCATGTGTATAATCTATCTCCTCGCCAAGTAATTGCAGTTCTTTTCTGGTTCAACTTCTATCATCATTTTTGTATTCTTTGCATTAACAATGAAACAATTCCTTTGGAAGCACACCGTAAAAACTTTTAATTGTCCATTATCAGTTGGACCTACAGTTTCCTTTTTAAAATACTGACAAATGTCGTTTTTATCAAGTACAAAATGGAGCGGGCCCCCAAAACGGATCCCTGGTGCACACAAATCTTAACACAATTATTAAATCAAATAATTTCGTGGTAGATAACTTTAACTTTTTGCATGGAGTTTCTTTGGAAAATGGGTCTTTACCGATAACCTCGATGGTTACAATTCTTTCTGTATTTTCAATTTTTCTTACACTATTCTATGATTAATACTCTTCTTGATTTTCGTCCTCTGCATGGGAGACATGTTGACCTGTTTGAAGCCAGTTTATTGCTATTCTTGTTATGTGGCTAACGTTCAACTTCTTTATGACCTTCTTTAGTTTCGCCAATATGCGCTTGGTGCCAACTGCTTCAATTTCAATGATGATACCTTCACGAATAACTAGGTTCGTCAACATTTTGGTTTCAAATCAATCGTATCGAGGGCTTCTTGGAAATCTACCAACAAGGTCGCTATTAGAGCTGTCTTTTTTATGAGAGGTTTGTTACTTCATAGGTGCCAAAACTAGATCTAGACCTGGCTTGTTCCGTTGGTTGGTAGAACACACTTTTCTTTTCTACTCTTGATGCAATAACTCTTCAGAGTAGTCTGTATTGCTGGCGTAAAAACTTTCTGGGGCGATAATTTTTTAGGTCTGTTTTCTCTGTCTTTTTAGTATAGTGGATGCCTTTAACCAATGTTTCGGGTTAGTGCGATCTGTAAACATAAATTCAACAGTGGTCGTATATTCTGTTTCAAAAGGAAATCTTCAGCTTTTATTGCTTCGTTGGCCATCTCAGCTCCAGGTGATTTAATACCTTTTATCTCTACAAAGGAGCTTGTTGATCTCCCTATTATCAATTTTTGGTATTTCCTCAGATCCTTGATATATGATGCTTTGTCGGCATATTAAAGTGTTGGTGTCTAGTTTTTCCTTTTAGCAGTTAGCAGTATCTCCTCCACAATATTCAGCTTTTCTTCACGATTTGGCGTAAATGTACTTTGTTTATTTTTTAGTTAAATTATTCTGGTTTTGCTGGAAGATTATTGATTTCAGACAGCTTTTGTGTGTTTCTGCCTAGCTATCTATCCTGAAATCATAGATAAACTAGGGCGTGTCGGCAGAATCACATTTGCCCTCATGAGGTCTGTGTCTGATTGCTCGACCATTGAGGTTTACCATATTGGCACTAAGCCAACAGGCCTATAGCGAGTGGAATATTGTTTTGGAATTACTATGAAATACATAATTTCAATAGTTTTTGCTTAGTTTGCTGTAGCATTGACTGATTTATTTGCTATTGTGAGATCAAGCGAATAGTATAAGAAATTTATTCCCCTCACCTTTCCTTTATAGTGAGTTTTTTAACTCTGTAGCTTTTACACTATACATTTTTTCAATCTATAATTGTAGAAGATAATTGAATATTTTACGGGTTTTCAACTAACAGAAGACCATTACATTAAAACGATTACAGCCTCAAATATAATCTTTAGCACTTCTACCCAGATGTGTCGTATTATCATAAGAATAACAAATGCTTACATACAAACACCAACAATTGCCGTATTAAAAGTTACTCTATACATGAAAGCCTTCTGACTTGCATTCTATTCTCTATATCGTCTTTTAGATGAACGTTTGAAGATTGTTTCTGCACACTTAGTGAGAAAACCTCTGCTCTGTTTCTCGAAAGTGCAGTTTCCTTGCAAGCTCTCTATTGTAATATAGCTGGCAATTTAGAAATTTAATGCAAGGCATTCTCGAAAGCAGAAATTGAGAACAAGAGCTGATTCAAAGAGGAAAGTGCATGCTAATTAATGAAGTTTGTTGATGGAGTATTGTCATTTTCTCGTTATAGTTCTACGAATTTTAAATAATTAATCTAGCGTAGAAATAATGTACACATTGAAGAACTTCAAAATGATTTTTTTCACATATACAGTGATGGGCAAATGTGTGGAACCATGTAAATATCTTTGGAATTATTAGAGATATCAAAATGAAATTTGGAAGGTGGATACTGCAGTAGATTGCCTATTTGTTTCCAATTTTTTTTACAATTTTGAACTTCCTGTTTTACCGGAAGTAATGTCGATTTTAAAATTTGCAATGAAATACCCTGTATAGTATTTTAGTGTCTGATAAAACATTTTATTGCGAATACAAAAATATCGGGTTTGATATTGTTTACTACAATACCTACCGAGATATTAACAGAAAAGTAACTAAGGAAAGGAAAAATTCGATGATAGCTAAACTCGGTTCAGATTTCATTTACGCCCGATTTAAACAAACCGCTCGGTAAGGATTTGTATTTCTATTGGCCAATCGGTGGCATTATACCGTCACAGCCAACAGCACTGCTTGTTCCATAGTCGAATACACGTGCGTTTGTTTAAATCAGGCGCAAATTAAATCTGAATCAAGTTTAGTTGTCCATGAAATTCATTGCAGAAGTGACAGTAGTTGTTGAAATAAGTTATCAGTTCATTTGATCGTAAAATGGCCGAATTAAGTGAAAGAGAAAGAATAGAAATATTAATGATGATTGGGTCTGGGGAGTGGAAAAGGACGCATCAAGAAGTTTGTGACCTTTTTAACATTGTTCATCCGAATACACAAATATCCCGTTCAGTAGTGACGAAAACTTTGCGAAGGTATGACACAAGTGGAACAGTTAGCAATTTACCAAAAAGTAGACGGTTAAAAAGTGCAAGTAATGAAGGTGTAGCTCAAAATGTTGCTATATCTTTGGAAGAAAATCCTCACTTATCCACTACCGACCTCTCTAATATACATGGAATTAGCCGTCGTTCAGTAGGAAGGATATTAAGGCGAGAAAAATATCATCTATACAAAATTCGCCTGGTTCAAAAACTCTCCGAAGACGATTTCGACAGACGTTTGCAATTTTGTGAAACGATGATGGATATTTGTAACCGTGATAATAATTTTATAAGAAAAGTGGTGTTTTCAGACGAGGCTACATTTTGTTTAAGTGGTACGGTTAATCGACATAAGTGCCGCTATTGGTCGCAAAGTAATCCTAATGGGGTACAAGAGGCTCATACACAACATCCCCAAAAATTGAACGATTGGGCCGGCATTTATAATAACCGAATCGTGGGACCCTTCTTCCTACAAGAAACTTTAAACGGAGATAGGTATTTACAGCTCTTGGAGACACAAGTTATTCCGGCATTGGAGGTAAATAGACAATTACCAAATAATATCTGGTTTCAGCAGGATGGAGCAACCACCCCATTACGGCCGCATTGTTCGAGATCATTTAGATAGGACATTTCATCACAGACGGATTTGAAGAAGGGGTACTTATGAAAGGCGTACACGAAGTCCCGACCTTAATCCACTAGACTGTTTTCTGTGAGGTTACTTAAAGTCTAAGGTTTATGTTGATAGACCAAATAATTTGCAAGAATTCGCTGCAAGAATAACTCGAGACATCCAGAGAATTACACCAGAAGTAATAGCTAATGTTCCTAGAGAATTTAAAAACCGACTTGCTTATTGTCAAGAAGTAAACGGTGCTCAGTTTGAACATCTAATACATTAAGTTTAGTTAAGTTAAGTTTTAATGTTTTGAACATCACTTAGATTTAATTAATAATTATGATTATGTATTTCTTTAATGGATATTAGATCTTTCCTTCCCTTAATTACATTTCTGTTAATATCTCGGTATGTATTGAAGTAAACAATATCAAACCCGATATTTTTGTATTCGCAATAAAATGTTTCATCAGAAACTAAAATACTATACAGGGTGTTTCATTGCAAATTTTAAAATCGACATTACTTTCTGTAAAACAGGAAGTTCAAAATTGTAAAAAAATGGAAACAAATAGACAATCTACTGCAGTATCCACCTTCCAAATTTCATTTTGATATCTCTAATAATTCCAGAGATATTTGCTTGGTTCCACACATTTGCCCATCACTGTATATTCTGCAGTTTTTATTCTTCTCGAAAGTAGTTGGTCGTATCCTACATGAGTGTGCCACTTCGCAGTATTGACACTATTTTGCCTATTTTCGGAACAGATCAAGTTTTTTTTCTTGGTCAGTTTCTAATTACCAGTTCCAAACTTTGTATTATTGGCATTGCTGGAGGATTGATTTTCCCTGGCCGAAGTATGTGAATAAGAGGTAACTGAGTTTAAAGTGGAGGATGTTTTGGTGGCAAATAAAACTTTCACCTTGTTATTGTTAGCATTGACCAGTGAATGTCAACTTTCAATCCAAGCGAAAGACCGATTACAAGAGCTGGAAACAGGAAATGGAAGAACAATTGTATATGTGAGAAATAGCAATGGTCCAAGTACGGGCCCTTGTGGAACACTGGACCAAATAGTTATAAAGATAATTCGTAGAAAAGCCTACTGACCTATATGTTGTACCTGTAGGAATCAGTTTATTTGTTTTTGTCTGCACGTATCATTACTGCTGTTTTCGCGAACGCTAACATTTTTAATGTTGTTTGTTTTAATTCCAGAGGTCTCCAGAAACCCGAAGGCGTGCGTTCCACAGGGTTTCTTCTGTCAACAACAAGTTCCGATTGAGTTCAGCCAGTAAGTAAATTTTCTTTCATTACAGGAAATCTTTTATCATTCAATTTACTTCAGGTTTAACGTCACCATCAGCTGTTTCACTTCCTTCCTTGCATCATCTTTACCAGGAAAATGTTGAAGTTAACTCGGAAAGTGTGCCTTCAGTTCATAGATAGTAAGTAGATTTTTTTTTGCTTACACCGATTTTGTAATTATAAGAAATTTATACGAAAAACTATTAATACGAGGATAATACCGAATTTCTACGAAAAGTTAAAAAACAACATCGTAAACGAAAACACTTGTACAGTTATCACAAAATATCACACCATTAACATTTCTTTAGGGTTTTAAATGTTCAGACCATCTTGTTTTAAATGACCTTCCTGTGTGACCGATGTAAAATTTTGGGCAACTACCACATGTTAACTTATAGACTCCAGGGTTTTCATACTTTTTTAATTTTATCTTTATTATTTTTTATGTGTTTTGCTAAATTATTGTCGGTTTTAAAGGCTGTTTGAATATTTATGTTTAGTAGAAATTGAGAAATTTTTTCAGATGGAGAACCTATAAATGTAATGGATTATTAAAATTTTGAGTTAGAGTTGTTCTATAGCTTTTTTCTTTAATTTTCTGGATAATATGTTATCAATGATTTGAGAGTTGTAACCATTATTGATAGCAGTAGATAAGCTATACAGGTTCTAGCGCAAAATCGACCAAAAATACATGTAATTTCCCATAAGAGATTCTAAGGTCCCGAAACCACGAAATTGAACCAAATTTACCCCCTCCACTCCCACTTCGGCTGGGGGGTGGTCTGCTCGCTGGTTCTTTGGGAGGCTCGGCGGGCGTCGGGTCAAGGGCGCTATGTCGGGCGTCGGGGCGCAGTGATAGCGGTAGTCGGTTGCATCAGTTGGGGGTGGTGGCAACGCAGCGAGGAACGGGGGGCGGTCGTAGGTCGGGGGGTGCGCGGGGTCGGGAACGCGGTGCGTAGGGAATGCGGAGGCATGCGATGCGTAGGGAACGCGGCGAGGATCGAGAATCAACAGAGTGCTTCCGTCGAGTATGGCGAACCGTGACATCATTCGGGAAACGGACTGGCTCGTGTCGGGTGCTTGTCGCAGCGTGTATCACAGCAGGGTGCATTGGCCGCGAGTAGCAAAACACATCTTAAGAACATATAGGATGAACGGAACATATTTTGAACAACGAAATAAATTATCATATGCGCGAGAGCGGCAACTCGTTCGAGTCTCTGCTTTCGTCGGATAAACCAGGGCCACGAGGGCGCCTAGTCCGGGCGTTAGATCTCTTAATATATATAATTAGGCAATTTTAAGCAAAAAAATGTACCGAAAATGCATCGTAAATAATTAATAGGTTCCCAAATATTCGGTAATTAGCATTTCATTACAAATAATAAAATAATTCAGATTCAATGAAGGCAATATCAAAAGATAAGCGAAACCGCAACTGGTGAACTGATAAACATGCGAAACTCGAGCAGTGGTTGATAGTGCAGTGGCTGGATGATTGTAAACAAAATCGTTAATTATAAAAGTAGATACGGTTTTCATTGAAGAGATAATGATAACTAATAATGTAAACAAATAAATATGTAAATGAGGAATAATAATTGCGACTTGAATCGTTGGATTTTGTATCGAGCGGCGGGTAATTCGGAAAGAATACCGTTGGAGAAATGGTTGGAACCACTACAAATGCTAGAAACGGCCCATAGAAACGACTAGAACCATAGAAACGGCTGGTTGAAGCCACTACAAAAGCTAGAAATGTCCCGTAGAAACGACTGGTACAGTAGAAACGGCTAGTAGAAATGGTTGAAGCCGCTACAAAAACTAGAAACGTCTCGTAAAAACTACTGGGCCAGTAGAAACGACTGGTAGACTGGTTGAAGCCACTACAAAAACTAGAAATGACCCGTAGAAACGACTAGAAACTTAGAAATGGCTGGTTGGAGCCGCTAAAAAAGCTAGAAATGGCCCGTAGAAACTACTGGGCCAGTAGAAACGATTGGTAGAATGGTTGAAGCCACTACAAAAAATTAGAAATGACCGGTAGAAACGACTAGAAATTTAGAAATGGCTGGTTGGAGCCGCTACAAAAGCTAGAAATGGCCCGTAGAAACGACTGGTAGAAGCCACTACAAAAACTAGAAATGACCCATAGAAACGACTAGAATCATAGAAACGGCTGGTTGAAGCCACTACAAAAGCTTGAAATGTCCCGTAGAAACAACTGGTACAGTAGAAACGGCTGGTAGAAATGGTTGAAGCCACTACAAAAACTACAAACGTCTCGTAAAAACTACTGGGCCAGTAGAAACGACTGGTAGAATGGTTGAAGCCACTACAAAAATTAGAAATCATAGAAATGACTAGAAACTTAGAAATGGCTGTTTGGAGCCGCTACAAAAGCTAGAACTGGCATATAGAAACTACTGGGACCAGTAGAAACGACTGGTAGAATGGTTGAAGCCACTACAAAAACTAGAAATGACCCGTAGAAACGACTAGAAATTTAGAAATGGCTGGTTTGGAGCCGCTACAAAAGCTAGAAATGGCCCGTAGAAACTACTGGGTCAGTAGAAACGACTGGTAGAATGGTTGGAGCCACTACAAAAAACTAGAAACGCCCCGTAGAAATGACTGGTACAGTAGAAACGGCTGGTAGAAATGGTTGAAGCCGCTACAAAAACTAGAAATGGCCCGTAGAAACGACTAGAAACTTAGAAATGGCTGGTTGGAGCCGCTACAAAAGGTAGAAATGGCCCGTAGAAACTCCTGGGCCAGTAGAAACGACTGGTAGAATGCTTGAAGCCACTACAAAAGCTTTCTCTGGACCATAGAAACGGCTTGGTCCGTTGAATGGCTGAAGACCCGTAGAAACAACTTAGCCTGCAGAAACGACTGAAAACGTAGAAACGACTAGAACGATCCATAGAAACGCAAGGAAATATATATATATATATATATCTTGATATTGATATATCATATGCTGCTCTGAAATAAAATTGTAAATACAAGACACTGTTTTACTACCTAAAGTACTTCTGATTAGAACCTTGTTATCTCTCCAGCTTCATATATTCAAGAAAGAGATCAGAAATCTGATAAGTAGGTTCAGTAAACCGTACCTTGTCTGTGACAGCATAAGTCCTGCTCTCATTGATTTATCACCTGCTAACTATGAGTATATGTAACTTATATGTTTATAAAGAATAATGTTTCCTCAGCCGGATTTCATATTTAACAAGTGTAATGTAATAGCTATGAATTAAAGCAGATAAAAGGAACAACTCACCCATATAGAAATTTTCGGAAATAGAACAGGACCTGCTCCCCCTTTTACACGATGTCATAAGCTGCACTCTCATTGGTTTATCAGCACACCTGCTAACCACCAGTATATGTAACTTATAAGCTTGTAAAAAATAAAGTGAAAATAATATCTTACAAATGATAAGCCTTTGATGTTCTTTAGAAAGCTACTATGGATGTGAAAGTGGTTGCGGTAGAAAATCACTCGACCTAAGAGAAAACAAATGTGTGCGTAAGATTTTATAATACTAACCATAAAGAGTTCTATTCCACACCGCCCAGGAGGCTGAACTCAAGGCGCGCTTGTTTTTTTTATAGTGGAACATCCCCTATAGGCCTATATAACCACTTTATGACAATATGAGCAGTGAAATCTAATCAAAATCAATAAAAGTAGTTCTTTAAGTAATCGTACTATAAGGCTGCATGAATAGTGATCCTAATAAAGATATCTATCAGTGATCTCTAACTTAATAAAGATAGCTCATTAATTCACCCAGCATGTAATACATGGAAGCATAATCAATGAATATTAGATCAACAAGCGTAATTCTGTAAGTAATCATTCTATACCACAGTGATCCTAATAGAGATAGTTCTTTAAGTCATCATGCTATAGGGTTGCACGAGCAGTGATCTCTAACTTAATAAAGATAGCTCATTAATTCACCCAGCATGTAATACATGGAAGCATAATCAATGCATATTAGATTAGATTAACAAGATTAATTCTTTAAGTCATCATGCTATAGGGTTGCACGAGCAGTGATCTCTAACTTAATAAAGATAGCTCATTAATTCACCCAGTATTATTCACGCATAGACTGAATATGAGAAGGTTATGATGGATATAGCTATAATGTATTCAAGTAGGGAGTTTAAGTTTCCATAATAGAATAATGACCCCAAGCCAATGTTTCATAAGAGTCCGAAATCTGATATCGTTTATCATCCTCTGGACTTAGGGCAATTTTCTGTTGAGTAATTGAGTACACTGTATGTTTATTGGCTTTGATGAGATTTTGTTCGACTGATTTGGTTTTAAGTTTCTCCAGGCACTCAATATAATCTTCAAAGGTAATTTTGGTCTTAAGGGAGGATTTCTTTACTCCTTTAGCTTTCTTTGTTGGCTTGATATCTTCATCCAACTTGCTGGTATACATTTTAGATTTAAGCCCTATAAAATCTATCAATATCTTACCATTATTCTCATCTTTCCACATACCGAGCACTTTCTTGTTTACTAGAGGGATTCCGAATCTGTTGTCTGGAGGATAATCTGAGGTATCAAATCTCTCATGACAGTCCCTTTTCACTATTTCATAAACATCTCTATTCCTTATCTCTGTGAATAAGCTGTCTGTGTCTGTATATGCTATAGAGACATCATCACCGAATTCTTTCTTTAAATAACCATAATAGAAATCATATACTGTTGTTTTAGCCAAGTCCAAAACAGCCATGCCTACGTACATGGGTTTATTAAAGAGGATTTCCAACTTTGCGAGCTCAACTGCAACTAAATTTTCATTGAAGATTGTGCAAGACTTGAATTCTGGTTTGGATATCATTGCCTCTAAGCCGTATCTACCCTGCCATTTGGAAATCAGTCGAACATTGGCCCTTTTTCGTAAATTTTCTAAACATTTTCCAAATACGGCATTATTCATTAATTTGAATAGATTCTTTTCAAATTCAGTCTTCGCTTGACTCCTTAACCTGGTGTTTAAGTCTATGTATGACTTAAGCCAAGGTGATTGGTTAAATTTGAGAGCACGATGAATTTTCGTGAGCTTAAGATCATATTGTAATGCCTGTTTTAAATTTCTATAATGAATGACGTATTTATGTTTATCATATAACGTAGCCAGTAGTTTTCTGTTTTTGGAACCGGGGGGAGTTATATGTTGCGGGCAGAAAGGCAAATCATTGTGCTCATCATGGAGGTGTTGCGGATACTCCAAATCAACTTCCAAAAAATAACCAATGTCTGAATCATCGGGAATTTGAGTGACATCGATGTTAGTGTCAACCCATTCGAACCCTCCATATGGTAAATATTGAGACATTGCGAACCCATATTGGTTATTGCAGTCGTAATATTTTAAGGTCACTGTAGGCTTTGTAGGATCATAAGCTTTCATATATCTATTATTAGCAACACATCGTCTCTTTGAACATTGTGATAATCCCCCTCGGATTCCTTTTTCAACAAATAATAATTGCTCAATGTCTGTAAGAAGCTCCAATTCCTGTCTGGTCTTGAAAAGCATACAATCCCATGTATAACCAGGTAATGTGAAATAATGACCTGGATCTAGACCATAACTTTCAAGGCTACTGTTTCGAAACTTTTCAAAAACATCAGCCAGCAACATAATATCAGTCTTCATATATAAATCAGTGTACTCACCCAAGTTTTTGATTCCAAACTCAGTCCACACCCGTCTTGCATGGGTGTATTGTTCATCGGTGATGCCAGTATCTTCCAGTTTGTTATAAAATTTATCCTGACTTGGTAAAGATTCATCCGAAAATTTTTCAAAACAATCAAGATAATCATAGCAGAATACCCCCTTTTTAGTTAATAAAGTGAATTGATTGTCATGTAAACCGGAAAATTGTGAACGTAGTTCAGGAAACTGTGGTAATGAGGAGGCAAGAGTGTCAAGTGATGCAGCAAGAAATCTAAATGAATCGATGAATCGGAATTTAATTAATGAGTCGTTGAAATGTTTGGTGAATGAGATGTACTTTTCCTTAGTAATAGGAAGTATATCAATCTTTCCTTCAGCACACTGCGCAATTTGATCGATAATGAAGTGGCTATCGTATCCTGACAAGTTGTGAAAAACAACGGGTACTATATGCGTGTCCTGATAATTAATATTACAAGATTCATGGGCTGGACCACGATAGTTTGATTTTCTGCTATCACTATTATTAAATCCAGAGGCAAGATGGAAATGGTCACGCACTTTCATGTCTTCAGGAGTGAACGGTTTCTCGCAGATATGACAAAGAGTGGCTATATCATACTGGTGCTGCTCTTCATGTGAAAGTGGATCGATGTCGTACGGACAGAGGAAAATGGTGTTTAGATCTTCTGATAGCTGTAGCATTTCTTTAGCAAACCAGTCTATGCAGGATGATCCTCTATAGGAACGGTAGAAAGATAACGACTCATCATAAGAACACTTCAGGTAATATCCTATAGCTGAAGGGATGTGTTCTTGATATTTGGTTTTATCATTGATATGTTTCAGGACACTTTCCAAATCAGCATAAATAATGAAGGGAGATCTTTCTTTGTTTTTAAAGTTTTTAAACTTTAAAATCTTGTTGGTTTCGTCAGGCAATCTCATCCTACATTTGTTCAGCATACTACAGTCCTCCATATGAATATTAAATTTTTCTTCAGAACAAAAATAATGCAGACAGCGGTCACAAAAGTATTTTTTATGCTTGTCATTGCTGAGTTGAGAAGATACCAGTCTGGACAAATCTTTGATCCATACAAAATGATAATTTACAGGAGTTGAATCATCTTTATCGTATCGGTCCTGAATCAACAGAAGGTTTACATGACGATCCCGTTTATCTCTAGTGAGATATGTTGGTAGTACAATAAATTTTTTAGACTTCTTTAGTATATATACATTGACTGAGATGTTGTTTTGTTTCTCAAATCGAGGGATTTGCGGTGTCGTCATCGGAAACTGGATGCCTTTGAGCTTCAACACCTGTGAGTAGTGCGGGTACTTAGAAGTTCGTTGTGGATCTTTTTCAACAGGATAAAGGGCGGACACAATGCTCCATGCAAAACAGGCATTATCTTCGTTCTTAACATTGATACATGCTTTCTTCCTCTTTATTCCACCAGGTAGATCAACATAAGATGACCCAAGTTGGGGAGTATACTTGTTAATGTTTACACCCAAATTATGGATTCTCACTAAAGCCCAACCACTTGAACCTTCTGAAAATTGATCAACATCTTTCATAAACGGTTGTACTACACATTCCTCCCACCATTCATTTAAATCGGTATCTCTCAGTATAGAAGCATTCGATGTGTTGAAATACTTGATTTCAGAGACCACTTGTTCTGCCTTAGACATCTCAAATTCAGCGGCAAATACTGTATTCACTTTCACGGCCTCTTCAGTTTTCAAAACATTCTGGATACGCCTCATGAAAAGTGATTTGCAGTCGGAGAAAAAAGTTTGAATATCCTTATGCTTGAGATTTGCTATCACTCCAGTCCTAACACGCCTCTTAAATGCAGATATACAGTCAAACCATCGCACTCTGTCACTAGTCCATTCTCTACGCGATGACCCAACTCCAGATCCTTTCTTTTGCAAATATTTTATTTGGGTTCGGAAAGTCTTAATGTTGGCTAACGTTGCCTGGAGGTTCTGTTTTTCACCCACTGTTGTCGCTCTCTTTATCTGATGATGAAGATGTCGGATTGCCTTGGTACATTGCCTAAGTCCATCCTCCGCGGTGGATCCATCAAATTTCTCACGCAGATTCACCAATAGAGCAGTTACTGCAAAGAGAATACTCTTCACCAGTGCAGAGAGAACCATGGTTTCTATAAGAGATTTAAATTAACTAATAAACTTTGAAATCACTGTTTTAGTTAATATGCACTACAAGCACGTCTTGACTCACTGAGTGAAACTCAAAGACTAATGTATTCTCTAGTATGAAAAACTACTTTTATAGTCATATATTCATCATCATTCACCTGAGGGTATGTTCCGAATTATGAGTGAGTTCAGAAACTACTATCATAATTTAATATATTAAGCCTGCAAATGAAATAATGTCCGATGCCGAATAAGTATATACTATATAATCCTTGAAATATACTTCCTGAACACGATCCAACCCCCCAACAAATAAAAATAAATTAACAAAAATTTGGAAATAGAACATTGAGTTGAAAGCCAGACAAAGTGGTTGATTCATAAAACAAACTACAAATGTATGATATAACCTGTAATAATTCCAATAATTTTTGAACGACAGGCACAAAATATTGGAAGCTAATTAACAAAAATTTGGAAATAGAACATTGAATTGAAAAGCAGTCAGAAAATACTTGATTCGATAACAAACTGCAAAATTTACGCTAACATTTTTTGAAAAGCAGCCACAAAATACTAGAAGCAAATTAACAAAAAATGAAATTAAGTAAATACTCACATAAAGTTTTTTAGAACAACACAAATACAATCACTAGATACACTTAAAAAGCAATCTCTTTGAAAGTCGAATTAACAGTGAATTTAACACAACACAATCACTAGATACACTTAAGATGTGATCACTTTTGTAGTCGAATTAACAATGAAATAAAAATTCGCGAATTATTTTATTTATCAGCATCGAACTACGTCATTTGCGTATAACGAAATTTCCGTTAGTTCTAGAAAAACAACTAATTAATGCTTATCATATGGGAACTTCCTGCAAAAGTTTGTTGCTGCAAACAACATGATAACCTAATCAAACCACAGCTTCCTGTAAATTTATTTAGCTCGGTTTCAATTAGCGTAAACAAGATATGACAGTTTCCTTTCACTGCGGTCATCATTTCCGGTTTGTGGTTTTGATATCTAAAATACCAGATATAATGTGAATTTATTATCAGGAAATTTCCGGTTTGTGGTTTTGATATCTAAAATACCCGATATAATGTGAATTTATTATCAGGAATTTTTAAATAATCACGGATTCATGATTATTTAAAAATTCCTGATAATAAATTCACATTATATCGGGTATTTTAGATATCAAAACCACAAACCGGAAATTTCCTGATAATAAATTCACATTATATCTGGTATTTTAGATATCAAAACCACAAACCGGAAATGATGACCGCAGTGAAAGGAAACTGTCATATCTTGTTTACGCTAATTGAAACCGAGCTAAATAAATTTACAGGAAGCTGTGGTTTGATTAGGTTATCATGTTGTTTGCAGCAACAAACTTTTGCAGGAAGTTCCCATATGATAAGCATTAATTAGTTGTTTTTCTAGAACTAACGGAAATTTCGTTATACGCAAATGACGTAGTTCGATGCTGATAAATAAAATAATTCGCGAATTTTTATTTCATTGTTAATTCGACTACAAAAGTGATCACATCTTAAGTGTATCTAGTGATTGTGTTGTGTTAAATTCACTGTTAATTCGACTTTCAAAGAGATTGCTTTTTAAGTGTATCTAGTGATTGTATTTGTGTTGTTCTAAAAAACTTTATGTGAGTATTTACTTAATTTCATTTTTTGTTAATTTGCTTCTAGTATTTTGTGGCTGCTTTTCAAAAAATGTTAGCGTAAATTTTGCAGTTTGTTATCGAATCAAGTATTTTCTGACTGCTTTTCAATTCAATGTTCTATTTCCAAATTTTTGTTAATTAGCTTCCAATATTTTGTGCCTGTCGTTCAAAAATTATTGGAATTATTACAGGTTATATCATACATTTGTAGTTTGTTTTATGAATCAACCACTTTGTCTGGCTTTCAACTCAATGTTCTATTTCCAAATTTTTGTTAATTTATTTTTATTTGTTGGGGGTTGGATCGTGTTCAGGAAGTATATTTCAAGGATTATATAGTATATACTTATTCGGCATCGGACATTATTTCATTTGCAGGCTTAATATATTAAATTATGATAGTAGTTTCTGAACTCACTCATAATTCGGAACATACCCTCAGGTGAATGATGATGAATATATGACTATAAAAGTAGTTTTTCATACTAGAGAATACATTAGTCTTTGAGTTTCACTCAGTGAGTCAAGACGTGCTTGTAGTGCATATTAACTAAAACAGTGATTTCAAAGTTTATTAGTTAATTTAAATCTCTTATAGAAACCATGGTTCTCTCTGCACTGGTGAAGAGTATTCTCTTTGCAGTAACTGCTCTATTGGTGAATCTGCGTGAGAAATTTGATGGATCCACCGCGGAGGATGGACTTAGGCAATGTACCAAGGCAATCCGACATCTTCATCATCAGATAAAGAGAGCGACAACAGTGGGTGAAAAACAGAACCTCCAGGCAACGTTAGCCAACATTAAGACTTTCCGAACCCAAATAAAATATTTGCAAAAGAAAGGATCTGGAGTTGGGTCATCGCGTAGAGAATGGACTAGTGACAGAGTGCGATGGTTTGACTGTATATCTGCATTTAAGAGGCGTGTTAGGACTGGAGTGATAGCAAATCTCAAGCATAAGGATATTCAAACTTTTTTCTCCGACTGCAAATCACTTTTCATGAGGCGTATCCAGAATGTTTTGAAAACTGAAGAGGCCGTGAAAGTGAATACAGTATTTGCCGCTGAATTTGAGATGTCTAAGGCAGAACAAGTGGTCTCTGAAATCAAGTATTTCAACACATCGAATGCTTCTATACTGAGAGATACCGATTTAAATGAATGGTGGGAGGAATGTGTAGTACAACCGTTTATGAAAGATGTTGATCAATTTTCAGAAGGTTCAAGTGGTTGGGCTTTAGTGAGAATCCATAATTTGGGTGTAAACATTAACAAGTATACTCCCCAACTTGGGTCATCTTATGTTGATCTACCTGGTGGAATAAAGAGGAAGAAAGCATGTATCAATGTTAAGAACGAAGATAATGCCTGTTTTGCATGGAGCATTGTGTCCGCCCTTTATCCTGTTGAAAAAGATCCACAACGAACTTCTAAGTACCCGCACTACTCACAGGTGTTGAAGCTCAAAGGCATCCAGTTTCCGATGACGACACCGCAAATCCCTCGATTTGAGAAACAAAACAACATCTCAGTCAATGTATATATACTAAAGAAATCTAAAAAATTAATTGTACTACCAACATATCTCACTAGAGATAAACGGGATCGTCATGTAAACCTTCTGTTGATTCAGGACCGATACGATAAAGATGATTCAACTCCTGTAAATTATCATTTTGTATGGATCAAAGATTTGTCCAGACTGGTATCTTCTCAACTCAGCAATGACAAGCATAAAAAATACTTTTGTGACCGCTGTCTGCATTATTTTTGTTCTGAAGAAAAATTTAATATTCATATGGAGGACTGTAGTATGCTGAACAAATGTAGGATGAGATTGCCTGACGAAACCAACAAGATTTTAAAGTTTAAAAACTTTAAAAACAAAGAAAGATCTCCCTTCATTATTTATGCTGATTTGGAAAGTGTCCTGAAACATATCAATGATAAAACCAAATATCAAGAACACATCCCTTCAGCTATAGGATATTACCTGAAGTGTTCTTATGATGAGTCGTTATCTTTCTACCGTTCCTATAGAGGATCATCCTGCATAGACTGGTTTGCTAAAGAAATGCTACAGCTATCAGAAGATCTAAACACCATTTTCCTCTGTCCGTACGACATCGATCCACTTTCACATGAAGAGCAGCACCAGTATGATATAGCCACTCTTTGTCATATCTGCGAGAAACCGTTCACTCCTGAAGACATGAAAGTGCGTGACCATTTCCATCTTGCCTCTGGATTTAATAATAGTGATAGCAGAAAATCAAACTATCGTGGTCCAGCCCATGAATCTTGTAATATTAATTATCAGGACACGCATATAGTACCCGTTGTTTTTCACAACTTGTCAGGATACGATAGCCACTTCATTATCGATCAAATTGCGCAGTGTGCTGAAGGAAAGATTGATATACTTCCTATTACTAAGGAAAAGTACATCTCATTCACCAAACATTTCAACGACTCATTAATTAAATTCCGATTCATCGATTCATTTAGATTTCTTGCTGCATCACTTGACACTCTTGCCTCCTCATTACCACAGTTTCCTGAACTACGTTCACAATTTTCCGGTTTACATGACAATCAATTCACTTTATTAACTAAAAAGGGGGTATTCTGCTATGATTATCTTGATTGTTTTGAAAAATTTTCGGATGAATCTTTACCAAGTCAGGATAAATTTTATAACAAACTGGAAGATACTGGCATCACCGATGAACAATACACCCATGCAAGACGGGTGTGGACTGAGTTTGGAATCAAAAACTTGGGTGAGTACACTGATTTATATATGAAGACTGATATTATGTTGCTGGCTGATGTTTTTGAAAAGTTTCGAAACAGTAGCCTTGAAAGTTATGGTCTAGATCCAGGTCATTATTTCACATTACCTGGTTATACATGGGATTGTATGCTTTTCAAGACCAGACAGGAATTGGAGCTTCTTACAGACATTGAGCAATTATTATTTGTTGAAAAAGGAATCCGAGGGGGATTATCACAATGTTCAAAGAGACGATGTGTTGCTAATAATAGATATATGAAAGCTTATGATCCTACAAAGCCTACAGTGACCTTAAAATATTACGACTGCAATAACCAATATGGGTTCGCAATGTCTCAATATTTACCATATGGAGGGTTCGAATGGGTTGACACTAACATCGATGTCACTCAAATTCCCGATGATTCAGACATTGGTTATTTTTTGGAAGTTGATTTGGAGTATCCGCAACACCTCCATGATGAGCACAATGATTTGCCTTTCTGCCCGCAACATATAACTCCCCCCGGTTCCAAAAACAGAAAACTACTGGCTACGTTATATGATAAACATAAATACGTCATTCATTATAGAAATTTAAAACAGGCATTACAATATGATCTTAAGCTCACGAAAATTCATCGTGCTCTCAAATTTAACCAATCACCTTGGCTTAAGTCATACATAGACTTAAACACCAGGTTAAGGAGTCAAGCGAAGACTGAATTTGAAAAGAATCTATTCAAATTAATGAATAATGCCGTATTTGGAAAATGTTTAGAAAATTTACGAAAAAGGGCCAATGTTCGACTGATTTCCAAATGGCAGGGTAGATACGGCTTAGAGGCAATGATATCCAAACCAGAATTCAAGTCTTGCACAATCTTCAATGAAAATTTAGTTGCAGTTGAGCTCGCAAAGTTGGAAATCCTCTTTAATAAACCCATGTACGTAGGCATGGCTGTTTTGGACTTGGCTAAAACAACAGTATATGATTTCTATTATGGTTATTTAAAGAAAGAATTCGGTGATGATGTCTCTATAGCATATACAGACACAGACAGCTTATTCACAGAGATAAGGAATAGAGATGTTTATGAAATAGTGAAAAGGGACTGTCATGAGAGATTTGATACCTCAGATTATCCTCCAGACAACAGATTCGGAATCCCTCTAGTAAACAAGAAAGTGCTCGGTATGTGGAAAGATGAGAATAATGGTAAGATATTGATAGATTTTATAGGGCTTAAATCTAAAATGTATACCAGCAAGTTGGATGAAGATATCAAGCCAACAAAGAAAGCTAAAGGAGTAAAGAAATCCTCCCTTAAGACCAAAATTACCTTTGAAGATTATATTGAGTGCCTGGAGAAACTTAAAACCAAATCAGTCGAACAAAATCTCATCAAAGCCAATAAACATACAGTGTACTCAATTACTCAACAGAAAATTGCCCTAAGTCCAGAGGATGATAAACGATATCAGATTTCGGACTCTTATGAAACATTGGCTTGGGGTCATTATTCTATTATGGAAACTTAAACTCCCTACTTGAATACATTATAGCTATATCCATCATAACCTTCTCATATTCAGTCTATGCGTGAATAATACTGGGTGAATTAATGAGCTATCTTTATTAAGTTAGAGATCACTGCTCGTGCAACCCTATAGCATGATGACTTAAAGAATTAATCTTGTTAATCTAATCTAATATGCATTGATTATGCTTCCATGTATTACATGCTGGGTGAATTAATGAGCTATCTTTATTAAGTTAGAGATCACTGCTCGTGCAACCCTATAGCATGATGACTTAAAGAACTATCTCTATTAGGATCACTGTGGTATAGAATGATTACTTACAGAATTACGCTTGTTGATCTAATATTCATTGATTATGCTTCCATGTATTACATGCTGGGTGAATTAATGAGCTATCTTTATTAAGTTAGAGATCACTGCTCGTGCAACCCTATAGCATGATGACTTAAAGAACTATCTTTATTAGGATCACTATTCATGCAGCCTTATAGTACGATTACTTAAAGAACTACTTTTATTGATTTTGATTAGATTTCACTGCTCATATTGTCATAAAGTGGTTATATAGGCCTATAGGGGATGTTCCACTATAAAAAAAACAAGCGCGCCTTGAGTTCAGCCTCCTGGGCGGTGTGGAATAGAACTCTTTATGGTTAGTATTATAAAATCTTACGCACACATTTGTTTTCTCTTAGGTCGAGTGATTTTCTACCGCAACCACTTTCACATCCATAGTAGCTTTCTAAAGAACATCAAAGGCTTATCATTTGTAAGATATTATTTTCACTTTATTTTTTACAAGCTTATAAGTTACATATACTGGTGGTTAGCAGGTGTGCTGATAAACCAATGAGAGTGCAGCTTATGACATCGTGTAAAAGGGGGAGCAGGTCCTGTTCTATTTCCGAAAATTTCTATATGGGTGAGTTGTTCCTTTTATCTGCTTTAATTCATAGCTATTACATTACACTTGTTAAATATGAAATCCGGCTGAGGAAACATTATTCTTTATAAACATATAAGTTACATATACTCATAGTTAGCAGGTGATAAATCAATGAGAGCAGGACTTATGCTGTCACAGACAAGGTACGGTTTACTGAACCTACTTATCAGATTTCTGATCTCTTTCTTGAATATATGAAGCTGGAGAGATAACAAGGTTCTAATCAGAAGTACTTTAGGTAGTAAAACAGTGTCTTGTATTTACAATTTTATTTCAGAGCAGCATATGATATATCAATATCAAGATATATATATATATATATATTTCCTTGCGTTTCTATGGATCGTTCTAGTCGTTTCTACGTTTTCAGTCGTTTCTGCAGGCTAAGTTGTTTCTACGGGTCTTCAGCCATTCAACGGACCAAGCCGTTTCTATGGTCCAGAGAAAGCTTTTGTAGTGGCTTCAAGCATTCTACCAGTCGTTTCTACTGGCCCAGGAGTTTCTACGGGCCATTTCTACCTTTTGTAGCGGCTCCAACCAGCCATTTCTAAGTTTCTAGTCGTTTCTACGGGCCATTTCTAGTTTTTGTAGCGGCTTCAACCATTTCTACCAGCCGTTTCTACTGTACCAGTCATTTCTACGGGGCGTTTCTAGTTTTTTGTAGTGGCTCCAACCATTCTACCAGTCGTTTCTACTGACCCAGTAGTTTCTACGGGCCATTTCTAGCTTTTGTAGCGGCTCCAAACCAGCCATTTCTAAATTTCTAGTCGTTTCTACGGGTCATTTCTAGTTTTTGTAGTGGCTTCAACCATTCTACCAGTCGTTTCTACTGGTCCCAGTAGTTTCTATATGCCAGTTCTAGCTTTTGTAGCGGCTCCAAACAGCCATTTCTAAGTTTCTAGTCATTTCTATGATTTCTAATTTTTGTAGTGGCTTCAACCATTCTACCAGTCGTTTCTACTGGCCCAGTAGTTTTTACGAGACGTTTGTAGTTTTTGTAGTGGCTTCAACCATTTCTACCAGCCGTTTCTACTGTACCAGTTGTTTCTACGGGACATTTCAAGCTTTTGTAGTGGCTTCAACCAGCCGTTTCTATGATTCTAGTCGTTTCTATGGGTCATTTCTAGTTTTTGTAGTGGCTTCTACCAGTCGTTTCTACGGGCCATTTCTAGCTTTTGTAGCGGCTCCAACCAGCCATTTCTAAATTTCTAGTCGTTTCTACCGGTCATTTCTAGTTTTTTGTAGTGGCTTCAACCATTCTACCAATCGTTTCTACTGGCCCAGTAGTTTCTACGGGCCATTTCTAGCTTTTTTAGCGGCTCCAACCAGCCATTTCTAAGTTTCTAGTCGTTTCTACGGGTCATTTCTAGTTTTTGTAGTGGCTTCAACCAGTCTACCAGTCGTTTCTACTGGCCCAGTAGTTTTTACGAGACGTTTCTAGTTTTTGTAGCGGCTTCAACCATTTCTACTAGCCGTTTCTACTGTACCAGTCGTTTCTACGGGACATTTCTAGCTTTTGTAGTGGCTTCAACCAGCCGTTTCTATGGTTCTAGTCGTTTCTATGGGCCGTTTCTAGCATTTGTAGTGGTTCCAACCATTTCTCCAACGGTATTCTTTCCGAATTACCCGCCGCTCGATACAAAATCCAACGATTCAAGTCGCAATTATTATTCCTCATTTACATATTTATTTGTTTACATTATTAGTTATCATTATCTCTTCAATGAAAACCGTATCTACTTTTATAATTAACGATTTTGTTTACAATCATCCAGCCACTGCACTATCAACCACTGCTCGAGTTTCGCATGTTTATCAGTTCACCAGTTGCGGTTTCGCTTATCTTTTGATATTGCCTTCATTGAATCTGAATTATTTTATTATTTGTAATGAAATGCTAATTACCGAATATTTGGGAACCTATTAATTATTTACGATGCATTTTCGGTACATTTTTTTGCTTAAAATTGCCTAATTATATATATTAAGAGATCTAACGCCCGGACTAGGCGCCCTCGTGGCCCTGGTTTATCCGACGAAAGCAGAGACTCGAACGAGTTGCCGCTCTCGCGCATATGATAATTTATTTCGTTGTTCAAAATATGTTCCGTTCATCCTATATGTTCTTAAGATGTGTTTTGCTACTCGCGGCCAATGCACCCTGCTGTGATACACGCTGCGACAAGCACCCGACACGAGCCAGTCCGTTTCCCGAATGATGTCACGGTTCGCCATACTCGACGGAAGCACTCTGTTGATTCTCGATCCTCGCCGCGTTCCCTACGCATCGCATGCCTCCGCATTCCCTACGCACCGCGTTCCCGACCCCGCGCACCCCCCGACCTACGACCGCCCCCCGTTCCTCGCTGCGTTGCCACCACCCCCAACTGATGCAACCGACTACCGCTATCACTGCGCCCCGACGCCCGACATAGCGCCCTTGACCCGACGCCCGCCGAGCCTCCCAAAGAACCAGCGAGCAGACCACCCCCCAGCCGAAGTGGGAGTGGAGGGGGTAAATTTGGTTCAATTTCGTGGTTTCGGGACCTTAGAATCTCTTATGGGAAATTACATGTATTTTTGGTCGATTTTGCGCTAGAACCTGTATAGCTTATCTACTGATAGCAGTGAGTTTTATCCTATTGAGTTCATTGTCAAAGTTAGGATTAGATAACGGGCCAGTTACTAATCTGTGTACCATGGAGTGATATGCTGCAAGTTTGTGTTGGGTTGGATGACATGAAGTATTGTCAATAGTGAGGTCTGTATGGGACTTTTTATGATATATCGAAAAAATGTGTTTATTATCAGATACTTTTATAGTTAAATCTAGAAAATCTATTGTGTTGTTTCTTTCTGTTTCTAGTGTAAATTCATTATTGGGGCGGAGTTGGTTTATGTAATTATGTAGTAATTGTAATTGTCTCTGTGTACCAGTAAAACAAGCGAAAACATCATCAACGTATCGGTACCAATATAAGAATTTGTTACTCAAATCATGATTAAATATTAGAGATTCTAGGTTGTCCATGAATATTTCAGCCAAAAGAGGGCTTAATGGGTTTCCCATAATTAAACCTTGATTGCTACTGTAAATGATACTGTTAAATTGAAAATAATTATGGCTAAGACAAAGCTGCAATAGAACATAAATTTAATTTTTTATTATAGGGTTCGTGTTATTTATGTCTAGTAAGTTCATAATGAGAGAGATACATTCTTTTGGTGGAATACTAGGAAAAAGGTTAACAACATCAAAAGAAATTAGTTTGCCATTATTAGGGATACTAACTGATTGTATTTTTGACACTAGATCAAATGAATTTTTTATACTATATCTTGCTGTGAACTTGGTATACTGTTTTAAAATGTTTAGTAAAGTTTTAGAAATTTTTGAAGAAGGGGCTGAAAAATAAGAAATAATTGGTCTAATAGGATGATTTTCTTTAGGGTTTAAGAGTATGTTTTGCATGTAAAATTAAAATCTCCTACAACTTAGAATAAGTTGAGTATAAAGGAAAGCAGTAGTTGAAAGAATACAACAAACATTGCAATCTTTAAGTTCGTGTTATGTTTAATTTGCACTGTAATTAACTTTAGAGGGAAATATCAATGGAATTAAATCTGGAGACCTAGGAGGGCATGGAAATGTGACTCCATATCCAGTCCAATGAGAAGATGGTCCTTCTTTCTACCTTTCTCTAACTTCCCAATCTACCTTGACAACCGTTTGTCCCGATTGCTTTCTCCATTTCGTATCTTCAGCATTTTCTTGGTTAGACACATTTCTTCTACCAAAAAGCTTCCATTCAGTTATTCTAAATATTTTTCAGGTTTTGGGACATCTTCTGACGTTCCAGTGCCATGTGGCTTTTTTCCCATTTATTAATGTTAAAATATCTTTTTTAACCTCTAGTATTCTTTAGATTTTAACATTCCATATTCTATCTCTACTCCACAGCTTCTCAAAAATTCCATATCCTTTGTTGTGATCCTACCTTTATATCATTCTTTAAGTCTCATATGACACATAGCAGTAGTTTATAAAAAAATAATTTGGTCAAGTGCGAGTTGGACTCGCATACTTAGGGTTCCGTACCACCTTCCAGGTTCTAATATTCCACTTTCAGACAAGCAGGGAATGAGTGCATTTTCTTATATTTACCCTTATAACTTTTAAAGGAAGCGTTTTAAATTTATAAACAATATACACTTTGATTTTCCACACATAGACTTTTTATTTTATCTGCTTCAGGATTCCCTTGATTTTTATCAGAATACATATGTATTTAATTTTCTAATTTGGCCCCCAAAAATTAACATTAGAGTTTTATTTTATTAATAAACTTTCAGAGAAATCTTTTATAATCTACTGTCTGAGTTTTGAGGCTCTGTGGATTGGAAGGTCAAGTTTGAAATTATAAATTATTAAATCTGTTATTCTAATTATTAAAAAATACAAATAAAATATATTTTTCAAAATTTAAATAGTGCAGTTTCTAAAGTGGAAATTATGTCGATGTTTAATATTTTTATTAATATCTTTTCAACAAATGATTTAAAAATATGATATATTTGTAATTCACATAATGAGCCTTTTATCTGATATATTACACGATGCTTTTGAAAATTGAATCTTTATTTTCCATTTAATTGTATAATTTCTCCCTAAAATCACTATGGGGGTTTTCTAATCATTTATTTTCCGTTTAGTTCTATTATTTGGGGACCAAATAATAGAATTAGGGATTTTTTCATATTTTTCAAATAAACAAACAATTTAGGTGTTATAGTTTGGGGAATAATGGGGGAATGGGTAATTTTTTTAAAATATTTTTTTAATATATTTTAAAATATTCATTTAAAAAAAATAAAAAAATATATTTGTATTCGTCATAATGAGCCCTGTAATTTGATATATTACATGACCCGTTAGAAACAATTATAATTTTTTATTTTCCATTTAATTCTATAATTTGCCCCCCAAAATAAATATTAGGGGTTTCTTCTTATTTTTCCAGTAAAGTTCAGGTGAGGGGCTATACCTCAATTTTTTTTCAAAATTTTCCAGCTTATGGTTTGGTAGATAAGGGGGGGGGGATGGGGAATTTTTTAAATATTTTTGTCAATATCTTTTAATTAATTTATTTTAAAAATATGAAAAAATATTTGTTTTCGTCGTAATGAGCCCTTTCATTTGATATATAACATGATGGGTTAGAAACAATTTTAATTTTATATTTTCCATTTAATTCTGTAATTTGCCCCCTAAAATTAAAAGTAGAGGTTTCCCCATATTTTTTCAGTAAACTTCAGGTCAACACCTATACCTTTAATTTTTTTCAAAACTTTACCTTTTATAGTTTCGAAGATAAGGGGGGGGGAAATGGGTAAATTTTTGTATATTTTCGTTAATATCTTTTTATTATTTTTTTTTAATATGAAAACAATAGATTTGTGTTCCTCAGAATGAGACCTTTCATTTGATATATTTCATGATGCGTTTGAAATTTTTTTTATTTTTAAATTTTTATTTAATTCTATAATTTGCCCCCCAAAATTAATATTAACGGTTTCTCCTTATTTTTCCTGTAAAGTTCGGGCAACGTTCTATATTTCCTATTTTTTCAAAATTTTAGGCTCAGTAGTTTCGGAGATCAGGAGGGGGTACGATCAATTTTTTTAGTTTTTCCCCCCAGATGTACCCCTAAAATCAATTTTTTTCTTTTACGATATGTACTCCTGATCGGGTCACCAAACTATACATTGATACCAAATTTCAACCTCTTCTGTCGAGTAGTTTAGGAGAAAATGGCTGTGATGTGATAGAGGCAGAAATCCTGAGTGATTTTATAAGGGTATCCGTATATTGTATATACGGAACCCAAATAAAACAAACAACATATCTTTAAGGTCAGTTTACGTTTAAGTAAGCATACAGAAATATCAATGGGATTAAATCTGGGGACCTGGCAGGCCATGAAAATGTTACTCCATCTCCAAGTCCAGTGATCGGGGGACGTTGCTCTGTCATGCCTTAGGCCCTTCTTTCCATCTGTTCCTGTATTCCCATCCTTTTGTTTCCATTGCTTTCTCCATTTCGTATCTTCATTTTCTTGGTTGGACACATTGTCTTCCACCAAGAGGTTTCCATTCAGTTTTCAGTTATGCTAGATATTCTTTAGGTTTTACAAATTTCTGTACTATGTGACATTTTCTCTTTTATAAATGTTAAAATAATTTCTTTGACCTCCATCATTCTTTTGATTTTTCCCATTTCTCATTCTATCTTACCTTTTTCTTTTTTTTTCTCAAATATGACACATAGTTGATAATACGTTTTAGGTTAAACCTCACTTTGTAAGAAATTTTGCAGAAAATTTTATCGAGATAGAGAAGCGAGTTCAAAACATTTTTTTAATAATCAATTTGACATGTTTAAATTATTCTTTATTGGATGGTTTCCCCCAGTTTTCGGCCCGTTAGAATTTCCACTACTGTCTTATAGATAGATAATGGTTGTTGGTTCTAAATTATTTAATCTCCAGGCAGTTTTCATTTTTTGGTAATCACTTCCACATGGATCAACACCAATTTTGGTACAAGCATCAAAACATATTGGAAAAAATCCTTCGCCCTCATGATGACATATTCCGGATGATATCAGAAGAGATATTACCGCTCATCAGCAGCGTCTTGTGCACAGCTTTCGTGGAAAAATGAGTTCATTCAAATTTTCCGGCCCTGGGTCGCATTTAAATTAAAAATTAAGGAAGTGTCTTTCCTTTCCGATCGCTTGCTCAAGGAAGATATTGGTTTAGGAGTCATGATTGCAAATCTACAATCTCTACGTTTGAATTGATTTGTGATAACTGACTTGTGTGAAAGGAATATCTCATGATGTGTTTTTAATTGA
Source organism: Octodonta nipae (assembly GCA_034190945.1). Taxonomy (NCBI): domain Eukaryota; kingdom Metazoa; phylum Arthropoda; class Insecta; order Coleoptera; family Chrysomelidae; genus Octodonta; species Octodonta nipae. The sequence goes on from CM067223.1 coordinate 2,848,229, forward strand.
AATATCAATTTCCGGGGAAATATAATTTTTGTACGTTGAAATGATATTGGATAAGAGTAAATTTTACAAAGTAAAGTTGGAGGCATTTCTAGATATAATCCGTGATTTCGTGTAAGTGGATCTTAGAAAGAAATGTTCCTGAAATAAAAGTGTTCTCTATGTCATCTGTATGTAGACCAGGCTATATTTTTTATGACACGCATGCTCCGGTTCAAAATCCTGTGTTTAATTCAGGAAAACTCTTATGCAATAGATAATAAAAAAGTGAAAAACGCTTTATAGATGACAGAACTAAAAAATATTTCTCAAATATTAAGCTGTTATCAACGCGATAGAAAGTTAACTTGATAAAATTAAAAAGTTTTTAGAATTATTAAAATTATTAGTACTGTGATAAACAGAAAAATAGCCTTGTGTAGTTTTATGAAATCTCGATGCAAATGAATATGATTCTATTTTATGAGTTGCAATAATGTTTTATACTTAAATTTTCCAATCACCACTATTACCAATTAAATACTGCAAAGTTCAATTGACAACTTAGCAATAACTTAAATTGTTAAGCGTTGTGGCAACGTCAGTCTTTTATTTGCCATGGTAAACAGAGTGTAACTCTAAGTCATTCTATATTGCATTCGCACGGTGTATACTTCTGTGTATTGGTTACCCCTATATAACTTATTCTAAACCACCCTATATAACTATAACTTTTATTTCAACCACCTTGTATACGCAATTACTTATGTGCCACCCAATACAATATTTTTAGATCCACCCTGTATAACTAATTCAATTCCACCTTATATTTCAACCATCGTATGTATACAACTGCTTATGTACCACCTAATATCACATAAACGCACACACACGTCCACCACCGTATACCATATATAGGAGATCTGCGGCATAACGAATTTTCCTTTTGATACACTAATGGTATATTTTTTGCCATTTCACGCGACTATAAGCCCCGTAATTTAACTTCGTCTCTAAAAAAAACTTACTTCAAATCAAAATGGAAACCATTACAAACACCCTGTACGATATACTTTAATGGCATATCTTGACATTTAAACTACATATTTATGATGAAAATTTGACATTTATATTGATGTTTACAGTTTTTTTCACATATTTATAACCATATTGAAAAATATACGGAATCAAACTGGAACATTTCTGTGTAGAATACCATTGCTTCAGCCGTTTTAGAGAAAACAGTGAAGATTCATGGAAATTCACTGAAATGTACTCCCTTAAATAATTTTTTTTTCTGATTTTCTGGAAAACCGCAAATCTCATGTTATAGACAATTATGTGAGACATTTCTGTAATGTTCCTTAATATAATGCAGTTTAAATCATCATAATTGCCCAAGCCGTTTTTGAATAATGCTGATTATACATAAAAAAGTTGCCTTTTTAGAAGTCGGTTTAAAGTTTTGTTTAAACCCTATAAAGGGCATATAACTAACTTCCTAGGGGTGCGTTTTATGGTACAGTATAATAGGGACTTTTGGCTTATTTTAACGAGTTCTATATACGGCAGACTATTTTATAAACACCCTGTTGAATACTTAATTATTCTCATTATGTAATTTTACATAATCACATTAATCACACCTTCATTTTTTTAGCGAAAAAAACAGGCATCGCATTTCACATACAGTGATGAGCAAATGTGTGGGACCAAGCAAATATCTCTGGAATTATTAGGGATATCAAAATGAAATTTGGAAGGTGAATCATGCAGTAGATTGACTATTTGTTTCCAATTTTTTTACAATTTTAAACTTCCTGTTTTGCCGGAAGTAATGTCGATTTTAAAATTTGCAATGAAACACCCTGTATAGTATTTGAGTTTATGATGAAACATTTTATTGCGAATACAAAAATATCGGGTTTGATATTGTTTACTTCAATACCTACCGAGATATTAACAAAAAAGTAACTAAGGAAAGGAAAAATTCGATGGTAGCTAAACTCGGTTCAGATTTCATTTACGCCCAATATAAACAAACCGCTCGGTAAGGATTTGTATTTCTATTGGCCAATCGGTGGCATTATACCCTCACAGCCAACAGCACTGCTTGTTCCATAGTCGAATACACGTGCGTTTGTTTAAATCAGGCGCAAATTAAATCTGAATCAAGTTTCCATGAAATTCATTGCAGGAGTGACAAATATTAATGATGAGTGGGTATGGGGAGAGGAAAAGGACGCATCAAGAAGTTTGTGACCTTTTTAGCAGTAGTGACGAAAACTTTTCGAATGTACGACACAAGTGGAACAGTTAGCAATTTACCAAAAAGTGGACGGTTAAAAAGTGCAAGTAATGAAGGTGTAGCTCAAAATGTTGCTATATCTTTGGAAGAAAATCCTCACTTATCCACTACCGACCTCACCAATATGCATGGAATTAGCGGTCGTTCAGTAGGAAGGATATTAAGGCGAGAAAAATTTCATCCATACAAAATTCGCCTCGTTGAAGAACTCTCCGAAAACGATTTCGACAGACGTTTGCAATTTTGTCAAACGATGATGGATATCTGTAACCGTGATAATAATTTTATAAGAAATGTGGTGTTTTCAGACGAGAGACATTTTGTTTAAATGGTACGGTTTATCGACATAACTGCCGCTATTGGTCGCAAAGTAATCCTAATTGGGTACAAGAGGCTCATACACAACATCCCCAAAAATTGAACGTTTGGGCCGGTATTTATAACAACAGAATCGCGGGATCCTTCTTCCTACAAGAAACTTTAAACGGAGATAGGTATTTACAGCTCTTGAAGACACAAGTTATTCCGGTATTGGAGGTAAATGGGCAATTACCAAATAATATCTGGTTTCAGCAGGATGGAGCACCATCCCATTACGTTCGCATTGATCGAGATTATTTAGACATTTCATCACAGATGGATTGGAAGAAGGGGTACTTATGAATGGCCTGCACGAAGTCCCGACCTTAATACACTAGACTGTTTTCTGTGGGGTTACTTAAAGTCTAAGGTTTATGTTGATAGAACAAATAATTTGCAAGAATTAGCTGCAAGAATAACTCAAGACATCCAGAGAATTACATCAGAAGTAATAGCTAATGTTACTAGAGAATTTAAAAACCGACTTGCTTATTGTCAAGAAATTAACGTTGCTCAGTTTGAATATCTAATACATTAAGGTTAGTTAAGTTAAGTTTCAATGTTTTGAAAATCACTTAGATTTAGTTAATAATTATGATTATGTATTTCTTTAATGGATATTAGATTATTCCTTTCCTTAATTACTTTTCTGTTAATATCTCGGTAGGTATTGAAGTAAACAATATAAAACCCGATATTTTTGTATTCGCAATAAAATGTTTCATCAGAAACTAAAATACTATACAGACTGTTCCATTGCAAATTTTAAAATCGACATTACTTCCGGTAAAACAGGAAGTTGAAAATTGTAAAATAATTTGGAAACAAATAGGCAATCTACTGCAGTATCCACTTTCCGAATTTCAATTTGATATCTCTAATAATTCCAGAGATATTTTCTTGGTTCCACACATTTGCCCATCACTGTATATCGCTATAGCCGAGGAAATGTAGCACTTAAAATGATACTAATCATTTACGTAGTGTCTATTACTACTTATGTACAATTTATTGTTAAGTGTTCTATATACAAATTTTTACGTTATTAATTATCTATATACAGAGGTGGCTGCCTTGCGATCTTACTCATAAATTCCACTTTCCTTCCACCCTTTAACTAGATTCCAAAAACATAACCTCAAACACATCAAACATAACCTCAAAGTAAATCTCCGACTGTATTCGATGTCTTAAAAATTTAGTTTTCAAGAGATTATGCCCATAAATATAGAGCAGAGAGAACGTCCTTGCTTTGGGGTTATGTTTGATGTGTTCGAGGTTATGTTTTTGAAACATGCTTGATGGTCGGAAAGTATCGTAATTCACTTTTAAATCCGGGTTCGTAATATTTGAGTGTTAAATTTTCGCAGCTTGATTATAAAAATAAATATATTTAAAGCAGAATTAAAAAATATCATGGTTCGGCTAAAATTTACTCTCTAAATGTGCATATTTCACTCGATTTATCAGCATTTTACATCGTAATATCACGTTCGAGATTGAAGTTGAAAGGCAGTACGATGCTTTTAATCAAACGAGTCATCCTCTAGTGCAAAGTTGCATTTCCGTCTGGAAACGTAAATCTCTCCAGCTTGACAGGTTCCTGGTGTGTCCCAGATAAGAGTTATCCTGTTGGATACTGCAGGGTAATAAAGAGTGGAGGGTAGAGAATTGCCGTATCGAGCTGGGCGATATTTTTGTTTTCACATCAGCAGTATTGCTGGCAATGTACAGTTCAGAACGGTTATATAAATTCTTATAAGGATAAATAAACGTTTTTAATATGGATTTCTGTTACATAAGTTAACAAATTCGAAGGCATTACTGACGTTTTGACGGAGTCAAACATATTAACGTGATTTTGTTCGTCCATTATTTGTACGTTCGAGTTTCTAGTCACCCGACAAATGTTTTATGTGCCTTCACATTTGGTCTATTCTGTGACCTATTGCATAGATCGTTAAGTTACGGGACTGGTACATAGATGGCGCCACAAACGCCATGTCGCTTTAAACTTATAAGTGTAAGACATTCAGGAAAGTTCGAGACAACGCACATAAAATCACATAGGGCCACCATTAAAATTCGCATTTATTCCACAAAGTAGCAGAAAAGGTTTGGAAAACAGATGTCTCCTCCTTTCCAACTAATAAAGGGTGTGAAACAAGGTTGTTGCTTGTCCCCTAATCTATTTAAAACCTACTGGAGAGCGGCTTTAAAGCACTGGACTAAAAAAAATGAAAATCGATGGGGGCAGGTCTAGAAAGTAGCCACCTATATACAGGTTGAGTTTTTTTTTGGTGATCAGTATGGGGATCTCGGAAACTAGCGGAGATAGAGCAATGGTTAAATTGGGAAAGATTTGCAGTTTTACTGGCACAATTTTATGACACTTTCGGATTTTTGTAAAAAGTCATGGCTTACTAGATATTTTGAAAAAACGAAATTCTGTCGGTTTAGTCAAATCCATCTAGCTCCTTTGTTTTTGATTTTATTAAAAAAGTGTACATGTCAAAATTGAAGGGAATTGTATTCCGAATATGATTGTCATGTCCTCCTTTGCGTGACAGCTCTCGTTTTCGACATATAACACAAACTTATCTTTTTTAATTGGAAACCATAATTGGCTATGACCTCAAAAAATCGGAAATTTTTACAGCTTTTCAACGATATAATACTCGATATAGTTATTCATAAAAATAACGGAGTTATGGATGCTTTTCTCTCTTATTTTCACTTTTAAAGTAGGTAGCCCTGAAAAAGATTGTTTTCACTTTGACGTTTCCTCATTTGAGAGTAATTCCATTAGTAATGCTGAATTGACAGTCGATATTGACAAGTTTTCGTGATAAAATGGAATATTCTAACAAAGAAAAACTGAATATGGTGGAATCTTATATCATATGCCATAAAAATTCAGTTCGTGCAGCTCAGGAATACTTTCATAGATATTTTAATCGTCATCTATGTACATTTGAGAGGCTTTACGATAGTTTAGGCACATATGGATATTTTACTAAACCACCAAGGGAACGTAATCAAATTAACGGAGCAGCCCAAATAAATGTTTTGGCAATGGTAAATCAAAATCCATCTACATCAACTCGTGAGATTGCAGCAGAAGCTGGCGGATCTCAACGAAATGTCGTTAAGGTACTGAAAGCGCACAAATTCCACCCATACAAACTTTCAGTTTCTCAAGCTTTGCATGCTGGTGACAAACATCAACGTATTTTGTTTTATACATGGTTTAGAGACATGTGCCTTGACAATCCAAAGTTTCCATTAAAGGTGTTATGTTTAGATGAAACTAGATTTACTAACTGCGGTATATTCAATAGACACAATGAGCATATCTGGGCTAAAGAAAACTCTTTCCATGTAGAACAAAGACGACCCCAAATAAAATTTGGTTTTAATGTTTGGTGTGGTATCATAGGGTCTACTATTCTGGGGTCTTTTATCTATGACGAATCACTTACTGGGGAACGCTACTTGCATTACTTGCAATACACTTTTCAACACATGTTGCATATATTGAATTTGAGAACTCGTTTAGGAATTGAGTGGTTCCAACATGATGGAGCACCTACTCATAACTCGTTATTAGTAAGACAACACTTAGATAATATCTATTCAACTTCTTGGATAGGAATGGCCACCCCGGTCTCCCGATTTGGCAGTTATAGACTTTGTTTTTTAGCGCACCCCATAGCGCATAGGCCGTCTGTGAGGAAAGCGGTAATGCCAATCTTAAAAAGATGCAATTTTTGTCTAAATAACAATGGTGGACTTTTCGAACATAAATTGTCACCATTATTATGTACTTTAATTTCTTAAGTTTTTAGTAAGTACCTACTTATTTAGTTTTTCATTATATCTCATATACCTAATAAAAAAACGTTCAATGTTTTTTGGAATAGTTATTAATAAATCAATCTATTTCATGGCTAACTACGTTAAAAGTGAAAATAAGAGAGAAAAGCATCGATAACTCCGTTATTTTTATGAATAACTATATCGAGTATTATATCGTTGAAAAGCTCTAAAAATGTCTGATTTTTTGAGGTCATAGCTAACTATGGTTTCCATTCAAAAAAAGATAAGTTTGTGTCATATCTCGAAAACGAGAGCTGTCACGCAAACGAGAACATGACAATCATATTCGGGATACAATTCCCTTCAATTTTGATATTTATACTTTTTTTATAAAATCAAAAACAAAGGAGCTCGAGGGATTTGACTAAATCGACAGAATTTCGTTTTTTCAAAATATCTAGTAAGCCATGACTTTTTACAAAAATCCGAAAGTGTCATATACAAATCTTTCCCAATTTAACCATTGCTCTATCTTCGCTAGTTTCCGAGATCCTCAAAATAGTATTTCTTGAGACTACCAAGACCAACAAGATATGGAATACACGCTTACTCATAGAAGAATATTACAAATCTGTCGCAGAAGTAAATATACACAGCATATAGTTATATGAAGAAGATGACAAGATCTAGAAATGTACAGTGCAATAATCAAAAATGTAAAGGAATACCATTCTGTGAAGATGGAAGAGATGAGAAAGTTATAATAATGCGAAAAGGTAGATGAAAGACTATGACGAAAGCAGTACAAAAAAGATACCATACATTAATAGGGTCAGTTTACTGTATATTCCCTTTTTTAATAGATTCTTCTTTTACTTTTGTTTATTAATATAAGAGCTTATGTTTATTTATTTTTTTAATAAAATCATAATGATCCTTACCATTTTTGGTCACTGAGTATCATTACCGATAATTTCAGTTCCTTTGACACGGAATATATTTGATTTATGTTTCTGACAAATTGGTCACTATCATTATAGTTATCCTCGAACCTTGTATCAATTAAAAGTGAAATTATCGTGTGCTTGTAACGTACTTTATCGACGAATGTATCTCGAAATTATCTTATTTGAATGCCAAGTTTGTAGGGAACGTAAAACAAACAACATTAACAGAAACATACGAACACGAAGTCACTAATTACTGGGGTATTGTTTGGTAATGCACTCGGCCTTGATAGTAGAATGACTGGTTGATTTGAAAGGCATTTTTTTTGTCGTTTGGACGACTTGAAGTGTTTTTAGTTAGCCATCGATTTTAAAAAATGTCCGTTGGAATTGGATACCAGACGTTCAAAGTAAGAAATAAATCTCAGATGTTGTGATTTGAGAAGAAAAATCGGATACAACCTATTTTCAAGGAAAAGGCTCTTGCTAACATTTGGAGATTTTTCTATTCATTGAACGGATGACAATATATTGTTTCCAGTCGGGGAACTTCATCAGTTGCGCTCCCCTCAACTGAGTGAAAAAATTGTCGATGACGTCATATGTCGAAGACCTAACTAATTTTCACTTATAATGAATTTATTCGTTGTCTTTGGTAAGCATTGTATTAAAAATATTACAAATGAATTTATCTTCTGATTCTTTCAAGATGTTCTGTTGATGATATCTCACATTAAGTTCCTGATTATGTGTTCCCATAGTTAGTTTTTCTGTTTGTTTATCCACTTTTTGGGAATAAGACCACAATTGTAGAAATCGTTTGGGCAGAGTCTCAGCTGGTGAAATTTCAATGCTTTCAATACAAGGTGATTTCTTTTATGTTTTTTGAGCAATAACACCACAATCGAAATAAAACGACGTACATTGAACGAAAACCAAACGTTTCAAAGTCTATTCTGACTTCGTTGTCAATGGCTTTATATCAATAAATATAAAGCCATTGACAACGAAGTCAGAATAGACTTTGACATTTTTATACCACCAAACATCCAGTCCACCCTATATTCCAACCATCCTGTATATACGGCTGCCTATAGACCACTATCATTCTACTCCGTCCTATATTTCAATCATCATATAAATGCAACTCCTTCAATCACTTTACTTTGTGATTTTGTTTGCTATAACTAAACATCCTGTGTATAAACGCACCAAATAGCAGTTTAAAGTTTGACATGTCACTGAATTTTTTATTAGGCCGGGAGAATGTGACAACCAAAAACACGGTCTTCCCAAAATGGAAAAATTTGCATTTAAATAGATATTTGCCTGGTATACAAACAAAACGAGCTTGGTACTCATTGATTTAAGGACTTTAAGCTTTTAAGCTTTACTACCTATATGCTTGAGATGTAAATAGAAAATTTTTAAATTCACAATTAAAACTTCCAGTGCCTAAAATTACCGCACCATTACTTTGGAATTAAAATATTTATGAGGGAATATCCGTTATGTCATTTCGATGAAATTTTTGATAAGAATTTTGGAATTTCGGCGATTTTCAGCAAAACTTCAAATTGCACGTCACAGAAAAGTATATGAGATCACCTAAGGATCTCCCTTAATAGATTAAACGTTAAAAAACTATACACATACATAAGGAGTTATCGAAAAATCCACTAAATATTAGGGATATTGGTCGATTTCCATGCACGCATGTGTTCATTCACAAATTTCATCACTTTGCTAATAGAATTCTTTTCCCAAATTTGAAGTTTCACCAATCCGGATATATACTCTATAAAACAAGACCATATTCATTCAAAACGGTTCACCACAGGAGAAGAAATCAGGTAACATACATACAAGAAATAGTAAAAAAAATACGCGACGAATTGATAACCTCCTCCTTTTTGGAAGTCGGTTAAAAATCTCAAAAAAATCGGTTAATTATTTGATCGAGTGGATACAGTAAGATTTAATCTGTTCACCAAATCGTATCAGGATATTCCATTCAACGTTAAACATCACACACTGCTTTATCGAGATCATCCGTCACATTAACAAGACGCAAGACCTTTCCCACGTTCTTCTTCTTCTTTTGCAGTCACTTTTTTCATTCTTTTCCGTTAAAAGCAAGTTGTATTGTTTACTGCCGAGGATTAATTTCGTTGGTGAAAGATTTATTTATATTAGAAAAGTTCGCGTCTTAGTTGTCAAGCCGGGTGGGCAGGTAATAGTTTAATCGGGGGAAAAATTGCTTTGAGAAAGGAATTTTCTTGCACAAGTTGCGTTAAAAGGGAACACTATATAATGTAGGTTGAGTGCGGGATATTCATTTAAAGATCGTTGAACTGAAGGTAGAGATAAGGCACGTGGAATGAGGCTGAAATAACTTGCTTTTGTTTAAGCGGTATTTGATTTTGGGGAGATTTTCGGTTTGGATATTGTGTAAATAGAGTTGACTTCTATGATATTCAACTCAGCACGATTTTTGGTACTAATTGGAGGTTTTTTTTATATTTTGCTAATTTAATTTTCAGGGCATAAATTTGGATAAATATTACAGATGATTATTTTGGTCTTTAGGTGATATAAATTTATTTCAGTTTTATTCAGATATAAGTATATTAACTTTCAAAAGTTTTGCATCCCTAGGTATAAGATTTATAGTTAATGTTTTAAAGAATTTTGTTCAATCTTAACAAAAAAAACAATAAATAAAAATAGCGGCAGTCATTTGAGACTGACCGATGGAAGCGAAAGCTTCTGCTGGCTATAAACGATATATGCAACTCAGTACAACTCCCTGTGAAACACTCGTTATATGCAGATGACCTAGTTCTATTCTGTCAGGGTAAGTCCACAATAAGTACCTGCAAGCTCCTGCATAATGCAATCGATAACCTAACCGAATGGGGTGGCAAACAGGACCTCAACTTCTCGGCCATAAACTCCAAAATAATAAGATTTAGCAGAAGACGTTGTAACACACAAGTCCCACAATTAACAGTCAATGGAACTCCACTACAACTGATAAAACATATCAAATTTCTTGGACTGATAATATCGAAGATTCTAAAAATTCTATAAAAACAAGGTATTCTATTTAAAAATAAACAAAGTTGGGGTCTAATTCCGGTAGAACCAGACGTCGCAGACAACTTAAAATATGTTATCTGAAACCATCTCCTCGAAATACCTCGGTATAGCAATTTTCAGATTAATACTGCCATTGGTTTCCCATATAAACATATCGACTCAGCTAATCTTGGTATACCCTGTATATTTTGTTATTTTCTTATTTTTATACCGCAATAGAACTTCAGATAAGTGTTATCACACCGGATGTGTATGCCACGAAGCGACTTTTTGGCAAGGTTGCCTTGCGGCATATTTGCGTTGTGTTCAACACTCGTGTGGTCGGTATTTTCTGATATATTTTTAGGATGACTGTGACCCTCGTTTATTAGAAAACATCGTCGATTTTCAACACTCGGCTTGACCGTTTTATCTCTTAATTAACTAGCTCGATGTGTAACAATTTTATAAAAATCTAAACAGCTGTCGGCTACGTGATGATGCGATATATGACTAGGAGTCCATGTTTTGCGGTGATTTGTTGTGTTTTATTAAAACGTTATGCAACATTATCTTGTTTTTTTTCGATGTTATTTTTTTGTCAGTGAATATTCGCACATCACGATGTTTTGTATTCTCGGAACGTCAAGATTTTATCATAGAAACAACAATTTTGAGATACTGATAGTTAAATGGGAAATTGTACTAGTATGTTAGATGATAAGTTCAACATACACTGCTTTATAATTGACATAATACACCACAGAAAGTTATGTAGATATTTATAAGTATTCCATAATTTGTTTTAAAATTATTGTTAAAAGAATTGTAGGGCAATGGAGGATAGCGACAACCAGTGACATAAGAGGGAGGGAGGGTTGTGCAGAGGACACAAAGATAATACTAGCTTGAAAATTGATGCGTAGTGTATTCTCTTAAAACGAATAAATATGTAATTCGGTAATTTTTCGAAATTTGGGGTTATTGGATTGAGGAATGAGGGTCACAATTGTCAAAAATAATGTCAAAATGTCAAAAATGCAGAAAAGTAAAAAAAGTCAAAAGCTTCGAAATTGTAAAATTTTTGATACATTTTTACATTTTAAACAGTAAAAAAATGTCAAATGTCAATGTCAAAAATGTCGATAATGTCAAACATGCCAAAAATGTCAAAAAGATCAACAATGCTAAAAACGTAAAAAAGTTTAAAATGTCAAAAACGTAAAAACGTCAAAATGTCAAAAATGTCAATGTCTAAAGTTTCAGCCATGTCAAAACTATCAAAAATGTTGAAAGCGTAAGAAATGGTAAATTATTCTAAAATGTGAGAAATATAAAGTTATTGGATTCAGGAATGAAGGTCACTATTGTCAAAAATGTCAATGTCTAAAGTTTCAACAATGTCAAAACTATCAAAAATGTTGAAAGTATAAGAAATGATAAGATATTCTAAAATGTCAGAAATATAAAGATATTGGATTGAGGAATGTCAAAACTATTAAAAATGTTGAAAGCGTAAGAAATGAAAAAATGTGTAAAATGTCAGAAATATATCGGGATAAATCGTAAAGTTCTTTTTTAGGATTTCGTTAGCGCTCATCCATAAATTACTTACAAGTTAATGGAATAGTCATTTCAGATTTCTGACAATCTGCAGAGGAAAGAAAGGTAATACTAGCATGAAAATTGATATGTTGATTATTCTCTTTAAACGAATAAATATGTGATTTGTTTTTTTTTTAAATTGGATTATTGTCTTGATGAATGAGAGTCACTATTGTCGAAAATAATGTCAAATGTCAAGAAAGTCAAAATGTCAAAAAAATCACAAAAGTAAAAAAGCTCAAAAATTTCAATATTGTAACAATAGTCAAAAATATTAAATAGTGAAAAAAATTCTAAAAACATCAAAAATTCCAAAAATGTCAATGTCTAAAAATTCAACAATGTCAAAAACGTCAAAAATGTCAAGCATGTAAAAAATATCAAAAAATAATGTCATATGCCAAGAAAGTCAAAGTGTCTAAAATGCTAGAAAAGCAAAAATTGTAAAAAATTTCGAAATTGTAAAAAATGTAAAAAAATTTAAACATTGAGAAAATGTCAATGCCACATACACATGACAATATTGCCAACAATGTCAAAATTTCAAAAATCTCAAAAAGACCAAAAATGTCAAACACGTAACAACGTCAGACATGTCAAAAATGCTAAAAATGTGCAAGATATCAAAACTGTCAATGTTTAAAGTTTCAACAATGTCAAAAGTGTCAAAAACGCCAAAAATGTCAGAATTGTTAGAAATGTCAAAACTGCAAAAAACGCAAAAAATATCAAAAATGATGAAAATGTCTAAAAATGACAGGAATTTATCCGGATAAATCATAAAGTTTTCTTGAGTTCTTATCAATCCATAAATTACGCCAGAAATTAATGGAATGCTCATTTCATATTTCTGACAATACACACTTCTTTATTTCGTGGGTCTCTAGTATGCCACTTCTTATGTCTTATAAATATTACTGTAGCCAGCAGGATATTCAGGGTCTGGAACGAAGAGCTTAGTTAGCTTTACTGAGAAACTCAGTATATCAGTGCTGTAACTTTTCATTAATATTTTCTCTTTAAAAGCTGGTTGAGCGAAAATATTTTTAAGTATCTGGCACTTCCGGTTATTTGGAAGAGGCTTCTAACTTGTTACTTCAAATGTAACACTATAAATTTCGTTTGTTTTCGAATTATTTGTATTTTTAAAATAAATTAACTATGTTATTAATTGTTCTCACTATCCCGCATCTCTTTTGAGATAACAGAAGCAACTCGTAACTTGGCAGAAATAATAAAGAATTAAAATTATTTTATTCGAGGGAAAAATATTAGCGTGAGAATTGGAGTATCAAACGCTATTATTTTCCTTAAATTACTTTATAAATCCCACCCAACTTCGCCCAACTGATTAATACCAAAACATTTATAACAAACATCTACATCACAAGTGTCAATAGCGAACACAATTAAAATTTTTCAAACCTGAGTCACTTTAACTTTAAAAAGCTCAAAGAGAAGTCCGCATTAACTGTCTTCTAAATATTTATGAACAATAATTCAACAAAGTTGGTGTCAATTCAGTCAGAAACTTTTAAATTTCAATGTAATTTGCAAACAAAACTTTACATTGTTCTCTGACAACTACAAGACATTTCGATTAAAAGTTTAAGATTTTAATTGACGAGTTCCCCATAGATATAAATACGAAGCACTAATGTCATTATTCGTTTCATTTAACACAAGTTTTGGTTGTAGGTTTTTGTTTATACAAATAAATAGTCATGTAACTTTGTAGATAAAAATAACTGGAAAGTTAGCTATATGCTCCTTAGTTGTAAGTGTAGGTGTAGTTTTCAGTATATTAATTTGCTTTGTTTAATTATCACTGACACTGATATTAACATTAACTCTATATTTATAGCTAGGAGTTGCAAAACTCTTGCAAGTGAGTATATAATATGCAAAAAGGTTTTATTTTCTTATTATTAATTAACCAATTCTAGTTTATCTTGCTCTTCTTTCTAGTTATATATATTCCATATTATTTTTTATTTTTCCCCGACTTGACCATACAATGTATGGCAACACTCTCTCTCTTTAGGGGAAAATTCACTAAACCCCAGATATTCTGGATATCAAAAGGGTTTAGCTCTGTGGCTGCCCTTGCCATGTTTTCAGGCCCGTGGTTGGAGTCGTCGCGGCAGTTTTCCATAAATTTTCTGACCGTCCGGGCTGTTCCTAACAGGACGGCTTTTTGCATTTGTTTGTAAAGATGTTCGTCCAGACCGAGGTATTTTAAATTGTTTCATAGATGTTTTGGGACTAGTCCTGTCGTTGACATAACAATTGGTACAGTTCGTGTGTTGTTCATGTCCCACTGAATCTTTATTTGTAATTCCAAATTCCTATATTTGGTTATTTTCTCAGCCTGGTTGATATTTACATTATTGTTGTTAGGAATTGCTATGTCAATTAAAGTTGTTTTCCGAGCGACTTTATCTATCAAAACTATATCTGGTCTATTGTGAGCAACAGTCCGATCAGTCAGTATCGTGCGGTCCCAGTACAGCTTTTAGTTGTTATTTTCTAAAACAGATTCTGGATTGTATTTATAGTATGGTAATTTCACCGACTGTGATAGTTCCAGTTTCAGTGCTAGTTCCTGGTGCAGTATTTTTGCTGCAGAATCGTGTCGTATTTATTATTATTATTATTGAGTGCTCAGACTGCAAGTTTTGGATGGGTGGATTAGGACCTAGTCTCATGTCACGTGATCTTCACTTCCCCTACTAACTAGTCCATACTAGTTCAGACTGACTTCCTTCCTTATCTTATCTTTTGTAATCATTTCCATCGTACTATGTTCATCTTGGTAGTCAGTTCATCAACCCTTTCACTGGCAAGCCTAGGGTGGGCAAGTAGAAGGACTGTTTTGTTTCTTGCCATAGAGTGCCAATTTATCCAGACTCTAGTGATTGGGTTTGATATACAATCCTAGTTATAAGTGCGACTATAAATTTCTTCAGGGAACTTTAAATGTTATAATTTTTTTAGTAAGTTTTGGAGTTCAAGTGATAGATTTCCAGATATTTTCAATTGCTAAAGTGATGGTACTTAGATTTTCAATTATTTGAGTTATGTTTGTCAGAATAAGACCTTAAAACTTATTGATGCACAGTAAGAAATTAGAATATACCACAAATAAGTTTCAAAAAACAAGTTTTAAGTCGTCTGAAATCTAAAATGAAATCATCTCATGCCATTTATTTTTCAATTGTATACGGAGATTGTTCAGATATATGAATTTGGTTTAAAAAATGATGAGGTAAACCTAAAATAAAGTAGTCCATATAGAGTTCCTTGAGGAACTCCCAGGATTACGCCACATTTTTTATTAACAGTATCTTTAATAGACACTAATAGGTTTTTATTGATTTACAAGTATTTCATTTAATACCACATATGTTTAAATTAAATTAAATTGTAGTACTAGTAAGGTATCGAGTTTTTTAGATAAATTCAAATAAATACAGAACATTGAAATGTGCAGTATAGCGGGCAGTGGTCTGCTGCTAAATTTGAAAAGTGACAGCACTAAAATTGGTATTTTACAAAATCTAGCTGTGAAATTGGAAATTTTGTTTAAATATTACCCGCGTGGGATTATTTTCGAGTTTCGATTATAGGCTGTTAACTTTTTTTAAAGCAAACAAGCGTTTGTTTAAATACCGTTTGACTAGATCCAATCAAGTACCAATACAAACATCACAAAACGAATACTGTTTTTGTTCGCTTTTCACGAATCAATGTAGAATTCTGAATATCGTATTAATTAAAATCCCCAGCGCTGGAATCCTTTTGTGGACGTTTTCATTCCATCGGCATTCGTGTGTTTTTTTTATTTTGTGATGAGTTGCGACTCCAGCGAGATTATCGAATTCTGAACTGATTATTTCTGACTATGGGCATTCGGAATTAAGGACATAATTAACGACGTATGATTATATTCTGTACGACAATCGGAATTCATTTTTTGTCGTCCCAAAAATATAAATGTAATATGTCAGTAATAATATACATCTTGGTTGTGGTGTCGTTGTCATGGATTTTCGATAGAAGGTCTTTATAACATGAATTCCACTGTCGTTTCCTCTTAATAGAGTGGGTGGTATACAGGGTGTCCCAACGAAAACGAGGCACGTAGAATAGTTCCCAAAATGTTTTGAAAATCGCAAAAACACGACTTTGGGGAATATTCCAATTTGCAATAATTTTGCAAAGTGTGAAGCAAATTAGGCAACGTAATAGAAAAAATACCCGCTCCCTCACCCCAAACCCTATCAGTTTTTCACCAGGAAAAGCAGCCTATAAGCGTGCCCAGCGTTATATGTAACTCTATACTAGATTTCATGATAATCGATTCAGCAGTTTAGGCATTAAGCCGTAACAAACAAACAAACGCACCTTGGCATTTTAATTTTAATAACAAAATTATTTTTTTATCATTTATCTTTATCTCAGACTAATATCAGTAAATTACTTTAAAACCAAGGCATTTATTTATTTATTTATCAGAATGTTTACAATACTTATACCATTAGGTATAATATAATAAACCCTCCAGAGGTAAACTCAGTTACCTGTTCGCAGGTCTGATAATCTTAACACTAACCTTAATGATAATTTCCTATAAAATCTTATTACTAATATCCTAAAAATTTAGTGTTGTTGAAATAATTATGTGATACTAATATATAGTTTAAAGAATTAGAACTTATATCGATTTCTCCCTATATAATTTACTAACCTGCTATTTGAAATTTTAAATATTAGCCAAGATCCATGGTTTTATTTTCTTTTTGACAGTGTTAAGGTTTTTTAGAGTTTTCAAATCATTTGGTAGGCTGTTGAAAACATTAATAGCTTTAACATAACTATTTTTACTGCTTATAGTTTTATTTCTTTTTAGAATCATAATACTTTTATTTCTTGTGGAACTGGATTTTATAAATTTATTTTTAAACGTGTTATAATAGTATTTAAGAGACTCAAAAGCAAAGATTTGTTTCAGATTTAGTGTTTTTGTTTTTCAATAAAAGTTTGTTTTTTATATATAATTTTCAGGAGTTTATTTTGTAAACGTTGTAATAAATCTTGTTTAGTTGAATAAATCCCTGCCCAAGATATGTTACCATAGCAGATAATACTATGGAAAAGTGCATAGTATAACATTATCAGCGAGTCTCTCCAAATAATTTTGGCCATTTTCCGAAATATAAAGACTAAATATTTCGTTTTATTTATTAAATATTCAACATGCGTGTCCCATCTCATTCTATAGTCAAAACAAATTCCTAAGTATTTACAACTTTCTACCCTTCGTATTTTTTGGTATTTATCTTAATATTTATATGGCGGGGAACACTATTGCAGTAGTTTCCGAATGTCATGAAACCGTTTTACCAACATTTAGAGACAATTTGTTTAAGGCAAGCCATTTATTATCAAATTAAGGTAATAATTCATTTGCGTTTCGACTGCATTCCATGTTTTTCCTGTTGATATAACAGCCGTATGATCAGCAAAAGATAATATAATTCCCTCTGGTATATCAACTAGTAGGTCATTTATATATAAAATAAATAGTAGGGGACCCAAGATGGTACCTTGTGGAACACCTGTTTTAATTTGACTGAAACCACTTACAGTGTCATTTATTTTTACTCGCTGATATCTACTTGTAGTTTGAAATTGAAATTGATTCGAAATTCGATATAATCTTAGTCATATTAATCAGTTTTTAAACTTATTGTATTGTATAATAGTTTTTTATTATATTGGGTGTTGTTGGAATTCACATTTAATGTCCAAAACTTCCGGTTGGCATAGCCTCATCATCATATCCAATGAACGTATCAACATTTATCCTGTCATTATTGCATCTTACATAGTTTTTCTACGCATCTTCTTTCAGACAATACCTCCTTCCGTTTGGTATCAAGTTACAATAGATACAAGAAATCTCGAACACATCTTTAAACAATTATGTTGCCTGTATAATTTCCCTTCAGCGTCATTACACTTAATATGCCGTTAAGAGACCCGCTATTTGCTTTCTCTGTTCCGTCTTTTCATCACAATGAAAATGTGAACCTTGGAATATTTTATTGCAGCAATTCAATGAAAAGTAAGTAAAAGAATATTTTGAAAAGAAGAAGGCTCTTTGCGTGATTGCAGGTGAAGAACGATTGTTTTCTTAATAGGGAATAATATCAGAGTAGCGAGCGGATGTTATTGTATTGTACACGGAGAAAAAACTTTCGTCTTAGGTATAATATACACCGGTAAGGTGTTAAATGGTACTAAGCCAGAAAAAAGATAGTGACCCTTCATCTAGTGTTCCAAGGTATATGTCAGTAATTGCATATACTATATCATCGATGACTAACAACAAAAAGACACGCTGTAAATGTAATACATCTGGACAAATGAATCCCGCCACCAAAAATCTCCAATAGAGGAATAAATCACCTGACAAGAACCCAGAATCAGAATCTAGGATGTGAAATTAAAAGGTTACAAAACAAAACTAAGAACAAAACCAGACAAAAAATCAATGAAGCTCTAACGAATACAGAGAAAAGTATGAAGAATGACAAAGGACAAGCTAATGAACAAAGATAAAAACAAATCCGTATGTAGCAATACGGATCCATGGCGCCACATATGAAACATTAACAATATATCACATACTGATAACAAACAAGAAATAGAACAAGGAATCGAGAATAAGCAATTTTTAAAAATATCTCAGCTCAGAGAAAATCGAAGAATACAAAGAAGCTCATGGAACAGTAATGAAGTGTCTATTCAAGAAAAAGAATCAAGCATGGAAGGGGATGTGTTAAAGATTAAATATAAACATGCCTGACAACAGAAGCTGCTGTGAATTTTGATCATTCTACTTTGATTTTCATGTGATGATTTAAAATCTTTTTTATATTGAATATCCAAAATATACTAGAACTAAAAGATGTGATCGTACTTTTATCTCTGAAGTATAGCGTGTAGACATCGGCAAATCAACTTAAGAAGTGCCTTGGATTACGTCATGGTGTCAATATAAGTAAGAAGTGCGAAGGTAATAATAAAAGAAGTTTAGAGCTGGATACCGTGTACTTCAGAATGCCACCATAGTGGATGAGACTATAGGAAGGGTGGACCTATTCAAAAATAGCAATAAAGAAACTGAAAGCAGAAATATAGTATGCCAGTCCAATAAGCCACACGTTGATCTTTTAGGGACTTTTAAATTTGGAAATATACACCTCAACAATACATGGTATTGTATAGTATACAAGAGCATCCTAAGACCGAGAACAACATATGGGTGTGAAATATTTGTCCAAATGCAGAAAATGGCAAACTACTTTAACATTTTCTTACAATGGGTTTTTAGAAGAAATTTGGACCAAAGAAGACGGAATCTGGACCAAAGAAGACGGAATCTGGAAACTTAGATGCAATCATAAACAGTTTGAACAATACAAAGGACAATCTAGATCTGTTCTTGTCAGATGTCAGAGATGTTGCCTGATGGTGAATGTAATGGATTGAAGAAGCGAATATCCTAAAATCTACATCAGTTGGAAGACCTCGTAAGAGGTGGCAAGACGAGGTGACCGAAGACTCAAAATTTGGATACAGATGCAGATTGCAGATGAGGATAAAAACATGAGACAGGTCAAGGCCATCACCAGACTGTAACACAATTAGGAGGGAGAGAAAATATTGAACTCTCGTTTGGTTGATATGCTTACTAGAATAGCTATATCACTTAGTGTGCACTACGATCGATCCATTTCCAATAGGACCTCAATGATTCAGCACCTGCTCATGAAGAGTTCCCTGATTGACCAATGGGAATCAGTTGGACGGGATAGTTTTGTTAGGTTTTTCTTTTTGATTGATGTTGTTTTGTGTGTAAATTGCTGTAGCTTCCCGCTGGATGCGAGGTTGGTAGTGAAAAGTTGAAGCAAAAGTATGTTTGCACAGAATTGAGGAAGCCAGAAATGTTGGCACGTTAACGAAGGTACTACTGACCGATTTTGATAATGTGTGAAAGACAGAGAGATCTACCAAAGAAAGAGGTACTAACATATTGTATCATTTTGAAGAAATGTTTACAAGAAATTTTCGTTCAGCGTACATTTACGAGATTGGGGTTGCATAATCGATTGGCGTCTTCACAGGAAAAAAAACAACTTGAATTAATCGGTGTAATCGCCATAAGTGCACCCATTTCACACGAATCGATACCAAAACTTCGGGCTGTGTGGAGTTTTCATTAGCGGTAAAATGTGTAGTTTGTAGCGTGAACAAAAAACAAATACAACTTACCTTAACAAATTGTTTCCTTTTAAGCTCGTGCAAAGCTGATCTTACTTCCGGATAGAGACATGAAAAACGCGGAAATTAAAGTTAAAAGTTCTTTGTTGAGGGCAAATAGAGCTTATTTCAAATTGTTTTTTTACTAGGTGTCCTTAAGAATTTTTTAGGTTAGATTGAATTGATATAGTGACCCTGGAATTTTACTCTGTTTTAGGCTGTAACATGATATTATATACCTTAAAACCTTCCTTATTAAGCGGGTTGGTAAACGCAAAAAATAATTTTTCTTCATCTTCATCTTTATAATATTACATGGGTCATTAAGTTTCGGGACTGGTAGACAGATGGCGTCACCAGTGTCATGCCGCAATGAGTTCCCGGTGTATTAACCTTCAAAAGACAGGCTCCATTCAAGTCAGTGTCGAGATGTTGAATATTGAAGGTTAGGTATCTTCAAATTTGTTTTTTCTTTAAACTATAGATAAAAATGAAGCTCCGACATGGTTTTAAAAACACGGCTATTTCTTCCTGACAAGTATTTTGAAAGGAATACTTTCTGTAGAGAGAACCAATAATTTGGGCATTTTTTTCAATATGACTTTACTGCACTATGTTCCAAATTCACAAGTGGTAGAAAAATCCCTTATGAACAGACAAAATACTCAACAAACTTGTGAAATTTCAATTCAGATTGGTTTCACATCCTCCTTGATTACCAGATCTAATCCCATCTGACTCTCTCTGTTCACAGCACTCAAACACATGCTTTAAGGTAAAAAAAAATTGGCTCCAGTGATGAAGAAAGGAACAAATCAATTCCATAAGAAGACATAAAACATTCAGGAAGACGTTTTAATGATAATGATGAATGAAATGGATTTTTGCAAAAAAGTGTTATTACTGGTTATACAGATAGGTATAGTATAGCAAATAATAACGCTACTATCTAAATTAAAAATATATATGAATACGGTCCTATCCAACGTTACAAAATGACAGTAAGTCGACAAATGATTAAACATTCTTTTAATACCTTCTCATGGTTAACTTGCTGTATCTGAGCAATTATTAACATTTTCTTTTTAAAGTTAAAGTTTTCCAAAGCAACGTCTTAAAGGAAACTTTCACGCAAGGATTTACAAGTTCTTACATACCAAAGTAAAAGTTTAAAGGCAAAGTTACGGATTTCGAACAACCATCTAGTTGGTATCAAAATATTTTGAAAAGGAAGTTTTTGTAAAGTTCACTGACTGTTCACAAAAATCTGTTTTTAAAATTAACAGCAAAGGAAATATATTTCGAAAATTATCTATGAAAATACTTGAATTACTTCTAAAAATCGGAATGATCATTCCTTTTGTATCCAAACAGTAGGACAGTACAAAAGACTCAGACTACATAGCTAGCTGACTTCCCACTCATCCAAAGAAGTGATAATCTAGATCAAAAATAAACGGCAGTTTTGAATTCGGACTTCTCATCAGATATGATTCCCTTGTTTCCTGAATGACGCAACTATGAACTGAAATTCTTCGATGCTAGTAACTACTTTATACGAAGAGTGTCAGCGAAATGAACCTTTAGATATCAACGACATCTAACGTCTTGTTGAGTATGTATGAAGGATATGAATGATCTTAGCATTTACAGGAATGTCACTCATTTTGCTCAAGAAAGTAAGTTTTCATTAATCTCTGCGATGTAAAAATGGTTCAAGGCCGCACAATAAATTAATATTTTACAGAGCTATATTTTACATAGTATATACGGGGAAGTAAACAACTTTGGGTTATTATATTGTTTAAGACAGCTTTCCGATATAAATTATATTTAATTAATTACATTTGTACATTTTGTCATCTCTAAATGTTATTAGAACTAGTTTTTCTAGCCTTTACTGTTTTGAGTTTTCTAATTTTATTTGATGGCATTATTTTCCTAGTTTTACGTTTTTTGGAAAACCCTCTTATGATATTTTTAAGCACTTTTGCTTTCTATGCCTCCGTTGGTTTTCCAACACCGAATTGTCCACTTAACGGTCACTACTTGTTGGCCGAAAATCTCTCGAAAACTCTTAAGAGGACAAGCGTGGGAGCCGGGGTGCTCACGAATTTATGTCGATCGAAAAAGCACTTAGTGAATATTTAATTTCCTGCCACTTATAGTACCGGGAGGTTAGGGCGATTTGGAGATTTGGTGACACTTTCTAGATATGTTGCGAATTTTATATGGATTCTATATAACGGCTGTTCAAAAAGTATACGCCAACGATCGGTTGGAGAATCGACCTCGAAAACAAATAAACGTTTGAACATAGTTCCTTACTACGTTACAAGAATTCAAGAGTTGATGTCTAGTGTTTTGTTTCAAAGGAAGAAATTTGCCAAGATTTATGAGGAAATTAAGGTTCGATAAAAAGTGTTCACGGCTGAATCATCATTTTCTAGAAAATTGATAAAAAAAATACAATTATTGAAAGTAGCCAGTTCACAGATACAATTTCCCATTAATAGTAGACTCAGATCTGGATATCTAGAAGGCTATAATCTTACTATCATCTAACTGGAAATATGTAGTAAGACGAAAGCGTATCTTATTGAAAGCGTACTAGGTCTTCGTATAAAATAAGATTTCCTTCTCTATCTTTTGAGTACAAATTGAACCTGTAATATAGATTCGGAATATTTATCTGCAATGCTGCTAACTGATTTCCCCTGTAATCTTGAACCACTGAGGACGTTTCGGTAAAAACACATCAGTTCACTTCAGGTCTGTCCATGACGTCATATCGAATAACATTGCCTCACAAATAAGGGCCGTATTTTACAAAGTGCAGTTGTTTCAAACAAAATCAATGTGTCATCAGGTTTTTTTCGAAAATCTCTCACTTTCAGAAATAATGAATTTATTGGTTTATTTTTGAAAGCATGTATGTATGTACTTACTGACAAAGACAATACTCAGAAGATGTTTAAAGGACCACGCACGTTTCTTATGGAACATGGCTTCCGGGCAATTTTATTGAAATTTTGCAAAATAATAGTTCTCAACAGGCAGATCAAAAGTCTCAATGGACCCGAAGCTCTAAAATCACCTCCAGCCCCCCAAAATTACCCTTAATGATGGGAGAAACACGTAACAGATTATATTGATCGATTGCCTAGCCAAAATATTTTACTAGTGTATTGGTATCTATAAGTACCCAACCCAATATTATGCTCGAGGCTTTCATTCTCTACTACTCCCGCTCACTCTCCCCCCTCCCCTCCACCCTCCACATACCAAAGCGAGCTACGTAGCTTATTAGTTCTTACTCGTTGTAGCCTAGTTCGTTATGTCCTTTTACGTAGTGATATTTTGCTACCTTTTCCACTCGCAACTATAGTTTTTTACTTTATTATAAACAATTAAAACAAGAAAATTGCGTTTTTTTTTCGTTGAATGTTTTTAAAATGAAAAATAATAAACTAATCTCAATGGTGTCAACAGGTGAATTGTAAAGCATGAAAATACCAATGAAATATGCCCAGGATCGATCCTATAGAATAGTTAGTAACAAGGAAAATGAAAAAATACTGAAAAATTTAGCGGTTTTCTTTATATTATCATAACTCCGTGACTATCAAAGTTGTAGAACTGGGCTTGTGGGAACTGATAGTAATTGATATCTACCTTATGCGTGACTAAACCAGGCGCTATCGGTTTATTAGTTTTTGAATAATAGTGATATGAATTTTTTAGTCCACTATTCTTGCAGTGCGCCTCCATGCGACATGGATCGTCAAATATCAATTCAAAATAGAGATATAATTCTACAACGCCTCTATTTTCATTGTTCTTTGAATGTCTGTGAAATATACGAAAAATTGTAGCAAACATCACCAAAATTTGGTGAGCGTATGAATGTGTTCGTGTTGTGGGGGGGAACACTGTTGTTGAGGGAAACTGCTGACAATAATTATTATCGATAATAACTGTCACGCTGACAGATGGTGAAAGAATCCACTCGCTAAAAAAAGCTTATATACAGAGCGATTTGTTCGATTTTATTATATTAATTGAGAACTGTTTGTTTATTAATATATTTATATAAATTTTATAAAGAACTCCAGAATGAAGGCAATAGGTTTATATTAAAGTGAAACAAACACTGAACTAAATAAGTCAAAAAAGTCTTGAAAATATCTAAATTAGTTTCTGACAAAAGCAATAAAAATATTTATAAATTACAGGCAGCCTGCCTATATTATATATTACTAAACGCTTCCCCTCAACAACCGTGCTTCCCCCACTCCTTGGATACTTTCATACGCTCGTCCATTTTTTGTCATGTTTGCTAATATTTTTCAGATATTTCACAGACATTTAGTGCAAAATGACAATAGAAGCTTTGTAGAATGTCACCTCTACTTTCAACAACTTTTTTTCAAAATTGAAATTTGATTATCTATGACGCATGGAGGCACAAAACAGAAATAGGGAACAAAAAACTTTATAACACAATTGTTCAAAAACTAATAAACCGGTAGCGCCTAGTTTTGGCATATATAAAATAGATATAAATTACTATCAGTTCTTACAAGCCTAGTGCTACAGCTTTTAAAGTAACGAAAATTCGATTTTTTTTGAAAATGCTACATTTTCCAGTATTTTTTGTTTTTCCCTGTTACTAATGATTCAATAGGATCGAGCCTGGGCTCATTTTGTTGGTATTTTCATGCTTTACAATTCACCTGTTGACACCATTGAGATTAGTTTATTAGTTTTGATTTTATAAACATGCTAAGAAAAAAACCGTAATTTTCTTGCTTCAATTGTCTATAACAAAGTATTTTTTATTTTGTTACCATAGTTGCGAGTGGAAAACATAGCAAAATATGGCTACGAATCGTTGTTAATGTGATGGCACAGTCGGTATTCTGATAGTATTTTTTACACATTATCAGTTAATTTTTGCTCTATTAATTGGTTTAAAAGCCTTTCCAGGTGTCGAAACTGGTAATTCCTAAAAACATTAATTACACTTCTTCTGTTCCGTCAGGCAGTTATCTAATTCCACCGGCCTACTTTTGGTCTCCCTCTAATTTTCGATTCTCTATTCCAGCCTTCGTCGTCGACCTCAAAGTATCCATTCGGACGACGGCACAGGGAGCTACTCGAGTGCCAACGGAAGCTTCAGGACCACCGGAAC
The DNA here is from genome assembly GCA_034190945.1 of Octodonta nipae. Lineage (NCBI taxonomy): Eukaryota > Metazoa > Arthropoda > Insecta > Coleoptera > Chrysomelidae > Octodonta > Octodonta nipae. The sequence goes on from CM067223.1 coordinate 2,873,850, forward strand.
TGGAGGCTTCTCCAAATTGAAAAGGCAAAACGCCCGCAGACAAAAAGTGAGGGATCCCACTCTCGTTATCGAGACGCGACAGTCTTCGTACGATAACGTCGCCGAAGAGCCCACGACTCCATCTGACAGAGCGGTGAGTACAGATTTAAAATTTACTTTTGGGGAATTTTTCTCACGTGTTAAAATTGATTTTAGGAGACTGCACTTATAGTAATATCTCGTAAATAATAATTCTCTTCGTTTTATAAATGAAATACAATTTTAATAGAAATTTTACAAAATGCATTTATTTAATTCCATTTTTAACGATTTCGTTCATAGGTGATTGAATCATATACCTTATTAAACGTAGTTTGCTTCACTATGCGATAGAATGTGATTGCCTAGTGGCTACAAACAGGAGTTGCCAAAGGTAAAAGAGCTACAGAAAGTTAGCCATATGTTTCACTTATGAGTATACCAAGTCGGAGACATGTATTAGAGCTTTCATTGTCTTACCTACAAACATCGGAATCATTCTCAGCATTATCAGACCGAGGACCTATCGAATCAAACGATAAGTCTTTAAATTGCGATGATCTACAGCTTATATACTGCTAATCTATCCTTAGAACAAAACTTGTTTAAATATATGCATTTAATAAATACATTTTTAAAAAAACAAAAACCGACTTCAATATAAAATTAACTAAGAAGCATGAAATAATATTTTGCTACAATTAAATACTTTTTATGAAGTCGGTGCCAAGCGAAAGTGAAAATATTTTGTGAGGTACATTGATGAGTTATACTTCACAACTTCGCTGTTCAAATTGGCACCGACTTTATAAAAAGTATTTAACTGTAGCAAAATATTATTTCATGCTTTTTAGTTAATATTCTTTTGAAGTCGGTTTTTGTTTTTTTTTAATGTATTTATTTTACAATTTTCAGTGATGCAATTACTGTAATTGTTAATGATTTATCCTACAGCTGTAACATTCTATTAACATTTTTTTAACCATCCTTCATAACAATATTTGTACTCCGCCCTGTATGTCAGCTATCATAAATTTCCAACTGCTATGAGCTACCTTATATAATTATTTTTTCTTGCTTTTTACTAACCATCCTGTATGATATAATTACATTCGACGTTATATTTTAACCATCTTGCATAGGTAATCTTATGGATCACCAACATTTTAATAACTACCCTATATAATTTTATTTTTACACCACATATGTATATTTATATGCGTGAAATTAATATGCAAATTCATAAGATTTTACTCTTCCAAAAATCGCCCGCCTCGGCAATTTTATCACTTTGAAAAGTTTAATTCTCCAGGTGTAAAATATAATGCTAGGAAAATATGAGGTAGGCATTAAATAGTTACTTGTTGTATTAGAAAAATGATTACAAGAGCAGTTTCACTCTCAAATCACCCTGTATTGAAAGAATTTTTACAAGACGAATCTCACTCTTACGTAGGTTACTAAATCACCCTGTATTGAACACCTTTAAATTAAAAATCAGCTATCTTGATTGTCGCCAATAACTTTTTGAATTATTTAATTTCTCTGGAAAACAATTTTCCCAAATATGAGACCCTAACCAATCGATTTATATGTATTGAAACTTCTAAATAAGAAAATTTAATCGAAATCGTTAGAGCTTTTTTCCACAACTCAATTATATATATATATATATATATATATATATATATATATATATATATATATAAACAAACCTTGTTCGTTATATAGTATTAGATTATTTCTATTTGATAACAATTTTATACCTTAACAGAAATGAAGATACTTTAATTTGTAATTTAAAGCCCTCTTTGAAGGCAAACTTTGTCTACGGTTAATAAAAATTGACATGGAATGATTACTGTTTATGTTTTAGACCATGTAAAAAATCTGTTTGTGAAGAATAACTTTTTTCTCTGAAAATTATGAATAAAAAGAAATGGTTTAATTTATGAATACACACTGTATATTCATATTAACTGACACTTATTTTGATTTTGATTAATTCATCTTATTTACAATTTACCCCAAGTTCCAAATAGTTAATACCAGTAACTCCATCTAATCTTATAATCCCGCGACTCCACCAAGACATAGAATATAAGAAAATAGGTATAAAGTTTTTCCCCATTCTATAAGAAACGATAGAAGCTATGTTATTTGAAAAAAAGTTCTGACCACTTTGAGATATCACGGAACTAATCTAATCCCTTTTCAATTTGCCCCACGTTCGGAATAACATTTTTCAAATTTTATATAATAATACCGGCTCCTCCACCATGGCATAGAGTATATGAGAATAGGTAAAAATAGTTTTCCCCCATTTTCTAAGAAACGGTAAAAGCTATTTTAATGAAAAAAATATGGGACCACTTCGCTATCCCCCCAAACAGGATCCAGTAAAATGGTTGAAATCCCTCAAGCCGTTTCCTAGTAATCGGTGAACAAACATTAAAAAAAGCAACATAGATACACACGAATTGATTCTTTTTGAAGTCGGTTAACTTATTCTTAGCAGCTTTTCGATTTGATCCATATTTTGGACGTTTTGGGTTATTTTTTCATTTATCTTTCAAAAAACGGTAAAAATTAGATTCTTCCATAAATAAAACACAATAACATTGACACATGTGAATTTATATAAAATGTAACTGTTTTTAATAGACAAAGGTTAGCATCGATATAATCATTAAAAAAATGTGATATAAATTTTTCAATGCAACAATGCATAGACAACATTGTGTGATTTGTTTCCAGTAATCTATTAACCCAATTCTAGATGGTGTAAATGTGCAACGCAATTGAGGTGTTAAGCTAATAGGAACTTTGCGATAGCCATTCGATCAATCGATGCTCCTGTACCGGACTTAATTGCTCGAGTGGATCCGGTTTTAATCAGGATAAAACATGATTGGGTGTTTTGTCGTTTCAGTGTTCATAGGGCTGTTAAGCGTTTGCAACTCATCCAGAAAATGATTGTATTGTATGAATTAAAAAATTCAAGACCTTGTATTTTGTATTCAGATCTTTCCTTGTTTATTTTGATTGCTTCAAAACAGCCGAGATTATGAGACTAATTTCGATGATTTTAAATTAGTTTATGAACAATTTACGAATATTTTGGAATGCTGTCGATTTGCTTCAATTGCCAAAAATTTGTGGTCGTCACCAAGAAGAATTAATGCCAATATATGAACTGTGTTAAGAGTTTGAAGAAGGTGGTCCAGTGATGAGACCGATGACAGTCATGCATGGCCTTTAAATCCTAGTCTATTACAAGAGCTCGCAGTAGTAGATGGGAAAGTCTAGGTCAAATAAGAACTCTTCTACAGCACCCATATTCCCTAGGATTACAGTTAATCAAAGCTTGCAACTCTAGAATGGCCATTAAGAGCACCTGAGCTGTCCGTCATTGAACACTTGTGAAATGAAAATGAAATTGTACTTACCCACACTATTTGGTGTTAGCTTTGGCACCACACTATAGGGCTCTTTACTCACAATCCATACCTAATGTAATCCTTTAATCTTATACTGCTTGTGGCTAAATATCTTTCATACTAGCACCTGGCATAGAAACTCTAGAATGGCCACCAAGAGTTGTCCCGCATTGAACACTTATGAAATATTCTACATCGGAAGTTTAACACTGTTGCCATGTGTCTCAGTCAACTTGGACGCCATAAGGACGAATCGGGTGAATAGTCATCAATATGATATAGACTTTTTAATTCTGTCAATGCCCGTAACATAAAGAAGTCCACAAAAAACCAAGTAGGAGCTATTCGTTAATAATTTTGTTTTGTTAATACAAGGATTGATAAAACCACGGATTTCTTGAGTATTTTTGTACTGGTGAGTCATGAATTGCTCCCACCTTGCCATGTTTGGTCCTTATCCCTAGCTTTGAACAGTGTGGCCCAAAAACTCTACTTCCTTTTGGAACTTGATACTTTTTTAGAACTAACCTATAGATTAGCATTGCAGATACTTCCCTTAGATACTGGAGGTGATCTTGAAAGGTGTGACCTACAACTAAAATATCCTTCAAATAAATATGACGAGTCTTTGGTGCCAGTTCAATCAATACAAATTCCATTAGCCTCAAATTTGTGGCACGGACATTGCAGTCAACGATGTTAACGTGATAAACACCAACTGGATCCAGCTACAGCAATGAGCATGTCATATGTGCGGGAAAGCAGTTAATCAACATTTCCTGTTGACAAAATCAGTTGGGTGAATCCAAAATATGACTAGCGCGCCAAAGGGGATGCATACCAAGGCCTAGTGGATGGTTTCACATTCCTCTTTTGTAACATGCTTCTGTATTTTCCACAACTGCATGCTGCCTCCCGAGTGGTAATCATCAAAGTAGTGTTCGTCATTGCCATTAACTTTCGCTTTGTTTTCCGATGCAGAGGCACATTCTAGAATTTGGAGTTAATTGGGCGATAATGCGGTCAGACTGTGAGTTCATCCACGTGTAAGGCCTGGTTTACACGAGCTTAGCACTTGTCATGGGTATCGTGATGGGGATTTCAAGTGTCGCTTAGCAAATATAACTGATTCCTTGCACTTACCGCGTTTACTGTTTTTTAATATTTAATCCTAAGCATAGTGTTTACACGTGTGTACAAGTTCCTGTGACAAGCATTGTGACAAGCGCTAAGCTCGTGTAAACTCGGCCTAATGGTTCACAAAAAAAATCATTCAAACTAAATCTAAAACAGTCCAGCAATCATCAATGCAGAAAGTCAGTTTCATGTTATTCGTATTTGATTTGGCAGAAATTACTGAAATTTGATGTGATTTCAACGTACTTATATAAGGATTATTATTTTCCAAAAGCGAACTTCCAAGGTCTTATCAAGAAACTTATATACGTATTACGTAATATTCTGAAACTTATGACGGCCTCTGGCTCTAACTAACTAAATAACAGAGCAGTAAAGCAACTTTACGAACTTGTAAATTCAAAGATGAAATGTGCAAAATTTTAGTAAGTAAATTGTCGAAAATCAGAATGTTGTAGCTTGGGGCGCTCAAGTTAACCTTCGTATCTCTTATTCGGCTCTCGGAAATGTTAAACTGCTCAATTGAATTAATAGTAAAAGTTATACTGCGTGATCTTTTAGATTGGTTACAGATTTAAGTAATAAGAAAGTCGAGGATAAAATGTAAACTTTTGACTATTTATGACTTAGGTGCTTTGTGTAAAAGTGATGGTAAATTGTTTATAGACAAAAAAATAATACACGGTGAGTTCTTTTTGATGATCAATATGGGGATCTCGAAAACTAGCAGAGATAGATCAATGGTTAAACTGGGAAAGATTTACAGTATTACTGGCCCAATTTAATGACACTTCCGGATTTTTGTAAAAAGTCATGGCTTACTAGATATTTTGAAAAAAGAAATTCTGTCGATTTAGTCAAATCCCTCTAGCTTCTTTGTTCTTGATTTTATAAAAAAAGTGTAAATATCAAAATTGAAGGGAATTGTATCCCGAATATGCCTGTCATGTCCTCGTTTACGTGACTGCTCTCTTTTTCGAGATATGACACAAACTTATCTTTTTTTGAATGGAAAGCATAGTTGGCTATGACCTCAAAAAAATCGGACATTTTTAGAGCTTTTCAACGATATAATACTCGATATAGTTATTAATAAAAATAACGGAGTTATGGATGCTTTTCTCTCCTATTTTCACTTTTAACGTAGGTAGCCATGAAAAAGATTGTTTTCACTTTGACGTTTCCTCATTTGAGAGTAATTCCATTAGTAGTGCTGAACTGACAGTCGATATTGACAAGTTTTCGTGATAAAATGGAATATTCTAACGAAGAATATATATCATATTCGTGCAGCTGAGGAATACTTTCATAGATATTTTAATCAATCTATTTCATGGCTAACTACGTTAAAAGCGAAAATAAGAGAGAAAAGCATCCATAACTCCGTTATTTTTATGAATAACTATAGCGAGTATTATATCGTTGAAAAGCTCTAAATATGTTCGATTTTTTTAGGTCAAGCCAACTATGGTTTCCATTCAAAAAAAGATAAGTTTGTGTCATATCTCGAAAACGAGAGCTGCCACGCAAACGAGGACATGCCAATCATTGTCGGGATACAATTTCCTTCAATTTTGATATTTACACTTTTTTATAAAATCAAAAGCAAAGAAGCTAGGGGGATTTGACTAAATCGACAGAATTTCGTTTTTTCAAAATATCTAGTAAGCCATGACTTTTTACAAAAAACCGAAAGTGTCATTAAATTGGGCCAGTAAAACTGCAATCTTTCCCAATTTAACCATTGCTCTAATCAAAGTGCTTAAATAAAACGACGTTTGACAAATATAAAGATGAGTAAAACTCCAAACGCATAAAGATCGATGGAAAGACAAGTACACATCACATTGAAAACCAAAAAAAAAAAAAAATTAAGAGGTTAACGACAAAATACACTAGTGGAAAAAATTAAAGGATCAAAAAATAATTCCAAATTTTTTGACGTTATTCAAGTGTCTGGTTTTCGCCTGAAAATGGTCGTACCGGACTTAAAAAAAGTATTTTAAAGCTTGAAGTTTCTGGTTTTGAGACCTGATGATGAATTTTTTTTTCAAGCAAACGTGTATCGCTCAATCCTAACGAATACCATAAGAATTTTTTTTTCAAAATTTTTTCTATGTTCTTTTTTGGTCTATGAACATGTAAAATTTTTTCGAAATAAATCACTCTATTGATCGGATAAGTTGTTTATTCAGCTTTAAATTGTTTTTTTGAAAAGTTCAATACGACCAGTTGTCGCTAAGATATCGAACTTTGAATGGAAAAGGATCTTTTTGTGTTTAACCATCAATATCTCAGCAACCGTTGATCGCACAAGAAGAGTAAGAAAAGTTCTGAAATCTTGAACTAACACTCCATAAAAATCAGCAACGGTTTTTTGAAAAAAAATTTTTTTTTTATTTTTTACATTAATTTGAAAAATCAAGAAAATAAGCACTTTGTTGGCTTTTGGGATCATCAGGCGCTAAATTGGAAATATCAAGAAAACCAGTAATGTTAAGTGTGCCTTTTACAGTTCAATATGCCAACAAAAACCGTACAAAGTTTCGTTTAAATCCATCGAGCTGTGTTTTTGTTTTCTTCGATCGAATTTTTGAAAACCTTGAAAAGTTGATGATTTTGATTTTAAATGATCATAACTTTAGCAAAATGCAAAAAACTATATTTTTTCTGTTTCTTATACAATATCATTTATAAATCTGTTTAAGATTATGGGAAAACAAAAGAGAAATTGGAAAAAAAATTTGGAAAATCTAAAAAAAATTTTTTTAAACATATTTGTATTCTTTTTTAATGACCCAAAAAAAATGGAAGAAATTTGAAATTTTTTTTAATGACTCCAAAAAATTTATAACACGATTCTGTTATTGCATTCCATTGATTTTCTTGATTTTTAAACTTCGACTGAATTAAAATTTTAATTAAATTTCAAACAAAGTTGATATACCCAATAGAATTTTGAACTCGATCTAGACGCTTTTCAGAATTTATTATCGTTAGTTTTTGTGAACTCTTAAAACGCTAAAAAACAGGTTTTTTTCAAAACCTTTCCTTCTGCGTTACAAAAAATTTCATAAATTTGCAAAAAAAAACAAGTTGCTTTCCGATCATGGTTAGAAGGTATTTATCAGAGCTAGAGGTTGCTCGTTTGATTACTCCGCTCGAAGAAGGTTGCAGTCAACGTGATGTTGCCATCCGGATGGGTGTTAGTCAATCCGTCGTATCTCGAACGTATGCACGATACCGGGAGACGAACCAATACATTCGTCGTACTGGACAAGGACGCCATCGTGTCACGACTGCTCGAGATGATCGAGCAGTTGTCCGACACGTTCGACGTGAGCCTCTCATCAGTGCGAACATTGTGGCGAGAAATTTTGCAAATCGGGTACAACAGCGACACCAAGTACGAAACATTTCTTCCCGTACAGTCATCAACCGTCTTCGCGAAAATGGGTTAAATGCACGACATCCTAATCGTGTACCTATGTTGACAGCGAGACATCGCCGAGAACGTTTAGCGTATGCCAACGCACATCGGGCTTGGACATTGAGACAATGGAGAAATGTTTTATTCACTGACGAATCCAGGTTCAACTTACATGGGAGCGACCGACGTCCGCTTGTTTGGCGCCGTCGTGGTGAACGTTTTCGCCAGGACTTTGTTCGTCCGACTGTCGCCTATGGTGGTGGGTCAGTCATGGTCTGGGGCGGCGTTTCGCGAGATTGGAGAACACCTCTGGTGATAACTTAACAGCTCAGCGCTATATTGACCAAATTTTGAGACCAATTGTACTGCGTAGACGGCAACGTCAGAGGGAGTTTATTCTAATGCAAGATAACGCACGCCCACACACAGCCAACATCACCAGACGCTTTTTGGAACGCCATGACATCACTTTGCTGCGGCATCCACCAATGAGTCCAGACCTCAATCCCATCGAGCATGTTTGGGACATAATGGGTCGTCGTTTGCGCAGTGAGTATCCAAATGTGCAGAACTTGGCCACATTAGAGCGTGCACTTCTGCAAATTTGGAACACCATCCCTCAACCTCAGATTGCCCGCTGCATCAATATGACTGAACGCTTAGCAGCCGTTATTGAGAACAGGGGTGGCAATACCCGTTATTAATATACCTGACCAACGGGCAGACGAACATACATACACATACACACAAACACTCAAATACACAAACGCACACAAAAGAAGCGTAAATCCGATCGGGCAACCTTCACGGGGTACGCTTTGGGTCATTAAAAAAAGAATACTTATTTGTTAAAAAAAAAATCCAAAATTTCCAAAAATTTTTTTTTCAATTTCTCTTTTGTTTTCCTACAATCTTAAACAGATTTATGAATTATATTGTATAAGAAACAGAAAAAATATAGTTTTTTGCATTTTGTTAAAGTTATGATCATTTAAAATCAAAATCAACTTTTCAAGGTATTCAAAACTTCGATCGAAGAAAACAAAAAAACGGCTCGATGGATTTATACGAAACATTGTGGGGTTTTTGTTGGCATATTGAACTGTAAAAGGCACACTTAACATTACTGGTTTTCTCGATATTTTCAATTTAGCGGCTGGTGATCCCAAAAGCCATCAAACGTGCTTTTTACCTAGATTTTTCTAATTAATGTAAAGAATAAAAAAAAAACTTTCAAAAAACCGTAGCTGATTTCTGTGGGAAATTTATTCAAGATTACAACACCTTACTTAATTTTCATGTGCGATCGGAGGTTGCTGAGGTATTGATGGTTAAAGACAAAAAGATCCTTTTCCGCTCAAAGTTCGATATCTCAGCTAGAAGTGGTCGTATTGAACTTTGCAAAACAGAAATTTAAAGCTGAATGAACAAATTATTCTATCCATGTAGTGGTTGATTGAAAAGAAAAAAATTCAAGTTCGTACACCAAAAAAGAAAACCAAAAAAAAAATTGAATTTTTTTTGTTATGGTATTCGTTAGGATTGAGCGGTACACGTTGCTTGAAATTTTTTTTCTCATAAGATCTCAAAACTAGAAACTTCAAGCTTTAAAACCCTTTTTTTTAACTCCAGGGCGACCATTTTCAAGGGAAATACAGCTAATTGAAAAACGTCAAAAAATTTGGAATTATTTTTTGATCCTTTAATTTTTTCCACTACTATATATACAGTAGTTGCAGCTGCAACAACTTGCTACAACTCCAGACGGAAGTCCTTCATTACATTGAACTACTACAAATATGATCGATTCTAGATTCAGTCAGCATATAGTTCAATAATGATAGTCCATATTGTTTGCATTATTTCAGATTATGATTTTTCTAAATAATGTTATAGTTCTTCAAAAGTGAATTAAAAAGTCAACAAATATCCTTCTTGCTCACCACGTAATTCACTCATGTTGCAAGTCATCCGAGTTGTTTTTGTAGAAACAGAAACTGCAAAGATATCGAAGGTCGTTGGATTTTCTGCAAAATTGCACTAACCCGTAAAACAAACGACGAGATCATCCCTGGCTCGGCAGCACCCCGCGTAGCCGGAGATCTCATCAACTGCTGGTAATTGAAATTTCTCCTTGATCGATCATTCGGTTTAGCGTGTGATTCTGTCAAATCGAAGTAACTGATGAAATCAATTTTCGAAACTAGGTGTGTGTGAGTTACTTCGATATTAGATTTCGCAGTCAGGATTTGGGCAACGCCGAGGAAGACAAATCAGGAGTTGAACTGAAAGCGTACGAACTGTTTGCTATAGTTCGGGGGTAAACAAATTAGTGCTGAAACTGAACTAATGAAACTTGCGGGGACTGCATAACACATTCAATGTTGTTAGGTACTTACCCAGGAAATAAAAAATGTAAACATTAAAAGGTGCTCATTCTGTACAAATTAATTACCTACCAATCAGTATATTTTTTGAAGTCGGTGCCAATCAAATCTAAAATCCTCCATTGCGTACTTATCTACTACTTCATCAAACTTGATTGTTGCTTGGCAACTACTTCAAAAATATACTAGATTGGTAGGTAATTAATTTGTACAGAATGAGCACCTTTTAATGTTTACATTTTTCACTTCCTGGATAGGTACTTAACAACATTGAATGTGTTATTTATTTGCTAGAGTTGTATTTTGTTATAATTATTTTTAGCTTTTTAGTTATAGGTTGAAGTGGGTTATATTTTTTTATAAAAATATTTTATTTTCAACTTTTTAGTTTTTTTGAACTCAGGTAGTTCTCATTCATTATTTTTAATTTTGTATGTATAACCTTAATACAACATTACACAATGATACATTTTCATTTAAATTGACAGGTAAATGTTTACGAACAAAATGTACTACTACGCGTTGACTTAATAAGCCCAAAATATATGTATGCCTTATGGACCACGCCATGTAACCTTTTTTCAACTTTTTTTGACAACTCTGTATAACTATAGATAATTCCACTCCACCCTATGTACCAACCATCCTGTATATACGACTGCCCACGGACAAGCATAAATTTGTTTGCTGCCTTCTGTAAACTATAGGACGGAGTAGAATCCATCGCATATTTACGGAGTCAACTCCGTCCTATATTTCAACCATAGTATATAACTCCTTGTGAGCTACCCCATAAATTATTTCATTTTTAACATTTTATATTATCGTCCATTGTAACATTAATTCCTCTCCACAATTTATGCAACTTCTTATGGGCTATAAAAGAAATAATTTTTTAATAACACTGTATAAATATAATTCAACTTCAACATATATTTCAACCATCTTGTATATGATTTGTTTACGTCCATATCATATAACAGTTTTTTAATCACCCTATATAATTTTAATTTCACATATTTTCCAACATTTTTATACCACCAAGCGTCCACTCCACCCTATATTCCAACTATCCTGTATATACGGCTAAACGGCCTTACCTATATTTCAATCATCATATAAATGCAATTCCTTCTATCACTTTACTTTGTGATTTTGTTTGCTATAACTAAACATCCTGTGTATAAACCCACCAAATAGCAGTTTAGATTGACATGTGTTGTCACTAAATTTTCTATTAGGCCGGGAGAATGTGACAACCAAAAGCACTGCCTTCGCAAAATGGAAAATTTTTCATTTAAATAGGTATTTGCCTGGTATACAAACAAAACGAGCTTGGTACTCATTGATATTATAAGGGTATCCGTAAATTGTATATATAAAAATGTCCAAAAAAGATTAAACTCCAGCTGACACGCATTTTTTTCTAAACTTTGACGCGCCACTTATGCTTTTGACTTTCTAATGTAAAAAGACGGTGGGTGAATTCTATAAAACCCCGTCTGCTAGCAATTTCTGCACACTTTGCACTTCTATATTTATCCTTAGGCATCAAACGTAAGCACTTCCCTTTAAATTAAATCTGCCCGTCACCTAAATCACGTAATAAACCTGCAACTGCACCGGGATACAAATGGAAAAATTATTAGTCGTAGCAAGAAACGCTGAGAATGGAAAAATTAGTTTAAACTCTGCACCAACTTTATGGCGAGGTGTAAAAATTAAAACTTAATTTCACTCCTGTCGTGGAGCAATTATTGAGACCGTGGTGTGACTTTTAATGCGTCAAATCCTACTCGTAAAAATATATTTAAAACCTTACCTCTGTTAGGTGATATTATATTTTATTCTAACCACGGTGATAAAATAAACGCAATATTGCTCATTTTCGGTTAACGTCCAGTCTTAAATAGCACGTAGTAAAATTTCATTTCCCCTTGCCAAACTACTCTAGGTCATAAACAATGGTAATAAAGAGCCGACCAACTAGAATTGATCCTTATAACAAAACCCACACGTTTAAAATCCATCTCAGGACGTTTCCGCTCACGCAGAGTATTTTCAGGAACTGTTAAAGGATAAACGGATTCCGAATCTATTTGATGATTTGGAGTGTGGAGTTAAGCCTTTGGGTTATAATAGTAAGAGGAAAGTGGCCATTTCTCCAGGGTATTTTGTTTTTGTTGTATTTAATTCAAAATGTTAAACCTTCGGTTAGGTGTGTAAGAGTTTTTTTTCTTGATCCAGGTAAATTGGAAATGTGAACTTGTTTCCTCTTAGAATGTAAGCAAAAATGATTGGGGCAACTTTAGGTAATAGACAAGGGTAATAAAGAGCCGACCAACTAGAATTGATCCTTATAACAAAACCCACACGTTTAAAATCCATCTCAGGACGTTTCCGCTCACGCAGAGTATTTTCAAGAACTGTTAAAGGATAAACGGATTCCGAATCTATTTGACGATTTGGAGTGTGGAGTTAAGCCTTTGGGTTATAATAGTAAGAGGAAAGTGGCCATTTCTCCAGGGTATTTAGTTTTTGTTGTATTTAATTCAAAATGTTAAACCTTCGGTTAGGTGTGTAAGAGTTTTTTTTCTTGATCCAGGTAAATTGGAAATGTGAACTTGTTTCCTCTTAGAATGTAAGCAAAAATGATTGGTGCAACTTTAGGTAATAGACAAGGGTAATAAAGAGCCTACCAACTAGAATTGATCCTTATAACAAAACCCACACGTTTAAAATCCATCTCAGGATGTTTCCGCTCACGCAGAGTATTTTCAAGAACTGTTAAAGGATAAACGGATTCCGAATCTATTTGACGATTTGGAGTGTGGAGTTAAGCCTTTGGGTTATAATAGTAAGAGGAAAGTGGCCATTTTTCCAGGGTATTTAGTTTTTGTTGTATTTAATTCAAACTGTTAAACCTTCAGTTAGGTGTGTAAGAGTTTTTTTTTCTTGATCCAGGTAAATTGGAAATGTGAACTTGTTTCATCTTAGAATGTAAGCAAAAATGATTGAGGCAACTCTTATTGTAATTTCCTGAATAATAATGCTGGATAATTTTTTTTATAAGCTGTGATTGAAAACATATTGGCCACTCTGATCGCCCGATTTAACGCCTTTGGTTATTTGTTTTTTTTCCTATTTTAAACGTATGTTTTATGACCAAAACCATGAAAGCCTTAATACATGTTTTTTGAATCACCATTTATAGCTAAAAATTAACAGCATGCATTGTATCCAGCATCCACAACGTCACTTTTCTATCCTACGTATAATTTTATCTTATGTTTCTAGGGGTTCTATTAATTGGTCTTCTATTTTTTAACCGTCTTCCAAAAAGGAGAAGGTTATCAATTCGTTGTCAGGTTTTTTTATATATGCTCAGTAATTATTCAAAAACGGCTTGGGAAAATTTGATGATTTAAATGACATTCGATTAAGGAATGGTACAGCAAGGTTCCATATAATTTTTTGTAACGTGAGATTTACGGTTTTCCAGAAAATCAGTAAAAACAATAATTATGGAACTACATTTCACTGGATTTCAGTAAGTCTACACTGTTTTCTCTAAGACGGCTCAACCAATCTGAATATTTTAAATTGTATTTCACAAAGAGAGATACTTGATTCCGTATAATTATCTATATCGTAAAATATACCGTTTTGCCGAAAATCGTGAAAATATTTGCAAAAACACGGTAAACGTCAACATAATTGTACAAATTTTCATCATAAATATCTAGCTTCAATGTCAAGATATGCCATGAACACAGGGTGTTTGTAACGGTTTTCATTGCAGTCGAATGAAATGGCACAAAATATTCCATTAGTGTAATGAAAAGAAAAATTTTTAGGTGAGCGATGTTTTCTATATGGTATACGGTGGTAGGTGTGTGCATGCATCAAAATTCAAGCAGCAAGCAATGTGCCAGTTGAAATATTGGGCGAAGTAAAGTTACAGTTAGACAGGTGGGTTCAAAAAATCTTACAAATAAATGTGATATGGGGTGGTATATAAGCAGTTCCATATATAAGATGGTTGAAATATAAGGCGAAATTGAAATGTATATACAGGGTGAGTTTTTTTTTGATGATCAGTATGGGGATCTCGGAAACTAGCGGAGATAGAGCAATGGTTAAATTGGGAAAGATTTGCAGTTTTACTGGCCCAATTTAATGATACTTTCGGATTTTTGTAAAAAGTCATGGCTTACTAGATATTTTGAAAAAAACGAAATTCTGTCGATTTAGTCAAATCCCTCTAGCTCCTTTGTTTTTGATTTTATAAAAAAGTGTAAATATCAAAATTGAAGGGAATTGTATCTCGAATATGATTGTCATGTCCTTGTTTGCGTGACACCTCTCGTTTTCGAAATATGATACAAACTTTTCTTTTTTGAATAGAAACCATAATTGGCTGTGACCTCAAAAAATCTGACATTTTTAGAGCTTTTCAACGATTTAATACTCGAATAGTTATTCATAAAAATAATGGACTTATGGATGCTTTTCTCTCTTATTTTCACGTTTAACGTAGGCTATGAAATAGATTGATTTATTAATAATTATTCCAAAAACATTGAACGATTTTTTTATTAGGTATATCAGATATAGCGAAAAAACTAAATAAGTAGGTACTTACTAAAAACTTAAGAAATTAAAGTATAAATTAAATAATGGTTACAATTTATGTTCGAAAAGTCCACCATTGTTATTTAGACAAAAATTCAGTCTTTCAATCTTTTTAAGATTGACATTACCGCTTTCCTCACAGACCCCCTATCAATTTCTTCATTGCTTGTAATACCGCCTCCCTTAGGTCACCAACTGTCTCATCCGTTCTTTTGTATATTTTGTTTTTTAGCGCACCCCATAAATAGATGTCTATAACTGCCAAATCCGGAGACCGACATGTCTTGAAAAATGTATTGCAAGAAATGCAAATAGCGCTCCCCAGTAAGTGATTCGTCATAGATAAAAGGCCCAGAATAGTTAGACCCTATGATACCACACCAAACATTAAAACCAAATTTTATCTGGGGTCGTCTTTGTTCTACATGGAAAGGGTTTTCTTTAGCCCAGATATGCTCATTGTGTCTATTAAACATACCGCAGTTAGTAAATCTACTTTCATCTGACGATAACACCTTTAATGGAAACTGGATTGTCAAGGTACATGTCTCTAAACCATGTACAAAACAAAATACGTCGATGTTCGTCACCAGCATGCAAAGTTTGAGAAACTGAAAGTTTGTACGGGTGGAACTTGTGCGCTTTCAGTACCTTAACTACAGTTCGTTGAGATATGCCAGCTTCTGCCGGAATCTCACGAGTTGATGTAAATGGATTTTGATTTACCATTGCCAAAACATGTATGCGTGCTGCTTCGTTAATTACGTTCCTTTGGTGGTTTAGTAAAAAATCCATATCTGCGTAAACTATCGTAAAGCCTCTTAAATGTACATAGAGCAGGTTGACGACGATTAAAATATCTATGAAAGTATTCCTCAGTTGCACGAACTGAATTTTTATGGTATATGATATAACATTCCACCATATTCAGTTTTTCTTCGTTAGAATATTCCATTTTATCATGAAAACTTGTCAATATCGACTGTCAGTTCAGCACTACTAATGAAATTACTCTCAAATGAGGAAACGTCAAAGTGAAAACAATCTTTTTCATGGCTACCTACGTTAAAAGTGACTAGAGTGGGTTTGACTAAATTCGCAGAATTTCGTTTTTTCAAAATATCTTGTAAGCCATGACTTTTTACAAAAATCAGAAAGTGTTATTAAATTGGGCCAGTAAAACTGCAAATCTTTCCCAATTTAACCATTGCTCTATCTCCGCTAGTTTCCGAGATCCCCATACTGATCATATTGGGTGGCACATAAGTAGTAGCGAATACAATGTGGTTGAATTGAGAGTGAAGTAAAACTGTAATTATACAGAGTGGATAAAAAAACTTAAATATACATATGCAGTAAGGATATTCGAGTTGTAGGGCGGAGGGTTCAAAAAAGTTAAAAGCAGTTGCATATACAGGATGATTGAAATATAAGGTGAATTGGAATTATAGTTATACAGTGTGGTTAAAAAATATTATATTGTTTGGAAAATAAGTAGTTGCTTATACTTGGAATATCGGGCGATGTACAATTATAAGTATACAGGGTGATTTAAACAATAGGAAAATAGTAATAGCCAATAGGGTGGAAACGATAAGTAGATACTTATACAGGGCGGTTGCAACATCGTGTAGAGTTGAATTATAATTGTACAGGGGTGATTCAGAAAATGATAGACAAATAATATTTATTGGGTGACCAATACACAGAAACATATACAGGGTGCTTGCAATATAGGGTGCATTAGAGTTACACTTATAGAAAGTGAATAAAATGAAGAAAACAGACAAATTAGAAAGAGATGGAGAAATAAGAAAACTCTAAAATAATTAATAGAATTGTACCTTAAATCAGTTTAAAAAAATATTTCTGAAATAGTTATTGATTGCACACGGTTTCTATACGGTTTTTATATTAAGCCAGTTGCAGTGTTTTTTTTTAATATAAATTATTGACATTCCTTTCAGTATTTTGTCTGATAGGTTTTGCATTTATTTTTTGCTTAGTACCAGACGTTCTAGTGCCTCCATAATGAATAGGAACATCGCCCCAAATTTTGGCATTACCTGAAATATAGATACTTTCCTTTATTTAGTTTTCTTCATATTCTTTGGTGAAGACTAATCTTAATTAAATTTAATATCAACTTCTGGAAGTTTTATACCAAATGTTCATTACTTCGCCTCGGTTATTACGGCCTTCAGCAAACAATTGCCAAGAAACTCCCATTGCTGGCTGATATAATACACTTGAAAACTATTTCCAAAACATATGTGACGACAGCTGGATCTTAGCCAGTTAACTAGGGATATGCAGCCAAAATGCTCAAAAAAGGAAGTTGTGTGTATTTTTCATAAAGATTTAGTTGTCGTATTTTCCAAATATTCAGTTTAATGTATCATTTTTTAAGTAGCTAGTAAAGCGTGTTGAGTGTTTGATATGAAACTAGTTTGCCTTATCTGGAAACTGTCAAGCTTGGAATAGTATTTGCTACATTTTCATACAGGTTAATGTGACAAGCTGAACAAACAACAGAGGACTAAATGCTTTCGATTTATATTGTACTGTACTGTATTGTACTGTACAATATTATGGTGGGGATCAGATGTTTTGACATCCGCCCATGCTGTTAATACTTTAAATTTTTCGCATTTAAATGGATTTTGATATATTCTGACCCTTCTTTATGTTGCTATGTTCAGTACATCAGAAAATTTTATCATTTCTAACGGACATCCCTTGTTATTCTGTATCTTATTCAGAATAATATCTTATTTTTTGGTAGCAGCTTTTTCGGAGAATATGAAACTTCAATGTCAGTGTTTTTCCTTTTCAATAGATCTTTAATCTTTGTATTTTCAAAAAAAGTAGAAAACCTCATTCAAACATCTCTGTCTGGGTGTTGTGATGTCTTTGTTAGTGATTATACAGAGAGGACGCGTGAGTTGGAACAAATTTATTTAAAATTTAGGTGTTGGTTTTTTGGAAAAACGCTCGGACACATCAGTTTTTGTTTGGACTGCGGTTTTTGTTATGTGAAACTCATTTATACAAGCTGGGCCAGAAATAATTGCGACCATCAACTTCATTTTTTCAAATGAAAATGATTGTTGGCGGCATTTTAGTTGCATGAATGGAAACCCTTTTTTTAATTCTGGAGTTTTTAACAATTGTTTATTTCAATAGAAATTGTACTAAATTTTAATCCAAATATGTAGTTGTCAAGTGTGGTTGCAGAGTTTAAACCCCGATTTATGGCAGATTCGGTATGGTTTCAACAGGATGGAGCGTTCCCGCATTATTCGCGAACAGTGCGAGATTATCTTGCCAATGTTTTCCCAAATAGATGGATCGGAAGGGGAGTAATATCGAATAGCCAGATCTAAGCCCGTTAGATTGTTATCTTTGGGGTTACCTGAAATCGAAAGTCTACTTTCATTAAGCCGGAAAATACCGATAATTAAAAAATAGAATTAGGACCGAAATACAACGAATCCTGCCACAAACGCTAAATGAAGTGTTACGAGAATTCGAAAACCGTCTTAGGTATTGTCAGGAAGTTAATGGTCAACAATTTGAACATTTAATTTGATATGTTGATGTTACTTTTCATCAATTTTGGAATAAATATATTTTTTTAAAAAACTGTTAATTTTCGGTTTAGGACATTGTACATGAAAAATACTGAGAATTCAATGCAGAATTCAAAAATAAAATAAAAGCAACTGTTTCCATTTGAAAAAATGAAATTGATGGCCGCAATTTATTTCCGGGCCACCCTGTATAAATGAGTTTAACATCACAAAAACCGCAGTCGAAAAAAAAAACCGACATGCCCGAGCGTTTTTCCAAAAACTAACATCTGAAATTTAAATGAATATCTTCCAACCCACGTGTTCACACTGTATATGCATACTGTTATTATCAGCAACTGGACGACTCACAAATTTCATACAAAAATTATCCCTTCCTTCTCCCGACTCCCTAAAAATTTTTCGCCAGAGAATGTAGCCTATAACCGACTCCATGGTTCCATCTATGTCTATGTCAAAAATCATAATAATCGCTTCAGTAGTGTAGAAGTGAAAGTGTAACAAACAAACATGTATTAGATTGGTAGTGCTGCCTGTCATTCGAAATAAAACACCCTGTATTGCACTCGAAGATGTTTTGCTTTCGAAAACAAATTTCAATAACCTCAAGTATTTTAACCATGTCCTAGATTTTCCGCCAACTTCACACGTTAATTTAATAATAAATAATAATAATAAAGCCGCGTGCCGCCGCCGCCAGACTCAAACCATTGAGTAATTATATATAGACAGACCAATGCTGTTATATGCTTAGAGCATGTACTTCTGGAAGTGGCATGCAAGCGTTGTTATTGTTTAGTGGGTAAAGTAATCGTTGAATATTATAATTATACAGGGCGATTCCAGATATGTTAGAAATCATTTTTTTCATGGGTGGCATATATAGGGTGTTTAAAATATACAGTAGAGTGCAATTATAACTAATAAAATAATTATATAGGGAAGCCCATTAGCGGTTGAATTTACAGGGTTCTTGGAATAGAAGGTGCAGTAAAATTACAGTTATACAGAGTGGTGCAAAAAATGTTATACATAAATGCATATACGGGGTGGCGGAAATGGAAATGCAACATTTCGTAATCCATAAGCAGTTGTATATATATAGTTAAGATGAAATATAGGGTAAGAGCAATTATAGATATACAGGATGGTGATAAAAAATGTTAGAAAAGGAAATGGTTTATAGAGTAGAACACGAAGAGATTGAAATATAGGTGGTGGAAATATATAATGAGATGGAATTATTATAATGAGGATTTTAATAAATGTTGAGTGCAATTATAGCTATACAGGGGGGTTAGAAAAAATAAATATGTAGGGTAGTCCATTAGCAGTTGAATTGTTGTCATATCATATCGAGATGTAGGACGACGTGAACGTGTGTGTACGGTGTTCTGACAATTTTATTGTAAATGCTAAACACATACAATGCCAAACATGTAACAGACGTTTTCATCCAACGTGCATTAGCATGAAAGATGATCTTTATAAATTCATTAGTAAAACTGACTGCCTTTTTTGGTTTTGTGAAGTGTGCAAAAAATCAGCGCGTAAGAAACTGTCGGTTGACAAACCATAAGAAAACCCGGAAAACAAACTTATATTGTGTCAAAAGGAAATAGAATGCTTGCAACGAGAAAAGGATCTACTAGAGAAATCAGTAAGTGATAAAGAATCTTTAAATAAATTATTACAATATACAATAAACCAACTACAGGAAAAAATCGATAATATTTCACCGAATTCCAGTGAGGTGTTTTTGCCCGATGCCCAACAAAAAAGTGCTTGTAATAATAAAGCGTCTTTATTGTTTCATCTATGTAATACATATATCTATACAGCATGCACATACATAAATCTATGCAGTGTATACATACATAGCAAAACAAAAGGTGGAGTTTAGCCTATGGCTAATCTTCAACTCAACCCTAAACAAAACAAGTTCCTTCACAAAATATTTATTACCAAAGTAGGTAATTGAACAATATGAAGGAAAGTATTGACATTGACAAACTACATTAAGACTATTTAAAAACAAAAGTGTCGTTAAACAAGAACTTTTTAATTTTCTTTTAAAAACCAAATAAAGTTGTACCATCTAAATTTTCCAGAATAATTTTATTATACATTTTAACTGTGTTAAATGAGAAAGACCGCTGAAACATGGCTGATGAATGTCTAGGGACATATAAATTTGATTAGCATAAACTATTTTTTCCCAAAGATAATCCGGTTTTCTCGTGTGAGTAATACAATGGACAAATTTACAAAAATGATATTGTCAAGTCATTGTTAACCAGTTTATCTCTATTAGTTTTTGACTTATATGGTCAAATTTGCGAAGTGCGCAAACAAGTCTACAACAGGTATTTTGTACTTTTTGAATTCCTTTCTTTGTAAACTCAGTTAGGACGGATAGTACACTGTATAACAGTAATAGAAGATTGGCAAAACAAATGTTTCACACAATTTTTTTCTCGTTTTGAAGTTTAAAATTGACTTGTTTGTATAGAGTAGTTTTAAAACAACGAATGACTTTTTAAATAACTGGTTAACATGCGTTGTAAATCTTAAGTAACGATCAAAGGTGATACCTAAAATTTTTGCTTCGTCTACAATAGAAATTAATTCATTTCCCATTTTTATCGTAATGTTTTCTTTGAGATAATTATAGTATTTATTTGACGTGAACAACAAACGAAAAATACCGAAAAACCACCACTATTTCCACAAAAATCCCCGGCGGATTCAGCTGGAGAGCCCGCTAACGCATCATTCCACCCCGTTCTGTCTCTATCTCTCTCACGCAACATCGACAAGGGGGTGAATGCCTTTCACGAGTCTCGCAGAGAGCCGGCCGATACCGTGAAAATTCAGTCTCACAGGACGAGTGACAAAGCGCGGTCGCTTTCCCGATTTTCCCGTCCCGATCTGGAAAAAGGCGCACACGAGTTTCCCGTCGTGCGCTCGGCCGGAAAATTCCTCGGGGATCGAAAACAAAAACGAATCATGAACGAATAAACAGGAAAATTCATCGAACGTACCGCGAACCTGTCAATAGTGAAAAACCAAAAAAACAAAAAAAAAATCGATGAAGACTTTTTGAGTTTTGGTGTACATATACACGGCAGTTTTGAAGTGATTTTTATGTAAGAATATGACAACGTTTTTATTTACATTGACTGATAGTTTTCACGTCATTCATTCATTAGTCTCACCCAAAAAACGTCGTTGATACTTTTTGACATTCTTCCATTCGTTCTGTTAAAGTCACCGACGAAAGTCGTTACATGTGTTGCAATTTTTTTTGGAAAATATTTCAGGTAGTCGTTATGATTTAACGTGCCCTTGCCAAATTGACAATATTCCAATAATTGACGGGAAGTATTGTATTTATGGGGTTCTATTTAAAAAACAACATATTCTTCCAATTTTCTTAAAATAAAATCATTGCACGCATTATTTTTAGATAAAGAAGTTTTTTTCGCCAAACGAAAAGTTTAAAAGGTGTTCAGTAATTTCGGCTATAATATTTCACATAATTTACAATATAAACTTGGAATCGTTAGTTTAAGTTTTTATTCATGGTTTAGCTACTTACATTAACTAAAATGATAAGTTTACAATAGTTTACATACTAGCTTTTAACCGCGGTTTCGCTGGCGTTGAAGCCTTTAAATAAATATCAAAGATCATTACATTCTAATAGAACTGAATCAATGTGATTTAGTACTTAAAATTTACTACATACAATGAAGTTTAAAAAATTTAAAATATACGTTATTGAAATAATTTCAGTACAACAAAAATAAGTAATTTTGAATTCTAACGATTTAAAAAGAGAAAATGGTAAAAACTTAAACAATAATTTTTTGCTGTCTAGATTTCGTAACCCAGATAAGAACACAATATCTAAACGTGAATTAATTAAATGTTAAATCTCTACTATATGATTATACAATATATACAGGTTGATTTTTTTTTGATGATCAGTATGGGGATCTCGAAAACTAGCGGAGATAGAGCAATGGTTAAATTGGGAAAGATTTGCTGACACTTTCGGATTTTTGTAAAAAGTCATGGCTTACTAGATATTTTGAAAAAACGAAATTCTGTCCATTTAGTCAAATCCCTCTAGCTTCTTTGTTTTTGATTTTATAAAAAAAAAGTGTAAATATCAAAATTGAAGGGAATTGTATCCCGAATATGATTGTCATGTCCTCGTTTGCGTGACAGCTCTCGTTTTCGAGATATGACATAAACTTATCTTTTTTGAATGAAAACCGTAGTTGGCTATAATCTCAAAAAATCGGACATTCAGAGCTTTTCAACGATATAATACTCGACATAGTTATTCATAAAAATAAGTTATGGATGCTTTTCTCTCTTATTTTCACTTTTAACATAGTTAGCCATGACATAGATTGATTTATTAATAACTATTTCAAAAAACATTGAACGGTTTTTTATTAGGTATATCAGATTTAACGAAAAAACTAAATAAGGAGGTACTTATTAAAAAACTTAAGAAATTAAAGTACATAATAACGGTTACAATTTATGTTCGAAAAGTTCACCATTGTTACTTTTATGTTTTTTTGGGCAATAACACCACAATAGAAATAAAACGACGTATATTGCAGGAATACCAAACGTTTCAAAGTCTATTCTGACTTCGTTGTCAATGGCTTTATATTCATTGATGTAGATTGCAAAATGAAAATTTGATTTATGACATTTAAAATTGACATTAGAAAATTTGTTGTTTTTAGATATATAGGTAGCACAAAAAATTCTAAAGATCATGGGTACGTTCTTAGGTACGACTTTGTTATAAGATAGCGCATTCGCCAAAAATGCGCTCAAAGAGTTCTATTGTTTCAGTGATCCCATTAACGTCATAAGGGAAAACCTAGGAAAAACCTTATGAACTATCCCGATATTGTGTTGTTCAAAAAGAGGTGACCATTAATAATTTTTTCCCTAATTGCCGGTAACCAGATACGATTAAATTATACAGAAGTAGAAGCGATACAATCGTCTTCATTCAAAAGAATTAAGGCAGACTCTTTTATTTTTCGTTTTGTGTTATGTTGTTCTTTGTGAAGTATAGTTGAATTGTCAAATTGTATTTTATGGCCTAGGTCCCAAGCATGTTCACAAATTTTTGATTTTTCAAATTGTAGTTTCTTTATGTAATTCTTGTGTTCATTTATTCGTACGTTTAATGGTCTCGATGTTTCTCCAATATAAAATTTATTGCATTCGCAAGGAATCTTATATATGCAGTTTTTTGAGTTCTGGGTTTTGTATGTTGGTTTTGTTTTTGATATTAGAGATTTCAGTGTATTTCTTGTTTGGAATGTTGTTTTAACATTAAATCTGTTGCCCATTCTTTTCAATCTTTCTGACAGACCTTGTATATATGGTATAGTTGTAACTGTAATGTTGTTGTCTTGAGTTCTGGGTTGATTCGGAAGGTTTGTTTTCTGTTCAAGTCTGTTTAACTCTTTGTTGATAAATTTTGTGGGGTAATTGTTTCCAGTGAGAACATTTTTTATAATTATTTTTTCTTTGTTGAATTTATTATCATCAGAACAGTTGGTCTTTGCTCTATCATATAATGACTTAATGGCACCTTTCTTTACTGTATTCGGATGATTTGAATTGAAATTTAGGTATATGTTTGTATGAGTTGGTTTTCTATAAACTTCTAATTCTAATGAAGATTCTGTTTTTGTTATTAATATGTCTAGGAAAGATAGTTTGTTATTTTCTTCAATTTCTATGGTAAATTTGATAGTTGGCTCTTTGTTATTTATGTTATTTAATAATTTATCTAGTTCTTCAAGATTGTGTTCCCAAATTACGAAAATGTCGTCACCAAATTAAAGGTTTATTTTCTTTTGATAAGATTACTGGCGGCGACATGTGAAACTAACAAAACTCCAAATATTATAACATTTTTAGCACAATAGTAGCTCTTTTCAACTAGTTAAAGTTTGTTAAAATCGGCACAACTGTTTCGAAGATACAAGGTGTTTTTTACAAATAAATTTGAACACTTTATTTTTAGAGATAGCAAAAATTGTTAATTGTCACAATATCCTCAACTTTGAAGATCATGTATTTTTTGTCAGGTAAATATAACGGAATTTACAGAAACATCACGTTTTTAGGTTCAAGATTGCAGTTACGTCCCCTAGCGGGCATTACAAAAACTTTAAAATATTTTCCACGTTTTTATCTTCTCCGTTTTAGTCGTACCTTTTGTGCCGCAAGCCTCGATGATGGATAGTTTTGCAGAGCCACTACCTCGCATTTTTAGTTGCCCACCCTGTATTTTAACTAGATTAAGGCATAGACACATATTTAAAGTTTCAACTCGACTTTAACATACATTACATAATTAGAATCAACCGAAATATCCGATATTCCAGTCCATTAACGTAAATATATTCGAAACATTCACTTTTAGAACATGGTTCATCCAAAAATACACCCTGACATTTCAACCCCCGGACGTTCTGCCAGTATAATGCCAGCTCGAGGGGTTTAAATATCGAAAATGAACAAATAGCGAGAGGATTCGCTATAAATTAGCTTTTTGACATTACGAACAAAAGGTAAAATACCATTTTCTGCTTAATACTCTGCAATTTTGTGTTAACCGGCCATTCGGAAACTAATGTGAAACACAAAATTTAATTATAAAGTTTTGACATTCGCGAAATATATGGATTAATGGATGGTAGGTAGCAGTGGTCTCATTTTTATTAACTGAATTGCAAAGTTTCATATAGAACTTTGGTTAATATGTTTTATTAAAAACTTCCACTAACATGTTTGTTTGGAATTATGTAAGGTGATCCATTAGCTGAGTTTTAAACTTTGGAGAATAAGGGAATGGTGTTTCATCAACTGTTTTGAAAAAAGAAGGTTCCATATTCGACCTGTATTTTGTCTGATTATTTCCTGATTTCTCGGAATCTAAAATTAATTTGTATAATAATTCTCTTAAAGTAGATCCAGAGATTATTCTGTATACAGGGTAACATAAGTGACACATTGTTTTAAAGCCTCTTTAAAAATTAATTAGACTATGTGGCGTTTTTGATATTCCATAAATATTTAAGGCATTTGCCGAATTAAAGCGTGATTCCTGGATATTTTTCTTATCTTTGATGTTATTGACAAATCTTAACCAAAACAGATATTTCGCTTATAATTTTAAAGACTGTTTGCTATTAAAAGGAAAATAAAACTGACAATGGATTTTAAATCATTTTGTTATAACAGAGGTTCGATGTGGTCTTCTAAACGTTGTTTGTAGCATATTCTTGATTATTTTTATGTTTTTTTGGGCAATAACACCACAATTGAAATAAAACGACGTATATTGAAGGAAAACCAAACGTTTGAAAGTCTATTCTGACTTCGTTGTCAATGGATTTATATTTATTGATGTAAATTGCAAAACGAAAATTATTATGACATTTAAATTGACATTAGAAAATTCGTTGTTTTTAGATATACAGGTAGCACAAAAAATTATAGTTAAATAGCTTTCAAATTAGAAGAATTTGAAAGAGTTGTCTTTAGAATTTATAAGTGGCGTTCCTAGGTACGACTTTGTTATAAAATAGCGCATTGGCCAAAATATTAAGGTTGACGGATGCTTGTTTTATACAGTGATGTAGGTCATTTATATAAATACAGAACAAACTCGGCCCCAGAACAGTGCCTTGAGGTATTTTATAGGATCTTAGCTTTCTTTTGATGTAGCACCATCCAATTTTGTCATGTGATATCTGTCAGTTAGATACTTAAATGATCCCGATACTGGGTTGTTCAAAAGGAGGTTACCATAAATAATTTCTTCCTTAATTGTCGGTAACCAGATAGGATTAAATTCTACAGAAGTAGAAGCGATACAATCGTCTTCATTCAAAAGAATTAAGGCAAATTCTTTTATTTTTCGTTTTGTGTTATGTTGTTCTTTGTGAAGTATAGTTGAATTGTCAAATTGTATTTTATGGCCTAGCTCCCAAGCATGTTGACAAATTTTCGATTTTTCAAAAAAAAATTGTGAACATTAGCCTGTTGGACGAAGAGATTCATACTCAGCTACACATTTTGGTGGACAGGAATCCTTAGTGATCATATCGTTGGACCCATTTTCATACATAGCACTTTAAATGGAGATAAGTATTTAAACTCACTTGCAAACATAGATCCAAGAATACCTGAAATTTTGGAGGCGGATGATCGTCCAATAAAAGACAAACTTGTTTTTCAGCACGACGGTGCCCCACCACATTATGTCTTGTCCGTTAAAGAGTTTCAGGACAATCGGTTGCCTGATAGATGGATTAAAGACGAGGTACCATCGAGCGGCCAGCAAGGTTGCCAGATATGACCCCTTGGATTTTTTTCTTTGGGGGCATTTAAAGGATTGAAGAATAAATGATCGACAATTTACCGTTACTTTATATGTTTTCGATAAGTGCGTTCTCTAACGTTATTGGTTTGCTAAATATTGTAAAACTCCCTAGGTATAGGTAGAGAATTATTCTTAAAATTAACTGTTCATTTTTTCAAGTGTCTGCTTTGCTATGACTTCCACGAGAATTTCGCATCCTATCTACTTCCCCAGATGAATTCGACACTACTGGAAAGCAAATATTTTGCGCGCGAAGCTTCTCCTTCGTAATATTTACGAAATCTTAAAGCTACCGAACTCGAAATATATATCTGAAGTGTGGCACGAAGCTGAGATTCACCTGTTCAAACAGACGATGATGTATTTCATTGCATCGTATGAGGTAATATTTACAAAGCTTCGCATCGTCCGATGATGGCAGTGTACTTGGTACTGGTAAATATGATATCTACTCATGTGAGATGCCAGGTTAATAAAATTTTGTATTCGATTAAGAAAATTTGCCAATGTCATCAAAATATGAATGCTGTATAAAATGTTTGTAGACTGTGATCATGTATATAAATCATGAGTGATTCAAGAGGGTTGGGAATGAAGTAATTATTTGAATTTTTAGCAAATGAACGAAATCATTTGTTATGCGGATGACACCAGTGTTATATTTGAAAAATACAGGCTGTTTTTAGTCATTTAGTTTCATAAGAAGAAGTCCATTTATCGAAAATCGTTTATATAAAACTTTCAGAATAAAAGCAGTTATCAATTTTCAGAAAAAGACAAAAAATGTTGAATCACATAAAATGTTGTTTTCTGAATGATATTTGTGGCATATTTTTCGGGATCTAGGTCAGACCCCGTTGTCAATGGTTAAGAAACTTGGATAAAAAAGGCACAAATTACAATATTTGACAATGTGTATTAGTTATTGACAACGGGGTCTGACCTAGACCCTGAAACGTTTGGAATGTACAGCAAATTTCTTTTAACTGTGGTGTTATTTCCCAAGAAGTACTTAGACATTGAAAAATATGCCACAAATATTATTCAGGAAACAACTAGAAATCGGCCATGGGACTGCAGTAACCAAAGCGTTTAGGGACTTAGAAGACTTGCATAAGGAGCTTGCAAAAACCAAGAATAGCTTGACATTCTTGTGCAGATGTCGGGAGATGAGAATTATTCCCAAAGGATTAAGATTTCGTCAACCGTACGTAGGCAGAAGGATTCACAGCATATTGGAACGAGCAAGCTTCGCTGCTATTAGAGAGAAGTCAAATAATACACATTGTAATATTTTAATTTACATTTGTGCCTTTTTTTATCCAAGTTTCTTAACCATTGAGAACAGGGTCTGACCTAGACCCCGATACGTTTGGAATATACAGCAATTTTCTTTAAACTGGTGTTATTTCCCAAGAAGTACTTAGACGTCACATAAAATGGTTTAATTTAAAAAAAATGTCAAGAATTACAAAAATGTTAAAAATCTTAAAAATATCAAACTGTCAAAAATATAAAAAAGTCATAAACATATGTCAGCAAATGTCAGAAAGGTCAAACTTGACAAAAATGATATTTTTGTCAAGTTTGCGCCAAAAATGTACAATTGGCAAAATGTCAAACTGCTTTAACTGTCAAAAATACCAAAATATTAAAAGCGTCTGTCAATAATGTCTAAAATCTCACAAACGTCAAAAATGACAAAGATGGTAAAAACAGAAACATGTCAAAAACGTCAATACTATTAAAAATGTATTAAATATCAAATACGTCAAAATGTCACAAGTGTCAGAAATATCACAATTGTAAAAAATGCCAAAATGTCAAAATTGTCAAACTATCAAAAATGTCAAAAACGCCTGTCAATATTTGACATCTCATGAGTGTCAGAAATGTCAAATACGTTAAAATGTCACAAAAGCAAAATATGTCAGGAGTATCAGAAGCCTCAAAACCGTCATAACAATCAAAAATGTCAAAATTGACAAAAATGTCAGAAATGCCAAAGGTTAACTAATGCTATAAATATCAAAAATTACAAAAATGGTAAAAATATCAAAAGAATTAAACTGTCAAAAATATAAACATGTCTTAAACGTCTGCCAGCAATGTCAAAAATGTAACAAATTTCAAACATTACAAAAATGTCAAATTCATCAATAATGAACAAATGGCAAAAGGTCACACTATCAAAATTATTAAAAATATCAGAATATCAAAAGAGTTTGTCACAAATGTGAATAATGACAAAGATGACAAAAATCTAAAAATGTAAAAAACGTCAAACATATTAAAAATGTCATTCTCGAAAATCCTAGATGTCGGTTAGACTGCGTCAAAAAAAGTGTTTTTTTTTTTTCGATTAAACATATGTAAAAAGTTTCTTCAGTATAAAAAAAAATTCTCCTAAATTGTGAGCTCAATATCTCAAAAATTGAGCTGGCGCATAGGAGGGTCCCCTTTCCCGTTTAAAATACATATGAAATTTTTTTTGGATTTAAAATATCTACATGCATAAAATTGATAAAAATGTTTGCTTCTCACTATCTTATAGGAAATTTAATTCTCTACAAATTGCTTTCCGGGTTTTTGTTCTAAACTCAACCGCAACGAAATTACAGGGCGCTGAATAAAAGGCAAAAAATCAATTAATGATTTAAGAATCGAAAACAATTTATTATATTGACGTTGATCAAAAAAATTTAGATATATTGTTTACTAAAAATATAAGTGACTTTATCAGGTCAGTTGCTTTAGTTGAAGAATTTAATCAGTTTAGTACTAAAGATGAAGAACAAAAACAGTTTTTATGGAAATTTGTACAGAATCATCGCAAATTGTACCCTACGTGCAATAAACAAAATTACATGAATCAAACTAGTCAACAATAAATCAAAAAATTGTAAATATAATAACTTAAATTAATTAAATGAAATAAAATTAATATAATGTTAAATTGACAGATTTTGTTAAATAATTAAGTATTTTGAGTTAATTTATTGATAAATTAATATAATAAATTGTTTTCGATTCTTAAATCATTAATTGTTTTTTTGCCTTTTATTCAGCGCCCTGTAACTTCGTTGTGGTTGAGTTTAGAACAAAAACCCGGAAAGCAATTTGTATAGAAATAAATAAACTTCCTATAAGATAGTGAGAAGCAAACATTTTTAACAATTTTATGCATGTAGATATTTTAAAACAAAAAAAAATTTCCTATGTATTTTAAAAAGAAAAGGGGACCTCCCTATGCGCCAGCTCTATTTTTGAGATATTAAGCCCAAAATTTAGGAGATTTTTTTTATACTGAAGAAACTTTTTACATATGTTTAATCGAAAAAAAAAATTTTTTTTGACGCAGTCTAATGTCGGTCTTACATCTCGCGTCTTCAATGTCAAATTGGTTCAAATATCACAAAAGTCAGAAATATCAAAAATGTAAATATGTCAAAATTATCAAAGTGACAAAAAAAAATTACAGAAATGGCATAAAATAAAAAAATTGCATAAAATAAAAAAAATGCAACAATGAACAAAAACATTAAAATGTTAATGTTTAATATGCCAAATACGTCAAAACGTCACAAAAGACAAAAATGTAGTAACAAAACACTCACATTGTCAAAATTATCAAAAATGTTACAAAAAAAAAACAATAACAAAAATGTCACAAATGACAAAAAGGTTAAAAATGTCAGAAATATCAAAACGTAATTAATGTCATAAACATTAAAAATTAAAATTCCCGAACATCTTAAACTGACAAAAATGACAAAAATATCAAAAATGTTACAAATGTCAACGTGAGTAAACTCCAGTCGTGCGTTGGAGCTGACACGCATAATTTTTGTTTATGCTATCCTTTTTTGTTAATTCAATCATTCAATTTTGGCATGATTTTTCTTTAGCTCAGTACCCGTTTATTGTGATAAGTACACAAATGAACTCATTAAGCACTATGCCGCGTAAAAAACATAATAGTATGTGTTTGCATATATTCACGCACATTCTCTTAAGCGTGGGAGTGACTATTTCGTCAAACGCTGAAATTCGTTTCTAATGTATGAATCAGATCGGTTTTACGGCGTTTAGAAAATCCAAGTCATTTTCATTGTTATATAATTTAATGTCAATCAGCGATGGGACTAAAATAAATTTATTAACGATCGCGTTTGACTGTTATTGTTGTGTAGGTTTTAAAAGTAAGATGCGGTTTATATTTAGTGCCAAGCAATTTATCGATATTTTTATTGTGATGACTTGACAGTAAGCTAATTGAGAGTTATAGAGCGTATAGAAGCTCATTCCAAAATTTACTCTTAATGGATTCGTTTTTAGATTCCGATCTAACAGATTCCATATGTGTTCAATGGGGGACAAATCAGGTGATCCTGATGGCCCCTTTCTCAGATTGGTGTAGTAAAGGCATTATATTACGAGCAGTATGATGTGTTTTGTTATAACTATGTTAACAACTGGTCAAAAGGACAGATTCGCATCAAAAAGCTAAAATATTTAAAATATTTCTTTGGAGATATGACACAAAAAGAAATAGAAATAAATATTGATACAAGGAGTTCTCCCATGCTGCTAGAATTGTTCTACTATGTAACCATGGGTTAGAAGTTTCCTTACTTCTTGCCTTGTTAATGCGTTGCTCTCTTTTAGGATTTTTGGTAACATGTCATCCTCACCTATGGCTCAATCGTTTTTCATTTGTTTAAAACTAGTTCTATATCTTCTAGTTATGTATCAGCCATTTGAGTTGAGTTAATGTTGATGGGGCATTTATTTTTATTTTCATTTTTGCCGAATGTTCATTCTGTTAGGGGTTGAATATTTATCAAATCACGTTATAAGTATTCTGTGACTTTCAGCTAGCTTACACATTAATATATTAAAATAAATAGTTTTATATTAACAAAATCCCTTGTATATGAGAAATTACCCACAGTTTGGGCAGCGCTATTGCCAATACGGCCGTCAGATTTTTATGGTTTAGATTAATACAGCAATAAATACGTCAAAATGTCGCAAATGTTAAACTATCGAGAATATCAAAAATGCCAACAATGACAAAAGTGTTACAGTGGAAAAAATGTTAAAATCGTCAGAAATGTCAAAGGGTAACTAATCACATGTGTCAAACATGACAAAAATGTCAAATGCGTCAAAAATGAACAAAATTCTCCACAGATTTGGCAACGTTGTTGACAACACCGCCGACAAATTTTTACGGTTCACGCTTATACAGCAATAAATACGAATATGTCGTTTAAATCTAGACTCGAACAGAAACAATAGTGAAGCAATTTCATTCTCTAATCCATCGATATTATTATGGAGAGTTGTGAGTTTATCGCCGATTGGAAAATATCCTTTTGTTTAATGAAACCATAAAAGGTTCGATATTGAAACTGCTGGCATTCTATTTCTCATAAAATTTATACGACCTGGATGGTTGCAATTCTAGTTTTATTTGAAGTTGCAGTTTTTATGGGACAGTTATAAAACTGGAATATAATAGCATAGCGTATTAACTGCTTTTTGTTTTACATTACTTATGATAAAATTGAGAATAGTGCGAATAGGCAGCATGACAGTTTAAAGAAAATTGCTGTATATTCCAAACTTTTCGGGGTCTAGGTCAGACCCCGTTGTCAATGGTTAAGAAACTACGGATGAAAAAGGCACAATTCTAAGATGTAAATTAAAATATTTGACAATGTGTATTATTTGATTTCTGACGTAACTAAGAGAATTTTATTTGCAATATACAGGGTAGCACAGAAACTTCTAAAGATCATATAATCATAAAGTTCCTTTCAATTTGGAAGAATTTGAAAGGGAGATCTTCAGAATTTTATGTGGCGCTCCTAGGTGAGACTTTGTTATAAGAAAACCTAGGAAAAACCTTATGAACTGTCCCGATATAGGGTTGTTCACAAGGACATGACCATTAGCAATTTCTTCCTTAATCATCGGCAACCAGGAACGACTGAATTCTACGGAGGTAGTAGCGATTGTCATTTAATACAATTAAAGCAGACTCTTTTAGTTTTCTTTTGGTGTTGTGTTCTTCTTTGTGTAATATAACTGAATTTTGAAACTGTATTTTATGAGCAAGATCTAGACCCCGAAACGTTTGGAATATACAGCAATTTTCTTTAAATTGTGGTGTTATTTCCCAAGAAGCACTTAGACATTAAAAAATTGTAAATCCATTTACAATTTCTGTTGAAGCCAGACTTGGCGAAACATATGTCAAATTTAAAGAAATAAAAAGTGAAAATTTAAACAAGTGTTTGTTGTTTTTAAGTAATCTAAATCACTATATCATTTAACAAAATCTCCATTGAAAATGGTATCTATCACAAGAAAGTACCACCCTACTTTTTGTATCACTGAATTTCCTATTTTTTAATAATCTAAGATTCGAAGAATTATCGATATTTTCAACGGAGTTTGGAAATTCACCAGCATTTTATGTAAATCCCATATGCAAAAATCTAACAGGTTCAGATCTGGAGATCGGGCAGGCCAATTTTGAGAGCATTCTCGCCCTATCGAATGATTTGGATAAACTTATTCTCATTAGCGACGAACTCTAATCCTGAACTGTGCTGTAGCCGAATTAGCTGTTTCAGTTCATCAACAAAATTAGTAGTTTGATATTTTGGAATGTTAAGAGGAATACAAAGGATGCAGCATATTTATACGAAGAACAGTTTTCGAAGCAACATAAACATAAATCTAGCGAGAAAGATTCATAAATTCATTGTTAATTATTAAAATAAACAGACTTATTGCCAAATATATAATCAATGTTTCAAAGTAGCTTTTCGGGGTAACTCGTTATGAGGTGTTTCCGTTAATAGTTGTCAAAACATCCCTTATCCTCTTTTTAATTCCTCACAATTCTTCGGCTGAGAAAATACATAAACCTCATCTTTTGGGTATTCCCATAAATAAAAATCAAGGAGTGTAAGGTCCGGTGACCACGTCAGACGTCAGCCAATCTGTAGAGCCATTATTAGAAATGATTCTGTCGACAAAAGTATCTTTAAGGAAACCAATCCATCCGGTTGTTGAAACCAAGTGTTATTTAGTTCATTTAGTGGGGTGGTTTTTCTAATTGCTGGGATAAATACTTCTTGCAACAGTTAGACTTGAGAAGCACAAAAACCAAAAAACACAATTCGAGATTTACACTTTATTTTTTCAGAACGGCTTTATTTGTTGCTAAATGATTTGAACAAATGCCTCCCTTTCAATAATGTCTATATTTCTTTAGATCAATAAAACGATTCAAACAACTGTCATGACAAAATTTCCTACAGTTTTTGTTTTAGTAATTTCTTTGAATTTTTTTACACTCTCGGCTTTATTTGTTGCTAAATGATTTGAACAAATTTCCGCCCCACCTTTCAATAATGTCTATATGGTTCCTTATATCTAATGGAACGATTCTAAACAACTGTCATAACAAAATTCGACGCCCTACAGTATTTTGTCTTAGTACTTTGTTTGAATAGTTGATGGTGGAAGCCATTACTTTGTGATATACTATGATTATGATTGTAGAAAAACGAATTACTTTGTTTTATATCACTAATTTATTTATTTTTTAATAAATAAATAAATAAACATAAAAACCATGACTAGTTTCGACAATACTATGTCATTTTCAAAGGAAAACAAATTCATGAATAACGACAAAACATTTTGAAACAGACCGAATGGTAGGTAGGTATGTGTTAAATTCTCGGAAGGATTACATAAATATGGCATTTTTGTGTATAAGAATATTGCATAGAAACAAAGTGGTAAACTAATTAAGAAAATTTAAATTTAAATATATACTAATAATCAAAAATGATATATTTAAATTTTCTTAATTTGTTTACCACTTTGTTTCTATGGAATATTCTTATACACAAAAATGCCATATTTATGTAATCCTTCCGAGAATTTAACACATACCTACTGTTGAATACAAGACCCTTTCGGTCTGTTTCAAAATGTTTTGTCGTCATTTATGAATTTGTTTCCGTTTGAAAATGACATAGTATTGTCGAAACTAGTCACGGTTTTTATGTTTATTTATTTATTAAAAAATAAATAAATTAGTGATATAAAACAAAGTAATTTGTTTTTCTACAATCATACTTTGTTTGAATTTTTTTCTCTCTCGGCTTTATTTGTTGCTAAATGATTTGAACAAATTTCCGTCTCAATGAAAACACCTAAACAAACATAACCTTCAAAATCTCTTGGTGACCAGTTAATATATCAAGCCTTTAACTAAAATCTCGAACTTGTTTCATGAAAACAAAGTCAAATTACTCACCTGTCCTTTTTTTGTTCTGTAAATAAGTTCACTACCACTTGTTGCCGGTTCTGAAACAAAGCAAACTATATAGAAAGTAGTGTCATCTGTTTAGTATTAGTTGAACTTTTTGCTATAGGCCGTCTCACCTATATGGCAATCTCCCCCGGAATTCCCTATTCCTGATTCATATCGTCTGAAGGATTGAATTTGCAGTAACATTCTCCACAACTTTTGATGTTTCTAGTACATGTAAGCCAAATCATGGACACACTGTATGTCCTATCTTATATTCAAATACTTTGTAATGAAAAAAGCTGGACGCGATACTTTAACTTGTTTATGCAGTAGACTACATAAAACGAGAACAACTTTACACAAAATTTTCCAATTTCAAAGGTAAATGAGTTCGTCGCCCCCAAGGCTGTCATCAAATCCCCCCCTAAAAAAAATTCTATCGCAACAGCATGTCTAAATTAATTTTCTTGCAAGAAGAGATGTGGATAAACAAAAACGAAGATAATCCCCATGCATAATGTTTCGTCCTTGCCGCATTCAGATTTTCGCGTTCTGCGGGTTCCGCTCAAAAGAAAAACCGGAAAATTTTCTCATTTATTTCGGCGACGGCTGTGCTGAACAGGCAGAAAACTTCTGTAGGAAATTAAACTAATTACTGAACATTTTGCGGTGTCTTCGGAATTAATTTCCCGAAATAGCTACAGGTGCCGTCTAAGACAAAACACATAAATTTGGGAGATTAAAAAAATTCGTGTAACCCTTCGGGGTGGAAATTCTATCTGATCCTCTCGCCAGGCAAATTAGAATTTTTTTTCTGTGAATGAAATTAGAAATGGGAAATCCGGATGGAAAATTAAACAGGTTAATCAAATTAGCCATGAATTATTACGTATTTTCTGATGTTTTTTTTATGTAATTGTAATTGATGTAATTTTGGGGATTGTTGGATGAATGAAGGAGTGATTAATTTTAGAATTTGTTCATTTTAATTAGTATTTTGTTCCAACTACCAGGGGTTTTAAAGTTTTTAGGGCTGATATTCTTGAAAAGGAGATGAATGCGGGTTTCTTTTTATCATCTTAAAATGCTTATTGATTGTTTAATGTTTATTGTTTAAGCATATGTAATTGTTCAATTTTACAGTTTACAGTTGGATGAACGACGGAATGTTTAATTTTAGAATTTGTTCATTTTAATTAGTATTTTGTTCCAATTACGAGGGGTTGTAAAGATTTAAGGCTGATATTTGTGAACATGAGATGAATGCGAGTTTCTTTTTATCATCTTAAAATGCTTATTGATTGTTTAGGGCTTATTGTTTAGGCGTTGTAGTTAGTCTTGTAATTGTAAAGGGTTGTCTTCTAAACGTTGTTTGTGACATATTCTTGATTACTTTTATGTTTTTTTGGGCAATAACACCACAATCGAAAAAAACGCTGTATATACATACAAAAAGTAACTGTTTGGTGTGGTTTTTGGGCTGGTGGAGTGATTTGTCCATACTTTTTTGAAGATGAGAATGGAAATGCTGTTACTGTGAATGGTGATCGATATCGAACGATGATTACTAACTTTTTGTGGGATGAATTGGAGCATATTGATGTGCAGAATCTGTGGTTCCAACAGGACTGTGCAACATGTCATTCAGCAGCAGAAACAATCAAACCTTAATTGGCCCCCTAGATCTGGCGATCTAACACCTCTAGATTTTTCCTATAGAGCTATTTGAAAGAAAAGGTCTATGCCAACGATCCACAAACAATTGATGATCTAAAGGAACAATATCACTTACAAGATATTGTTTTCCATTCCTAAACCGAAACAATTCTGCTATCATTTGAAGTAAAATATTTGATTATTCTCAAAAAACTTGTGTATTTTATTAAAAACTTAAAAATTAACCTCAAATTGGAACGCCCTTATAATTTTACAGTTTGCAATACTAACTTTTCGAGATTTTTCAATCATGAAACTCCTGGATGTCGAAATTAATTTCTCGAGAAAATATTTACAGTTTATCTTAAAAATATTAAGATACAATTTCAAGATACAGTTACAATTGGAATTACAACTCAACAAATAAAAGAGATTCCAAAAAAAATATTTACAAACTTGTCTGTGAGCTTCAAAATATACAGGATGTTTTTGAAATAGGGTTCCAAACTTCTGTTGTGCATGAACTCATTAAAATAAGCCAAAAAGTCCGTTTTAACATGGAAGTTATATTCCCTTAAAAGGGCACAAACAAACCTGATTTTTTTTTGATTCACAAAACGGTCGAAAATAAATAAAAGAAAATGTATGGGTCTTACATAACATTTTACGTTAAATAACATGTGAAACTCCGTTTTTGACTTGCAATACATAGGCGTCCTATTTAGGTTTACGAAGAAGCCTCTATTTTTTTTTATTTCAATTTTTTTACAATTTTCTCTACATATTTATAAAATTTTCACAATTGGACAAAGATAACATCCTTTACCCGAACAATCGCATACATATACATGAGTAACGATTAACATTAACGATAAATACTTTCATTTTTCAATTGGTTATACACAAACATGTCTAGGTTTCAACCTTCTAGATCTGTGCAAACCACATACCTATTTTTGTGAATAAAAGTATTAAAAAAGAATGAAGGTAGTCTGAAGTTGGGATAATTTTTTATGAAGGCCTCTTCCATAGTTTAGGTTGATATCACAACGGCCCCAGATAGGCATCGTATATATCGAAAATGCAGATCGTTGTTCTAAAATACGTCAGGCCTGTAGTCTTTAGATCTGGACATAAATGTTGTTAAAGGAGAAAATATCGAACATTGTCAAGATGGTTTGAAGTTTCACGTGGATCACCCGTAAATCGAATCCCAATGAAACTTTACAATGCTCAGTTTTTTTAACATTCTCTATTCCTTTATAAATGACCTCCCCAAATTTATATTTCAAACAGTTTGGACATCACGCATTTTAGAATAAGGATCTGCATTTTCGAGGTCTTCTAAAATCCCGTGGTACTAGACTGGAAGACTATTCCAGTCATTAGATCTTGAATTTTATGACCGAGTCGTGTTCCTCCACCTGAAATTAGCCCAGATAGACGTTTTTGGCAAATTTTGAAAAATAATATGCACCTTAATTTGAGCTCGTAGAACACGAATCTGTGATAAAATTCAAGACCTAATGATCCTGAATGACCCCGAAGGGCCTCAGGAGACTGGAAAAATTCAGACCCTCGTTCTAACATTTTTGACTCTTAAATTGTTGAAGATAGTGACTTAAAATTTATAAAGTGCATTTAGAAAGGGTCAGAAAATGCTCAAAAAAACTGAGTCTTGTCAAGCTTTCTTGGTATCTGTTTTAAAAGAGAACAAATTTAAAACGTCAAACTTGATCCTGTCTGAAGTCAGCCTCCAAATTTCAAGTCGATATCTTAAAGAGTTTGGGCGTCACGAATTTTCGAACGAAGGCCTGCATTTTGAAGGTCACTGAAGAGTTTGGAGTCTTTGAGGATCTTTTAGGGCCATCAGATATTAAATTTGATCACGAGTTCGTGTTCTACGACCTCAAATTAGGGTGCAAACAATATTTTGGTCGATTTTTTGAACTCGAAAAAGTGAAAAAACCATAATTTTCAAATAACTTAGGATTTCACACTTGTTGACCCCAGAGAGTCACTAAAAAAATAACACCACCGGAATAATTCAAGATATCGCATGATGTCCTCAACAGTAGCTAACACACTACTCCCCGAGCCATGAAAGAAAAAGTCCTACCATGAAATCTGCATCTGCATCAAAAAGTATCTAACTGTGACTGCCCTGTACAATAGGGTGTTTCAAAAATGCAAACAATTTTTTTTCTTTTGGTGTTGAAAAGTTGAAAGTACATAAAAAAACCAAAATTTTGGCACTAATTAGAGCCCTTAATATTGATATTTGGTTTGCCTCTATCGGTTATAATTTTGACTGTTCAGTGGTACGAATCTGGAAAAAGCTGTCAAGCAGTTGCGAAAATTTTTCAAAATATTTTAAAAATATCTATAATGAATTAAACCTTATCTTTCTTTTTTACATCTAACAACCAATTAAACAGGTGATTCAATTAGATTTTCCAAGCAAACCAATAATCACTCTTTGTGAATTGGGTAACTTATCATCGATTGTTTGCCTAGTTTATAATTGACTGTATTCTGGAGATTCGACTGAATCAAGTCATTACAGGTGATTCAATGATTTTCCAAGCAAACCAATTACTCTTTGTGTTGTATTATCATCGATTTTTCCTAGTTTAGAATTAGATTCGACTGTCAAGCCAATACATTCATACCTTTTGAGTGTCTGCATAATTTATTAAGATTCGCTTCATCTGTTTCGTGAGACATTTTCTTTGTTGAAAACGGATCGATCGGTGAAAGGAAACATCTGTCTGCTTTCTAATTATAAATTATTTTTTACGTGAACTGTGGAATACAGCGGGAAAAGCAAATCGAAGTGTATGAATAAAATTTTCATTTCCTGTTGATCTTATCTTTTATGAAGTACAATCGATAAGTGTCGTAATGGTTTACAATCTGAATTTGGGGGCGGAAAAAACAAAATTAATAAATTCTGGAGAAGTTTTTCTTGGAGAGAAAACAGAGGATGTCCCAGTTTTCCATAGACAATGTTCTGGGTTTCATAAGTTGATTTAAACAGGCTTATCTATCAACGAAGACAGTCCAACCAAGGGAGTTAACTATTTTTGACATTTTTCACATTTTAAACATTTTTTACGTTTTTTGAAATTTTTTACATTTTAGACATTTTTTATCTTTTTTAACCGACTTCCAAAAAGGAGGAGGTTATCAATTCGTCGCGTATTTTTTTTTGCTTTTTTTGTATGTATGTTACCTAATTTCTTCTCCTTTGGTGAACCGTTATGAATGAATATGGTCTCGTTTAATAGAGTATATATCCGGATTGGTGAAACTTCAAATTTTGGGAAAGAATTCTATTGGTAAAGTGATGAAATTTGTGAATGAACACATGCGTGCATGGAAATCGACCAATATCCCTAATATTTTAGTCGATTTTTCGATAACTCCTTATGAATGTGTATAGTTTTTTAACGTTTAATTTATTAAGGAAGATCCCTAAGTCATCTCATATACTTTTCTGCGACGTGCAACTTGCAGTTTTGCAGAAAATCGCCGTAAATTCCAAAATTCTTATCAAAAATTTCATCGATATGACGTAACGGACATTCCCTCATAAATATTTTAATTCCAACGTAATAGTGTGGTAATTTTAGGCACTGGAAGTTTTAATTGCGAATTTGAAAATTTTCTATGTACATCTCAAGCATATAGGTAGTAAAGCATAATATTTTAGGCCCCTTAAATCAATGAGTACCAAGCTCCTTTTGTTTGTATACCAGGCAAATACCTATTTAAATGCAAATTTTTCCATTTTGCGAGGACAGTGCTTTTGGTTGTCACATTCTCCCGGCCTAATAGAAAATTCAGTGACAATATATGTCAAACTTTAAACTGCTATTTGGTGCGTTTATACACAGGGTGTTTAGTTATAGCAAACAAAATCACAAAGTAAAGCATTTATATGATGAGTAAAATGATAGTGGTCCATAGGCAGCCGTATATACAGGATGGTTGGAATATAGGGTGGGCTGGATGCTTGAAATATATGCTGGAGTTGAATTATATTTATACAGTGTGATTTAAAAATT
This sequence comes from Octodonta nipae, assembly GCA_034190945.1. Taxonomy (NCBI): domain Eukaryota; kingdom Metazoa; phylum Arthropoda; class Insecta; order Coleoptera; family Chrysomelidae; genus Octodonta; species Octodonta nipae. Next base: position 2,915,006 of record CM067223.1, read on the forward strand.
ATTTCTTTTATAGCCCACAAGGGAGATAACATAAAATGTTAAAAATGAAATAATTTATGGGGTAGTCCACAAGGAGTTATATACTATGGTTGAAATATAGGACGGATTTGACTCCGTAAATATGGGATGGATTCTACTCCGTCCTATAGTTTACAGAAGGCAGCTAACAAATGTATGCTTGTCCGTGGCCAGTCGTATGTACATGATGGTTGGTACATAGGGCGGAGTGGATTTATCTACAGTTATACAGAGTTGTCAAAAAAATTGAAAAAAGGTTACATGGCGTGGTCCATAAGGCATTAATATATTTTGGGCTTATTAAGTGAACGCGTACTAGTACATTTTGTTCGTAAACATTTACCTTTCAATTTAAATGAAAATGTATCAGTGTGTAATGTTCAGGCTTTCGATGTTCCCTGGTTCTGTCTATTTAGGTTATACATACAACATAAAAAAATAAAGAATGAAAACTACCTGAGTTCAAAAAAAAAAACTAAAAATTTGAAAAGAAAACATTTAGAAAAATATATAACCTACTTCCACCTATAACTAAAAAGCTGAAAATAATTATAACAAAATACAACTCTAGCAAATAAATAACACATTCAATGTTGTTAGGTACCTACCCAGGAAGTAAAAAATGTAAACATTAAAAGGTGTTCATTCTGTACAAATTAATTACCTAGCAATCTAGTATATTTTTGCAGTCGGTGCCAAGAAGATTGAAAATCCTTCATTGCGTACTTATTTACTACTTTATCAAACTTGATTGTTGCTTGGCACCGACTTCAAAAATATACTAGATTGGTAGGTAATTAATTTGTACAGAATGAGCATGTTTACATTTTTTACTTCCTGGGTAGGTACCTAACAACATTGAATGTGTTATTTATTTGCTAGAGTTGTATTTTGTTATAATTATTTTTAGCTTTTTAGTTATAGGTTGAAGTGGGTTATATATATATTTTAAATGTTTTACTGACATTTTAATTTTTTGACAGTTTTGACATTGTTACCATTTTTGGCATTCTTAGTTTTATTGACATTTTATTTGAAATCGACATGTTTTGTCTATCTTTTATTTACAGTATTTTTGATAATAATTTTTATGTTTTGAGTTTTTTTAAATTTTTTCGTCTGATTATAACGTTCCAAGTTTCCGTTTTTTTTTCATTTTTGACATTTTTTCATTTTGGACATTTTACCTCATTTGAATAGAACTTAACCAATTTTCAATTTGTTTTCTGAATGATAATTGTGGCATCTCTGGTTTTTATTTTTTCTGAATTCTTTGGGAATAACACTACATAAACTGTATATTTCAAAAGTCAAAACTTCAATATTAATTGATAAAAAAAAGTCAAATTGTGATTACGATATTTGTCATTGCGAATCTTTTCAATTTTTTAATTTCTTGTTCATTTTGTGTAATACCTTTGAAAACGGGGTCCGATTTAGACGTTTGGACTTCTGAAATATACGGACTTTCAAGTTTATGCAAGCCCGTAGCCAGCGGGGGGGGTGTCTGGGGGTTCAACCCCTCCCTGGAAATTTTGGTTTCAAGATTCAATTTTAACCAATTAATTATGTTTTTCATAAGAATAAATTTTATATTGACTCAAGTTTATATATCCTGGAAATACATGAACAAAAATATACATTTTGCAGTCCTAATCAGCCCATCACCTATCAAAAAAATTATCCAATCTTTGTTTTCCCAAAACTGTCTTACTATTATCTATGTATTTAATTCATTATGTCTAATTTCAAGTTATTTACTGAATTATCCAGAAACGTTGACTTTTTGAAATTCGTAAACATATGTTGATATATTCTGTTGCGCGACCCAAGGCAATACTTTAGAAACTCGACTAGATGCTCACGATATTAAGGCAAACAGATTTCCAGCGGTAACAGTTGTTACATAACTGAGAATGAGAATATTTGTTGTGAATGCGTTTTCCCCGTAGAAAAATTTATAAGGTTTTCTATTTGTCTTTCTTGTGCTGGACATATCAAGGACAACAAATATTCGCAAAACTTAAAATGATTCTTGGAAGATGCATGAGTCAATCACTTCAGAGGTCCTGTAAGAATTGATCAATTTTAATAAAATTTACAAATAATCAAATTTAAAAGTTGCTAGATTTCCTGTACTTCAAATTCCAGACTTTTATATTTTGGCAATCCTCTCAAAAGTTTGGTGCTAGGATACTCATCAAAAGTCCTACAGTTACTTACAAAGATGCCCAAATGCTGAAATCAATTATCTGTTAACTAAACTCGTTGACCCGATTTTCTTTTCATAGGTTTTGCTGCATCTTACCGACGATATGCAAAATAACAGAAAATTTATGCAAATTGATCGAAAATTGCAAGCTTTTCACTAAATAAAGGCGTTTGCGGAGCCAATTTGTCATCGATGATTCGATAATATTTCGCGAAAGTTTGCTGAATTTTTATGTCAGAGTTTCGAAGTATAAGGTGAATTTATTGCTAACCAAGACGTTGGTAATTTTTTATACCAAACTGGAAATTTGGAAAAGCAATTTAACCAAATTTAGTCCTATGGGAGTCCGTAGTCCGTAGTCCGTAGTCTATTACGTTATTCTTGCTTTGATGGTGTTTGAAAATATGTGTATATAAAAATGCGTATATTTCTAAAAATTTATTGACAGATTTAATACTGTTTTTTTTCCAAAATGGCCCGAGTTCAGAATTCGAATTAGTTTGGACAACTAATTTTTTTTTGCTTGTTTGCGAATAATCCCAATAGCTAGTGGTTTTATCATTATTTTGATATTTCTGGTAGTTCAAAAAATGATTCTTCAAAGAGAGAGAACAAAATTCGTTCAAATTCCCAAAGGCACAAAGGTTGTACCTGTCTCCGTGTTTCTCAAAGTTTCACACAATCTGGAGGACTATTGTCTTTGCCGTATGTCTTCGACTTTTGTCTTTTCCAAATTTTGTGTGTAAAGAACTAATGTTTAGAAATACTGAACTATGCTTATCATGATCTTGTTGCACCCCATTGAATACTGCTGTCCAATAGTCGGTTTGTCTTCCCTATATTCATTGGGTATGATGTATTAACAATTATTTGGTATTGGAGAAGTATTCGGCTTTATTTTTGTAAGGTGTTGCCGCTCTAGAAAATCATTTTGATTCCATTCTTTCCAAAACGTCTAAGTTTTTCCAATAAATCTTTAGTGTATCTAACTAATCTATTAATCCATAGAGCCAAAAATAACCGCAGCACACTAGAGGCCCGCATAGAAGAACAAGTGATACTTAGAGAAGACCTTTTGACACATGGATATCCGAAAACCATTATTAACAAGGTGCTTGAATAACTGTATAAACTACCTTGGCAAGAACTGAAAAACAAGATAGCAACTCTATTATTACTATACGCTAAAGGCTTGTCGGAAAAACTTAGACAAATGTACCCCCGACAACATACGATACAATAAAAACGTTGAAAAAGGTTCTTATTAACTAGAATATCAGAATATTCTCTTCGAGGTGGCATTCTTTTGTACTTAGATTAAAATATATAATATATATATTGTTTCTGGTTAGGGAACCTTCATCAGTTGCGCTTCCCGCAATTGAATATCCTCTCGAACACTTCTTTAAATGTATTTGATACATTTCGTTAAATTTGAATATCAGATACCAAAAATCCCAAAATGGATAAATATGTTTAAGTACTTCTTGGGAACTAACACCACAGTTAAGAAAACTGCTGTATATTCCAAACGTTTTGGGGTCTAGGTTAAGAAACTATGGATAAAAAGGCACAATTCTAAGATGTAAAATTAAAATATTTGACAATATGTATTATTTGATTTTTGACATAACTAAGAGAATTTTATTTGTAATATACAGGGTAGCACAGAAACTTCGAAAGATTATATAATCATTAAGTTCCTTTCAAATTGGAAGAATTTGTAAGGGAGATCTTCAGAATTTTATGTGGCCCTTCTAGGTGCAACTTTTTTATAAGATAGTGCATTCACCAAAAATGCGACCAAAGAATTTTGTTGATTCAGTGATCCCATTAAAATCATAAGGGAAACCTAGGAAAAAACTTATGAACTATCCCGATATTGGGTTGTTCACAAGGACATGACCATTAGCAATTTCTTACTTAATCATCGGCCACCAGGAACGACTGAATTCTGCGGAGCTAGTAGCGATACAATCTTTTTAATTAAACAAAATTAAAGCAGACTCTTTTAGTTTTCTTTTGGTGTTGTGTTCTTCTTTGTGTAATATAATTGAATTTTGAAACTGTATTTTATGACCAAGGTCCCAAGCATGTTCAGAAATTTGGGATTTTTCAAACTGCCGTTTTTTTATGTAATTTTTGTGTTCGTTTATTCGAACATTTAGAGGTCTAGATGTTTCTTCAATATAGAATTTATTACATTTACAAGGGATTTTATAAATGCAATTTTTTGTATTTTGAGTAGTGTTATTTGGTTTGGTTTTTGATATAATTGATTTTAGTGTATTTCTTGTTTTAAATGATGTTTTGATATTATATCTATTTCCCACTCTTTTTAGTCTTTCTGATAAACCCTGTATGTATGGTATAGTTATTAGATTAATGTGATTATCAGTGTTGCTTGGTGAAGTTTAATGTTGGTTGTTAGGGATTGTTTGGTATTCGATGTTGTTTAACTCGTTATTAATAAATTTATTTGGGTAATGATTGGCAGAAAGTACATTTTTTATAAACGTTTTTTCTTCATTGAATTTATTGATGTTAGAACAGTTGGTTTTTCCTTTGTCCTATAGAAATTTGATGATACCTCTTTTTACTGAATTTGGATGATTAGACTTAAAGTTGAGATACCTGTTAGCATGAGTCGGTTTTCTGTAAACTTCTGTTTCAGATGTCGATTGTATTTTGGTTATTAAAATGTCTAAGAGAGGTAATTTGTTATTCTGTTCAAGCTCTACAAATTCAACAACACAATATTCTATTTTTAGACATATTAGAATCCTTCTCGCAGAAAAATCTAATAGACGTTTTTGATCATTTTCTTTTATAGTTAAAAAATTAATGTCACAAACCAGGCTATAACCGCTTTTCCTAAAAACCTTTACTCAAAACATCTAACCTAGTAAATTGTATTTACATTTTCCTGTATTTTGATTCTTTACATACCACTTAATGACCAATTTTATACCTAAACACAAAGCTATAGTATTATCAATATTTGCATAAGATAATATCACGATGATGTACCAGCTTGATTTCGGTTTCCTATTGAGCCCATAATATTTATCAGTACATTTTCTTTCAGGAAATTGAGTCTAATGACCCATAAATTTTTTACACCATTCATCAAGGGGGAGTGTAAGCTAATGGATGGGAAGAAAGGTATCGTTCTGATTTGTTATCAGGGAAAAATAGGGGTTCGTTAGTTGAAATGAAGTAATTGAAAATCGATTTGGATTAGCTTGTGCCAGTTTTTACCACAGCTAAAAAAGTCATTGTTTTATTTCATTCATTGTGTTAAAAATCATATATGTTACGTTTTATGTTCATATTGTGTAAATGTGAAAAGCAAAGTTGTTCTACTAGGCAAAACTTTTGGAAAATGAGAGCAATCGGTGAAAATTTTGTACTTAATGAAAAGAAAAACACATAAATGCAGTAAAAGAAAAAAATAACAACATGTGAACTGGCTCAATATACTATCAATACCGGACATGAAATTGTTGTCGAGAAATGAAGATGATATCCAAAAACGAGAATTACAAAATAAAACTTAATAAGGTAATCCATTGAAATAGAAAAATTAAACGAAAATTTAATCTGAATGGAGAGTGACACTGGCGGGACGCTGTATTCCAAATAAAACTCCAGCAAAACTGCGAAACATCGAGAATGTACCCCTGACAACATACTATACCGAATACTCTCTTCGAGGTGTCATTCCTTTGTACGCAAGACAATATATATTATATATAAATATAATATATATTGTTTCTGGTCGGGAACTTCTTTATGCATTTGATGCATTTCGTTAAATTTGAAGACGCGAGATGTAAGACCGACATCTAGGATTTTCAAGAGAATCAGTACACAGAGGTTCCGAATCTGGAGCCGTTCCGTGTAATTACTGTTCTCCCTTAACTCCTATGACAGAATGTCACGATAAAATTTTCAGGTTACTTCACCTGTCAGAGATATTGAATACTCTCTTCGAGGTGTCATTCCTTTGTTCGCAAGACAATATATATTATATATAAATATAATATATATTGTTTCTGTTCGGGAACCTTCATCAGTTGCGCTTCCCACAATTGAATGTCCTCTCGAACACTTCTTTATGCATTTGATGCATTTCGTTAAATTTGAAGACGCGAGATGTAAGACCGACATCTAGGATTTTCAAGAGAATCAGTACACAGAGGTTCCGAATCTGGAGCCGTTCCGTGTAATTACTGTTCTCCCTTAACTCCTAGGAGAGAATGTCACGATAAAATTTTCAGGTTACTTCACCTGTCAGAGATATTAAATACTCTCTTCGAGGTGTCATTCCTAGATGTCGGTCTTACATCTCGCGTCTTCAAATACTGTACCGAAATGACGAACAGACCATTGACCCGTTTACGAACGACAGCCCTGATTGGCCGAAGCGAACGGGCCAATGAGAACACACCACGCAGCAATAACGACGCAGTTTTCACCACTCTCGTCAATTGAGAACATTGATTTTCAGAAGAAGATTCGTGCGATCTGATAGAAACTTCAAAAAGCTGTCTTCTTTAAGAAAAACAGACAATATAATTGTTCTTCCTTATTTGTTTTTACGTCATACACTTCATTTTTTATAAACCCCTAAAAAGAAAAATCGCAGAACTGGCCATGTATGAAAGTTAGGCTTAGGATAGTTTCAAAAAACGTTGGAATCATTATAACACCATAAAAGATTGGTGAGTAAGTTCGATTTTGTACTCATTAGTCTCGAAGCCTAAGTGTTAATAGAGCGTATTTTTTCTTTTTAGGGATTATTATCTGTTTTTCATATCATTTTTTTATATTTATTTTTGTTTTTACCAACTGAAACAACAACTAGAACAGGATTCAAATCCTCCGCTAATACTAAATTAAAACTTTGACTGTAATTTCGCATTCTTGTTAGTCGTTATAGATTCTGATGTTATCCGAGATTTAATCCAAATCGCCCTCGATGTACATTACCAACAAAACAAAACTAATCTGAGGTTAAATATTCTGGAAGTTAACGACGACAACACCGAAACTGGTTTGTCGTAAATTCCACACACTGCCGATATTCCAGTCGCAGTTAATTAACGAAATTAAGTCCCGAGTAAATCTTTTAATCCTTAAAATATGTGGAAGCTAATGACATATAGAATAACAGGAAGTTTAACGGGACCCCTACTGACGATAAATCGCGGTTGTTTTAATCTACCAGCGATGTTGGTGGGAAGTTAATGAATTTTGTAGATTTGAATATGTTAATCGTTGCTCAAAAGGCTTCGCTCTGTTTTCTGTGAAGGTATTTGGCATTGTAACACAGTATAATTTGATTTTCTATTGGAAATCAATAAAAATAGAAGTGGTTATTACTGGAAACAATGAGAAAATGAATCATACCACAGTGAAAAGTGTTTATTGGGGGCTGAGAGCTTTAAGATGAAATAAAATGTTTTAATGTTCATGAAATTGACTTAGTTTGTAAAAGACTGCGAATCAGTTCCGACGCGCGACTACAGCTTACTCTAAACATTTTTGACGTTTTTGACTTTTTAAAACATTTCTAAAATTTTACTTTTTTTAGTGGACTTTTCTGACATTGTTGACATTGTTCACATTTCTAACATTTATAAAATTTTTGAAATTTTCCACCTTTTCATTTTAGAAATTTTTGACATTTTGGACTCTTTAGGTTTTTGAGGGTTTTTTTACATTTTTGTCAGTTTTACTTTTTTTTGACTTTTCTTTATGTTTTGACACTTGACGTTTTGGAAATTTTTTGATGTTTTGAAGTTGTTGACGTTTTGGACGTTTTTTGACATTTCTTCCATTGCTAAAATTTTTTTGACACTTGATGCTTTTGACATCCATAAAATTTAAGTATTTTTGCCTTTTTGGATATTATTTACATTTTTGTCACTTCGGACTTTTTTGGTGTTGTTGACGTTTTGAACCCGTTGGAGATTTTGACGTTTTTGGCATTGTTTACTTTTTGGAGTTTTTTTATTTATTGATATTTTTCATGTCGTTGACATTTTTGAAATTGTTCACATTTCTGACATTTCTAAATATTTTGACGTTTTTACCATTTTGACATTTTTATTTTCGTCATTTTAGAAATTTTTGAGATTTGACTTTTGTGGGAGTTTTTGACATTTCTGACAGCTTTTATGATGGATATTTTTGACACTTTGAGCTAGTTGACCTTTTGGACGTTTTTGACATTTTTTCGTTGATCGACATCATTAATATTTAAAAAAAATTACTTTATTGACACTTCACGTTTACGAATTTTTTGACTTCTTTTTACATTTTTGGCATTTTACATTTTTGACTTTTATATATTTTGACAGTTGACGTTTTGGATATTTTTGATGTTTTGAAGTCGTTGACGTTTTGGAGGTTTTTTGAATTTTTTTCTATTACTGACATTTTTTTACACTTTTTTGACACTTGATGTTGTGGACACATTTGACATTTAGTGATTTTTGCCTTTTTTCGCTTTTTTGATATTTTTAAAATTTTGCTCACTTCAGACGTTTGTGACATTTTTTACTATTTGGCGTTTTTTATCTTTACTGGCCTTTGTTGTTCACACTTATGACATTTTTAAATTTTTGAAATTATTGCCATTTTTATTTTTATGTTTTTTGAGCAATAACACCACAATCGAAATAAAACGACGTATATACCAAACGTTTCAAAGTCGATTCTGACTTCGTTGTCAATGGCTTTATATTTATTGATTAAAATTGCAAAATTAAAATTTGATTTATATAAAATATATACATAAATCAAATTTTCATTTTGCAATTTAAATCAATAAATATAAAGCCATTGACAACGAAGTCAGAATAGACTTGGAAACGTTTGGTTTTCCTTCAATATACGTCATTTTATTTCGATTGTGGCGTTATTGCTCAAAAAACATAAAAATAATCAAGAATACGCTAAAAACAACGTTTGGAGGACAATTGCCATTTTGATATCTTTATTTTCGTCATTTTAGAAATTTTTGAGACTTGACGTTTGTGGGGTTTTTGACATTTTTTCATTGTTGACAGTTGACGTGACAGATATTTTTTGGCCCATTGGACGTTTTTTGACATTTTTAAATTTCTCGACATCATTAACATTTTTGACACTTGATGTTTTTGAAATCTTTGATACATTTGGACATTTAGGTTTTTTGACATTTTCTGATATTTTTTTTACATTTTTTGACACTTCGCACGTTTTTTTTTGACGCCTTTGGCGCATTTGATGTTTGTGTACATTTTTTAGTTGTTGACGTTTTTTGGTAGTTTTTATATTTATTGAGATTTTTAATATCACTGGTAAGAAACATCTCCAAAGCTTTTTTTCATCAATAATATTTTCTGTACAACCTGTTGGAAATATTTCACAGGTTTTGCTGTACTTGTAAATGGATTCTTAATTCACTTTGTTTTGTTATCTATAATACCAAAAAACAATCTATTTTGGTTTCCTCGAACTCTTGGTCCGCACCACTTAACCCTCTGTTTATCTAGAATGATCACTTTCCTCTACAGCCTCATACACTGTTTCGTAAAAGTAAATGTGTTTTTGTAGGAAATTCAAAATTTACACCAAGACAGCTAGCTGATCGTTCCAAGCAGCATACTTTAAGGTTAAAGTTAGATTATTTTACCTGAACGGGGTGTATTTTTCTCATTGGCCAAAATAAATTAAAGTTAAAGTTTTTTGTAGGAAATTCAAAATTTACACCTACTAGCTAGCTGATCATTCCAAGCATCATTATTTAACTCTGTGTCTTTCTATTTTATGATTCCAAGGTGGTGGAGAGGCTCAATTAGATTCTGTATCCTGCACATAGTGTATTTTTCGTGTAGTTAAAAGTTCAAGTTTTCTGCAGAAGATTCTAAATTTATAACAAGTCAGCTAGCTGATCGTTCCAAGCATCATAATATAACGTTGTGCCCTTCTATTTCATGATTGAAAGTTTGGTCAAGGTCAATTAGATTCTGTTGACAGCACATGGTGCACTTTTTCCACCAGCCACTGTAGTTTAAAGTTAAAGTTTTTTGTGGGAATTTCTAAATTTACAGCTAGCCAGTTAGCTGATTGTTTCAAGCACCATCCCTTATGGCTGTATCTTCATATTTTATGATCCTCGATCTGTTTTTGTTAACCTAGAATGTTTGTAGGTGTAGCGCTTTGTATTCACAAATGAAAAATTTTCTCTACATTCTAACAAAAAGAAAAGCAACACCTTATTACTCGTCTCTTTCGCCTTGAAGTATGACAAGAAATCGATATCAGCCCTCTCAACGTAATGTACACTTACGAGGCACCACACTGATGTTTGCCCAGTCAAGACAAGTGCTCATTATATTTGATGGAATATCGATAACAAAATCTGTGTCGATTGGACCATCATAGAAAGCCGTCGTAGTCGGTTGTATATATTTAAACGTCCGCCTGTCATATTCGTTTTCAATTTTAATAAAATTACGGAAATTTTATGGATTGTCGGGTTTTTAAGGCTTACGTAATTCCTTCTGTTGTTATTCGAATAGAGCGATCTTTCCTTTTAATATTTATGGAGTAATGAATCTTTATGGTTATCGCTGTGTCTGGATTGGTTTTTAGTTGTTTAGATAGGATTTTTATTAAGAGAGTATCGGGAAATTGTATTGTTCAGATAATAGAGTGTTTAGTTCTTGAGAGAGGAATTTTATTTTAGAAACTTTTATTTAATACGCTTTGTTTTTATGTTTTTCCGGTTCAACATTTGTAATCAATTTTTTTAAGTACTTCTTGTTATCCGATTTGTAGTGTAGAGTCTGCTGATGGAACAATAAGGTTGACATAAAAACACCCGAAAGGTATTTTTCAGCAAATAAAATGACTGATATACAGGGTGATTTTTTTTGATAGAGCAATGGTTAAATTGGGAAAGATTTGCAGTTTTACTGACCCAGTTTAATGACACTTTCGGATTTTTCTAAAAAGTCATGGCTTACTAGATATTTACAAAAAAACAAATTCTGTCAATTTAGTCAAATCCCTCCAGCTCCTTTGTTTTTGATTTTATAAAAAAGTGTCAATATCAAAATTGAAGGGAATTGTATCCCGAATATGATTGTCATGTCCTCGTTTGCGTGCCAGCTCTCATTATCGAGATATTACACAAACTTATCTTGTTTTGAATGTAAACCATAGTTGTCTATGACCTCAAAAAATCGGACATTTTTAGAGCTTTTCAACGATGTAATACTCGATATAGTTATTCATAAAAATAACGAAGTTATGGATGCTTTTCTCTCTTATTTTCACTTTTAACGTAGGTAGCCATGAAAAAGATTGTTGTCACTTTGACGTTTCCTCATATGAGAGTAATTCCATTAGTAGTGCTGAACTGACAGTCGATATTGACAAGTTTTCGTGATAAAATCGAATATTCTAACGAAGAAAAACTGAATATGGTGGAGTCTTATATCATATGATATAAAAATTCAGTTCGTGCAGCTGAGGAATGCTTTCATAGATATTTTAATCGTCGTCAACCTGCTCTATGTACATTTAAGAGGCTTTAAGATAGTTTACGCAGATATTGATCATATACTAAACCACCAAAGGAACGTAATCAAATTAACGACCATTAAAGGTGTTATGGTCAGATGAAACTAGATTTACTAACTGCGGTATGTTCAATAGACACAATGAGCATATCTGGGCTAAATAAAACCCTTTCCATGTAGAACAAAGACGACCCCCAATAAAATTTGGTTTTAGTGTTTGGTGTGGTATCATAGGGTCTACTATTCTGGGGCCTTTTATCTATGACGAATCACTTACTGGGGAGCGCTACTTGCATTTCTTGCAATACACCTTTCAAGTCATGTTGCATAATTTGAATTTGAGAAGTCGTTTAGAAATTGAGTGGTTCCAACATGATGGAGCACCTGCTCATAACTCGTTATTAGTAAGACAACACTTATATAATATCTATCTAAACTCTTAGATAGGAAGAAATTGCCCACGCGAATGGCCACCCCGGTCTCCCGATTTGGCAGTTATAGACTTCTATTTATGGGGTGCGTTAAAAAACAAAGTATTTGTATACTTTGTTTTTTAGCGCACGCTAGAAAGTATGAGACAGTTGGTGACCTAAGGGAGGCGGTATTACTAGCAAATGAAGAAATTGATAGGCGGTCTGTGAGGAAAGCGGTAATGTCAATCTTAAAAAGATGCAATTTTTGTCTAAATAACAATGGTGGACTTTTCGAACATAAATTGTAACCATTATTATGTACTTTAATTTCTTAAGTTTTTAGTAAGTACCTACTTTTTTAGTTTTTTCGTTATATCTGATATACCTAATAAAAAAATCGTTCTATGTTTTTTGGAATAGTTATTAATAAATCAATCTATTTCATGGCTACCTACGTTAAAAGTGAAAATAAGAGAGAAAAGCATCTATAACTCCGTTATTTTTATGAATAACTATATCGAGTATTATATCGTTGAAAAGCTCTAAAAATGTCCGATTTTTTGGGGTCATAGCCAACTATGGTTTCCATTCAAAAAAAGATAAGTTCGTGTAATATCTCGAAAATGAGAGCTGTCACGCACAGGAGGACATGACAATCATATTCGGGATAAAATTCCCTTCAATTTTGATATTTCCATTTTTTTTATAAAATCAAAAGAGCTAGAGGGATTTGACTAAATTGGCAGAATTTTGTTTTTTCAAAATGACTTTTTACAAAAATCCGAAAGTAATTAAAATGCCCTCAAATCTGACTAGTTTCCGAAATCCCCATACTGATCAAAAAAGAAACTCACCCTTTAGAAAGTCAGTGTGTAAAGTTGATCCAGGTTGGTTCATTTTAACTGACTGGGCCAGTAAAACTATTAAACTATACGTATAAACGTTCTTTTTGCAACACTATCTATTGATAAACCCCATCAAAATCTGTAGTATAAAAGATAATATAACAATAAATGTTTGATGGAATTTAAAAAACCAACAGGAACATCAAAACAAACAAAAAGCATCAGAACGTGTAACATGTAAAATAAAAGTTAGATGAATGTGGCAAATATCCACAAGCACAACAACTGTTAAAAATTGTAAACGTCGTAAACAAATGCTTTGTTTCGTTAGTCTCTTTTTTTCTTTTCGAAAACAAAGAAACGTTTTCCTTTGTTCCCCATAAAAATATTTTTTACGTGATGCTTTTTCATCTCATCATAATAGTTCACCTTTTTACTTCCACAAATAACGCATTCCCTACAAAGGCCGCTGTCCTTAATAAAGCTTCTCTTACGAGAGTATAATTCTAGACAGTAGATTAATCGTCGATCGCGTTTTTACTAACCTAAAAAACGAACAAACGATTCTTTATCTCCCCAGCAGAAAACCATCAATCATCTGAAGTTCAGTGAAGCATTTCGGCGTAGAAGAGACGTGAGATGGCGTTGTCTGATAGTCAAATAATCAGGGAAATTCTAACGACTTGTTTGGTGTACTGGGTGTTACAGTAACAAATGGAATTTAATATGAATTTGGCTTCCTATATTAATTAATAATAATAATTTTAGTATTTAATTAATTTATCCATCAATATTGGTCTAGTCCTAGACACAATTAATATGGCTGAGTAGGTATCGTCAATGTCGTTCAAGTGAGCTATCACTTGCCACAGTGGCCCTGTGACATCATCTATTATTGTTATGTCATCTGTTACCACGACCAGAGAAGTTTATAACCGTCCAAAAAACTGTTGACTGGCACTCTATATTCAACCAACTCGTATTTTTCTCTTACAGCAGTCTTTACTGTTTTTTGTTTCGTCATCTGAGCTCACTCCATGTCCATGGATAAGAAACGTGGGATAAATTAGATTTTAACACTTGCAAATAATTTGCAGCCATGTCTATAAAATTGGAATCAATGGCGAGACCATGTGAAATCCAAAACCTGGCGCTCTCTATAAAAAACAACAAAACCAGCAATCACCTTCGGTAATTTGTTTAACAAAATTACCTACGAAACACATAAACACTCTAATGATCCTAATGATAGACGGTTTGTGCCGGTTCACTCAATTCACGTAATGACGGAGAGCTACACACTAATTTTGCCTCTGAAATGTATTTGATAGGCATCAGCTTTATGAGTTTCTTAAATAAAAACGTCAACATTTTCGTCCGAAATGTTTCCTAGTTTATTCACTCTTACTACGGCAAATTAAAACGAAAGTATGAATGATATTTTATAATAGCTCCCTATGTTTGAAATTTGAATAGTACCTTATCTGTAAGTACAAATTAGCTAATTTCCTGCATATAGAGAGCTATTGTAAGCTATTACCAAAAACAACATATTTTGACAACATTAGATCCAGAATTTTACACACAGGTAGATGTTATAGCAGATTACCGGTGACATTTTGTATTTAAAAATATAAAATGCGGAAAACGTGGGAAATATTTATCTGACAAACCCGGGTTTTCAGGTTCAGTTATTAAGTGGTCCTCAGCAGGGTCATGGTTTTGTTGAATTGGTACTGTGGACATAGCAGTGTGTTCGCCAGGAGATCAAGGAGACAGTCTGTCGTTTGGTTGATGCTGCTCCAAGATTCTGGCGAATTCAGGAGACTAACAGATGTGCACCATGCTAAAAACTGTCTTCTTTGTCTTTTTGTATTTGTGTGTATCTGAGCCTTTCTGGACCTAAGTTTTTCTGTGTTCTGTAGGTTTCAATACATGTCTGGTTTTTTTCCTTTCTCTATTTGTCCATGTGATACTGGATGTTTCTACGTCCTTGTGTGGCTTTCTGTGTTGTGAATAAAATTAATCTAATCCCTCGTATATCGGTTTCTGCTCCAAAACGAAAGAGGACAGTTCTGGAGTCTACAAAGAGTTGGTTTTCTCTTGTTTTTCCGCAAGTTCTACTAATTTGTGATATGCAAATGGGGTACTCATAGTTCTGTTGGCGGACCGTTTTCAAAGTGTAGAGCTTAGTACTTACTAATCTACACACGTAGCTTGACAACCTCCTGTGATATGCTGGATAGATTCAGATGTTTGGCAACCGTACCTGCATCTGTCGTTGTTAATAGAAGGGTCTTTAACGAAGTACTTTAGGTAGTTCTTAGTTGGAATTACTTGATCTTGGATTGCCAATATAAAGCCTTCCGTTTCAGGAAACATATGACTAGAGATCAACCAGCAATTCGGCGCTGCACTGTCGACATAATCTTGGTTGACGTCATTTATATGTCTTCCATGAAGGGACTGCTCTTTCCATTTCAGCAGTTTCTGATCTGTGGTCTGGTGGTGTAATTGGACATGTTGTTGTATCAATCGAGTTTCTGGAAATGACTACGCAAAATAGAAATTTGTTGATCTAATAGTTTACTTAGATCTGTCAATCCTCTTCCTCCTTCATACCGTGGCAAAGTTGTACGTTCGACAGAGCTCTTTGGATGGTGATTTTGAGCTTTTGTTAGTAAAACTCGAACTTTTCGTTGTAATTGTTTTGAAACTGAACCCAAAATTAGTCGAGTTCAGTTTGTTTGAGACAGGGTTCATGGCAAGGCAGAACCACAGCGGGCTAAGAGAGTCTCCCTGGAATATACCCCTTCTGATTGGAATGGGGTCAGTTTGTATCGAACAGTTGGCTTCATTCAGTGAGATTTTGATTTGCCAGGTGCACATGGCATATTCTAAAAAGTTAATAATACAATTATTCACTTTATAGAGTTTTATTTATAATTTTTATTATTATTAAGTTTGTTAATAATGTGTTTGTCCACCGCTGTTATCTATAAACTCCCTAACACGTCTTGGCATTGATTCAATAAGGTTTCACTCTAAGTGCTTATGGTGCATATAGAGTCCTGTTAAAGCAATTTTAACACTACATTACTTGTTACTGTTCTCAGGAACCTACAGTCCCAATCAATCTTATTAAATAAAAATACTACACATACACCATTGATTATACATCACACAAGTACCATCAGATAAATAATTTTGCCGTTCGTTCGTTCGCATTTTATGACGTGTCATTCTTGACAAAAGAAAACATATAAAACGAAAATCTCACAAACAATTACCAATGTTCATTTATGTGCAATATCAGATTATGTGCTGTTAAAACGTGAGTAATCTTGATGTTGCATGTTAACGAGAAAATATTCTGAATGAAACATTATTTATTGCTCGTATATATAGGTATAATAAACGTGTCCGTTAGAGTTCGTGACACGAAAGCATGGTATGTGGCCCCCTACCCTTAAAGCCTATGTTTAGACTTTTATTATTAGAGGTGATTGCCAAAAAATCCGCTGGAAATTATTGTTATTGCTGCTGATTTTTATCGGTGTTTGTTATTAAAAAATATTATAAATAAATGTTTTGTGTTCAGTGTTGGTAGTATTTGTGGGTTTAGGGTAATGGGGAGGTAAAACGCTGTTTTGAATTGCAACTAATGAAATTGTTTTGTTTATTATTAGAGTTTGCTCAGTATGAATCGATCTTCATTTAATGTCCCCACTCGATATTACATTTTGAACGGTCGTAAAATAAAGCTCAGAAAAGCGGTACAGTCGTGAAAATTGGTATTGTTACGAATACCGTGTGTTTTAAAACAATTAGTTTACACCGAAAATAAATCTTCTTTTTACACAAAACACACAATCACTACTAGAATAAAATTTTCAATATTACGGCCGCGGCCGCATTTATATTGTGTCTCCTTTACTCGATTATTTTAGTAGTATCCTGGTATGTCTAACGTCCATGACTACTAACCTTCGAAAGGAACTTTCCATAAAAGACTAGAAACACCTTTTTGCTAAACGTTTTGTTTATCGGTGAGTTGATTTTTTTTACGATGAATAACTTCGAGAGAATTCCCCTGCTACTACCGTCAGTTAAACATTGTAGGTCTGCTCCCCCTTTAATTCTAATCGTCCCTATCAAAATCGTCTTTTCATCATATCATTTAACTACCTCGTTGATTCTTTTAACTACTTTATATGGCTCACTGTAAGCTGGTCTTGATGAATCTCTTTACCATTCCTTTTGACTGGGGATGCAAAGGTGTGGTTCTCGTTTTCTTGATTCCCAACATCGTGCAGACCTTCTGGAATACATTTGATTCAAAGTTACGCCCTTGATCCGATTGTAACTCAACCGAGACACCCAACCTGCTGAATAGTCAACCAGCACTGTCGCCATCGTGGTTCCGTCTTGATTGGTTATAGCATAAGCCTCATGTCATTTGTTAAAGTAATCTATTGCGACCAGAAGGTATTTGTTCTCCCCTTCCGGATTCGCCCACATTGTAGGAGGGCTGCCTTTTATATTTTGGATTGGACAACCCTAGTGTTGCAATCTGACAACTGACAGCTCTATCGTAAATTTTGACATTTTTGAGGTTATACGTAGGTACTCAGAGCGTTTTGACATACGAGCGCTATGTGTGGTTTACAGTAACTTAAAGGATTCATCTCGGCCAAAAAATGGAATTAAATCGTGAACATGCGATTATTTTTACAACTTTCGACGTGGCAAGAGTGCATGGATGAACTTAATTTAATTTTTGGCGATGAAACTCTATCAAGGACCACTGTTTATCGATGGTATGGTGAATTCAATCGAGGTCGTAGTTCACTCCAAGACGAATTTCGTGAAGGTCGTCCAAAAGTCAAGATAAAATATTTGATAATATTATTTCTGTGGGCAACTATACGATTTTTTAAGTGTATTTAAGTCTGACCTATATATTTCAGGTCTTCTTCGTCAGGTATGCTTTATCTTTTCTCGTCGATAAGTTATAGTCAACATTTTTGCCGGTTTGTCCTTATACTGATTATGAATTGCTAAAATTCTGCGGAACTGAGATTAGTTCGTAGATATTGTTATAAACTCCATGGATTCAATTCATTAAAAAACTAATATTCACCCTCACTTTCTAAAAACTTTTATTTACATCAATTATACACAACAAGCTCTTCGCCGCCTAACTGACTGCTGCGATGATGGGCCGCTCCTTTTATAATCAGCATCGAATCCTCTCGTACAATCCATTATCAATTTTACTGTTGTCGAGTTATTTCGAGATGTTTTTTTTTCTCATCCGAACCTTCTAGCTCTTCTTTTTTTCTATCCCAGCGATTGATGTTTCACGGAATGAAACCAGGGAGGCTTAGATTTTTATAACAATATGTAGCAGCGAGGCACACAGACCTTCTCTCAGTGTGGATACTTGAGTCAGTAGGCTTATCTGTGAGGTATAGGTTAAGGTTTATTCAGTGCAGTATAAGGTGTGGATAACAGGAATCTTATGATAAATTTGTCTTTTGTTTCTGCCACTGAGTTAAGCATGTTCAGCTTGATTTTTCCAGCTTGTATAAATAAAATATTTCACGTCTCCTTGCTATTTTGTAATTTGTTTTTGTTTTCAATTCTTAATTTCTTATATTGTTCATGCATTTGAGAAGATATCATCAAAGGATCTCAGATTCGTGGTCACTACATTGCAAAAAAGAGCGATAGTCATTTGAGACTAAACGATCACACTCTCTGCGTTTCTCCTTCTTTGTGTCATTCTGAGTATTGAATATAAATTTGTAGATATTATTCTACTTTTAGTCCTGCAACACCAAAAACTCAGAACTGATCTATTCTTTTTTTAATGTTACAGTAGTTAATCACTGCACAACTCCAAAAAAATATTAATTTTTAAAATAATGTGCTCCAAACAATATTTACGCATTACGCTAAAGCAACCCACAACGCACTAATCCATATATAGGATAATTCACGTTATCCAAAATGGAATAGCATGACTAAACCAATCAACGATGTATTTACATGAAGTCCCAAATATAAGAAACATAGGATAGAATTTTTTCAAAATTGATTCGGTTAGTCGTGATAATCCGTATCGAATAAGGTGACTAACCTCCGTTAAAAAGCCTAAGCTTCAAAAACTAAGTGACTTTTTTCTTCGCCTTTTGCACACTTAGACACTAGAATCGATGTAGTGTACGTCCTCAATATGTTCGCCTTCACGACTCGATTCCCAGCCTGATCCATCCAAATTCCTATTTAACTCCACTTTACGCGAAAACAACGATATGAAAATTACACGCCTCACCACCCCGAAACGAATTTCGTTGGGGCTAATGCGCTTGGATATCGTTACAGGAGTTTTCGATGCGCTTGAAAATAAAGTTTCTTTGTTGTACTCGACCAACGGAATGACCGTATCCAACGAAACAAGCTCGTTATATCAGCGAAAATCCGTTGCATTCTCTGCTGGAAATTGTTATAATGATTTTCCGTATTTAAGTGCGGAAGTTTCCTAACGCTTTGTCGTCAAATGAATAGACAACGCGTTCGTTATGACGATTTAAACTGTTAGCTGTTGTTCGTTGAAGTTTAGAAAATTGAGATTCGAAGCGAGTTTCTCTACTCACAACTGGGGATGTGCATGTAAAAGTCGTAATTAGGGCAATTTGGTGATTATTTGCTTATTTTGTTTCTCACTGCGGTATTTTTGTTATTTTCGAATTATTCGAAATGTTCTGTAGTACTCGTTATGATTTTTTGAAATATTTTTGTGTTTAAGAAACAAAAATTACATTTATTATGTCTATGCACTGCGATTTTGAGCTAACGAAAAAATCATTTAAGAGGTTCAATGCCTGACTCACTCTTTTTGACATTTTCTGCATTTTTGACAGGATTGGGATTTGTGGACATTTTTTGCAATTTTTCGCAATGATGCCATTTTCGAAAAGTTAGACATTTTTAACGTTTTGAGGTTTTTGGCATTTTTTGACATTTTGTACATTTTAATTTTTTTAACAGAAGTTTTTGACATTTTTAGCATTTGTTAAAATTGTTTTCCCATTTAAGACATTTTAGAAGTTTATGTCATTTTTTAAACATTTTTAATATTTTTGGAAGTACCTACTTGATGGTGGAAGCCATTACTTTGTGATATACTATCATTATGATTGTAGAAAAACGAATTACTTTGTTTTATATCACTAATTTATTTATTTAATAAATAAACATAAAAAAATTACTCTCTTCGAGGTGTAATTGTTTTGTACGCAAGACAATATATATATATATATATATATATATATATATATATATATATATATATATATATATATACATATATATATATATTTTTATGTGGAAAGGGAACAATTGTTTCTTTCCAAATGGTTCTCGGTCCTCGGTTTATATATTTTTGGGAACTTGGGTTTTTGGGACCATTGAAATAATTCATTTAGTTTTTCGTGGTAATTATTATATTTTACGCTTCGACCAATTCTTGGTCTTTTTCAATTTGTTTTTTGGAAAATTAATGACAACATAATTTTACACACACTTAACCACTGTATATAAACTTAACATATTTGAAAAGTATTGCCCACTCAACTAAATTTATCGCCTGCCTTATGACACTAAGGCAGGCAGATAAATTTAGTTGTAGTGGCGCAATACTTTTCATGTATTTGTGGTTATGTGTGTAAAATTATGTTGTCATTTTTTCCAAAAAACAATATTTTTGAAAAAGACCAAGAATTGGTCGAAATTTGAAGAATTATTTCAATGGTCCCAAAAACCCAAGCAATCAAAAATACATATATATATATATATATATATATATATATATATATATATATATATATATATATAGTTTCTGGAAGGGAACCTTCATCAGTTGCGCTTCCCAAGACCGCACTTCTTTATGCATAAATTTGGATTTTCGAGAGAATTAGCAATTCAAATTTAACGAAATGTATCAAATACATAAAGAAGTGTTCGACAGGACAGACCAGAAAAAATCTATATTATATATATTGCCTTGCGTACAAAGGAATGACACCTCCAAAAGAGTATTCAATATCTCTGACAGGT
Source organism: Octodonta nipae (assembly GCA_034190945.1). Lineage (NCBI taxonomy): Eukaryota > Metazoa > Arthropoda > Insecta > Coleoptera > Chrysomelidae > Octodonta > Octodonta nipae. Next base: position 2,936,199 of record CM067223.1, read on the forward strand.
GAAGTAACCTGAAAATTTTATCGTTACATTCTGTCCTAGGAGTTAAGGGAGAACAGCAATTACACGGAATGGCTCCAGATTCGGAACCTCTGTGTGCTAATTCTCTCGAAAATCCTAACTTTCGGTCTTACATCTCGCGTCTTCAAATTTAACGAAATGTATCAAATACATAAAGAAGTGTTCGAGAGGACAGACCAGAAAAAATCTATATTATATATATATTGCCTTGCGTACAAAGGAATGACACCTCCAAAAGAGTATTCAATATCTCTGACAGGTGAAGTAACCTGAAAATTTTATCGTTACATTCTGTCCTAGGAGTTAAGGGAAAACAGCAATTACACGGAATGGCTCCAGATTCGGAACCTCTGTGTGCTAATTCTCTCGAAAATCCTAACTGTCTGTCTTACATCTCGCGTCTTCAAATTTAACGAAATGTATCAAATACATAAAGAAGTGTTCGAGAGGACATTCTTTTGTGGGAAGCGCAACTGATGAAGGTTGCCTAATCAGAAACAATATATATTATATATATTAACTTGTGTACAAAGGAATGACACCTCCAAGAGAGTATTCAATATCTCTGACAGGTGAAATAACCTGAAAATTTGATCGTGACATTCTGTCCTAGGAGTTAAGGGAGAACAGCAATTACACGGAACGGCTCCAGATTCGGAACCTCTGTGTGCTAATTCTCTGGAAAATCCTAGATGTCGGTCTTACATCTCGCGTCTTTAAATAAAAAAAATTGTCGAAACTAGTCACGGTTTTTTATGTTTATTTATTAAATAAATAAATTAATTAGTGATATAAAACAAAGTAAATCGTTTTTCTACAATTTTTGGAAGTTTTTGACATGTTTAACATTTTTTTCATTTTTGAAATTTGGACTTTTTTTTCAGTTATTGACATTTTTGACGTTTTTTAACGGTTTCTGACATTTTTGACATGTTAGTGTAATGAATAAATATCAATGTTGTCATGTCTGTATATTGTTTGCTTTTCAAAAAATAATGACACAAAAACACACGTATTGCACTTGCTTAAATATGACCTATTTTATAAGAATTTGAAATGAATTAACGGTCTCTATTTTATCCCGACTTTTACATGTTTTTCTTCATAAACAAATAAATTTCACATCGACTTCTATTACTATTATTGACATTTTTTACATTTCGGGCATTTTTGACATTTTTGACGTTTCTGTGGTCTCTATTAATTCATAGATTAAATGTCACAGCTCTCCGTTTTGTATCTTTTTGGTTTCCTAAAAGTAGTATGACAAAATCACACGTACTTCAGTTGCCTGAATATGACCAGTTTTATAAGAATGTAGACTTCGTAAGAATTTAAAGATACAAAACACTTCATAATATGTACCAATGAATTAATAACTTATTATTTCTTAAATAAATTTCTCACAGACTTTCTATTGCTATTTTTGACATTTTTGACATTCTGGCAAATTTGACAATTTTTACGTTTTTGACATTTGTGACGTTTCTGACGTCTCTACTAATTTTATGACCGATTGTCACAATTCTCGGGTCTGTATTTTTCCCTTCTCTAAAAATAGTATGACAAAATCACATGAACTGCAGTTGCCTGTATATGTCCAGTTTCGAAACCTGTAGACTTCGTAAGAATTTAAAGATACAAAACACTTCATAATATGTACCAATGACATTAATAAATTATTACTTAAAAAATTTCGCTCACACTTTCTATTGCTATTTTTGACATTTTTGACATATCTGATTATCTGACAAATTTGATAATTTTTACGTTTTTGACATTTGTGACGTTTCTGACGTCTCCACTAATTTTATGACTGAGTGTCACAATTCTCGGGTCTGTATTTTTCCCTTCTCTAAAAATATTATGACAAAATCAGATGAACTGCAGTTGCCTGTATATGTCCAGTTTTATGAAACTGTAGACTTTGTAAGAATTTAAAGATACAAAACACTTCATAATATGTACCAATGACTTAATAACTTATTACTTAAATAAATTTCGCACAGACTTTCTATTGCTATTTTTGACATTTCTGACAAATTTGACAATTTTTACGCTTTTGACATTTTGTGACGTTTCTGACGTCTCCACTAATTTTATGACTGAGTGTCACAATTCTGGGGTCTATTTTTCCCCTCTCTAAAAATATTATGACAAAATCACATGAACTGCAGTTGCCTGTATATGTCCAGTTTTATAAAACTGTAGACTTTGTGAGAATTTAAAGATACAAAACACTTCATAATATGTACCAATGACTTAATAACTTATTACTTAAATAAATTTCGCACAGACTTTCTATTGCCATTTTTGACAAATTTGACAATTTTTACGTTTTAGGCATTTGTGACGTTTCTGACCTCTTTATTAATTTTATGACTGAATATCATAATTCTTGGGTCTGCATTTTTCCTTTCTCCAAAAATAATATGACAAAATAACATGAACTGCATTTGCCTGTATATGTCTAGTTTTAAAAAACTGTAGACTTTGTAAGAATTTAAAGATACAAAACTCTTTATAATATATACCAATGAATAAATAAATTATTACTCAAATAAATTTCGCACAGACTTTCTATTGCTATTTTTGAGATTTTTGACATTTCTGACAAATTTGATTATTTTTCACGTTTTTAACATTTGTGACGTTTCTGACGTCTCCACTAATTTTATCCCTTCTCTAAAAATAGAATGACAAAATCACACGTACTATAGTGACCTGTATATGATCAATTTTATAAAAATGTGGACTTAATAAATAAGAATTTAAAGATACTACTTATATCATAATAAGTAGTAAGGAAGGTCTATATTTGTTTCTCAAAATTAAAGTAACAAATTTTTATAAACAAATTCTCACACCGACTCCCGTAGCTGTTTATTTCCCCGAAGTTTTCCAAACGACCGCTGCCGTAGTGTTGGGCAGTTCAATCGATCGTCCAGAAAGTGTTTTACCGTGTTCCATATGGTACGGCCGTGTAATTGCTTTTTGCGGATTGTTTTCAGCATGAATTGTACCTACTTTAGGCCTGAAAACGGCCGTGAGGGGGGTTCGGGCATTATCCCAAGTAATTATACCGGCACGATATAAAGCTGAACGATATTAAAATGGCACTTAATGAAGCGGTTTTAGTTGCGGATGCTGGAAAGCGCAGTGAATGAGCGTATGGGGTTTTTGAATTTTGCGTGTTCATTAAAATCATTTGTGATTATAATGAATGATTCGGGGAACAAAAATGTGTTTGTTTTATTCTCTTCACTTTTTGTTACTGTTGTTGAATATAGTTGTTTTGTCGATGTTTGTAACCAACAAAGAGATGTCACTAGGTTGTTTGTTCAAAGCAATAATAACTAGCTTAAGTAGCAACAAGATAAATATACACGGTGTTCAAAAAGTCCGAGTACGGCTGAGTTGCTCATTAGGAAAGCATTTTAGAGGAAAAAGTTAATGGATAACTTTTAGTATTTGTCCTAAACAATGGCCATGTCCGCTTTGACCTTGACTATGACTTAGGTCATAACAAGGTCAAGTCGATTTTTTCAAATAGGAACCCCATTTTTATGTCGGAAATCAAAAGCGCGAGAAATTTCAAGTCTAAATGTGGCCTTGACCATATTTTGACATGACCTTGATGGTCAGTGAAGGTAAAAATGAGTTAAAGCATGATAAGGCTCCGAGCCAGGAGTATTATAGGGCTTAGAAACATTTCTTTTATTACCAAAACTTAGAATTTATACCCGGCTACCCAATGATCATGTAAGTTTTGACCTTGACTATGACCTTGAATCAAGTTTTAAACTAAATTTCATTGTTTTGTCGAATATCCAAAAATTGGGGTTTTTTAGTGGGGGCATTTTCACCCCAGGGAATGAGTTTTTAATATATGACCTCAGATTTGTCATCAGCAACCTCAAAAACATAGTCCTCATGGTTCGCAGCCTAATCATGCTTTACCTCAATTTGTACCTTCACTGACCATCAAGGTCATGTCAAAAAAAGATCAAGATCATATTTGGACGTTAAATTTTCCGCCCTTTTCATTTCCGACATAAAAAAGCGGTTCCTATTTGACCTTGATTAGACCTTCAAGGTCATAGTCAAGGTCAAGGCTGATATTGCCATCCAGAAAGATATGTTCAAATTTAATATTGTTTTGGTAAAACATAGATGCTATAGTAAGGAGTACATGATTAAAATACCAAGGAGTTTGATTTTTTCCCCCGACTTGACCATTCAATGTATGGCAGCACACTCCCTCTTAGGAGAAAATTCACTAAACCCCAGATATCCGAGCTATCAAAAGGGTTTAGCTCTGTGGGAGCCTTTGCGAGGTTTTGAGGCCCGTGGTTGGAGTCGTGGCGGCAGTTTCCTATGAATTTCCTGACCGTCCGAGCTGTTCCTAACAGGACGGCTATTTGCATTAGTTGGTAAAGATGTTCATCCAGACTAAGGTATTTTAAGTTGTTTAATAGATGTTTTGGGACTACTCCTGTCATTGAAATAACAATTGGTACAGTTCGTGTGTTGTTCATGTCCCACTGAGTCGTTATTTGAAATTCCAAATCCCTATATTTCCTTCTTGATATTTATATTATCGTTATTAGGGATTGCTATAACAATTATAGTTGTTTTCCGAGAGACTTTACCAAAACTATATCTAGTCTATTGTGAGCAACAGTCTGGTCAGTCAGTATCGTGCGGTTCCAGTACAGCTTACAGTTGTCATTTTCTAAAACAGATCACCGACTGTGATAGTTCAAGTTTCAGTGCTAGTTCTGTTAGGGAGAAAATGTTTAGATATTTCCTTATGGATTAAAAAAAATAAGGAGGAAAATGAGTTAAATTGTATATAAAAAATTTTCTTTCTTTTAATTTGATGGTAATTTTGACATCCGATTTGTCTAACAGTTAAATAACTTATAATGGTTGTATATAATTTTATTTATTACAAATTTATCAAAAAATTGTTTAAGTTTAGAATTACAGTAATTTGTTTGGATAACAAAATCTAGACGTTAAAGACATAAAATATCCGTACATTTGACAAAAAAATCTGTTTAGAGATTTTGCTAGAATTTTAGGGCTTTATTCTTAGGGAAGACATATTGACATTTTTTATACTATTGACTTATTTGACATTATTGACATTTCTGACATGGGACACTTTAGACATTTTGATGAAGATTTTTGGCATTTTTGATAATTTTGGCGATTTTTCGCAACTTTGACCTTTTTTACTGTATTTGTATTGTAATTGTATGTCTGCGGTACGACAGAAAATTACGTCTACCCTCAAGCTTCAGCCCCCAAGGGGCGTGGACGCAGCAGTGTGGTCCAAGGTTTAACTAAACATAAATATTCAATTACTTTTGATTCCGTGTAACGACAATAAATATTACTCATAATATAGGCTCGCGTTTTTCAGGTACTAAATTTGGAATCCAATTCCAAAAGTTGTTTTTTAGTTTCTATTTCTTATTCCTCGCCTCTTCCAGTTAATTTTTTCGAAAATCGTCGATGCTCAGACACGCAAAATCTACGATTTTATTATACCGGGTATCAAGTAAGTCACGGGACGGCTAAGTATTTGCTAAAGTACTTCATTTATGGAAACGGTCAAGGTCATTTCTTTAGTAACTTTGACCAAGGAATCCGATGGTGATCTTTTGAACCTCATTTTTGAGGTTATTTTGAGGTCAACCTCATTTTTTTAAAATAAGAACTCCTATCTTTTATTGCAGTATTGGAAAGAGAGGGAAATCTTGCGTTCGCACATGTATTGAGTTATGAGTTTGAAGTCAAATAATGACTTCTTAAAAATCTCGCAAAGGTCATACCCTCTCACGATTGGGGTGCTTTGTTACCATGACTTACCTATAGTATGACCTTTGTTTGTTTGGTCATTATTTGACCTCTATTTGACCTCAACCTCACACCTCAGTACATGTCCGGACGTAAAATTTCCCGCTTTTTTCGATTCCGCTTATAAAAAATAGAGGTAAATCTAACAAAATGAGGTTAACCTTAAAATAACCTCAAAAATGAGGTCAAATGGAACGTCACGATCGGATTCCTTGGTGAAAGTTACTAAAGGAATGACGACCTTTTCCAGAAATGAAGTACTTTAGCAAATATTCAGACGTCCCGGGACTTAATTGACACCCAGTATGTATTATAACAACGCCATAGTTCTTTTCATAAATCTTCAAAACTTAGTCATTAGGTTTTCTCTGTTCAGATATCTTTAAACTCTTGTAGCTTCTATAACACAGAATATTGTAATTTATATAATTGAAACTGTCCAGTGGATGATACTTATCTCAGCCTGACATAATCTGCAGTTACTTTAAAAAACTCCATTCCATTATAACCAACCAATTATTCCGACGTAATCTGGCTAGCAGACAAAAAAATCAGTTTCCGCTGGAAGTTATTACTGGGGATAATGTAAACATAAGAACGCGGAATACCCTCTCGGCTTACAACGAGCGCAGGGTTCCAAATTATTTAATATCTAGCTTTTCCATATTTTATACGCCTACTTGCTACTATACCGACACGACGGCTTGGTAGCGGGATGTAACACGGCCATCTTTTAGGCGGCTGTATAATATTTTATGTGTTGGATTCGGAATTATGGAGCTAGCCTAGCGACAGAAGTTGCAGCTTGAACCATAATGGGACTTGTAAAATGATACATTAATTTTTTAAATCGTTCTAAGGGACGTGCAGTTGAACCATAATGGGACTTATAAAATGATACATTAATTTTTTAAATCGTTCTAAGGGACGGGTCTGTGTTTCAAGTTATCCCCACATTTGGTTAGGTGAAATTATGAATTCGAAGATCTTTGATACGTACGTGGAAAGCCATATCACACACATAGCTTTGTGAATTATCATATTCTATTCTGTTAGAACTAACTAACTTGATATGAATATGTAACACGAGTTTTAGATCTATGATCTATGTATGAATCAATCTGAACGACAGAAATAGACGACTCGACCGGAAATGACCAATCAGCAAGCAGGGGGCGTGTCCACTCTGCTCGAAGGGCCAATGACATGCAGCATCTCACGTGACCAACCGATAACCGCCGTACAGTGACTATATTACAGCTCTCCTGCTACTGTACGAGGGCTGCCTTTTATATTTCGGGATTGGACAACCCTAGTGTTGCAATCTGACAACTGACAGCTCTATCGTAAAGTTTGACATTTTTGAGGTTATACTTAAAGGATTCATCTCGGCCAAAAAATGAAATTAAATCGTGAACATTTTCGTGCGATTATTTTTTACAACTTTCGACGTGGATTAAGTCACCAAGAGTGCATGGATGAACTTAATTTAATTTTTGGCGATAAAACTCCATCAAGGACCACTGTTTATCGATAGTATGGTGAATTCAATCGAGGTCGTAGTTCACTCCAAGACGAATTTCGTGAAGGTCGTCCAAAAACAGTTGTTGTTCCGGAAACCATTGATGCTGTGCACGAACTGATATTGCAAGATCGTCATGTGACCTACCGTGAGATTGAGTCAACCTTACCCATTAGTGGGACCAGCATACATTCAATATTGCATAAACGTTTGAATGTCAAAAAAAATTTGTTCGCGTTGGATCTCACACAATTTGTCAATCGTTCAAAAAAAGGCTCGTGTCGATTGGTCGAAAGAAAAGCTCCAAAAATACGATCGCGGTGCTTCAAAATACGTTTATGACATAGTGACAGGTGATGAATCGTGGGTTGACGCGTATGAGCCCGAAAGTAAACAGCAATCGACTGTGTAGGTGTTTCAAGATGAGCCGAATCCAAGAAAAGTTGTTGGCGCACGAAGCACTTCCAAGCAAATGATCGCCTGTTTTTTCGGAAAAACTGTCGCAACCATACCACTAGAACAACGCAGAACAGTCAATTCTGAGTGGTACACAACCATTTGTTTGCCAGTTGTCTTCCAAGAAATGAGGAAAACCAACCGCCGAAGACGGATCACTCTTCACCACGACAATGCGAGCTCTCACACACCGGATCAAAAAACTGCATTTTTGACCACTCAAAACATCGATTTGATGAGTCATCCGCCGTATAGTCCTGACTTGTCACCAAATGACTTCTTTTTATCCCCGTACGTAAAAAACAAACTGAGAGGTTAACGTTTTTCGACACCTGAAGAAGCGGTTGCTGCGTTTAGAATGCATGTTTTGGAGATACCTCAATCAGAGTGGAAAAAGTGCTTCGACAATTGTTTCAAACACATGCAAAAGTGTATAGATCTTCATGGGGAATATTTTGAAAAACAATGAAGCGATTTTCGATGATTAAAATTTGTTTTTGTTCTCTAATCCCGAAATATAAAAGGCATCCCTCGTAGATCTTTTAATTTTTTGAGATATTTAAAATATGAAAAAGTTTTTGTAATTTTCATGATTTCCAACGAAATATTTGGTAATAAATCGATTCAGAAAATTTTTTTACTTTACAGTTTTATGTTCGGGAAATAAAACAAAAAGTCAACCATAATATCCAACAAATTACTGAAATTTTAAAATTGTCAAGATTGCACCATTGTAATAATTAAGAACTAAAATGGCATATTGTCATTTTTTTAAACACCCTAGCGTTTAAATATTTGATATATTTCTTTTGTGTAGTACATATCACAGAATAGATATGACGGTTATTTTTAAAATGAAAAATAAGGCTATCATATGAGAAACTTCGAGTTTGAAGGTCATAAATGAGGGGCAGGTAATTTGTAGGTAATACATTTTTTTTAATTCAAGAAAACAAAAATAATTTACTTCATGCTTTCTTTAGCAGAACGAATGTGAATTTAATTAAAGAATGTCAACACCTTTTCATTAACTACCGACATAGAGCATTCCATTACTCATTTCTCCATTTTCTAGAAACCCAGTCAATAGAGACAATTTAACAGCATTCCGCTTATGCTATCATTTAAGTAATAGTTCGTAGAAGTAAATTACTAAACACCCGTATTTTTTTTGTAAAAAACCAATCACAATGCTTTCAATGGAAAAGTGTAGAGAATAAGAAAATCTTCAAAATAGGTATTTATAAATTTTGATCGGAGCATTTTATATCGAGAAAGGCTGGAAAAATCATATCTAAGTTCTAGCAAAAAGTCCATCAATATGCTTAATTCAATTGATGATGTTTTTAGAGAGATATTCCTAAACTCAGCTTAATAACCTCCTATTCTCAGATTTAGATATAAGAACCATAGAATATACTTCAATTCATATATTATGGATTTTTATTACAATCATATAAGGTTTGTTCAAAAAGCGTGCCAATTAAATTTTATGAGTAACATTATTTTCTGTGGAATGCCTTGACAACAGGTATCTGACCCTAAGGCATTTTTAGACTGTTAATGTAATAATGGAAATGCTGTGGAACCTTTGGTCTGTCACAAATGTAAAAACACAGTTTTGCACTTTGCACCTCAACACCAAACCTTTATTTCAACACTCAACGCCGTTTCAACAACTCATCATCAAGAAGTAAACCAAATTAAATCTATATTGCAATTTTCTCTAATTTGTACCTACAGTAATCAGTACGAAGAATAAATCCCAAGTACCTAAATTCTAAATAACAGATTTAACAGATAATGCAAAGATTTTGTTTAATGAAATTATGGTAAAATTGGGTAATCTTTTGGATAATCATTAATTATATGGATTCTTACAAAATAAACTATACAATGAGTATGGGACAGGACCCTTGTCTCAATTCATTAGTTTATTATTTTTATAAATCATTATGCTTTCGTAAGAGTCCAGTTCCCTAAAATTATTTTACATGTGTAAATATTTTTAAAGAAGTTGAATCTACGGAGTTTCAAATGGGCAATATGCTCTTCGAAACGGGTACTGACAGATCTGCGTTTCTGCCCATAATACTGTAAATGTAACGATTGTGATTTAAAGTATTATGGACAGTCACGCAGATCTATCAGTACTCGTTTCAAACAGCATATTGCCCATTTGATGAGAGGGGCAACCAACTACGATGAACATGAGAGACACAGGATGAAAAGACTACGGCAGGCGCTACTACAAGAGGACGAAACAGTGGTGAATAGCAGAAAGAGAAGAAGACTGGGAATAGGATAAGAAATTAGGGAATGGGATATATGATATATTAGGTAATGAATATCTTAAGGAATTAGCATTATACAATATTGGAAAAATAACGTAGGGAATTAAATAGAGTTAGAATTAGAGGATAGGAGTAAGGAAATTTCTGTAATTTTAGCTCTAAAAATATGATAAAGGAAAGTTTAGATTAAGTTTGGTTTACCTCTTGATGATGACAACTTAGAGTTGTTGAAACGGGCTTGATTATTTAAATAAAGGTTTGGTGTTAGGGTGCAAAACTGCGTTTTTGCATTTTTTAATGTAATATTTAAACAAATGTCATGAAATTGTAACGGTAATCCAAGGTTGTTAAATTAAAGTGTATTTTACGAACTAACAAAATATCTTAACATGGACGATCACGTTTAACACGGTGCAAAATATCTGTAATTATTTATATTAAATTTATTCAAAAACTTCTTATCCAACACTATCCATCTTGAGTCTAATCCAACTGAATGTCATAAATCATTTTGAAGAAGATTACTGTTCCAGTTTCTATTAAAACAAACTTATGAATATTTTGCCGGTTTTTCTCATTTTTCTGGATAAACAATGCTCTAGGCGCTCATTTAAAATATTTTCTAATGCTCTACAGCTTTTTAATTAATGGCATTGGATCAATTGGTCACATTTCATAGTATCAATTTATTACGAGGAATCTGTTCAATGTCTAAGTACTTCTTGGGAAATAACACCACAGTTTAAAGAAAATTGCAGTATATTCCAAACGTTTCGGGGTCTAGGTCAGACCCCGTTGTCAATGGTTAAGAAACTACGGATAAAAAAGACACAATTCTAAGATGTAAATTAAAATATTTGACAATGTGTATTATTTGATTTCTGACGTAACTAAGAGAATTTATTTGTAATATACAGGGTAGCACAGAAATTTCTAAAGATCATATAATCATAAAGTTCCGTTCAAATGAAGCGAGATCTTCAGAATTTTATGTGGCGCTCCTAGGTGCGACTTTGTTATAAGATAGTGCATTCGCCAAAAATGCGACCAAAGAACTTTGTTGATTCCGTGATCCCATTAAAATGAATTATGAACTATCCCGATATTGGGTTGTTCACAAGGACATGACCATTAGCAATTTCTTCCTTAATCATCGGCAACCAGGAAGGACCGAATTCTACGGAGGTAGTAGCGATACAATCGTTTTCATTTGACAAAATTAAAGCAGACGTTTTTAGTTTTCTTTTAGTGTTGTGTTCTTCTTTGTGTAATATAATTGAATTTTGAAACTGTGTTTTATGACCAAGGTCCCAAGCATGTTCACAAATTTTGGATTTTTCAAATTGTCGTTTTTTAATGTAATTTTTTTTTTCGTTTATTCGAACATTTAGAGGTCTAGATGTTTCTCCAATATAGAATTTATTACATTCACAAGGGATTTTATAAATGCAATTTTTTGTATTTTGAGTGGTGTTATTTGGTTTGGTTTTGGATATAATTGATTTTAGTGTATTTCTTGTATTAAATGATGTTTTGATATTATATCTGTTTCCCACTCTTTTTAGTCTTTCTGATAGACCCTGTATGTATGGTATAGTTATTGTATTAATGTGATTATCTTGGGAGTCAGTGTTGTTTGGTGAAGTTTGATGTTGGTGGTTAGGGATTGTTTGGTATTTCATTTTGTTTAACTCGTTATTAATAAATTTATTTGGGTAATGATTGGCTGAAAGTACATTTTTTATAAATGTTTTTTCTTCATTGAATTTATTGATATTAGAACAGTTGGTTTTTGCTCTGTCATATAGAGATTTAATGATACCTCTTTTTACTGAACTCTTACTAACAGGTATCTCAATTTTAACTCTAATCATCCAAGTTCAGTAACATCAAACTTCACCAAACAACACTGACTCCCAAGATAATCACATTAATACAATAACTATACCATACATACAGGGTCTATCAGAAAGACTAAAAAGAGTGGGAAACAGATATAATATCAAAACATCATTTAATACAAGAAATACACTAAAATCAATTATATCCAAAACCAAACCAAATAACACCACTCAAAATACAAAAAATTGCATTTATAAAATCCCTTGTGAATGTAATAAATTCTATATTGGAGAAACCTCTAGGTCTCTAAATGTTCGAATAAACGAAAACAAAAATTACAATTTGAAAAATTCAAAATTTGTGAACATGCTTGGGCCCTTGGTCATAAAATACAATTTCAAAATTCAATTATATTACACAAAGAAGAACACACACCAAAAGAAAACTAAAAGAGTCTGCTTTAATTTTGTTAAATGAAAACGATTGTATCCTTACTACCTCCGTAGAATTCAGTCGTTCCTGGTTGCCGATGATTAAGGAAGAAATTGCTAATGGTCATGTCCTTGTGAACAACCCAATATCATAAGGTTTTTCCCAGGTTTTCCCTTATGATTTTAATGGGATCACTGTATATTACAAATAAATTCTCTTAGTTACGTCAGAAATCAAATAATACACATTGTCAAATATTTTAATTTACATCTTAGAATTGTGCCTTTTTTATCCGTAGTTTCTTAACCATTGACAAAGGGGTCTGATCTAGACCCCGAAACGTTTGGAATATACAGCAATTTTCTTTAAACTGTGGTGTTATTTCCCAAGAAGTAGTTAGACATTGAAAAATATGCCACAAGTATCATTCAGAAAACAACTAGAGGAATCTGTTGTTAAAATCATCTCAGTTATCGCCTATGAACTATTTCGAAAGTGATGGCCCAAACGAATTGCTCTTAAATTTTGCTCTTGACTGGCGTGCTTAGCTTAAACATACTTTTTGTTCTCTTCTAGTTCATTTCTATGGAGAAGCATATACGCTTATTGAAAATAGTAGTCCTAGTAAAACTTAGTCTTAGTCAGCATTAGTCGAACTCGAAACTAGTTTCTAAAATACTAAACACATTTTGCGGTCGCACCCCAAAGACGCTGTTCAACATAGTCAACATATTCTCGCCAAAATCCAGTAAGATCGCCCGCGAAAACGTGACCATCGACAAAGAACCGAAGGAGGCTTCAGAGGGCAACCAGGATTGGCGGAAATTGGTCGGCTCCATACGCAGAAAGGTCCAGAGGCATGCCTCCGGTTCCACAGATGCTCCATCGTCGTCCGGTTGTCAAACCAAGAACGTGGCGATCGCTCGAAAGAATTCCTTAACGCATTCGATGTTGAAGCGCGAGAAAAGCTGCGACAAAGACGCTAAAAAAAGTGACAAGCAACAGCTGGTCAAGCAGAAGTCCATCGGCCTAGAAACAACAATCACCACGAAGACGGACTTGTTCAAAGCATTAAGTTTTAGAGACAAATCGAAAAACGTGGCGGGGAAGAACGCGGCCGGGTCCAGCGCTACGGCGACGACGCCGGGGCAGCCTTCGAAACCGTCGGAACAAGTTCCAAAAGGTGTTCGAAAGAGTGATAAGAAAGATAGTGATAAAAACGTTAAACCTAGCATTAGTTTATCGAAAAGCAAAAGCAGCTCCGCCAAGGGCAAAGAAGGGCTGAAACAGGACGACTTCCTCAAAGCGACCATGAGGATATTCCTGGTGGTATCACCACCGGTCGGCAAAATGCAGGTAACAGTATTTCTACTTTTTTATAATGGGTGGGCCATCTAACATTTTTTTGAAAATGCTATAAAAAAAACTAGTGAATATTTTTCAATTTGGTTTTTTTATTCGAAAGTACAATCTTCCAGTTATTTATGGAAAACAATTTAATTCAAATGGCTTCCATGGCTGGCCTCACAGTAGCTAATTCGGAAGGTCCAATTTTTCAATACATTTTCAATTGTATGCGGCTGTATTTCGGCGAGGCAAGCACGAGTATTGTTTTTGAGCGCGTCAATTGTTTGTGGATTATCGGCCTAAGACTTGTCTTTAATAGCGCCCCGCAAATAATGGTCCAGCGGTGTCAAATCGCAGCTTCTTGATGGCCAATTCACATCTCCAAAACCGCTAATTAAATGATTTTCAAATCGAGTGTGGCATAACTCAATTGATGGGCGTGATGTGTGGCACGTGGCACCATCCTGTTGAAACCAGATACCGTCCATGTCCAATTCATCAATTTCCGTGAAAAAAAATCATTCAACATGGCGCGGTAGCGTTCGCATTTCACAGTAACAGCTGCTCCTTCCTCATTTTCAAAGAAAAATGGGCCGATGATGCCGCCAGACCAAAGTCCACACTAAACAGTCACTCTTTGGGAGTGCATTGGCTTCTCAACGACCACATGTGGATTTTCCGTTCCCCAAATTCGGCAATTTTGCTTGTTAACATATCGATCGAGGTGGAAATGAGCTTCGTCCGAAAAGATGATTTTTCGGTCTTCGTTCAAGTGCTCATTGGCCCATTGTGCGAAGCGATAGCGCATTGGATGGTCTGTTGACTTCAACTCCTGTACCAATTGAACTTTATACGGTGGCATTCCGAGGTCTTTATGCAAAATTCTCCTCAAAGAAGTGCGCGAAATGTGCAATTCTTGCGATCGATGGCGAGTTGATGTGCTCGGAGTATCGCCCACACTTTGTGCTACAGCATCAATATTCCCCCGTGTACGCACAGTAGGAGCATGTTGACGTGTTGGTTTGTCAATGAGTAAACCAGTTTCACGCACTTTTTTCACAAATTGTCTCACATACGGAGCGGACGGCGTTTCTTTTCGGCCCATAGAAGTACGGCATTTTCGCACACATTCGGCAACAACACACTCACTTTGGAAATAATTTTTGAGTATTTCCCAACGTTGTTCAAGCGTATATCCTACCATTTTCGTTCACGGGAGACTTCAAACTAATTTTCTGTCAAAACAGATCTCACATAAATGATACCGTGTTGAAAATGACCGCTAGTTCACAAAAAAAAAAGTTAGATGGCCCACCCTTTATTTTTTTGTAATTGGTGTCATTATCGTGTGTAATAGAATTGTAGGAAAATCAGTCTCTGGCAATTTAAATAAACAAAATGTTTAAATCTGGGTTTGTTTTAAGGAGTGTTGTCTAGTTGATAGTGTTTTGGTAAAACATAGATGCTACAGTTAAAAAAAATTCTTTCATCACTGTTTATAAGTAAATCCCACTCATTGACTCTGTACAAGATCTTCGTAACTAAAGAGTGTTCCAATTTAAGGTTAATTTTTAAATTTGCGGCCATTTATATTTTTTGTACTAGAATATCATATGTTATTTGACAAATGACAAGTAGGAATGAGAACGGGGGTTTTCGCGGCCAGAGTCATAACTAATTCTGCTTTTTTTTGGACCCCGTCATTTTTTCGAATTAGTTTATTTATATACCTAAACCGGGATATAAACAAAGTTTTCCGACGTTTCGCCCCCACTTATAAGGGGCTTTTTCAAGGATGACACAAAAAATAAAACAAATGTTACTTACTTTGTGGCTACTCCATTCATTTCATCTTTTTCTCAGGAACACTTCAAAACTTCACTTTTTATTCAACTTGTCACAATGATGTACAAATTCTAAATGAGTAATAGGTACGAAGAAATAATAATTAGGAGGAGGAGGATTTTTTTATGATTATGATGAAATTTCGTATACGTTCCTGGAACTTTATTAGTAGATAATGTAAGTGATTTATTTTGTGGAAATGTTGATGCAAGATTGCCAGATGGACGAAAGTTCAAAACCTTTGTCCCGGTTGAAATTCTTGGGATGTTTGGCGATTTCAACGGCATCACGGAATTTTCTGGTAAAATAATACGGAGATTTGGCCACGACAAAGGAGCTGTCGAAGATTATTTGGTGGCCCGTTTCGTGATGATGTTCAGCTACAGCAGAGTTTGAAAACAGGCCGGTTTTCAAACAACGTTTGTGCTCACCCAGACGAGTGTTTATAAATCGACCGGTTTCACCGATGTATAGTGCCCCACACGAGCATGGAATGGAATAAACACCTTTAGATGAAAGATGATTTTGTTTATCCTTTGGAAAGGGTAACATTTGTGAGATTTTGGATAGTGGTTTGTAGACTGTTTTCACCTCGTGCTTATGGAGAAGCTTCCCAATCCTATCAGTGACTTTGCTGATGTATGGCAAATATGCTACTGATTTATTAGATGACGGTTCTTTCTTAGGAAGGGGATGTTGGTGACGCGAAATGGAATTGCGAATCTCTCGTTTGCTATAGCCGTTGTTTAGTAGACTACCCTGAACCCAAACTTTTGAGTTCGGAAATGGATAAAGCTCGATGCACCAGGGAGCTCACGACTGACCGTTTCTGAGATGGGTGATGATGGGACCGGGCAGATATCTGTCGGTATGTGTTGGTTTTCTGTATACAGAGTGGCCCAGGCGACCATTTGGCAACCGTGGAACCAACACGTCTAGGAAGGGGAGGGATCCATTGGACTCAACTTCCATAGTGAATTTGATGTTTGAATGTTGGGTATTAATGTGGTTAAAGGAATATTCCCATTATTAAAAATTTATAGATATACGATTAAGCAACGCGTGTTTATTATTAAAAATTATTTTAAATCTAGATAAGCGCAGTGGTGAAAAATATTATTAACAAACTTAATAAAAAAAATAAAGTCTTTGGTATTTTTTATTCAAATCGTCTTAAAAATACTCATACATTTTTGGTTTCAGTTTCCGATAATCTTAAAACCTTTAATCTGTTTCTTGAAGCGAGTATTTTTCCTCCATAGGTCGAACACTTGATATTTAAAAAATATATATTCAAAGCCTCTGCCTTGTTAAAATTCCCCCTTTGCTGAAAAATTTGCTTAAAAATACAAAACTTTTGATCACAGTATTTAGAAGTTATGTCGAAAATTGCCTAACTGTGAATATTTTATCGGTACTTAAGGTCTCATTAATTCGCTACAAGGAACTTTATCGATTATTGCCATCACGGCATATTTAATAGGTGTTTAATTCTGATGGATCACGAAAATGAACGCGGTTGAAAGGTTCGTTTATATTCACAGATTATTGGAGAAGTAACTACTACATTCGAGCGAAAACTCTCTGTAATTTTAAAACTTCAAACGTCTTTATCAGATCAAAAAGAAATTAATATTGACAGTGTACTTTTATGTAGTCTTTGAAGTAGAGTTTTGCTAAAAATTGGTAGTTATATCGTACAATATAGGAACATGAATGAAAGTTGTAACAGAACATATAAAATCCACATTCAAACACCTTATCACGTGTGTTCTAAAATATCATGAAAATTTTGACAGATGCTGCTTTCTAAAAAATATATTTTTTGGAAACAAAGAGGGCCAAGCCAAAAATTACCAGAATTTGGCCGAATAAAACGTGAAGCTTCCTAGATCTTTGGAAACTTTTCAAAAGAATATACGGAGTGTTCAGACATTTTTTTCAAATTGAAAATACCTAAATTAAAGAATTATTGTGGTCATGAGAGATATCTGAATTATCATTAGGCTTTTTTGAACGAATCGACAATAAACAAATGCTGAAGTGTCATCAAACAATAAATTGGTGTTAAAACACAATTATATGGAAAACATTTATCATGTCCCGAATAGGATTTAGTAATTGAGTTCTGTTAGAGATACTCGGATAGACCAACACCCACTCATGTCAAGCTGACGGGGCTCATTCACAATTGCAAAACAGATGGACACTTTGTGAAAAAGCAAGAAAAAGAGAAACGTTTCGTAGAAAACAAAGAAAACTAAGTTACAGTCTTCGCATGCTTAAGAGCATATCCAGAAAATTCCTCATATTGTGCCTTCGTCATATTTTCCTAGCATTGTAATAATTTATACCAAGACAATTCAAGATTTCAAAGTGAAAAAATTAGCACGGTAGCCAATTTTTCGATATGAATGGTGTAAAATTATAATTATACAGGGTCTAACAAAATATGTTAGATAGTCTATAAGAGTTGCTTTGCAGGATGGTTAAAATATAGCGTCAAATGGAATTATAGTATGGTTAGAAAAAAGCGAGAAAAAATAATTGTTTAGGGTACCCCATAAGTAGTTGAAAATTAATGATAGCTGACATACAAGGCGGAGTAGAAGTATTGTTATGCAGGTCGCTAAGAAAATGTTAATAGAATGTTATACCTATAGGGTAGCTTATTAGCATTTGCATTTACAGGGTGGTTGCAATATAGGTAATAAACCCGGGGAATTTTTGTGTGATTTAAAAGTTTGAATTTGTTCTAAGAAAGATGTTTGATAATAATTTCTGCTATAATTTAAAATTAACCTGCTTTCAAGTGAAGGGAAAGTGTGTCCTGTTTGCAATACGTGATTAGAAAAGGTTGAATCTGTTTTTTTTGTAATCTATAAGAACAGTAATGTCCAGAATATCTGGTAGATCTGGTAGGGCATTACAATATAGAAGCTATTACAGTCCGAACATAAAAGCTTTTAAAGTTCTGACCTGTTGTATATATTTTCTTTGTCTTTAGCATTAAATAATAAGTCTGATAACTGAAATTGCGGTTTAAAAATGACTTTTATATCTTGAGATGATAAAATTCTGTCTTATTTACATTTCGCAACACTGCCCCCTCCTTTAATTCTGATCGTCCCGGTCAGAAACATCCTCTCCATGGTAGGGAGCGAGTCGATCTAAATGGACCACCTTCAACGTAGCACTGGGGTTTCAACGGATCCGATAGACGACTTCATTAAGCCTGTGGCATGTTTTTTTATGAAAATTGCTGTACATTCCAAACGTTTCGGGGTCTAGATCAGACCCCGTTGTCAATGGCTCCTAGCGGATTAAAAAAGGCACAACTAGTCATTAAGCCTCTTGACCACCTTGTATGGATCATCCCAGGCGGGTGAAAGCTTTGGGGATTTACCCTTGTTCCGTTGAGGGTTGTAGAGCCAGACTTTGTCCCTCTCTTGGAACCTGACTGAATTGGCCTTGAGTTCGTATCGCGTCTTCATCCGGTCACTGGTGGCCAACATCTGCGTTCGGGCTAATTCTTGTATTGCCAGCATGTTATGTCGGAGCTGGTCGGCATAATCGCTGATGTCTTGGGCAGGTTCTTCGGGGGAGCCAAAAGCCAAATCGCAGGGTAATCGCAGCTCTTTTCCGAATAGGACCCTGGCTGGAGTCAGGCCTGTACTATTATGTACGGCTGAACGATATGCCAACAGGAATAGGGGAATATGCTCATCCCAATCACGCTGGTTATTGCTGATTACCTTTGATGGGTGTTGTTCCAAGGTCCTGTTGAATCTTTCCACCATTCCGTCTGACTGCGGGTGCAATGGTGTTGTTCTCGATTTCCTGATCCCCAACATTGTGCAGACCTTCTGGAATACATTCGATTCGAAGTTACGCCCCTGGTCTGAATGTAATTCCATCGGGACGCCAAACCTGCTGAATAGCTGTTCTACTAGCACCGTGGCTACCGTGACTGCCTCTTGGTTGGGAATCGCATATGCCTCAGGCATAAGTAATCCATTCTGACCAAAATGTACTTGTTCCCCCTCGGGAAACGGACCGGCGACATCGATGGCAATTCTCTCAAATGGGACGCCCACATTGCACTGCTGCACTCTGACATTGGTCCGGGTCTTCGGGCCCTTACTGGTTGCACAGGTGGCACATTTGCGGCACCAAGCTCTGACGTCTTCGAAGTAATTCACCCAGTAGTACCTCTGGCGAACTTTGTCTAGGGTTTTATTCATGCCCAGAGGGCCTCCTGGGTATTCCTAACAAAGGGATACATACTTTGATAGGTTAGTTGAAGCTGTTTGCCTAATATTAATATCTTTGTTAAGGTCCAACTAAAACCATTGTTTGCGACTATAACATACATTATATATAAGTTTTGTCTGAGGTAGCCCTTTGACATATATATAGTTAAGATATAATGTGTATACGTTTGATAATGACATGTGAGCCTCGAAACGTAGTGTGAATAAATGCAGTGATAGAAAACAAAGAAATTAGTTTCATTTCATCATTATGTCATTATAAAGTAAATAACTTAATGCTGTAATTTTAGAAGCTCTAATCAGAAGAAAAAACACAGTTACAATATTACCATTTCAAACGAAATTAAAACCGGAAATAGAATCACTTCAATATTCCTGCCTGCGTACAAAAATACAATCACATCCGAACCGTTTCCCAGCAAGCACTTGAGCAGCGACGCGCCCTTTTAGTCAAATAATAAAACTCAATCAATTTGAATTCAATTAGTGAAGTTAAGTAGTTTGAGTCACCTTAACAGGATTCTGAGCGAATCGTCCCTGTTACCTTCACAATGGATTTCAGGGACAAATTGGCCACTCAGGATGATTAAGTGTAAGCGTCTGAAGATCCTAATCACCGAAGGGCAATTACAGCACGTTTAAGTGCCAAGTAATGAATTGTCTGCAAATAAATGCTCACAAAAATTTTATTATTGTTTCTGGTAATCGTAATATCATAAGGATGCTTAAATTAAACAGTAAATATGGCATAATTATAATTACGATACTACCTTTTTTGGATTTGAAAATTCATTGAACGAAAGCCAATATTTTGTTTCTAATCGAGAACCTTCATCAGTTGCACTTCCCTAGTTATTTATACAGGGTGAGTTTTTTTTATGATCGCTATGGGGATCTCGGAAACTAGCGGAGATAGAGCAATGGTTAAATTGGGAAAGATTTGCAGTTTTAGTGGCCCAATTTAATAACACTTTTGGATTTTTGTAAAAAGTCATGGCACACTAGATATTTTGAAAAAACGAAATTCTGTCGATTTAGTCAAATCCCTCTAGCTCCTTTGTTTTTGATTTTATAAAAAAAGTGTAAATTTCAAAATTGAAGGGAATTGTATCCCGAATATGACTGTCATGTCCTCGTTTGCGTGACAGCTCTCGTTTTCGTGATATGACACAAACTTATCTGTTTTTGAATGGAAACCATAGTTGACTATGACCTCAAAAAAGTGGACATTTTTAGAGCGTATCAACGATATAATACTCGATATAGTTATTCATAAAAATAACGGAGTTATGGATGCTTTTCTCTTATTTTCACTTTTAACATAGTTAGCTATGAAATAGATTGATTTATTAATAACTATTTCAAAAAACATTGAACGATTTTTTTATTAGGTATATCAGATATAACGAAAAAACTAAATAAGTAGGTACTAAAAACGTAAGAAATTAAAGTACATAATAATGGTTACAATTTATGTTCGAAAAGTGCACCATTGTTATTTAGACAAACATTGCATCTTTTTAAGATTGACATTACCGCTTTCCTCACAGACCGCCTATCAATTTCTTCAATTGCTTGTAATATCGCCTCCCTTAGGTCACCAACTGTCTCATACTTCGCACCCCATAAATAGAAGTCTGTAACTGCCAAATCGGAAGACCGGGGTGGCCATTCGCGTGGGCCATTTCTTCCTATCCAAGAGTTTGGATAGATATTATCTAAGGGTTGTCTTACTAATAACGAGTTATGAGCAGATGCTCCATCATGTTGGAACCACCCAATTTCTAAACGAGTTCTCAAATTCAAATTATGCAACATGTCTTGAAAAGTGTATTGCAAGAAATGTAAGTAGCGCTCCCCAGTAAGTGATTCGTCATAGATAAAAGGCCCCAAAATAGTAGACCCTATGATACCACACCAAACATTAAAACCAAATTTTATCTGGGGTCGTCTTTGTTCTACATGGAAAGGGATTTCTTTAGCCCAGATATGCTCATTGTGTCTATTGAATATACCGCAGTTAGTAATTCTAGTTTCATCTGACCATAACACCTTTAATAGAAACTGTGGATTGTCAAGGCACATGTCTCTAAACCAAACAAAATACGTCGATGTTCGTCACCAGCATGCAAAGTTTGAGAAACTGAAAGATTGTACGGGTGGTACTTGTGCGCTCTCAGTACCTTAACTACAGTTCGTTGAGATGTTCCAGCATCTGCCGCAATCTCACGAGTTGATGTAGATGGATTTTGATTTACCATTGCCAAAACATTTATTTGGGCTACTTCTTTAATTTGATTACGTTCCTTTGGTGGTTTAGTAAAAGATCCATATCTGAGTAAACATCGTAAAGCCTCTGAAATATACATAGAGCAGATTGACGACGATTAAAATATCTATGAAAGTATTCCTCAGCTGCACGAACTGAATATTTATGGCATATGATATAACATTCAACCATGTTCAGTTTTTTTTTCGTTAGAATATTCCATTTTATCACGAAAACTTGTCAATATCGACTGTCAGTTCAGCACTACTAATGGAATTACTCTCAAATGAGGAAACGTCAAAGTAAAAACAATCTTTTTCATGGAGATTCCCATATTGATCATCAAAAAAAACTCACCCTGTATAATTTATTGATTTGCTATACCTGGTGCCTGTTTCTCACACAGAGAACTGAGTATAGGCATTTCCAGGTAAAGGTCATGTCTGTCAGAAGTGTCTTGTCTAGAAACCATTGTAATTTTTGCATTTCACTAACATACTCATCAAAACAATGAGCAGCCAAGTTTTCCAGTTTTCAATCGATGAAATCGCACAAACTCGACCCGCAACTAACAACATCGTCTTCAAAGGTTCTTCACTAATTACTCTGTGAATGTTACGTCAAAAGATCTCTGGAAACATTCTTCCAGATTGTTCCTCAGGGAATATCGCTGATGTAAATACGGCAAGGCAAAGGAGATTATTCAAACGATCAGTCTAGTTACGTCAGGTTTATACCTATACGGTAGTTTATGCCTTTTGGATATGGCTTTGTAGTAAACGCGATGATATCGTTTGAGTTTGAATATTTAATGAGATGTGAACAAAGCGATGTTTAGCTCTGTGGCATTAAGTAAATGCTTAGTCATTTACGTTCAAACGTTCCTGTTCATATCTAATTCACAATTATTTAGTTTTTTATTGTCGTTTTGGATTTGCTGGTATTTTTTTATCCTTATAAACGACAGTTATAATTAGATAACACTGTATAATTTGTAAGTATAACATTCTGGAACTAGTTAAAAATGCAAACGTTTAGTAGCAAATGATTAGACTGTTGATCTCTGTAGGGTTATAAAGTTTCCTCTGACTTGTTTATGAACCAATAGTACACAACTAGGTTGAAATCTTAAAACCAAGTACTGTTAAATTTTACATACAGTGTGGAACAGACAAATGGAATAATGTCGTGCCACCTTTGACAAATTTATATTCGGATCCAGTAAACTCACAAGTTCCTGCCAATACAATATGGTTTCAGCAAGATGGAACACCGCCCCATTATAGAATCAATGTCCGGCAGTACCTGAACCAAATTTTTCCAAATCGGTGAATTGGGAGGCGCGGATCGATAGAATGGCCAGCACGATCTCCTGATTTGACGCCTTTGGACTACTTTTTGTGGGGATATGTCAAAAGTACTGTATACAAAACTAAACCCCTCAACTTAGATGACTTAAAAAGACGAATCACGCTTGGGATTAGATCAGTCACGCCTGAGATGTGGAGTAAGGTTAGAAGACATTTCCATTCCAGATTAGCATGTTGCCAAGACCTTCGCGGTGAGCATTTTGAACAATGTCTACATTGACATTAATGATTTTTTGTTTTTTTAAAATAGGAAAATTGGTATTGGATACTGTCACATGACACACCATATTTTTTTTTGAAAATGCGCATTTAAAAATACAAATCGACGTGTTCAAGCGTTTTTCTCAATACGCCCTCCTTTATTCTTAATCAAATTTGTTCCATTTAACTGTTGCACACAGTATATGGTAAGGGAGTACATACGGCTCTACTACTTCCTGAAAATAACGTTGCGCTGTCACGTTCGAGCTCCAAAATTTGCTTCCGGTTCAAAAATGTAAATTCTTTTTTTTTGAAAAAAATTCTTGATCTTCAAATGACCTTAAACAGTTTCATAGAATTCCACAAAGGTCAAGGAAAATTTTCAGCTTATACTCTACAAACTTTCTCTGTATGCATTTTGAAGAGATGGTCACTTGTACTAAAGTTTTTTTTTCCTAAAGAATGCTTGAACTAGAGGTTGACATTTTTAAAAGTTCCTCGTAATTCTTTTCATTAGCATAGTAATATGTCTGTAGTTTTCTTTTTCTTCATCATTTGATTAGAGATTTGATGTATAATTCAGACAATGCTTTCCATTTTAACGCATGCTCTTTTAGATCATATTAATAGATTAATAAATCCGAAATTTAAATTGACACAATAGAAATAATTAGGTTCTTCCTTAGTTAAGTTAGGTTAAGTCACCCTCATCTCCCGGTTATACTGGTGAGCTAATCATATTAACTTAATAAAGAGTTTGAATAGAGTTGTCAATAAGAGGAATTAATATAACAACCGCCTACTAGAAAAGTAATGAACAGAAGGATTGTTTGTTTTTACTGTACAAATAAAACGAATCATTTTTTACACAAAAATAGTGGCAGATACGAAAAAAACGCAAGCAATAAAAAAGAATGCAAATTCATAAGGGATTCACTTACAATTTTTGTCAATTGCCAGGGGCGTATTGAAAAACGTTGTAGGGGCAGATAGAACACTTATTTATTGTAACACATTTTGAAGGACCCTATATTATACATAACAGTTTTTTTAATAATAATGTCTAATATAAATTGTAGACACAATCAAAATATCCAATTTTTAAACAGGGTAGATGAAATTACAGGCTTTTATTTAAAAATTAGATTGTACACTAGATTTAATTTCAAAATAGTATAAAAGAAGCTACCCTATCCCATTTCTCTGATTATTCTTCCAGACGTACAAATGCTAATCCAAAGATCCAAACAGTGCTGTTTCGTTATCACCAAAAAAAAGAAAACAATAATTTTCGTGAACTTCGTCGTCCTGAAAGAAAAAGAAATAAATTCCTTGCCGAATCGAGAGCTCCGAAAATAAATTCTTATCGCTAGAATTCTTTTAGGAAAATTAAACCCTAATTTATCTCGTTGTTAATCAAAGACTGAATAATTCATCTTGTAACTTGATTAATCACCATTTTCCACCCCCTTCTTTTCGAGGTACCTGCTGTTCGATACTTAGGCCGGCATTTTTTTTTCACCGACCTCAACGAGAATTAATTTGGATAAAGTGGTCGCTTATCAAAAAAAAAAACGTCACGTTCTTCTTCTTCTATTCGAGGACGATATTTCATCTTAGTTCTTTCAGGAGAACCGTTCTTTCGATAATTATCACGTCATGATTTTTTTGTAGGTGCAAAGCACGAAAAGCTTTTTGTGTAAGGCATTAGGTTAGCTTTCCGATTGAGTTGTATCTTGATACTGGCGAGGGAGCTTTATAATAAATTTTGTGAATGCGGAAAGTTGGAAAAACAAATAAAATCAAGCGATTTTGGGAGTTTTTCAACACCTGTTGAATGCATCCCAACTAATAATATATATATATATATATAGGCAAAGACAAAACGATTAGATACCATTTTCTCCTCTGTCTCTCGACCGATTTTCTTCATTTTTGTTTTGTTTAGTAGCTACTGACGACCTTCAGTGCAGAATGCTAATATTCATTTATAATATTGGTTCTTTCATTAAATAAAATATAATAAAAATTCATTATTTACGTCCATAATGTCAACGCCAAACAACTGAATGTGCCGCCGCCGCCAGACTCAAAACATTGAGTAATTATATATAGAGGGACCAATGCAGTTGTATACTTAGAGCATGCACTTCTGGAAGTGGCATGCAAGCGTTGTTATTGTTTAGTGGTAAAGTAATCGTTGAATTTATAATTATACAGGGCGATTCCAGTTATGTTAGAAATCATTTTTTTCCTGGGTTGCACATAATCAGTTGCATATGTAGGGTGTTTAAAATATAGAGTAGAGTGCAATTATAACTAATAAAATAATTATATAGGGAAGCCCATTATAGGTTGAATTTACAGGGTTCTTGGAATAGAAGGTACAGTAGAATTACAGTTACTTTATCTTGTTTATTAGGTTGGGTTAACTGATGGTCAATTAAAGTGCAATTGCGGTGTTTATGGCTTTTGTCGGTAATTTGGGTAATCGGATTATTTGGATTTATTGCTGGTTTTGTTGTATTGTTATTTTGATATGGGATTACTGCTTTCCAAAATGGTGATAATTTTAAAGCTTCGTTTCTCTTGTTTATGGTATCTCGGGTTTCAATTTCAATCGCTTCTCATATTGTTCTGATTTTGTAGTTTTCAATATTGGCGATTTCTTTACAAGTATTAAACTCTTTTTTATGCTCTGTTTCTTGTTCGTGTCTGAATAAAGTAGAGGTGGTCTGTTTGTTCTTTATGTATAGTTTGTGTTCGTCTCGACGGGCGGATATTCGCCTGTTTGTTTGGCCGACGTATAACTTGGAACAGTCTCCGCATGAAATGCTGTTTGATAACTTATCCCGGATAAGTTATCAACTTCGCGGATGAATTCCCGGGAACCACCTAAAACATATATATATATATATATATATATATATATATATATATATATATATATATATATAGCACATCCTGAAAAGTTCTTAACAAATGGAGTTTTTTTTATTTTTCACTTCTCATAAAAAGTACTGCCTCCTCCGAAAATATTATTGGAATTATAAAACTTTAAAAATGTTGTACAGGGTTGCCAAAAATTAGGTCTGACATTGCCTGAAGAGAAATTTACCCAGAAGTAGTACTATTCCGAGGTGTGGTAAAATACCAAATATCATAAAGAAATTCAAAGCTGAAGGCAATGGACGGGGTATACAAAAAGTTTTATTTAACAATATCGTACAAAAAAATCCACTAACAAAGTATGCTTCTACGTGAGCGCCATCGCGTTCCATACAAATTATGATTCTTCTAGTGAACTCTACTACTGCCGCTTTTACCATGCTGGTGTAATTTCTTATGCACAGTACTTGATCGACTACTGCCGCTTTTACCATGCTGGTGTAATTTCTTATGCACAGTACTTGATCGTTGCTTCCTGCTGGTCGACATTTTGGAATGGCCTGTGAAGAGAAACCTTTTCTGTTACCAATCCCAGAAGAAAAAGTCTGAGGGGGTTAAGTCAGGTGCCCTGGCTGGCCACGGGAATGCTGACTAGGTTCCTATCCAGTTCTCTGAAAAAAAAAGAAAAATATCTGTGTACTATGACATGGTGCTCCGTCGTGTTGGTACCAAAGTACACGCCTGATATTTAAGGCCAACTTTCAAGTTCAAGCAATAGAATATTTAAAAAGTTTTTTTTTCACACGGTGTAAAATAATAAAGTTTGTTTGTCATTTGTTAAGAACTTTTTAGGACACTCTGTATATATACAAGACAACTAATATTTACCGGCTATCAATCAAACATCAAGTTTTTTAAGTCCTAACATAAGTTATTTAAGAATGAATTGAATGTTTTATTAAATAGGGAAACTAACCCATTAATGTTGCCTATTTAGGGGTTAGGGGTTCAATTCTCCACACACCCACTTGCATTGGTTTGGAAATAAATGTCAATTGTTTTTTTTCATTTTCTACATCTTTCAGGTCTGCGAGAAAATTACGGTACTACTTAGGAGAATCTTTTAATAGAATCAATTAAACCGTTTCCGGGTAATCGTTGAACACATATAAACAGTATACACACCAGTTGAGAACCTCCTTCGTTAGTTTGTTCTTCATGTTTCTAAACACTTCCGTACTTATATTTATATGCAGTTTATTGTTATTTCTGGACTTCAAATCCTCAGCCGGGCGCTGGTGCATGCTTTTTGGAAATACCCTGTATAACTTCGTTGCTAATGAGCATTTCAAGATCACGAATCACACTTCAGCACTTCTTTTTCAAAACTCTAACAATGGAAACGGACCGCTCGCAGATGTGTCCAGCACAAATTCAATCCTAAGGGAAAAATCGAACGGAATACAATCGGGATGTATTAATTTGGCGTTCGTCCAATACGAATGGAGTTTTTTTTATCTTCAAAATTGCTGGTCCCTAGAGAAAGATTTCGGCGTGCAGTAGATTGACCGTGACACATATGGTTTCATTTTTTAACATCATCATTTTAACAATACAAATACGAGGGTTGATCTCTATTCTGCGCTGCTAACATCATTACAGGAGACATTCAAATGTAAATATTTGACAGTTTGTGACACTGACAGTGTCTTACGATGGCCAAGACAGAGCACTAGATTATTTAACTAATTATCTAAACATCAGATATCATCTGAAAAAATATAGAGGCTACAACAACCAGAATTGTGTTTATATACCACAAGGAGGTATTCTGGGGCCGAGTATGTTCGCTGTTTATGTACATGGTCTGTATCAGATCTAAGTGACTTTGACTGAAGTGAGCTGCTGAGATAGATCCTATCTTTTCGAGAATTGACAATCCATTGAACGCAAGACAACAATCAAGTTTGATGAATTAGATTTGCTTGGCACCGGCTTCAAAATATACTAGATTGGTAGGTAATTAATTTGTACAGAATGAGCACCTTTTAATGTTTACATTTTTTACTTCCTGAGTAGGTATCTAACAACATTGAATGTGTTATTTATTTGCTAGAGTTGTATTTTATTATAATTATTTTTAGCTTTTTAGTTATAGTTAGAAGTCGGTTATATATATATTTTTAATGTTTTATGAACATGTAAGTTTCTAATTTACATTTTATGTATACATATTATTTTTTATCCCTGTTTACTCTTTGTTAAAATTAATGTTAATTTCTTGTAAATTGGTACAACCGTAAATAAATAATTAAATAAATAAGCAATTTTAAGAACTTTGGATCAGTCTAACCAACAATTAAGAAAAATAAGCCTGTTGTTGATGACACCAGTAGTGAAATTTCAATTAGCCAGAGGGAAGAGAGAGGGCGGGGACTACGAGCCTAGTAGAATGTTTAAGCTCGTAGTAATCAAAACGCTCTGTTGTTGTGTACAATTAATCCTCCTTTCTATGGTAATGATCCAAAATAATCGAAATCCAAAAATCACCCTCTATCCAAGCCACATCATTAAATACCAACACAAATACAAACCAATCTAATGAATCCAATACAATAATTACATCATTCAATATTGTTGGTTTCTCATGAATATTCGATGGCTGAAATCTTGGTAAACAGAAAGCGCCACACGATACAATTCCAACGTCGTCGATGGAATAACAATTCGGCTCCCGGTTTTACATAAATTGGGTAATATCGTGATCTGCTATTGCCATTTGTAATGTTAATGTCCTACTCTGTATTGTTAATGAATTCGTGATTCAAACACCGAGGCAACTGTATTACCTTCGACACGAATCTCGATCTGTCTTGAACGGAATGGGGATTTGAATGGTTACTAGTCGCATAAATGGGTGAAAAAGTATTTTGTTCGGTTTTAACGCAATCAATCCTTGTGACTATGGAATATAGAACCTCAAGTAACGGTTGAAAATTAGAAGTAGACTTCTAGTAAATGAAATTCTAAACAGTTTCAAACACCCTGTGTGGTCAATAGTTAGTTTCTGATATATCTAGTTCAACGAGAAAAAGTGGTCTTGTATTTTTTCGTATGCTTGTTTATTTCGTATATTTGTTTAAGAATTTCGTGAACAATTTTGACATGACATACTCAAAGTGAACATGTTTTTTTTTCAAATAGAAACCCCTTATTTTCCAAATCGGAGTGGAAAATATGGACAATTTTATTTACGAAAATTACCTTGACGACGACAGACAAGGTCATCCTATTTTAGTGAAATTCTATTTATTTTTCAAATCATCTTCGATCCGCCATTTTTGTAAACCTTACTTCAGATTCGTAATCAGCGATCTCAAACCTCCTCCCCCCCCCGTACCTATTTTGGTGAAACTCTGTTGATTTTTCCGAATTGCTTTTTGAAACGAGGCCATGTTCAAGATCAATCTGTACTTAAAATTTTCCGCTGTTTCCGAAATCGGAATAAAAGATAAAGGGTTCTCATTTGAAAAAATTCATTTGACCTCGATATGATCTATTGATGGTAAGAATGCCGTAGAAAAATACATGACCAAAATGTACTCACTTGACCTGTGCTTTTGAATTCTCACCTGTACTCAGTTGGACGGCTTACAAGTGATGGCATAGTGCTGAATCTTATTACACAGGTCTGCATTTGAACTAAGCGGGAACACGGCATGCCTTATAGTGTACTAGGGGTTTCTCGGGTCGCTGATTACGATGAGAGGGTCGGTTGACCTTCATCACGTCAGGTTCAAGCGCATTTGAAGGTCAAATCGAGAGTGTTTTTGTAGAATTCTCTCGATTTGACCTTCAAATGGCCTCTGGGAAAAAGCGCACGGTCAAACAAACTACGAATTCGAACTCAGAGACCTCAAAAACATAAGCAAGATTTTTTTGGATTTTTTTGGTAGACCTCTCTAGATTTGACCTTCAAATGACCTTAAAATAACCTCTGGGATGAAGCCCAAGGTCAAACAAACTACGGATTCGGACTCAGAGACCTCAAAAACATTAGCATGAATTTTGTCCCATTTTTTACTAGAACTTTCGATTTGACCTTCAAATGACCTTCAAGTGACCTTCAAGTGACCTCTGACAAAAAGCGCAGTCAAACAAACTACGGATTCTGACTCAGAGACCTCAAAAACATTATCATGAATTTTTTCCCATTTTTTTACTAGAACTCTCGATTTTGACCTTCAAATGTACTTCAAGTGACCTCTGACAAAAACCGCAGTCAAACAAACTGCGGATTCGGACTCAGAGATCTCAAAAACATAAGCAACAATTTTTTTCCGATTTTTTGGTTAAATTCTCTTGATTTGACCTTCGAATGCCCTTGACTCTGACATGATGGGGTCAACCATATTCAGCGACCCAAATAACCCTAGTACCCCATACGGCATGCCGTGTTCCGGCTTAGATCAAATGTGGACCTGTGTTATTTATGCCCTTATATTATTCTATATATGTCTTCTGGTGGTTCAAAAGAACCGTCAATTTTTGACACGGGCCTGTAGTCTATTCTATAAATTCAGTATTTCTGTTTTAATTTATATAGTCACACATTTATTAAATTTTAAGTGTCATTTTTGAAACATTTCAGGTATTTTTCAAACTATATACTTAATGATTCTGTCATTTTCAAATTTTTTGATTTTCAACATTTCTGAAGTTTTTGATGTTATTGAAATTTTGGATTTTTTTAACATTACAAACATTGCCATTTTTCACATCCTTGACATGTTTGAAATTTATGACATTTTAAGCATTTTTTACGTTGTTTGACATTTATACCATTTTTGACACTTGACATTGTGGAAACTTGACAATTTTTGACACTTGGCATATTTGACATCTTATACATTTTTGCTATTTGACATTCTTGGCATTTTTGAAATTTATGATATTTTTGCCACTTGTCACTTTTGACTTTTGGGACAAGTGACATTTTTGACACTTGACATATTTGAAATTTCAGATATTTTTGACGTGACATTTTTGACGTTTGTCATTTTTGACATTTTTGAAATTATAGACATTTTTGAAAATTTGGATATTTTAACCTTTTTTGGCTAACTAACTAACATAATAACTGCTATAATTTCCAGGATTCAAATGCTATCCTATTATTATCATGGAGAAGCTTTAAGCTTTACAAGACTGAATGTATAAAATGAAACAATTAGATTTTCAAATTAATTGGATTAATTGTTCACGAAATAGTTGTTGTTTTGTTAAGTGTTCTTGGAAATAAAATAGTGTGTCTAACGTTAGGAGTTTATTTCTGTTGTAATTAGCAAGGACTAAATAGAAAACGTTAGTTTTGTAGAAGTAAGTTATACCGAAGTTAGAAAAATTATGAACCAAAACATAGAACATTTGTTTGTGTTGAATGAACCGCAATCAAATAACGTGAGATAAAAAAATACATTATCTGTAGCAGTTGTCTGTCTTCCTACCTACATCTTCGCAGCATTCAGAAAATTGCGTCTTAAATTTTCACGCCAAAAAGTGAAAGGCGCTCCAACACAAGATATTCGTATAAAACGGGAAACACGAACAAAACTCCAATATCGCTATTCATCACAAATTCCAACCGTCTACGAACGACAATGCGAAAATTTTGTGTCTTGTGCGAAAAATTCACGCGTCTAATCGCTGGAACGACTGGTATAGAAAAGGAACATTTTTTCGCCTCGCTGCTCAACGATTTCGAATTTTCTTTTCATCAACTTTTCGCAAGGAATTGTCGAGGATGGAAAAAGGTAGAAGCAAATTGTTGGTGACTTCAGAAAATCATTTCATATACCCAAATTAAGTAGTTTAATCAGGTTTCCGTTGTCTTAGTTTAGGCTAACACTTTTAGGAATTAATTTGATATTTTTTTATCACTTACATGGTATGTAACTGCAATAAATAAAACATTCCAGTTTGTAAAAAAATAATTTTTTCTTCAAGACATCACTGCATATTCTAGAGTCATTAATGAATCATTTAAGTAACAAAGTTGCAGTCACGTGTTGTTTTCTAGTTTGTATCTAAAAGGAAGAAAACAAAAGTTACGTATAGCAGCTCCCCATTTATACCAAAATCGGGGTTGAGCACTGGTACGTTTAGTATCAATCGAATTTAAATAATAATTATAATAATTATCTGCAGTTCGAGTTCTACTAACAAAAACTCAAAATCACCATCCAAAAGGGATTGGCAGATATAGGCAAACTGCTAGATCAACACATTTACGTATTCATTTCCAGAAACTCGCAGAATTTTCTGAAATATACACAGATTCATATTCCAAATCGATGACTTAACACCGCTGCGACTGACAGAACAACAACTCCAGTTACACCATCTGACTACTGATCAGAAACTGCTCAGATGGAAAGAGAAATAAGCCACACATTGTATGGTAGTTACTATGCGTCTTGGTCTAACTGACATGTTTTCGGTAAAAAAAATAATTTTAGTTATTTTGTTTTTTCTTCAAATAAACAACTTGTGTAACTATTACTAGAAATATCATCTGTCAGTAATTACTCACCGTTATACAGGGTAAATAGAAGCAATTCATGCTTCTATTTGAATTCTTCTCTTAATATTATTCATAAGAAAGTTTCCATTTGATTCTAAGTTATGAAGATACGCTGTATATAGAGAGCTATTGAGAACCTCCATCTTGAAGTTGATCAACTGGTATTTAATTCCAATCTATTTTTAGTTCCTTACTCCCTAGATTCCGAACAGACATAATTCTTTTTTTTAATACTGGCGCATCCACCAAAGGTTACTCTATAAAAATGTCAATTAGAAAGATTTTGACAATTTAAAAAAAACCTTATGAGCTATGTCCTTACCTAAAAAACTAACAAAAAACTTTATTTTGAGGTCGGTTAAAAATGCATGTTTGTAATAATAGTAAATCGTAAACTCTGATGTTTTGCATTAACAAACGAAAATCATAATTGGCTATTAGCTGACAAGTTGAGAACCAGATCAATAAATTTGAAAAACCTCAATTTCAACTAATAAAGTTCCATCAGACGACAGATTAACTTCGAACGTCTCTAGTTCTGTGTGAAAGAACATCAAGGAAATCTCTTAATTCCCCCACCAAAGGACGATCATCAATCATCCCGAACGAGTGTGCACAGCGGCACAAACCTACTAGATGGGAACGTAAGACCCACCATATTTCAAATTCAACACGACAAGTTTCCCGACGACAGACCGGATTAAAGGTGACTGGAATAAGGATCAAGGATTTCTTCCTCATCTATTATTGATTTCCTTCTTTAACATGGGAATTTCGAATTCATCAACAAGCTACTCTGGTAATTTAAAGAACGGCATCGGAGACTTCCAAGCTTCGACTTCAGTTTCGGAGTTCTGTCGAGATTGTTTCTTGTCGAAAAGAGAAACTCGGTAACTACGGAGTTGATTTTTCGAATCGATATGGGAATTGGGGAAACGAGACGTTCCAGAGGGGGAGCTTAGGTCGGTGGAATCAGTAATTACTGAATGAATAAGTAAACATTATTTATTTGTTCAGGTTTACAGATTTAAGAACTAACAGTTTTTAATGTAAAACATCTGTTGGCGCGCTATGACAGTAAAACGGCTGTTTTGCCGTCACGGCAAATGGCACGACTGTCTGATGCCATCGCTTGCTTCGTTGCTTCTCTGTATAAGCTGGGTACTATCTCCATCGAACTCTAGTATACTTAGTCGCAAGTAACACTCCAAAAATATACGAATTTAGCGATTTTAAAGGTGTTTTTTGTAATTGTCGAAACTCTGATCTGATAGAGATAAACTAACCCGGAAGTCGAATCACCGACCCAAAAAACATTTAAACTGATGAAGGATCTCGACTAGAAACAATTTATTGTCTTGCATTCAATGGATTGTTAATCTCAAAAAGATAGTATCATAATTACTTTGATATGTTCTAGTCAACCTACGAGTCCCTAGGAATCCCAGGTAAACAGCTTTATATACAGAACGACTCCCAATTTCGGGTCTTTGTGGGCGGCTAGTTTTCGCCTAAAATTCTAAGCTGTCCATATTCATTTTGCATTAAAGGATAAACACAACATGCATTGCGGAACACGCGACTACGACGTCACACTGTATAGACTTTGAGAATACCAGAGTACTTGCAAACGTATAACCCGAGACTCGTAAGAAAGGCAACTGAAATCGCGAAGACGCCTCACAGTCTAAACGCACGCCATGAAATCCAGAACTTACCGAATTCTTGGAAAATTCTATTAAACACCCTATAACAACACAACCGGTAATAACCGCTCAGCAAGTGGGAGGAGTGGCCATTGAGCGTCAAGGGCTAATCACACTCAGCCGTTCACGGTACCAACCGCGACTAAATAACAGCGCGCACGCTACTGAGCATCTTAGTATTCGAGTAACAAGAAGCGTAAACACAAAGCTACGAGAATTGTGCGAATCCACCTGAAGAGGGCAGATCTGATTATGCCGAAACGTCCTCACATTGTCCTCGATCCCGGTAGAGATTAGTTATCAATAGAGATGGGCAAAACTGCAATTTTTAAATAACAGTTGCTATTGTTATTGCTATTTGCAAATAACAACCCAAAATAACAGATAACTGTTATATATTTTACTTAGAGAAATGGTGCCGCCATCTCTTGGGAAGAAACTAAATTATTCATATTTCTTTTGTTGGCTGTTAATAAGGTAGAGTTCTTCCCATTTTGTACGATGTAAAATATGTATATTTGTAAAAGATTCCTTATTTTTTCAATGTATTTTTGAGACTAATGTTAAACTGGGAAGTACAGATACAGAACCAACAATTCAAAATTTAAATTGAAATATAGTATCAAACTGCGGAGTAGTGAAGTAGAACTGTGTTATTAGGGACCTATATAAGTATTTATTTCGGGTGTTATTATTCTAAACTGAACTATTTTAAATTCTTTTTTTATAAGAAAGTGTTTGGCACTTGTACTTATTTGGATAAAAATTTCATTTTGAAAGCCATGGAAAATTTTTTTAGAGGCGAAAAATCTATAATTTGGAATTTTTTCACTCCTGAAAGTCAAACTAAAGCAATATGTAACTTTTGTAAGTACAGTTTGTCCTATAAATCATCAATATCCAACTTAAAACACCATATTCTACACAAACACCCTTCAATCAAATTAGAATCAACTCAACAAAAGGCTTTCAGTAATAATATAATAGCAAATAGCAATGGAATTGAGAACGGAGGTTTTCGCGGCCACAACAAGATCAATTTATTCACACAATAACAACAATCACAAGATTTCCAAGCTGCAACATCGAGGGCATTAACTGATTCCGAGAGACATCACGTAAAAAAAATTAGTCATCTTTAAGAATGGCAAAAAAACTCGAGTTTTACAAAAAAAGATAATGTTAATAAATTTTTGAACTGAAAATATCTGTTTTATCAATTCACACTGTATCAAGTATATACGATTCCTTTAGTTTTGGTATTAATAAATACTAAAAATTAACCTTTAAGCAGCAAATTCAGTATAATATTCAATATTGTAGAAACCATTTAAATAAATAGGTATATTCAAGAACATAAGCATTACAATTATAATGTTATATCTAATACATTATGATTATTTATAACAAATTCCTTTATAATTAATTTTTCAATATTTCAACAATGGTAATTATGAACGAAAATTCAAGGACAATTTTTTCATTTACTACGTTGAACTCCTATTTTTTAATCTTTTTAGACCGTGATCCATATACTCTACTTTATGTCTTACGTTAATCTTCGTGTTCTGTTCATATATTTTTCAATTAAATTCTATTATGTATATATGATATATGTATTACTAATATATACTATGGATTAATATAAAGACCTAATTCCTTATAATATGTCAATATTTTGGAAACCATTTACTTTTTATAAACCTACAGTATTACAATAATAATAATATATACCCATAATATAGTTGCTAATACATATCAAACATTATCTATTACAAATTTCCTCACTTATAACTAAATTGTCGAGATTTTTACCGCTTTATAACCAGTGAGTAAATACATCTACTCACTGTTTATAACTCATCAGCTATCAAATTATGTGTTGATATTACGCAAAAGTGTCGCCAACAAGTAAATATAACTAGTGAAAATAACTTGAAACAAAAGTTTTCATTCAGCGAAAGCAAAACGTTGTGGCGCTTCAACGCTTTAATGCTATAATTCCCTGAATGCAGCCACAGCCAATGAAAACCACTGCTATCTGTATTACCCGTCGAAACAGATAACAGGTCAACTTTCAGTCGTGTAGTTTTCAACCGATCTGTTATTGCTATTCAAAAAGGCAGTTGAGGTTAGGACTGTTTACGTTATTGTTCGATAAACGCTAAGCAGTAGTCAACGTATATCTGTTATCTGTTATTGTCAACGGACAATAACAGTTGTTATTGTTGTCGAGTAAATAATAGTTGTTTAATAGCAGCTATGTTAATAACGCCACATCACTAGTTATCAACTACGCGGATGAATTCTCGGAAACCACCCAACACATTTGGTGCCCGCAAAATCGTAACAACAAACTGAAACTGAAAATTGTTTTTTAAGAAAGGTTCACTCCTCATGAAAGAAGGGAAGTCAGTTGTTGATTCAATATAACAGCGTCTTATGTAATATGTATGCTTTTTAAAATTCCCTTTATACTGAACCGTTATGCTATAATATGTATCGCACATTAATCTATAATACATTAAACATGTACCAAGTGTTTGTGATAAACTAGCTAATTTTCGCTGGAATTCCCTCGAACATATCGCTCACATAAATCACACAGCAAACTCGTTAATTTTCAACAACGGCATTGGCTGGAAATTACATTAACTAATATGTCACGCTAGGCCATAACCATATCCCGAATGATCGAGATGGATATTTTGGTTTATCAGCGATTATACAATGGATAGTCGTAATTTATATGTCGTTGGGAATTAAGTTCTTGTAGCGTACTCTGCAGACGTGTCAATTTGTCCGAGGCATACGCTTGCTGTGAGTTTGAGAAACTCCCAAGAAGTTAGATATAACTCATGTAAAATCACTAAACTATAAACTTAAGGTACGACACCAAATCATATTTTCTGAAGATATTAACCTAGTGAACAATTATATTGGCCTACCCAAATTTAAACAAAAACAACATCGACTGAACTGAGTGTTTACTGCTGTCTTTTGAAGGTTGGTACTTCCGGAAAAATGTCATCTTTGTATTTTACTCGGGACCTGTTGACTCTTGTATTACATAATAAGAGCTGACCTACCAATCTTGTCTGCTTGAAATGAGCCACTGACGGTAATACAAACTGACCCCATTCCAATCAGAAGGGGTATATTCCAGGGAGACTCTCTTAGCCCGCTGTGGTTCTGCCTTGCCATGAACCCTCTCTCAAACAAACTGAACTCGACTAATTTTGGTTTCAGTCTCAAACAGAACAACATACAAGCATTAAAGATAAACCATTTGTTATACATGGACGACTTAAAGTTTTGGCCTAGACAAATGCCGGATTATTAATATAGTTAAAGGCAAAATACAGCAGGGGCACATCGAAATGGGAGATGGCACCTCAATTAAATCCATGGGGGAAGGTCATACTTATAAATACCTTGGAATAAAGCAGGCTCAAGGTCACTTGACTATGAAAAAGGATCTAGCAGCAGAGTTTTATAGAAACTGTTGAAAACCAAACTAAACAGTAAAAATCTGTTTCAGGCTATTAACACCTATGCGTGTTCAGTGCTCAGTTACTCTTTCGTTATAGTTAATTGGTGCAAGACTGACATTGAACAATTACAACGAAAAGTTCGAGTTTTACTAACAAAAGCTCAAAATCACCACCAAAGAGCTCTGTCGAACGTTAACTTTGCCACGGTATGAAGGAGGAAGAGGATTGACATATCTAAGCAAACTATTAGATCAACAAATTTCTATTTTGCGTAGTCATTTCCAGAAACTCGCAGAATTTTCTGATATACACAGAGTCACGTGCCAGGTTGATGACCACTGCGGCTCACACAACAACATGTCCAATTACACCACCAGACCACAGATCAGAAACTGCTGAAATGGAAAGAGAAGACCCTTCATGGAAGACATATAAATGACGTCAACCAAGATTATGTCGACAGTGCAGCGTCGAAGTACTGGTTTATCTCTGGTCATATGTTTCCTGAAACGGGAGGCTTTATATTGGCAATCCAAGATCAAGTAATTCCAACAAAGAACTACCTAAAGTACATCGTTAAAGACCTTTCTATTAACAACGACAGATGCAGGTACGGTTGCCAAACATCTGAGTCTATCCAGAATATCACAGGAGGTTGTTAAGCATTCGCTGCAACTGAATACAAAGAACGACACGATGCTGTGGCAAATATACTTCACCAGGAGCTAGCACTGAAACTTGAATTATCAGAGTCGGTAAGATTACCATACTATAAATACAAACCAGAATCTGTTTTAGAAAATAATAACTACAAGCTGAACTGAGACCACACGATACTGACCGATCGGACTGTTGCTCACAACAGACCAGATATAGTTTTGGTGGATAAAGTATCTCGAAAAACAACTTTAATTGACATAATAATAACAATAATATAAATACCAAGCAGGCTGAGAAAATAACCAAATATAGAGATTTGGAATTTCAAATAAAGACTCAGTGGAACATGAACAACACACGAACTGTACCAATTGTTATGTCAACGGCAGGACTAGTCCCAAAACATCTATTAAACAATTTAAAATACCTCGGTTAGGACGAACATCTTTACAACCAAATGCAAAAAGCCGTCCTGTTAGGAACAGCCCGGACGGTCAGGAAATTCATGGGAAACTGCCGCCACGACTCCAACCACGGGCCTGAAAACCTGGCAAGGGCTCCCACAGAGCTAAACCCTTTTGATATCTAGGATATCTGGGGTTTAGTGAATTTCCCCCTAAAGGCACCCATAGCGTGCCTTAGAGGCAGTGTGATGCCATACATTGTATGCTCAAGTCGATAAATAGGTAAATAACAATTATTTTAATTTGAAAGTTTAACCTGGCATTACTCTGTATAAAATAA
The DNA here is from genome assembly GCA_034190945.1 of Octodonta nipae. NCBI lineage: Eukaryota > Metazoa > Arthropoda > Insecta > Coleoptera > Chrysomelidae > Octodonta > Octodonta nipae. The sequence goes on from CM067223.1 coordinate 2,976,013, forward strand.
TCTTATTTCAAAAAATCATGTGTCAAAAGATTGACAAAAAGAGACCTTTAAAAAGAGGTATCACATGATACTTCTTGTATTTAAACTTTTAGAATTGATATTCACCCCCGCTTATGGGTTGGAACTGCAAGGTGATACGTCTAAAATGAGTCCACCCTTAAATATAAATAATCGTGTTTTTTGTCTTATTCTTTTAAGGTTATTATATTGACTGGCTAGTTTTGAAATGCAAGCCCTGTATACGATCTTATCTCTGAACTTTCCGATTGGCAGTGAATTGAATTTATTTTACTTTACAGGGGAAAAGTGGGGTTTATGTATAATATATTTATCCCTGAACCTTGTAATATTACGTAGTAAAACGATATATGCAATATAGTGTTAATCCTGGTCTGCCATTAAACAAGACATAAATTTAAAAAAAATACCAGACAGTAATGAAAACCCTACTCCTGCTTATTGGTAACAACATCGCTTTCCAGAATCCCCTTTCGGTGGCATTTGATCATTTATTACCGCACCATAGTTTTCCTGTGGCCATAAAGGTGAATAATGCAGAACAAGACAAAGCCATTTGGAGGAGATTCTCTGCCCTCCCCCTCTCCACCTCTTGATACTGCGAGCACATTTCATAAAAATTCTATAAGTTCCGCAATACCTGTGAGCCAGCAATAACTTTTGATACGTTCCAAAGAAATATACGGTTTTCATCATTATTTAATGGTGTTCCGGGGGATAGAGGCATGGCCGGCCGTTTCGGTTTGTTTATAGACGACAGATAGAGTTGAATTAAAAATTGTTTTGGAATTAATGTGCGGAATCGGGGTTTTTATTACGGCATTATTTTCGAGGTGATGGGAGTTTATTTGAAATTTTTATGCTGACACACGGGATAGGTCTTCGGGGCTTTGATTTACTTAGGTAGTTGGTCACTGTAAATGGGAAAATTTTCGGTTAAATTAGTCCTCGTCTTTTTTTTTCCAAGTTAAGCAAAAAATTAATAACAATCTCATTACATTAAACTATTAATTGGAAAAATTAATAAATTTATATGAGATACAATAATGTTATTCTTTTGAACGTATTACCGCTAAAAAACCGCGAAAAATTTTTACAAGTGCTTCGTCTGCCTTTCTCTTACTCATCTTATACATCGAGATGAGAGTGAGATAAAGATATTCCTCTCTCAAAAGCGCATGCGCGTAGGAAGCATATTGTTATAATGTAAAAGAAACAGAACTAAACAAAATTTTTAATACATATAGGCAAAGACAAAACGATTAGGTACCATTTTCTCCTCTATCTCTCAACCGATTTTCTTCATTTTTGTTTTGTTTAGTCGCTACTGACGACCTTCAGTGCATGATGCTAATATAAATTTATAATACTGGTTCATTCAGTAAATAAAATATAATAAAAATTCATTATTTACGTCCATAATGTCAATGCCAAACAACTGAATGTGCCGCCACCGCCAGATTCAAAACATTGAGAAATTATATATAGAAGGACCAATGCTGTAATATACTTAGAGCATGTACTTCTGGAAGTGGCATACAAGCGTTGTTATTGTTTAGTGGTAAAGTAATCGTTGTATATTATAATTATACAGGGCGATTTCAGATATGTTAGAAATATTTTTTTTTCGTGGGTGGCACATAAGCACTCATGTATTTTGTGAAACTCGATAAAAGCATTGTATGTCGAAACACATGTCGTTTATAAAATAAAGTGTAAATCTCGAAATATAATTTTCGTTTTTGTGTTTCTCATTATGGATTCACATCAATTCAGTATACTAAATACGGTGGCTTATAGGCAGTGGCATATACAGAATGGTTTACCGGGTGGTTAAAAAATGTTTAAAATATTATGCGTGGTCCATGAGTAGTTGTATATACAGGGTGGTGGGAATATATAATGAGATGGAATTATTATAATGAGGATTTTAGTAAATGTTAGAGAATTGACTGCAATTATAGCTATTCAGGGAGGTTAGAAAAAATAAATATGTAGGGTAGCCGATTAGCGGTTGAATTGTTGTCATATTAAATTAAGAATTACGAATTTGAACACAAATAAAGTCCTATGAATTATATCTGAAAAAAACTGAATTTCGTTACTTATTTGCAGAAGCTAGATGTAAGACCGACATCTAGGATTTTCGAGGAAACTATCACACAAAGGTTCAGAATCTGGATCTGTTCGGTGTAATTGCTGTTCTCCCTAAAGTCCTAGGATAGAATGTCACGATAAAATTTTTAGGTTACTTAACCTGCCACAGATATTGACACAATTGGTCGAACTTCGACCACTGGGCGACAGCTAGTATTATTTAATTCATGAAAATTAGAAATTTCGGTGATTTCCAATTTTAAAAAATTCACAACAGCTAATGGGTTGGAGATACGATGATGGGTGTAAGGACTTTTTTCATTCGAAATATTGTAAAGAATATAAAAAAAATAATTTATTGCAAGAATTGCATTTTTTCTAGGCTATATAATTTTTCGTCATTTAAAAAATACCATCAAAAGATATCAAGTGTCATATTACACTTTTATAATCAAGAAGACCTCCCGATCATTTAAAAAATATATATGAATTAAAACAATTTTGCAAACGAATGGGCCACTATGCTCTGGTCTATCTATTTTTGCATTAGTTTATTAGGTGAATAGTTACTTTTCTACTGTTTACTGTTATTACTTAAATTACGTTTTTCCACGGACTGGATCGCCACTGTCAGCGCATCTCAGGAGATGTTATTTAAGCCATAAGCACTATTGACGATAACAAAAATCCAAGATATACAAAGTGAATTGCATTTGGTGAGCGTTCAAAATATATTTTGCATATCCCTATCGAATTATCGTGGTTGATACGATACGTTCTGCCAAATATTTCTACAATTTATTTAAATAGCAATTCTGCCTGATCTCCTGCCCTGACAATATCGATCGTCACTCTTATTAATCCCAACGTTATAAACCATCATTAGAAGGAAGGTTATGCTTCCAGCTGTTATTACAATCAAGTTTTTTTTTTAAATCAGTCACTTTATGTCGGTTTTTTCGCCTTTTCTTTATGATAAATGCTGCGATCAAAACTTATAAACACTCATTTGAAGATTTTCTTAAACTCTACAGTTTTTTCTATTGACTACATTATCACTTTTTATACTATATGCAAAAAAAAACAGAAAAAAATTTATATTTTTGAGGTTTTTAATGCTATTACTTATTTACTTGATGGCGTAAGCAATTTGCTGATGAACTTTATGTCACGTCAAAATCCCTATTGACTGATGTACATACATAAAACCAAACCTTTAAACTAACTGCTGATTATTTCAAAAATTCAAACGTTTCAGGTCTCTAATCTGACCTGGTTGTCAATGGTATAAACTAAAATACATCTTTGACTTTTTAGGCAATCCTAAGAAATTCTGTTGTTTTTGTATATACAGAGTGGCACAAAAAATGTCAAAGATCAGATAAGTAGTTAATATATTTTCAAGTTGGAAGAAATTAAAACAGTTTGATTTAGAATTTGTGTGTTGACATCCCAGCGGCGACTTCGCCAAAAAGGTCATCAAAGTCTCATTCACTAATTACCCCCTCATTCACCCCGATCTATACGTTTTTGACAAGAAAAAGTAACCTATAACCGTATGCATGGTGCTATCTATCTATAAACCAAAATTCATCATAATCGATTTAGCGGTTTACGCGTGAAAAGGTAACAAACAAATAAACAGCACACCTGGATTTTGTTTTCCCCAAATGTTGTTAATTTTCCAAAAAAACTACAAAATCAATAAAAATTTAAAATGAAATCTACCTTTTTTAGAATCGATTTAACAACTATCTCCTAGCTACTTTTATTTCACAACAAAATGTGAAAAATAAATATAATCTAAAAATAATAAAAAACTTTATGCAGCTTATATTCTGCTCTGATCTTACATGAAACAATGCTAATAGAAAACTAATGCTTGTCGGAAACTTTTCCAATATGTACGCAATTTCAAAGACGTACAAAACAATTAACATCTTTTCGTTTTTCAATAAAATCTAATTCGCTAGAAAACAAGGTTCAAGTAATTACAAAATTCGAAATTGCTAGAACGCAAACGAGCAATAATTCCTCCAAAAACCGTTATTAATCCAGTGTTGATGAAAACCAATTACTAATGCAAATGGAGTGCTCCTTATAAGCTGCTACGGAACTAAATGTGTAGACAGCGCAGAATTATGGGCAATGTTGAGATCATACAGGAAATTGAATTGATTATGTTTCCGCTAATAGAGTTGGTTTCAGATCAAGCAATGTTTGCTTTAACAGCTGCTCAAAATAAAAATAACATTCTAGTTATGATAACTCATGCATTTACATTGTCAGTTTGTTAAGTTAATTCGACAGTGACCATTTCCAAATATCGCTTTTTCAGAACGTCTTTGCGTATTTTTCAGATTGACTGGGATTTTACTGGTTGTCCCTTACCAAAATTTCCTGACAGATATTTTAAAATAAACGTTTTTCCTCGAAGTTGTTTGGACTTCCATCATCTTGAAATGATTCAGTTTATACCCTTAATCCTTATCTCGTCCAATCAGCGCCTTCGTACCTGGCTGGTTGTCGGTGATGCGTACTGGCAGTGGCTGAAGAATCCAAAAGTATAATTTGAACCTGGGCTCCCTAGTTATATTCAATCAATGCTATTTCTTGTGAATAACCTTGGTTTGGTCCCAGCGTGATTAGCTAACTCAGACTTCGTTAACTTTGCCTTTGAGTGGTTATGCGATGCTCCTTAACCCCTGGTGACCAGTGCTTCCTTTGCTTTCCCAATGTAGAGACTTCCACATTTATAGGGTGTGCTACGGCGTCACCGGCAACCAACCGCCAGGTATGGAGATGACAATTGAACCAAATAAGGAATTAAGGAAACCAATTAGCATGACCGGTTAAGGGTACAATTAGGAGAAATAATCTGAATATCTCATCATTCACCTGATGACGATAGTAAACACAAAGCTATTGAAATGTTGTGAGCTCAATCATTTAAAGATGGTGGCAAGCCAAGGAAACTTCAGACTAACATTAAACAGTTAAAACTAAACTACAAGACGTCAAAAATAAATTCCAGCAAGCAATCAGTTTTCTTCTGGTGAAAGTATTATTATTTGCATAAATTTTGGTTTTTAAATAGTTTTTAGTGAGTTTATTGTACGTCCAAACATTTTGGTACAATTTCCAGTTTTTTTTAATTTGTTCATAAGGTATTCCAGAGATATAGAAGAGTGCAGAACATTTGTTTTTACACAAAAAAATCGCAATCTTTGACACTGGTAAGCAATGTAAAGTTTTTATTTTACATCCTGTGTTCTTGAATTTGTTTAAACTTGAACTTACTATAATTTATTTCCACTACTTTTATATTCACACAACTATAAGTATGCAATTTATCTCGAACACTTGTTTACTAGACTGAGGCCGAATACTGATATTTATTCATTTCTTCTCAGAAGGTTCTAGATCAGATAGTCGCCGAGACGGATTCTCGAATTCTTGAGAGCTCTGCCGGTCTCGAAGCACCAGACGAAATCTCAGATGAATGACGATTTCACGAAATATTCGATTAATGCCCGTTACAATAATAAAAGCACAACTTAGCAATGTAGATTTAATTTTAAACTTTTGGGTGTTAATAGAATTTTTGACCAACTCGCCTAAAAAAATTGGTTCCAATCAGTTGCAAAATATGAATTTCTTGGGGGACGCTTCCATTTTAAAGGAACTATACTATCCAAACAAGCAATATTTTCCAAAAAAGTGCTTCCGAACAAATTGAAATGTTGTTTCCTGAATGATATTTGTTGCATATTTTTCAATGTCTAAGTACTTTTTGGGAAATAACACCGCTATTAAGAAAATTGCTGTATATTCCAAACGTTTCGGGATCTAGGTCAGACCCTGTTGTCAATGCTTAAGAAATTTGTATAAAAAAGGCATAATTCTAAAATGTAAATTAAAATATTTGACAATATTTATTATTTGATTTCTGACGTAACTTAGAGAATTTTATTTGTAATATACAGGTTAGCACAGAAACTTCTAAAGATCATATAATCATAAAGTTCTTCAGATCTTCAGAATTTTTTGTGGCCCTCCTAGGTGCGACTTTGTTTGTGCGCCAAAAATGCGACCAAAGAATTTTGTTGATTCAGTGATCCCATTAAAATCATAAGGGAAAACCTAGGAAAAACCTTATGAACTATCCCGATATTGGGTTGTTAGCAAGGACATGACCATTAGCAATTTCTTCCTTAATCATCGGCAACCAGGAACAACTGAATTCTACGGAGGTAGTAGCGATACAATTTTGTTAAATGAAAACGATTGTTTCGCTACTACCTCCGTAGAATTCAGTCGTTCCTGGTTGCCGATGATTAAGGAAGAAATTGCTAATGGTCATGTCCTTGTGAACAACCCAATATCGGGATAGTTCATAAGGTTTTTCCTAGGTTTTCCCTTATGATTTTAATGGGATCACTGAATCAACAAAATTCTTTGGTCGCATTTTTGGCGAATGCATCTTATAACAAAGTCGCACCTATGAGCGCCACATAAAATTCTGAAGATCTCCCTTTCAAATTCTTCCAATTTCTTTATGATTATATGATTTTTAGAAGTTTCTCTGCTACCCTGTATATTACAAATAAAATTCTCTTAGTTACGTCAGAAATCAAAATACATATTGTCAAATATTTTTTAATTTACATCTTAGAATTGTGCCTTTTTTATCCAAGTTTCTTAACCATTGACAACGGGGTCTGACCTAGACCCCGAAACGTTTGGAATATACATCAATTTTCTTAACTGTGGTGTTATTTCCCAAGAAGTACTTAGACATTAAATTCAAATGTGTATAGTACTAAATTAAAGAGAATTTTAAACGCACGCCGCTGTTTGATTCATTTTAACACCGACTTTTAAATCGACTTGGAGTTCGCAGATTTTCCAAATGATTTCATTCATGAACTCATTTTGTTCCGCGTTCAAAGTGCCCGTCTGACATGGCCGTAAAGATATTTAAGGCAATTTCATTGAAATTTATTACTTCCCAGTAGACGCATAATGCGAAAAAGTTCCACTTTCCTTTTGAAGGTGTTCTGGCTAAGTAATGGGAAAAATCCCCAACACGGAATTATTTTTCTCCTTTAAGTGCTTCCATGTACGAGAGATATTTGCAAAGTTCTCAGGTTGACCTAAAAATAGCGACTGTAATACTAAATGAAGTTTATCTATATTCCTAATTTAAAAAGGGCACACAGTGATAATTAGGTATATATCAGGCCATTGCCGGCTCCAGATTTGCAGTTTTACTGGCCCAATTTAATGACACTTTCGGATTTTTGTAAAGTCATGGCTTACTACATATTTTGAAAAAACGAAATTCTGTCGATTTAGTCAAATCCCTCTAGCTCCTTTGTTTTTGATTTTATAAAAAAGTGTTAATATTAAAATTGAAAGCAATTGTATCCCGAATATGATTGTCATGTCCTAGTTTGCGTATCAGCTCTCGTTTTCGAGATGACACAAACTTATCTTTTTTTGAATGAAAACCATAGTTGGCCATGACCTCAAAAAATCGGACATTTTTAGAGCTTTTCAACGATATAATACTCGATATAGTTATTCATAAAAATAACGGAGTTATGGATGCTTTTCTCTTTTATTTTCACTTTTAACGTAGTTGGACATGAAATAGATTGATTTATTAATAACTATGACAAAAAACATTGAACGATTTTTTTTATTAGGTATATCAGATATAACGAAAAAACTAAGCAGGTACTTACTAAAAACTTAAGAAATTAAAGTACATAATAATGGTTACAATTTATGTTCGAAAAGTCCACCATTGTTTTTTAGACAAAAATTGCATCTTTTTAAGATTGACATTACCGCTTTCCTCACAGACCGCCTATCAATTTCTTCAATTGCTTGTAATACCGCCTCCCTTAGGTCACCAACTGTCTCATACCTTCTTTTGTATACTTTGTTTTTTAGCGCACCCCATAAATAGAAGTCTATAACTGCCAAATCGGGAGACCGGGGTGGCCATTCGCGTGGGCCATTTCCTCCTATCCAAGAGTTTGGATAGATATTATCTAAGTGTTGTCTTACTAATAACGAGTTATGAGCAGGTGCTCCATCATGTTGGAACCACTCAATTTCTCAAATTCAAATTATGCAACATGTCAAGTGTATTGCAAGAAATGCAAGTAGTGCTCCCCAGTAAGTGATTCGTTATAGATAAAAGGCCCCAGAGTAGTAGACCCATGTGATACCACACCAAACATTAAAACCAAATTTTATCTGGGGTCGTCTTTGTTCTACATGGAAACGGCTTTCTTTAGCCCAGATGTGCTCATTGTGTCTATTGAACATACCGCAGTTAGTAAATCTAGTTTCATCTGACCATAACACCTTTAATGGAAATTGTGGATTGTCAAGGCACATGTGTCTAAACCATGTACAAAACAAAATACGCCGATGTTCGTCACCAGCATGCAAAGTTTGAGAAACTGAAAGTTTGTACAGGTGGAACTTGTGCGCTTTCAGTACCTTAACTACAGTTCGTTGAGATGTGTCAGCTTCTGCCGCAATCTCACGAGTTGATGTAGATGGATTTTGATTTACCATTGCCAAAACATTTATTTGTGCTGCTTCGTTAATTTGATTACGTTCCTTTGGTGGTTTAGTAAAAGATCCATATCTGCGTAAACTATTGTAAAGCCTCTTGAATGTACATAGAGCAGATTGACGACGATTAAAATATCTATGAAAGTATTCCTCAGCTGCACGAACAGAATTTTTATGGCATATGATATAACATTCCACCATATTCAGTTTTTCTTCGTTAGAATATTCCATTTTATCACGAAAACTTGTCAATATCGACTGTCAGTTCAGCACTACTAATGGAATTACTCTCAAATGAGGAAACGTCAAAGTGAAAACAATCTTTTTCATGGCTACCTACGTTTAAAGTGAAAATAAGAGAGAAAAGCATCCATAACTCCGTTATTTTTATGAATAACTATATCGAGTATTATATCGTTGATAAGCTGTAAAAATGTCCGATTTTTTGAGGTCATAGCCAACTATGGTTTTTATTCAAGAAAAGATAAGTTTGTGTCATATCTCGAAAACGAGAGCTGCCAAGCAAACGAAAACATGACAGTCATATTTGGGATACAATTCCCTTCAATTTTGATATTTACTCTTTTTTTCTAAAATCAAAAACAAAGGAGCTAGAGAGATTTGACTAAATCGACAGAATTTCGTCTTTTTTAAATTTCTAGTAAGCCACGACTTTTTACAAAAATCCGAAAATGTCATTAAATTGGGCCAGTAAAACTGCAAATCTTTCCCAATTTAACCATTGCTCTATCTCCGCTAGTTTCCGAGATCCCCATACTTATCATCAAAAAAAAACTCACCCTGTATACATACACGTATAAAGTTATATACATGATTTATTTATCAGCCTCACCCCCAATTGGAATTTTGTTTCAACGATATACTGTGATGATATTCTGGTGCCCCCTCTGAGAGTTTTATTTGATCCTTCATACGACAATCAAAGAAAAGAGCGGCAATCATTTGAGACTGAACGATGAAAGCGAAAGCTTCTTACTATATAAACTTCCGTCCCGTCTCTTCTTACATCCCTGTCTCTGTTACTCTTTATTTGTGTCATTGTTAGTAATGGTTTAACTTTCAGGCAAATAAAAATAATTGTCACTATTTCGTTATGTTTCAACTATTAATAAGTTTAATTTTAAAATAGGTTAAAACTGATTGTACTGTGCCTCTGACATCAATGCAACAAGCTAAACACGCTAAGGAATATTGCCATGCTTCTAACAAGTTTAACAAGTATTCTGCTATTCTTCTTCAGCCTAAGAAAATAATTACCTTTGTCTCCGTTTTCTTGAAATCACTCAACAATTCTCCAGTGCTTATGAACCGCTGTGAGGTTCAATAATCTCAGTTGCTCTGCTCATCTCCCCAAAAAACCAAGATCAAAGCTTTTAATATAACTGTCGATTTAAAAGAGACATAATTACGTTCTTTATCAATTTTTAATTCTTATTAGAACGACATTGATACTTTATTCCGTTTCTGTTGAAATTTGAAAGCCACAATGGATAACTGTGCTGGAGTTTCAACATTTTTGCCTAATCTGAGCTCTTAACGAGCTCCAGTTACAAGAAATTTCGCTCTAATGACGACGCCTGAAGAGCTTATAAAAAGACGGAGATCCTGAGAGGGAAAAAAAATAAATAGCAGGATTCATTGTAGATAATTGCGACAAAATTCTAATTAAAACAAATAATTGTAACAATTACTAATAATGTCTCTTGTTACGAATTCGCTGGAACAAGATACAACAAAATTATTGGATGAAATGAAAAAAATCAAAGCTGTATTCGTTAAAAAAATAAAGGAACACGAGAAAATATTTTATTTCTTGCAATTTAAGTACGAATCTGCTGTTGTAACTTTTATCAACTGAAAAATTAAAACAAATTGTTTGAGTTAGACAATGCTCAGCGAGATGGTGCACTTTTTTGGCACTCAATCTCGAGTCTGCCTTTCGGATATCACAGAGCACTGTACCATTTGGTGAAGTTGATAGTTGGCAATACATATAACTCAATTTTATTCGTCCTACCAGGCACACTATATGACTATAAGTAAACAAGAAATAAATGATTTTTTACAATGTTTAATTTTTAAATTTATGAATAGGTACATTATTTATTACTAAATAAAAAATATTACTAATTTAAACGGTGTCGAACAAGAGCAAGCGGGTGTAATGTTATATTTCGTTAATGCTTACACTTTTTATTTATTTACCGTATGGCTCAATCACATGACAATAGTAAAAGATATAGGTAAAATGAACAGAGGTATACAATTAATGGTATATAAGACAATAGCACGTTATAACAAAAAACATAGTTACAACTTAAAGTATACATAACAAGTTAAAATACATTACAGGTTGATTTCCAGTTGTTTTATCCAATTCAGCGCCAGCGGTGTGGCTTTAGGGAACTCCTCTCGCGTAACCCGGAACGCTCGTGGCTCACAGTCTCTTACGATGTGGTTTATAGTTTGGCAGGGTGCGCCACAGTCGCATGAGGGGGATTGCACATAGCCCAATTTATACAGGAAGTCGGCATATCTTCCGTGGCCTGATCGGACTCTATTAAGTTTTACCCACTCTTTCCGGGGTGGTTCAGATCCAGGAGGTAAGGTTGTCCCCATAAATGCATGCTGCGATTGGTGGTCAGCAAAATCTTCCTACTGGGAGCGCCATTGGCTCAAGGAGTTGAAATTCTTGGTTTTAAGCGCTTCTGCATCTCTTATTGGTGATTGTCGGGATTTGAGTCTGTTTATCTGCAGCGGAGGGATTGCTCGATGGATGGTCAGTTTGTTGTTGGCTGTTATCTTGTTATACTCCCTTAGAAGGGCGTCAGTCCTTTGGAGCTGTGGTGGGGCTATTCCAGAGAGTACTGGCAGCCATTGAGTTGGGGTTGTCTTTATTGCGCCTGTGATGAGTCTCATAGTCTGGTTTAGCTGGAAGTCAATAAGTTTGGTGTGGTTCAACCACATAGGCGCACAGTACTCAGCACACGAATAGACAAGAGCTAGGGCACTGGTTCGTAGGGTTGAAGCCGTAGCTCCCCACGTCGTTCCACAAAGCTTTTGGATAATGTTGTTGCGTGTTCTTAGTTTTTCTGAAGTGTTGTTGAGGTGTTTTTTGAAGCAGAGGGTGCGATCCAACGTTATTCCAAGATATTTTGGGAAATGTTTTAGAGGTTGGCCAGCTAAAAGAACTTGCAGTTCATGTTTAGCTAGTCTGTTACTCAGGTGAAAGCAAAAAACCTCAGTTTTATTGGGGCTGGGTACTAATCTCCATTTCTTAAAGTAATTGTTAAGGGCTAGCAGGTTGCTCGACAGAGTGTGCTCTATGTTCTCAAAGCTCTTATCGGAGAAAGCTATGACTATATCGTCAGCATAACAAAACTTGTGACTGACTGTATCTGGCATGTCGGATATATATAGATTAAAGAGTAAAGGGGCCAATACTGAACCTTGTGGTAGTCCATTGTTCAACTTTCGCTGCCTGCTCGCCTTATCATTTAGGAGTACATGAAATTTTCTGTCGCATAGCATGTTAGTTATGAGTCTTGCGGTGGTTTGGCAAGGAATTATCTACAATAATTTGTAATGGAGGCCCTCTCTCCAGACCGTATCGTAGGCAGCAGTTAGGTCAATAAATGCCACTCCCGTCTTCATTTTTTGTTGATACCCTGCCTCTATATGTATTGTGAAGGACAACACCTGGTCACAGCAGCTGCGACCAGATCTGAAGCCAGCCTGAGTTACCGGGATCCGGTCTAGGATAGTCGCGCTTATTCGGTTATAAACAGCTCTTTCTAGTAATTTATAGCAGCAACTGAGCAAGGCTATAGGTCTGTAACTGGCGGGCTGGTCGTTTGGTTTGCCGGGTTTTAGTATTGAGATAACCTTCGTTCTTTTAAATTCCTGCGGGAGGTGTCCGGTTTGCAGGATGTTTGAAAAGAAAACCGATAACCACACTCTTGTTTGTTGACCTGTGTGGATGAGGAACTCAGGCAGGACGCCGTCGAAACCAGGAGTTTAAAAGAATACAACGAACTGCCTGGTTCTATTAAAATGTGTAATAATTTAACAGAATTTAAGCGAAAAGGTATATTACATATTAAAGATTGTTTTGTAATATATTTTTCCTCTGATATGTATTTGTGACAAATGTTAATATGATATATTGTATTGTGTTCTAGCCAAGTGCTATTAATAAAGATTATTATTATTATTATTAAATTCTAATTTTCTCCGGCAAATTTTAATCATGCACATTAAAAATTAAAATCGTAATTACTAATTTGCAAAACGTTTTTTTTTTAATAATATTTCCTTGTTTCAGGTCCGATCTCGCAGTCTCAACCACTTGGACATTTTGGAGATGAGGCAAGGCACAGTCTCCTCAGCTGATCCGGCCTTGAAGGATTCCAGATCTGAGCCCGATTGCACCAGATCGCTCCTCGGCCCTGCCGTCATCTCTCGAGATCCACCGACGCCGACCAACCCTCAGCCCCCTCCCATCAAGAAGCACATGCTTAGCAGGTCTCAGGTGAGTAGATTAACATTTATCTCTAATCTTAATCTTAAATTTAAATCTGATGGCCATTACTTTCGATTATCATTCGGGCGTTGTTTCACATGCAGCAACCAACCCGTAAATTTTCGCTGATAAATTTCTAAATCCTCTTTAATCTCCTCAGCTTTCCACCGGATCCAATTTCCCGATGAACGTTCTCGGTGTCTAAATGATATTACTTTATAGTCCAGGATAGTTACCATTTTAACATGTTTTGGGCAAATGATAAAACTAAAAGTAGTAAATAGGAACTGATTACGTAATTTTGAATCTATCACTAGTCTATTTTAATAAGCAATTTAATACAGTAACCAAAAATCAGTTGTTCATTAGTAAATTTTATTTATTTTTTTCTCTACGGTTAAACCATTTTTACATATACAGTGCAAGCAAATATCTCTGGAATTATTAGAGATACCAAAATGAAATTTGGAAGGTGGATACTGCAGTAAATTGCCTATTTGTTTCCAAATTTTTTTACAATTTTGAACTTCCTGTTTTACCGGAAGTAATGTCGATTTTAAAATTTGCAATGAAACACCCTGTATAGTATTTTAATTTCTGATAAATACAAAAATATCGGGTTTGATATTGTTTACTTCAATACCTACCCCGATATTAACAGAAAAAGTAATTGAGGAACAGAAAAATCTAATATCCATTAAAGAAATACATAATCATAATTATTAACTAGTGATTTTCAAAACATTGAAACTTAGCTTAACTAAACTTAATGTATTAGATGTTCAAACTGAGCACCGTTTACTTCTTGACAATAGGCAAGTCGGTTTTCAATTCTCTAGTCACATTAGCTATTACTTCTGGTGTAATCCTCTGGATGTCTTGAGTTATTCTTGAAAATTATTTGGTCTATCAACATAAACCTTAGACTTTAAGTAACTCCACAGAAAACAGTCTCGTGGATTAAGGTCGGGACTTCGTGCAGGCCATTCATAAGTACCCCTTCTTCCAATCCACCTGTGATGAAATGTCCTATCTAAATGATCTCGAACAATGCGAGCGTAATGGGGTGGTGCTCCATCCTGCTGAAACCAGATATTATTTGGTAATTGTCCATTTACCTCCAATGCCGGAATAACTTGTGTCTCCAAGAGTTGTAAATACCTATCTCCGTTTAAAGTTTCTTGTAGGAAGAAGGGTCCCACGATTCTGTTGTCATAAATGCCGGTCCAAACGTTAAATTTTTTGGGATGTTGTGTATGAGCTTCTTGTACCCAATTAGGGTTACTTTGAGACCAGTAGCGGCAGTTATATCGATTAAACGTACCATTTAAAGAAAATGTAGCCTCGTCTGAAAACACCACATTTCTTATAAAATTATTATCACTGTTACAAATATCCATCATCGTTTCACAAAATTGCAAACGTCTGTCGAAATCGTCTTCGGAGAGTTCTTGAACGAGGCGAATTTTGTATGGATGATATTTTTCTCGCCTTAATATCCTTCCTACTTAACGACGGCTAATTCCATGCATATTGGCGAGGTCGGTAGTGGATAAGTGAGGATTTTCTTCCAAAGATATAACAACATTTTGAGCTACACCTTCATTACTTGCACTTTTTAACCGTCCACTCTTTGGTAAATTGCTAACTGTTCCACTTGTGTCGTACCTTCGCAAAGTTTTCGTCACTACTGAACGGGATATTTGTGTATTCGGATGAACAATGTTAAATATTGAATACTTCAACGTGTTTGCTTTAAATTTGACAACAGTGCCCCTATTATTACTTTCCATCTTAACCATTGAACACTAATTTCATTCGAAACAGGCAGCTCGAGTGTGATTTCTCTAGTTCTAGGGATTTTTCTTCCCAATATCATAAGAAGACATACATATATTTTTCCGAGATCTGGGAAAATATATGACATCTGACATCAACGGCTGTCCGTATACAGCCCCCTACTCCAGTGTTTGGGACGTCACCCGTCATCATTCTCATTGGCTAGTACAAACGTACCATTATGTTACACTGTAACTGTAAACCGAATATTTAAGAGGGGCTAGACCATGAAATAATGGTTGAAATTAGCTGAACATATTCATGATGATATACCAAATAATCTTTTATAGTTTGTGAGATATTGACTTACCGTATCGTTTGATTATACAACTCACCTTCTTCGTTGCTTCTTAAGGAGTAAATTCCAAGACCTGAGACGTGACAGACCTCTGCCCAAAAACAACACCTAACCCTATTTCCAGGCTGTATTTTCCTGGACTATTACTCTCGCTCTTTGACTCGAGCTACTCATATGCTGATATTGGCGAACTCACTTTGCCGTGTATTATACAAACGGGCGTTCAAAACAAGGCACGGAAGTCAAAAGTTTATTTGATGTCAACATATATTTGAACTTTTGATATAGACGAGAGTGAGCACGCCCACGTTTGTGTTCATGCATACATGCAATTTAGGTTGATAGGTACGTACGTTCTACATGTGATTATTACTTTTTTAATGTTGTATTGCTTGAGGCATCACAAAAACGAAACGTATTTTGCGTATGCGATAGTGATAGCATTTTTATTTTGTTCTGAATTGCAAACCGTTTGATATTCATCATGAAAATGTCAACAAAATATTGTTTTCATTCGAATAATTGAAGCATTTTTTGTGGCGTATTTTTTCCAAAATTGATCGGTTGTTACTTTTTGAATGAAAGTTTTTGTTTTCGGTAAATTGCGCTTTATTTCTCAACATAGCTTCGTTTTAGCTCTATTAATTTTGATCAGATTTCACTTGCACATATGAAAATGCATGAGCAAGGGAATGAAATGCATAATTTGAAATTTCATTTGTTTCGACACGTTCGACCCGACACCACGACTGATACCACGCTCGACACTACAGGTGTAAGAAAAGTACCTATTCGTTACTCCAGTACTCGTTACTCACCCGGATCCGAAGTAACGAATACAAAATTCGCCAGAGTTATAGTTATTCGAGTACTCGAATGTTTCTGTAAGATACCCTGCGGTATTCTTGGCGTCATGTCCTGTGTCTGCCATTCTACATACTCTACAATAAATCCATAAAACTCGGCATATACCCTAATATTTGGAAGAACGCCCAAATAGTTCCTGTGTTTAAATCTGGTGACAAAAGTCATGTACAGAATTCCCGACCTATTTCCTTGCTCAGTCACTTAAACAAATTTTCGAATCTTTGATTCTAGAACAACTGTTCTTTCAAGTAAGGTGTTATCTTGACCTAAATCAGCACGGATTTTTTAAGAAGCTCCCCGTCGTAACTAATTTGGTTGTGTTTGTGTAAGAGTAAACAGCAGCAGTGAAAAACAGCTTAGAGAGTTGTGCCATGTACACCGACTTTTCCAAGGCTTTTGATAAAGTTCACCGCCCTTCTCTCTTAATTAAGCTTGGGAATTTCGGTTTTCATGGAGGACTCTTTCTGCTCCTAAAAAGTTACTTAGAAGATAGGTCACAATATCTTATGGTGAACAATGTAAGATCAAAATATATTCCAGTGACTTCGGGAGTGCCGCTGGGATCACATGTTAGTCCCTTATTGTTCAACATTTTTTTAAATGACATCGGTTCATGCTTCTGTAACTCCGAGCATTTACTTTATGCGGATGACCTAAAAATTTTCAGAACTATCAGGGACACCTCTGATTATGTAAAGTTGCAAAATGACTGTACAATAAACAGAATTTTTGTTGTGATGAAATGAAACTAATTACTTTGTTTACTATCACTAACAAAAACAATCAGATAAACAAAGTAATTAGTTTCATTTCATCATCATGATTGACTATCACAAAGTAACGGCTTCCACAATCGATTTTTAGAATTTTTGTTAATAATGATAAACGTTATTCCATCGTGTTCACCAGAAAACCTAGTCACTTACAAACCCCTTGTGATTTATATTTACTGGGTGACAAATTAAAGTATGTAGATCACGTTAGGGATCTGGGGGTTGTATTAGATTCCAAACTGTCGTTTGAAATACACATTCAATTACTTGTTCAAAAGGCTCAAAAAATGTTGAGTTTCTTATTAAGAATAACCAAAGGTTTCAAAAATGTCAGATCGCTCACCACCCTATAGAATAGTATTGTTAGATCGATATGAGAACATTCTTCGACAGTTTGGAATCCCTTTTATCATAAATATATTGTCAGAATAGAAAACGTCCAAAAAAATGTATAAATGCTGTAAATTATCCCTTTAATAGGGAAAGACATTTTCATCCATACACTGAAAATTTAAAAATATTTTTCTTATATAAGATAATTAATAATCTCCTTGATTCCGAATATTTAAGTAATCATTTTTTAATCAATGCTAGGTATTAACACCATCAGTAATAGAGAAATATTTGCAATTGGACGCTCTAACTCTAACAATTATTGGTTTAACTACCCGCGGTGTTACCGATCGTACAATATGATCGATGAAAAAAATAATAGTACCAGTTATGACATTTTCTTCTTAAGTTACGCGGTTTTCAGGAAACACATATCACATGTCAAGGATCAGTCTGTTAGTTTTGAATTTGTACCTTGCGTTTTTCTTTTTTTTTCCCTTTTGTAATTTAATTAAATGCACTTACTTGTTCTCATGTTACAATTATTGTTAACTTTTGCCACCTTGTAATAGGGCAGCTGCGACTGTCTGCAGGGGGGCTGTACTCTTTAAATAAATAAAATAAATAAATAAATAAAAAGTATCGAATACTTGATGAATGGTAATGTAAACAATAGTTCGCATGGGCTGAGTTAATTTTCAGTCAGCATTCGGGTAGGGATACGATACCTAATAGAAAATATCGATACTGTACTCGTAAAATTATCGAAACAAAAGTATCCGTACTTCATAGTATCGAGTACTTTTTTTAAAGCCTAATGCCCTCCTTTCAATAGTGTTTATATGGTTCCTTAGATGTGATGGAAAGATTCTAAACAATTGTCATGATAAAAATTGACGTCCTAGTGTACTTTGTTTTAGTACTTTGATTGATTCTCTCGGCTTTATTTGTTGCTAAATTATTTTAACCGCCCCGCATTTCAATAACGTTTATATGGTTCCTTAGATCTTATGTAAAGATTTAAAACAACTTTCATGAACAAATTCAACGTCCTATATTATATCATAGGGATTGCAATCCAGTAATTGTTAAAACGTGTCGAGTTTTTTGCTGAAAAATATTCAAGAATATTCAGAAATACTGATCATTTCGTTCAAATATTGATAAAAGCAAATCATTTTGGACACTCGACATTTCCCAAATTTTTGACATATTTGAACTATTTCACGTTTTTGACATTTTTGACACTTCATATTTTTGACATTTCTTAGCGTTATTGACATGTTTGACATTCTCAGCATTTATTACATGTAGAGGTAAACATTTATTTCTATTTTTTTTGTTATACGTCATATTTTTGTAACAACATGTTTTTTAGTTTTTCATATAGATATTTAATTGTTAATACATTTTATGCTTTGTTAATAAAGGCGATCTATTTAAAAATTTGACCTATTTGGCGTTTTAGACTTCTTGACATTATTGACAGTTGATGTGATTTTAGACATCTTTGACAGTTTTGACGTTTACCGTTATATTTAGCTTTTTATAGGTAATTTGCATATATTGAAATTATTATTACTTTGAAGTCAAAATAAACAAAAACACAACTTCTTTTTCTATTGGTTGCAAATGTCAGACCCATAAAGACGACCAAATTGAAATTTCAAGTCAAGTAAGCCATTAGCAAGGGTTCAATAAAGTTACGCCTGTACTTTCTCAGTGTGCCACCTATTTAGGATCAGATGGAGACTTTTTACTTTGGAACAGAAGTTCTTAGCGAAGAGTCCTTGCCAAGAATTCTCCAACGGAATACAAAAGAGGTGGAAGTCGTTTAACGTTCACAATTTGGGGTAGTAAAAGCCCGTTCGGGACAACTTCTTGTTGTTGTTGTTCGAATAATTGGAGGGACTCGAAAGTTATGTAATTGTTGCTGCGATTTCGGTCCTTTGGAAGAAAGTTTTCAGTGAAATTTATTTGTTTTGTACGTCTTAGTTTATTCTAAAGATAAATGCGATGGAAAAATGGAGACAGTAAACTTTGAGCTGGATAAAATTCGGTATTATCTTTTGGAAATTGTCTGGAAATTAATTAAGAAATTTAATTCCGTATTTAAAGACGTTTTTTCGTCGAATTTTATATTATTAGTAAGTTTCTCAGTTAAAGCTACATCTCATGTTCATATCTGCTTTTGGTACATACAAGATGTTAAATGTGTGTGATATCTATTTTATTATTTCAAGAATTTGTGTCTAACCTCATTATTAGGTACCAGTAATTAATCGTAAGATGTCCAAGAATGGTTAAGTAGTGCCAAATCTGGTTGATGTAGCAGATGGTTCGCAAATGGGATACCTTTTCTTGATATACGTTATAAAGTTTTTTTCGTCACTGTTTGTTTGAACTAATCCAGTTTTTGCTGATATCAGTACCTTTCGTATAAGCACTAGAAATTTTTGATATCTGAATAATTCATTGCCAAATATCACATTAGGCACAAATATTTAAGCGTGACTAAAACATGTCCAAAAATTGGTAAATAGTGTCAAATCTGGTTGATGTACCGATAGTTGAGAACTGGGATACCCTTTTTTAACTTTTGTGATGAAGTTTTTGTAGTCAGTGTTCTAATCTAATCGATTTGATATCAAGCGGTCGGACTGCATAATGATTTTAGTGATATGAATGAAACGAAAAAACTTTACGAATATACTAAAACTAAGAAAAGAAACTGAGAAACTATCTAAGACATGTAAATATAAGTAATTTAGGCGTATGGTAACGGAAAATATAATAAATCTACGAAAATACTACGCAATTTATGTGAAGCAATTAATAGAGAAGATATATTGTAGATAGAATGAACAGAGAGACATGTGACTAGAAGCAAACTATCTATAATAGAAATCTCAATAACACAACGATGCTTCAGTCAAGAAATATATTCAACGAAGACTCAGGCGAACTGCCAGATGAATTAACGTATCCACTGAGACAAATAAAAACCGGTAAATACCAGAAGATAAAGTAATTATTATAAAAGAATAAATTTGAATAATCTAGAAATATTTTAAACAACTGTAATTTTAGATTTGAATTATCAAATCTAAAATTACCCTAGAGTAGGGTCCAACGATTCTTCTATCCTAATTGTGTAAAACATAAGTTAATTCCAATCGCATCTTTAATAAACGACAAGAATATAAACCAGTCGGGCCAACTGACCTCAGAAGACTTGAACATTTCGTTTATCTGGGAGATCTCATAAAATTAGAATGAGATTCACCTGAGCTGTATATTGATCAATCTGCTTTCCATAGTATGCGATTCATGCTTCCTGTCAGTTCCAGAGCTCAACTGTGAACGCTAAAGAAACAATTGATGAACCTGCTGGGTGTGACACAACAATTAATGATTACAGAACAAACATCCCTTGAAACAATAGCGGATCAAGATGAGGAGCAGAACTACTAAAATGGGGGAAAATTTGCAGAAGATGTCTAAGGAATGCAAAGCTGTACGATGTGCAGACTCTATAAAGAGATCAGCAGGTCTGATCAAATAAGAATGAACGACAAAAATTCAAGTCTTTTGCTACCAATAATGTCCTCTATGTCGTTAAAAGATGTTATTTTACTATAAATACATTAAAAGTTGCCAATAGATTGGTTGGATGTTGTAAAATAACTCCTTATCATGTTGGTACAAATAATTATCTAAAACAATAAACAACAACTGTTAAACATATTTCATAACAAAATTTTAAATTTAATTTTACTTGAATGATATTTTTTTAAGTTTGAATTTGTAGTAATCCAATCATTGATTACATGACATGTTGTCTTGTCAAAGATGATGAATCTGTTTATTTTTTTTTTGTTGAAAATAAAATATTGTTATCACGTTTTTTGTATGGATTTGTAACATTGCAAGTAATATACAGATCAGTAATCTAGGGTTTGAGTTAATGACAGTTTTCAATTGACACGATGAAAATTAATCAACTTTATTATGTGCCAAACTTTAAAATACTACGACAAATAATAATATTATAGTAACGTTGGTAAGATTCTCAATTCTTATATTAATTGAACCAATTTGCCAACTTTTGACACATTT
This sequence comes from Octodonta nipae, assembly GCA_034190945.1. Classification (NCBI taxonomy): domain Eukaryota; kingdom Metazoa; phylum Arthropoda; class Insecta; order Coleoptera; family Chrysomelidae; genus Octodonta; species Octodonta nipae. The sequence continues at coordinate 2,997,497 of CM067223.1, forward strand.
TATTCTGTAGGAAACTGGGGGTTCGTAGCAATACAATATTTAATATCTTGGGATTCCCCAAATTTTTATCGCACTTCTGAAATGTATCTACTATCTAAATCCCACTTCTGAAGTGTGGAAAAATCTCGCATATCTTAAAAATAAAGAAATAGAAACTGCAGCAACATTCAAGAAATTAACAAATCAAACATCTCTACGGCCAATTGAAGTATATAACTGATTATTGGAAACACTGTAAAAATCTGTTTAAGAAAATTATGAAGGAGAAATTGGTACCAAGAAAAAAAGAAGTTAATTCCTGATTATTTCCTGTTAAGAGAATCCTCGACAACCTTCTCCAATAATTTAGCTGGCTCTGAGAAAAATCTGAAGCTCAGATGGAATAAATAAACGAAATTGTCTAAAAATTGTTCTAATACAAACTTTTACTTTAATGTATTGAGATGAGTTCTTCACTCATAGATTTCCTAAATACTGACAAATGCAACACTGAGGACTATTTACCCAAAGTAAGCAGGCTCTTCCATATACAACCACGGAAAACTACTGCAGAAATCATTGAGAGAGTCCGTCTTCCGAATAAGGTCAATTATTTCGTGGAGCTCCTGTGGTGCCAACATTTGTTCCAGCACTTGTCGTCATTTTGATGGAGGAATGCGAAATATATGCCCTAAACTGGTGTAGCTTACACAGCGCTGAGTTCAGCAATAGCCAAACTAAAGCAATTAGACATCTATATAAACACCGAACCAATCACTACTCTGCTCAGTTCGGTCATCTAGTATCGCTCAGGGAGTGGACTCCAAACTTTTGTTAGAATTCTTATGAGAACTGGTGGGTTCAGTCCTAGTTTAGAATAGAGATCAACAATGGCAGCTGTTCAAAATCACGCGCTGTTAAGTAATCTTGTAAAATTTTGAGTATAGGTAGTTTACAATAGAGAACATAGAGCTCAACATTTGTGGTAGTTCAAAATCACATTCTATTCAATTATCTCGTAAAATTTAATGTGTAGGTAGTTTAGAAAGAAAAAAGACATCTTAGCATGGAAATCAACAATGGGAGTAGCGCAAATAGCATTATTTTCAGTCATTTAGTAAAATTTGGACTTTTGGTAGTTTAGAATAAAGAAAAGAATTTCAATCTACTTCCTGAACTTCGTTTAAATCACTATATATAAACCAAAATAACCAACATTGACTTATTTAGTTGATAGGCGGTTCTGCTCTTATATTATTGTCTACTTAGTTGAGTTTCAACTTACTAAAAAAGATGAGAAAAGCGGAAGGCATTAAGAATTATAACGAGGAGCGAATAAAGTCCTTGGAAACAGTCTTTCAATATACTTTTCATTGAATAAGATTTTCGCATCATTTCCGGATAAAAATTTCAATTTCGATAACAATAGCCATCCACAAATAAGTTTACGTTGAAAAACTTCCATTTTCAAAACACTCTTCGTTTTTGTTCGTCTTCGACTAATCGGAGCTTCAATTATTTTCACTCAATTAGTTCTCCCTATCGCGAGATTTCATTTTAAGTCCAAGATTAATCATTTTCTTTAGCCCGCCATCGATTTTATAATCAGTTAACTCTATCCTTTAGCGTTTAATTAGAATGGCTTTGGACTAATTGATTAGAAATAATTCGTCTGGGAGAGGTTCTTGTACAGAAGTTAACCCGCACGTGGAAGGACTTGGGAAAGTTCTTGGTATTGGCAGTTCATAGAGCTGCTTAATGAAAATCAGAAGTGGGATTCGATGTCAGAGAAGTAGTCACTCCAGACATTGTAGCGTTCTTTAAGAATAATTCAATTTTTTTTTCACGTACTTGAGTTACAGGAAATTTTCTGTTCACTTATATGAAGTTCACAAATGTATTTGTACATTTGTGAACTTCACATCTGCTATATTGTTGACCTTTGGTTTTGAAAACAATAGGAAATATAGATCGTTGCCCGAACTTTACAGGAAAAATAAGGAGAAACCATTAATATTAATTTTGGGGGGCAAATTATAAAATTAAATAAAAATTTAAAAATATATTTTTTTCAAACGCATCATGTAATATATCAAATAAAAGGTCCCATTCTGAGGAACACAAATATATTTTTTTCATATTCAAAAAAAATTAATTAAAAAGATATTAACGAAAATATACCAAAAATTTTATTTTATATAACACTTGATTTTACAACTCATCAAATTGTCGTATCAGAGAGTATCAAAATTTAAATCAAAATCAATTCTTAAGGTGGGAACTCTAAAAATGTCCTTTAATAAATACAGAACACTACAGTATTTAACGAATAAAAGCTTCTAATTCCAGAGCTTTTTCTTTTCAAACAAATTCTATAAATTACAGTTTTCCACTTTATATGAACTCATTGTTACTTCAAGTTAACGACTTGCAAAACGGCCAACAAGAAATTTATGTGAAAATTTAACGTTGAATAAGACTTATTTGAATTTTATTCAGCTGCACGGTCTTTTGTGAAGTGTAACGTTTTGTTGCACTATACGATAAGTATTACAAACGCTAAATGCTACCAAGCAGCTCCATATCGTATCCCATTGTTTGTCCTTAAATATTCCCATTTGACAACTCTACAATTTCATATAAGTGTCACTCCCAACTTTTTAATTTTTCTCTGTCTTAATTGTCATGAACAACGGGATCTGAAATGTTGAGGAATTTTGAAATATACAGTTTTTTTTCTCTCAATTATGATGTAATTCCCAAAAAGTCCATGAATGCTATGGTTATTATTTAAGTATTTTATAGTAATAAATCACTGCTGCAAAAATGACTAAATATTTTAATTTCATCTGGCGAATTACGCTGTTTCTATTTTTTCACAAAATCTTTCCAATGTTCCCTTAAATCAAGCGCTACTATCATCTAGCTTCACTATGTTATTTAAACTAGCTGTCGCCCAGTGGTCGAAATTTGACCAATTGTGTCAATATCTCTGGCAGGTTAAGTAACCTGAGAATTTTATCGTGACATTCTATCCTAGAACTTAACGGAGAACAGCAATTACACGGAACGGATCCAGATTCGGAACCTCTGTGTGCTGGTTTCATCGAAAATCCTAGATGTCGGTCTTACATCTCGCTTGTACAAATAAGTAACGAAATTCAAGTTTTTTTCAAATATAATTCATAGGACTTTATTTGTGTTCAGATTCGTAATTCTTAATTTAAGACAACAATTCAACCGCTACCCTACATATTTATTTTTTGTAACCTTCCTGTATAGCTATAATTGCACTCAATTCTCTAAAAATCCTCATTATAATAATTCCATCTGATTATATATTTCCACCACCCCGTATATGCAACTATATTATTATTTTATTAGTTGTAATTGCGCTCTACTCTATATTTTAAACACCCTATATAAGCAACTGCTTATGTGCCACCCACAAAAAAAATAATTTCTAACATATCTGGAATCGCCCTGTATAATTATAATATACAACGATTACTTTACCACTAAACAATAACAACGCTTGCATGCCACTTCCAGAAGTACATGCTTTAAGTATATAACAGCTTTGGTCCCTCTATATATAATTACTCAATGTTTCGAGTCTGGCGGCGGCGGCACATTCAGTTGTTTGGCATTGACATTATGGACGTAAATAATGAATTTTTATTATATTTCATTTAATGAATGAACCAATGACCTGCACTGAAGGTCGTCAGTAGCTACTAAACAAAACAAAAATGAAGAAAATCGGTTAAGATACAGAGGAGAAAATGATACCTAATCGTTTTGTCTTTGCCTATTTATATATAGATGTGGTTGGTGGCATTCTTTTTTTGTTTGGGTAGATAATTTAAAGATATGTTCAAGTCTGACTGACAGAGCAAGATAACACAAGTGACACGATCTTAACGTCATTAATAATTATTAATGAAGTTAATAATTGCTTACATATTCTGTAAATATAATGTCATGTTCTCTATGATTTTACTGTCCTCTAAGAACAAATTCCTAATTTGTTTAATGTGGGGCATTCTAGGTGTTTTGTGGCCATGGAGCAGTACATTGACCATATGACTACCAATTAAAACCATTTTGAATGAGTTCTCTACCATTAATACAAGGCGATAATATTTTCTGGTTGGATTTTGAACATTGTTTCAATATTCTCGTAATGTTGACCTTTTGGCCAAAACTTCTGAATATTTACAATCATCTTGCGACCCAATTGGGTCATTTGAAATGCTAACGTCTGTTATTTGTGACGCATTTGATAGCGAGATTACAAAAACATATCCTTGCATCTCTTTTTCGCACTCCTTCATGTGAGAATAAAACCTGAAATTTTATTTCAAACCTACCCACTAAAGTGCAATTTCTACATTACGTTTTCTCAGCGGATCCTCGGGTGCTTATCAGGCGAAAAATCTGCAAACGACATCAGCGGTTGCGGTGATAATAAACATCTCAGCATATGAGAATTTGCGGGAGGAAGTGATGCGTAGGATTCCAAACGAGAAAAATCTTTAAATCTGGTGAAAAGGTAAGAGGGAAAATATCATTCTGACATGGAAGCTAAATGGTTACCAACTACACTCCATTTAAAGCATTTTGAGGAGGAAATATGCTTTTGTTGTGGAATCTTAGTCAATAATGGAAACACATTATATTAGATTTCTTTAAAATGCGTTTAAAGGAAATATCTTTTGTAGTAAAATTGCGAAATTTATCATATTATGAAATGACGAAGCGTAATACCAACGTTGTAAAATATGGTAAATAGTCCAGATTATGACTAACTCTTTGGAGTTTCTTTTTATTTTAGAAACTGTGTATACGCGTGGGTTGGAACATATTCAATTAAAATTCAGGTGTTGGTTTTTTGGAAAAACGCTCGGACACGTCGTTTTTTTGGATTGCGGTTTTTCTGATGATAAACTCATTTATACAGGGTGGGCCATAAATAAATGGCGACCATCAACTTCATTTTTTGAAATGGAAACATTTGTTTTTTTATTTTATTCTGCATTGAATTCTAAGTATTTTTCATGTACAGTATCCTATACCGAAAATTAACAGTTACATCACAAAAACCGCAGCCAAAAAAAAACCGACGTATCCGAGCGTTTTTCCAAAAAACCAACAGCTGAATGTTAAGTGAATTTGTTCCAACCCACGCGTCCTCACTGTATAAACAGTTACTTAACCACTTCACTATACGTAATCCTTTTCCAGACTATCAATCAGAGGTTTAGTAGGGGCCATAGCACCACAATAACGTTATTGAAATGCGGACAACCACATAAGCACTATTCTGGCTAGAATCGACCTCTCAGAAGCATTTGACATGAAAACCGTTGGATTCTAATAAGCATTAGCTGATGTTTATTTCAATTTGTTCGCGTCATACCTCCAGATAGAAGGAAAATTGTCAAAATACTTCAAGGTAGTTGTAGTATACGGTTTGTGCCACCTGGGGTACCTCAAGGATCGATTTTGGGTCCGTTACTTTGCCTTGACTATAACTTGGATTTACCTAGATGCTTGGAGCACTGTACAGTGCAAACTATGTTACTCTTTTTGATATTCTCCATCTGAAGGAAGTTTAATATAGAATTCAAATGTACATAATTTGTATGTTGTTAATCTCAAGAAGTCTATATCTATAAAGATGAAGTAAAGATGCAGCAACTGAGCACTTGACTAAGTGACACCAATCGTGGGGCACGAATACCTTATACTTTTGGCAATTGTTTTGGTCTGTGCTCGGGCACAAACCAATGGGGGACTGCAAAGAGTACGTAGCGCAACAACGGGTTGGCTTGGTCAAGAATTGGTCTTAACCGATCCCTCTTCCTAGGTAAAGGGCCGCTTGACGCCCCCCCCCCCCTCCACTTTTCTGCTACGTCATTAAACCACGCCTATAGGCCAGAATGCGGCATATTAGTAGGCTAATGTGCTAATTTCGAATTTAATTTTTGTTCTTGTCAACGCAGTTAACTTTGCTGCTAGGCCAAATTGAAGGCGAAACATTTGTTGTGAATTGGGGGCTTAAGTACAGAAGTAAGCGTTGAGAAAGGTAGATGTCAACTATGTGAGGGTGCACAGAGTATTGGTTAAATTGTTGGAAAAGAATATTGGTATTCGATTCAAACGGGCTAAATGGTTATTTAAGTGAATATGTATATTAAAGTGAATTTGACGTGGAATATCTTTCACCGGCTTAAAAGTTGAATGTTAGTGCCTTAATGGTCGGAAAGTTTGATGAATATTTATTTGTTGTTGGTTCATATAGACTAAATTTTGGAGATAATCATCTTGAGGCCGTTTTTTTTTTCTACAAACAGTTTCCTTGTTGTATAGTTAAGCAAAGTATAGAGTGCAAAGTATGTTCATATTTAAGGGGTGCCCAAATTGCCCATTGCTTCTAATGGTTTCTTTTACTGACACATTTTCTAAATTTTTAAAGAGGGTAGGAAACAGATAACTTCTTTTTCCTCAGTCGTTTGCATTTGTGAATTTCTGCCATTTTTATAAAATGATTAATCCTGCTATATATCCGTTATACAATATCATTTCGCTTAGATCCTATTTAGATCTCGCCAAGTGTAAAATAAATGAAAAATATAGAATTTTTCTGCTTTTCGAAACGAATTTTAAGCCGGATGCCTTGTACGACCATATTCCAACGATTTTTCAACTATTCTGAACACGTGTGATAGAATTGAGAAAATCAAATAGTAAATTGGAATGTGCTTCCGATGGATTTACCAGGATACGAAAATAATCTCACAGAATGTTGGAAAATCTTAAACATTTAAGTTTTTGTTGGCACATACGTAAAAGACAGTTTATAAATGAGCTTGAAATTGAATTTCTATGGAACTAAATCTCGTTAAGTTGATTTCAAAGAAAGACCGCTTCCCAATCAAACAACAAGAAAAATGCTATACGATATCTGGCTACAAATAGCGATACTGTTGAATGATTTTTAATTATTAAATTAAATTGAGCTCGTCTCGAACTCTTTGCCAAACTCAGTTGGTACGACTACTATCTGTACTACAGACCTGTGGACAGAAAATTCTACAAACACATATAAGATACTGAAATAGCATTTTTTATTGTTTTTACCCATATACAAAATAGCACTGAAACACCCAAAACAGTTCAAATAATGATGATCAACATTCATGACAAAATTAAAACAGAGCTGGTCTAATGAACAGTAAGAGCTCAGTAAATCATCAGTGTACAATGCCTAGGTGTTTGTCTTATTTTTATAACGGCAAGGAGTCTTTACTATTTTCAACCCTTTTAAATGTAAACAGACAGGTCCATTTATACTGGTAGTCATTTGGGTTCATCGTATGTACGGTTGTTGTTTTTCACTGCAAATTATACCTTAAGAACAGACTAAAGTCACATGGTTTTAGGTTAGGTGAATATGGCGGACGGTTCAAATTTGTATCTTAGAATTGTGCCTTTTTAATCCGTAGTTTCTTAGCCATTGACAAAGGGGTCTGACCTAGACCCCGAAACGTTTGGAATATACAGCAATTTTCTTTAAACTCTGGTGTTATTTCCCAACAAGGAATTAGACATTACTATTGGGAACAGACAAAAGTCACATAGTGTTAGGTTAGGTGATTTAGGCGGACGATCCACATTTGGATATTACAGTTGGCCAGAAATGCTATCTTTGGAAGGTTCCTGAAAATATTTAGCCTCGACTTATATATAGTGGGGCACTTTTTGAAAAAAAAATGATAATCCAACACTTTACCTCAGTTACTTAAGCACGAAGACTAGGAGATAACTCTCTACATTGTGATCAACCAGATTTCCGATGTATAGTATTCAGCTACCAGTGTGAAGTCGTTTTCAGTTACTGTACTAGTTGTGTGTGATGTTTTGAATATCTGCTGAGAAATACAAGTTTTCCCTGTTTGTCAAACAACATTGTCCATTTGCCGACTGTTTTCTTTGTTCTATTCATTGTTAGTTACCATTTCACAAAATCCTTCGTATACCTTGGGCAAATGGTTGTTTTTAATGGACACATTTTCCTTCCAGCCATTCCCGAGCTTGAACGCTATTTTCTCCCCTTAAAACACCGTGTTTAACACACTAGACTCGTTTTTACACTTTTGAAGGTTGGTACTACTATAAAACAAAAACGGCATGATACCGCTGGCGCCATCTATCTTTCAGTCCAGGAATTTATTGACCCATGTAGTATTGAGTATCTGTTCATAAAAGAGCTACAAGAAATAATCACACTTTCATGGTTGGCACTTAGCTATATGCAAAGTTATAAGTTATAATTAAAGACAACAAGAGGGGTTTGTTAGATGCCAATTAATTACCTACCGATCCAGCACATTTTTGAACTTGGTGCCAAGCAATTACCAATTCAAAATCTTGTTTGGAAATATAAAATCTAATACAAGTTTGATAAATTAGTATCTATATATAAATAGGCAAAGACAAAACGATTAGGTACCATTTTCTCCTCTGTCTCTCAACCGATTTTCTTCATTTTTGTTTTGTTTAGTAGCTACTGACGACCTTCAGTGCAGATTGCTAATATTAATTTATATTATTGGTTCATTCATTAAATAAAATATAATAAAAATTAATTATTTACGTCCATAATGTCAACGTCAAACAACTGAATATGCCGCCGCCGCCAGACTCAAAACATTTAGTAATTATATATAGAGGGCCCAATGCTGTTATATACTTAGAGCATGTACTTCTGGAAGTGGCATGCAAGGGTTGTTATTGTTTAGTGGTAAAGTAATCATTGTATATTATAATTATACAGGGCGATTCTAGATATGTTAGAAATCATTTTTTTCGTGGGTGGCACATAAGCAGTTACATATATAGGGTGTTTAAAATATAGAGTACAGTGCAATTATAACTAATAAAATAATTATATAGAAGGCGCACTATTACTACACTATTACTTATTACTTATTTGCAGAAGCTAGATGTAAGACCGACATCTAGGATTTTCGAGGAAACTATCACACAGAGGTTCCGAATCTGGATCCGTTCCGTGTAATTGCTGTTCTCCCTAAAGTCTTAGGATAGAATGTCACTATAAAATTTTCAGGTTACTTAACCTGTCAGAGATATTGACACAATTGGTCGAATTTCGACCACTGGGCGACAGCTAGTATATATAAAAAATACATGCTTTAAATTTACTTTAAAAATATACTGAAGGGGTAGGTGATTAATTATTAATCTGTATTTATTATTTCAGTGTAAGAGAGTAGTTATTGTGTAGTGTTTTGTTTTTTTTTAATTGTTTTCGGTTCTTTTTTAAAGTCGGTTAGATTTTTTTCTCGGTGTTTTTCATCTTATTTGATAATTTGAAACAGTTATTTCCAAGTTAGATTCATAAATTTTGCTGTTCCCATTCAAAGAAAATCATCCCTACTTCTATGACATCCCGTCAAGTCGCAAAGTTATTTCCATTAAATTCTTTCTTTCTCTGCTTACAGTTTTTTTTTGTTGTAACTTCCGCAAGCTTTTTTGGACGGTAATTGGAAGATGGGGATTCGTTCTAACTTTATTTCTCTTTTGTTTCAGAAATCAAGCAGCGAATGTTTCAGCGTCAACTTCGAAGTAGGCGACGAGAACACGTGGGATAATGAGCTGTTTTTCCCTGCACAACGTGGGATTACGTTGTAGTAAGTTCTTCATTTAATTTTGATTCGTTTAAATATAGTTTTGGCGTAATCGCATTTTTTAGATCTTAAGGCTTTTGAAGTCGATTTATCATCAGTTTTCTTAAATTTATAGCGGAACTATTTTTACCCCAGTCAATAGAGAAGTTATAAGGAATCAGATTACCTTTACAATGAGCATTTACAAGTCCCTATCGGAGGATTTTTGCTGAGAAAATCCAAGAAAAAACGTTAAAAAATTACTTTTAAAAAATATACAGGTTGAGTTTTTTTTTGATGAACTAGCGGAGACAGAGCAATGCAATGGTTAATTTGGGAAAGATTTGCAGTTTTACTGGCCCAATTTAATGACACTTTCGGATTTTTATAAAAAGTTATGACTTACTAGATATTTTGAAAAAATGAAATTCTGTCGAATTAGTCAAATACCTCTAGCTCCTTTGTTTTTGATTTTATAAAAAAAGTGTAAATATCAAAATTGAAGAGAATTGTATCCTGAATATGATTGTCATATCTTCGTTTGTGTGACAGCTCTCGTTTTCGGGATATGTCACAAACTTATCTTTTTTTAATGGAAACCATAGTTGGGTATTACCCCAAAAAATCGGACATTTTTAGAGCTTTTCAACGATATAATACTTGATATAGTTATTCATAAAAATAACGGAGTTATGGATGCTTTTCTGTCTTATTTTCACTTTTAACGTAGATAGCCATAAAAAGATTGTTTTCACTTTGACGTTTCCTCATTTGAGAGTAATTCCATTAGTAGTGCTGAACTGACAGTCGATATTGACAAGTTTTCGTGATAAAATGGAATATTTTAACGAAGAAAAACTGAATATGGTGGAATGTTATATCATATGCCATAAAAATTCAGTTCGTGCAGCTGAGGAATAGTTTCATAGATATTTTAATCGTCGTCAATCTGCTTATGTACATTTAAAATACTTTACGATAGTTTACGCAGATATGGATCTTTTACTAAACCTAAAAGCAACTAATAAATAGTTATACATCGTTCATTATGTATAACAAACAGAACAAGTATTAAAAATCAAATATCTATCTTAAAATTAATTTTAGACATTATTATTTATTACCTTATTGATATAACTGTTCAAATTGTTGTCCATTTTCCCTAACACATAATTGGCAAACCTTTCCATCTCGCATGAATCAATTTAAAATTATTATAGAATTCCGCCTTTCGGAACAATATTTTATCTAGTGAGCGCTGGAGAGAAAAACGCAAATCTGATTGTTAGTAACTATTGTGTTTTATCGTGTTTGAGTTTACAAGATCATTATATAAATAATTATTCGTGAGTTTGCTGGTTGATAATTGATAATGGCTGGAAGAGAATTCGTTTTTCAAAATAACAAAAAATACGATATGATACAATGTTTAAATCAATGTTATGAGAATGTTGAAGAAGCTTTAGAATTATATTTCCACAGGTATAAAGTACGAGTATTTTACCATAAGATATTTCATGAAATCGCGTTTTTAAAACTTTCAGATATCCAGAGAGGCATCAACCTAGTCAAGCAACTATATTTAGACTAAAGAATAATTTACTAAGTTTTGGTGCATATTCTAAACCTCGATCAAAGGTGTATAACAAAGAAAATCGAGAAATGAATGAAATAAATGTGTTAGCTAGCATTCATGCCTATCCCCAGACTTCTTGTGCGAAATTAGAAAATTACACTGGAGTTTCTCAATCACGGGTCCAAAGAATTTTAAAAAAATATAAATTTAAACCTTACAAAGTCAATATTGCCCAGCACTTATATTCTGGTGATGCAGAAAGACGGTTAAATTTTTGCAATTGGTTTTTAGATCAAACCCGAAGGGACAATGATTTTGTAAGGAAAGTTATTTGGTCAGACGAATCTCATATAAGCAGTGCTGGTATATTTAACAGGCAGAATACAAGATACTGGTATGATGAGAACCTGCACTTAATTTTTGAGCGACAACAGCAGGGTCGATTTGGTTTTAATGTAGCCTGTTTCATACTGGGGACAAAAATAAAGTACCGCTTTTTTGAAGGAACCCTTACAGCCAATAGGTACTTGACAATCCTAGAAGACTTATTACCCGAAATATTGGAAAATGTTCCCCTCGCCTGTCGCAATTCTATACACTTTCAACAAGATGGCGCCCCTGCCCACAATTCTATATTAATTGAGCGCTTTTTAGAAAATAATTTTCAAGGATAGGAACACATGGACCAATTAGGTGGCCTCCAAGATCACTCGATTCATCTATATTGGACTTTTTTTGTGGGGTTATTTGAAAAATAAAATATATACCAACAGACACAACTGTCGCGAAGAACTTCGTGCCGCAACGGAGGCAGCTTTTCGGGATTTACAAAGGCGACCTTTTATAATTTTAAATGCACTCAGGCGTATTGAAAAGGTTTGCCAATTATGTGTTAGGGAAAATGGACAACAATTTGAACAGTTAAATCAATAAGGTAATAAATAATGTCCAAAATTAATTTTAAGATAGATATTTGATTTGTAATACTTGTTCTGTTTGTTATACATAATGAACGATGTATAACTATTTATTAGTTGCTTTTAGGTACCTAAATTTCGTCTTTCATGTTATTGAATTATTGTTAACATTATTTTTCGTTGCTGATAAACTCCTATAAAAAATCTCAAATGGAATTATTTGTTTGATTCTTCCTTTAAATGGAAAATGCTTGGCCTACTAGCAAAAAACTCAGCTTTTTAGTGTTTTTTAGCATTTCTAATAATATCATGTTTATTGTATTATACATTATTTTAAAGGGAAAAAAATAACGAATTCAATGAAATAATAAAATACAGGGTTTTCCATTTAAAAATATATAATGTTGTGTAGTATCTTCAAAACCATACTCGGAAAAAAAAATTGAATACTCCACTGGATTCTATGCAAAATTTTCTATTAGACGTAGTTCTTAGCGCAAGAGTATTTCTAATAACTTCGTAGATATAGAAGGGGTCCAAAAAGTATAAATTATCAAAATCGCCCTGTATCTTATAAATTGAAACACTAATGCAAAATCTGATATGGCCATCTTGAATTTCACAAAAAAGTAGAACAGGTATGTGAAAACCGCAAGACTCTATCTTCAATAACAACCGAGTAACCTGGCAATCTCAACCAAAATGGGATGCACTGTGCAGAAAAAAAGTAGTAAAAGATCAGAAAGAACACGTTATCCCTGAAAAAGTGCCACCTTGTAGATTTTCATGCCCATTTCTGTGATCTCATTATGATGCCTTCATAGATGCATGAATGCTACAAATCTGAACTAAATATCTCGAAAACTTTAGTAGATATGTTCCTAGGACATCAAATAACTCGAGGAAGCACATCTTGCAATCTTTCGCACTTATTTATTCACACCCTGAATGAGTTGAACTGCATGAAAATTGAATTAAAATAATCGTTCGGGAGCTGCATAGTTGCATCAACACCATTAAATCTGATATGAAGCTCGTGTAATTTTGTTAATGCCTTGCATGAAGATTTTCTAAAAATGTGAAAACAGCTGCATCATCATCACGCATTCAGATGATACGCTGTGCATTCATCTATATAGATATCCGGCCAAATTATATTTATGAACAAACTGCACCGGAAATATGACGGCATTCAGAAAGAACATGTGCTCGCTGTAGCTCCTAATTAACTTTCAATCGAGTTAGAAATATGAAGCGGAAAAATACTATTAGATGAATTTTCTTGGAAAACTACGTCGAAATGGAGGTTCTTTCTTGGACGCTGCATTGTGGTATTGTGCATAAGAGTTCAGAAATAGAATTCAAAAGATCGTTATTTTAGTTGGGATTGACAGCGCGTTCATAACAATCTACCATTTTAAAATCAAACTTGTGACGATTCTGTGAAAATTTTCTTTACATTAGTTTTCGTGATATAGATATAATGAAAATGTTGAAAATCAAAACTGACAGAAAGAATTTGAATCATTTATCATCATCATGGATTCTGTGAAAAGGGATCCGAAGTGGTCTCATATTTTTTCAAGGACATAGCTTATTATACCGTTTTTTTAAAATTGGCAAAAACTTTTTAACCGACTGTCTTATACAGGACTTTCATTTCAAAACTAGCCACCCAAAATAACTTTTAAAATATCTTTAAAAGAAACTTACAAAAAAAACTCGTTAATTTAAGTACAAGGAAATTCTAAGACTAATATTATATTAATAATGTAAATACATAATTACCGAACAACAAAAGGGATGCGCGAAATACTCGATGGCGTGCAAAGAACAACTAGTATTTGATTCCGTGGTCTGCAATCAAGCCCACGCCAAACGACGAAATCTCTACATGGCATATGTGGACTACAAAAAGGCCTTTGATTCAGTTCCACATGATTGGCTCATTCAGGTGCTGAAACTCTATAAAGTAAATAATTGTATTGTTAACTTTTTAGAATATGTCATGACTACCTGGCAAACCAAAATCTTTCTGAATGAAGCCGACTGTTCGATACAAACCGACTCAATCCCAATCGGAAGGGGATATTCCAGGGAGACTCTCTTAGCCCGCTGTGGTTCTGCCTTGCCATGAACCCACTCTCAAACAAACTGAACGCGACTAACTTTGGGTTCAGTCTCAAACACAACAACGTACAAGCATTAAAGATAAAACATTTGTTATACATGGACTACTTAAAGTTCATGGCAGCTACGAAACAACAGCTGGTACATATAAATGACGTCAACCAAGATTATGTCGACAGTTCAACGTCGAACTACTGATTGATCTCTGGTAATATGTTTCCTGAAACGGAAGGCTTTATATTGGCAATCCAAGATCAAGTAATTCCAACTAAGAACTATCTAAAGTACATCGTTAAAGACCCTTCAACAACGACCGATGCATGGTTGCCAAACATGTGAATCTATCCAGCATATCACAGGAGATTGTCAAGCGTTCGCTGCAACTGAATACAAAGAACGACACGATGCTGTGGCAAAAATACTGCACCAGGAACTAGCGCTGAAACTTGAGCTATCACAGTCGGTAAGAACACCCTACTATATATACAAACCAGAATCTATTTTAGAAAATAACAACTACGAGCTGTACTGTTGCTCACAATAGACCAGATATAATTTTGGTAGATAAAGTCTCTAGAAAAACAACCTTAATTGACATAGCAATCCATAACAACAATAATATAAATATTAAGCAGGCTGAAAAAATAGCCAAATATGGGGATTTCAAATACACAGGCAATGGGACATGAACAACACTCGAAGGGTACCAATTGTTATGTCAACAACAGGAGTAGTCCCAAAACATCTATTAAACAATTTGAAATACCTTGGCCTGGACGAATATCTTTACCAACTGATGCGAAAAGCCATCCTGTTAGGAACAGCCCGCACGGTCAGAAAATTCATGAGGAACTGCAGCCACGATGCCAACTACGGGCCTGATAACCTGGCAAGGGCTCCCACAGAGCTAAACCCTTTTGATATGTAGTATATCTGGGGTTTAGTGAATTTTGTGATGCGATACATTGTAGGGTCAAGTCGAAATGTAAATAATAATTATTTTAATTTGAAAGTTTACAATGGCATTACTCTATAAAAAATAATATGAATTTAAAAAATGGAGTATCAAAAGATTGGCAAAAAGAGACCTTTAAAATAGGTATCTCATGATACCCCTTTGTATTTAAACTTTTAAAAGTGATGTTGATTGAAACTGTAGGATGACCGATACACGTATATATTTTCTTGTTATTATTAATTAGTATAAACAAAGTGAATTAAATCGTATGTTAAGTGGATTATTAATTAATACAACCTAATTACTATATTTTAAATAGCAAAACACTAGTTAAATTACATTAAGTTAGGACTTAACAAATTTTCCACTTAGTTCGTTAAGGAAGTAATTAACTAAATACACGTATTAAACTTTTGAATTAAATTTGTTTGTTGGTACACCTGTTTTTGCGAGAGAAACTACTAAAACACCGGCACGCGAATAAACCTCTAACATGAATTAACCAAACCCGCCATTATTTAAAAATTAAATCCAACCACTCGAACACAAACAGAACACACAAACTGCACGACTCTTAAAATTTTCACGAACTCCATTTCCGGGTACAGTCCTCTGTTTCATCTCCATAAATATTGAATGAGCAAGCTTTTACTCTAATAAGGTTTATCGTCGAAGCCCTAAGCAAAACGGAGTTGCATAAACGCGTGTGTACACCTTCAGGGACAGCATCATCGCTTTGGCGATTATTAACGTGAAAGCTAACGTCTCCAGTGCGGTTACACGACGTTTCTCCCCCTTTAGTGTCACCGTCATCATTATCGTCAATGTCGGATCTAGGCGGCGATGGAAGAAGGGGACCGAAGCGGGTAAAGGGAGCAGACGACGCGTGATTTGTTAAATCAAGCCGTTTGTGTGTAAGCGTAATCGAAATTTGATGATGACGTCGTTTGTTGAAATTGGATTAGAGTTTTTTGCGGGTTTGGGAAGTTAATTCAAGATGAAATTACAGTAAAAGGTTGTAGGGGAGACGTTCTGTGACGTCTCGATCGCATTTTGTTATTGGTTGCTGTTTAAGAAGGAAAATGTTGAGTGTTTATAGTTGTAAATATTTTTTAATTTTAAATAGAGATAATTGAGATGTTTTAGCAATTTTTAATCCGCCCATGATTTAAACATATTTTGAACAGGATACATATATGGGTTTATGTGTCCAGTTGCCTATATTTTCATTCAACTTTACTAAAACAATAACAAAATCTAAAAAAAAATCGAAAGAAAATCAGAAGCTGCAGATTTAGAAGGAAGCTCGATAAACATTCAAAAAATTTCAAATAACTTAAAAACTCAAAAAATAGAATTTTTATTCTGTTCAAAGAATTTTAAAAAATCCGAAAATTAAAAAAAAATACTTTAAACCTCAGGAAAATTCAAACAATTAAAAAAAAATTAAAAAGTCGCAGTATTTTAAAAAATTCGACCAATTGTGTCAATATCTCTGGCAGGTTAAGTAACCTGAAAATTTTATCGTGACATTCTATCCTAGGACTTTAGGGAGAACAGCAATTACACGGAACGGTTCCAGATTCGGAAGCTCTGTGTTATAGTTTCCCCGAAAATCCTAGATGTCGGTCTTACATCTACTTCTCCAAATAAGTATCGAAATTCAAGTTTTTTCAGGTATAATTCATAAGACTTTATTTGTGTTCAATTTCGTAATTCTTAATTTAAGATGACAACAATTCAATCGCTAATGGGCTACCCTACATATTTATTTTTTCTAACCTCCCTATATAGCTATAATTGCATTCAAATCTCTAACATTTATTAAAATCCTCATTATAATAATTATATCTCATTACATATTTCCACCACCCTGTATATGCAACTGCTCATGGACCACGCATAATATTTTTTAACATTTTTGAACCACCCGGTAAACCATTCTGTATATTCCACTGCCTATGAGCCACCATATTTACTCTTTTTGTTTATGAAATTTTTAACAATCTTCTGTAACTATAATTCTACTCCGACCTATATTTCATTCATCATATATATGGAACTCTTCGTGGGCTACTCTATAAATCATTTCCTTTTGTAACATTTTTTATCAGCATCCTGTATATCCATAAAACAACTCAAAAATGACAAAAAATTCCGAGGAACTCACAAAGAAAATTTTAATTCAAAATAATCAAGCAAATATAAAAAATCTAGTAAAGTCAAAACAAAACATTGCTAACTCAATAAATCCAAAGAATAAGAAAGCTAAAAAACAGATTATTTAGAAACCCCAAAGATGTGCCAAAGTATTTGAAAATATTCAAAAGTACTTAAAAAATTAAAAAGTTAAAAAAACTCAAAAATTTAAAAAAGTTCAAAAATTTCAAAGTAGCTCAAGAAAAAAATTCAAATACGTTAGGAACACACAAAAAAATCGAAGATATTGATAAATTTAAATTGAAACTTATTTTTAAAAAGTCAAAAACTCTGAGTGGTATTTTTACTATCAGAACTCGTCTATAAATATGTTAGATTACATTGATAGCAAATCCAAAGCGGCAATTTGTGAATAATAAATATTATATTTTTTCAATTTTATTTTAGTATATTAAATAAATAAATTTATTCAATATGTAGCCACAGAATACATTAAACAGTAATTATTAAACAGTAATTATTATTACATGCTATAGTTATATCTCTATTTATTGTTAAATAACCAACAATCAAGTTTGATGGAGTTGTAGATAAGATACCATGCAAGATTTTAGGTTTGCTCAAAAATATACTAGATAGGTAGGTATTTAATTTGTATACAATGCACACATTTTGTCGTTTGCATTTTTAACTTTGTGTGTAGTTACGTAACAACAGTGAATGGCCTGTTTATTCTATAGTTTTATTTATTTATTGATTTAACAATATTACGATACAATACAATGTATTGTAATTCATAAAGAGGTACACACAGGTACCTGTACATAGGATCTGGTGTGCTAAAATCTATATTAAATCTAAACAGTAAAAATTAATATTAGAACACTATAAGAATATTAATAAGGATTTCTTTAGATTATTATATGTTTCTATGTCATACTATGATAATTCCTTATCTATATATAAATAGGCAAAGACAAAACGATTAGGTACCACTTTCTCCTCTGCCTCTCAACCGATTTTCTTCATTTTTGTTTTGTTTAGTAGCTACTGACGACCTTCAGTGCAGAATGCTAATCTTATTTTATAATATTGGTTCATTCATTAAATAAAATATAATAAAAAATTATTATTTACGTCCATAATGTCAATGCCAAACAACTGAATGTGCCGCCGCCGCCAGACTCAAAACATTGAGTAATTATATATAGAGAGACCAATGCTGTTATATTACTTAGAGCATGTACTTCTGGAAGTGGCATGCAAGCGTTGTTATTGTTTAGTGGTAAAGTAATCGTTGTATATTATAATTATACAGGACGATTCCAGATATGTTAGAAATCAATTTTTTCGTGGGTGGCACATAAGCAGTTGCATATATAGGGTGTTTTAAATATAGAGTAGAGTGCAATTATAACTAATAAAATAATTATATAGGGAAGCCCATTAGCGGTTCAATTTACAGGGTTCTTGGAATACAAGGTGCAGTAGAATTACAGTTCTACAGGGTGGTGCAAAAAATATTATACATTGATTCATATACCGGGTGACGGAAATGGAAATGCAACATTTCGTAACCCATAAGCAGTTGTATATATAGGGAAGATGAAATATAGGGTTAGAGAAATTATACATATACAGGATGATGATAAAAAATGTTAGAAAAGGAAATGATTTATAGAGTAGCCCACGAAGAGTTCCATATATATAATAATTGAAATATAGGTGGGAGTAGAATTATAGTTACAGAAGGTAATTAAAAATTTCATAAACAAAAAGAGTAAATACGGTGGCTCATAGGCAGTGGCATATACAGAATGGTTTACCCGGTGGTTCAAAAATGTTAAAAAATATTATGCATGGTCCATGAGCAGTTGCATATACAGGGTGGTGGAAATATATAATGAGATGGAATTATTATAATGAGGATTTTAATAAATGAGTGCAATTGTAGTTATACAGGGAGGTTAGAAAAAATAAATATGTAGAGTAGCCCATTAGCCGTTGCAGATCGACATCTAGGATTTTCGAGGAAACTATCACACAGAGGTTCCAAATATGGATCCGTCCGTGTAATTGCTGTTCTCCCTAAAGTCCTAGGATAGGCACAATTGGTCGAATTTCGACCACTGGGTGACAGCTAGTCTATATATAAATAGGCAAAGACAAAACGATTAGGTACCATTTTCTCCTGTGTCTGTCAACCGATTTTTTTCATTTTTGTTTTGTTAAGTAGCTACTGACGACCTTCAGTGCAGAATGCTAATATTAATTTATAATATTGGTTCATCCATTAAAAAAAATATAATAAAAATTCATTATTTACGTCCATACTGTCAAGGCCAAACAATCTTAACTATTTTTTTGGAAAACTGTTTTTTTCCAAGTCGTCTTTAGTCGCGTACAAAGATTATTTCTATCGTGACTCAAATTCACAACAATAGAAAAAACAATGAGAGATAATCGACCTTTGGGAAATCCAAAAAATATGACTCCACCGAAGTCATTCTTTCTGAAAGAACAAAGACCAGATCAAATACACACGGGCGCGATTGTATGCGTTTCCCCCAGCCAATACGAGACGGTGAAAGCCCGATACCAGAAACGCCCGACCGCAATTCAAAGGCAAAGTAAAAGATATATATAATGCATTAAATTGCCATTTTTCATTTCATTTATCTGGGGGAGAGCAAAGCTAGACGGCATAAAGTTTTATATTGTCTCTGGGAAAAATACGGCACATCAAAAGTGATTTATCTCGAAAGAACGAAACTCTCTGCTCCGATGAAATCGAATAGAAGGCGACAGAACAACAAATGGTATTACAGAGCGATAAGTATGAATATGAAATGAGTTCTGAGAACACACTTTGTTATTCTTAGGAGATGTGTGCCTGTGCATTTCATTTTTATGCTACCAATACCAAAATTCTCTAAAAATAATACAGATTTCTGAAGGTCCATGTTTTCGTACATAGATAATAAGAAGAAATATCATTAAAATCAAACTCCTCACTCCTAAGGTTCGTCTGTGATTAGCTTCTTACAGTTTTTACTGAGCTTATTCTACATGTTTTATTGCAAGATTGTCCATCTTTTCTACAGCAACAAGTTGTTCAGCATGGTTTTAGAAATTAAATATTCTTCCAGTGTAGGCATATTTAACGCCCTGATTGTGAATATGCTGTGTTGTTAATTACACAGTTGGGCGAAAATCTGTCTTGCTTCTAGGCTGCATCTGAGATTGTAAGTAGGTAATTCATTTGAATTCGTTTATTCACAGCCTTAACTGTTGGAACTAGTGAATGACAGTTTTAGAACACTGAATTCAGTTATGATTGTAAAAAACGGCGATGTTCGATGTTCCTTTGCCACTGCTTTCTGTTTTCACAATCCAAATTTTTGTAGTTTTTGATAATTTTAAAATTTTTGAAATTCATGAATTTTGAATTTTTGAAGTTTTTGAAATTTTTCAAAATATTTGGAATTTTTTGAAATTTGAAGTTTATGAAATTTTTAAAATTTTTGAACTTGAAATTTTTGAACTTGAAATTTTTAAAATTTTTGAAATTTTTTTAATATTTGAAATTTTTGAAATTCTTGAAAATTTTGTAGTTTTTGAAATTATTGAAAGTTTTAAATATTTTAAAATTTTTGGAATTTTTAAAATTTTTGGAATTTTTAAAATTTTTGAAGTTTTTGAAATACTTGAAATTTTTGGAATTTTTAAAATTTTTGATAATATTGAAACTTGAAAATTTTTGAAATTTTTGAAGTTTTGATATATTTAAAAATTTTGAATGTTTTTGAATGAAATATTTGGAATTTTTTGAAATTCGAGAAATTTTTAAAATTCATGAAATTTTTAAAATTTTAAATTTTTAACATTTTTTAAATTTTAAAAATATTTGAAATTATAAAATTTATAAAATTTTTAAAATTTTTGAAATTCTTGAAATTTTTTAGTTTCCGAAATTATTGAAAGTTTTAATTTTTTTTTAAAATTTTTGGGATTTTTGAAATTTTTGAAGTTTTTAAAATATTTGAAATTTTTGGAATTTTCGAAATTTTTGAAAATATTGGAACTTGAAAATTTTTGAAATTTTTGAAGTTTTTGATATTTTTAAAATTTTTGAAATTCATGAATTTTTGAAATTTTTCAAAATATTTGGAATTTTTTGAAATTTGAGAAATTTTTAAAATTTATGAAATTTTTAAAATTTTTGAAACTAGAAATTTTTAAAATCTTTGATATTTTTGAAATATTTGAAATTATAAGGTTTATCAAATTTTTGAAATTTTTTAATTATTTGAAATTTTTTAAATTTTTTAAGCTTGAAAATTTTAAAATTTTTGAAATCTGAAATTTTTGGAAATTTTTGAAACTTTTGGAAATTTTGGGATTTTTTTGACATTTGAGGTTCTAAAACATGAAATACAGATAGCTGTATTTAATTTTTGTAGCCCATCATTCGGATAGTAAGTTTATGATTCTAACGTATTGCAACAATTGCACTGTACCCTGAAAATACAGTATTTACAGATTTCTGCTCTACAATGAAAGACGTAAACAAGCTTCTGTATAAGAGAGAGAATCCAGAACGAACGAAAGTGCTTCTATATGAACGCCGAATGGCAGAAAAGCACTTCTCGATTCGCAAGGAAATCATTCGGATTGTAACTCGAATGCAGCATCGCTCGTTCATTGGTATCGCTCATATTAATAGCTCGTCATTCGGTAAATGTTTCGAGTTAAATAATCCGTTATTTTTCATTTGAATACGTTGATTCCATAATCGGAATAATCGGGTGATTTTCATTTAAACCCTGAAACGCTTAAAAGCTTTAAAATATATAGCAACTCCTTAGTATAATATTTTTCAGTACCTACCAACTTCTAAGTTAAAAAATCTCCTTTACAGAGATTTGTAGATAGAATTATACAGTTTTATGGGTTGACTGGTTGGCTCCAAAACTCAAATGTCAACACAAGTTAAGTTTGAGTCAAATTTATTCTGCTTGGGACCATTTCGCTGGCAGTTTCACCAGCTTCTTCAGTTTATCAAAAAGCTTTGACTACTCTAAAAATTAATTCTTGCTAGCAATACAGGAAAAGGAAAGAAGCTGAAATATAAAATTCTTTGACGTCATCCAATTTGCTTGAGCAAGGAATCAGAAACTGAAACACAATTCTTTTCAAAGCATAATGTCACTGTCCCAAATTAAACTTTCAGTGCTCATACCGCTAAACCTAACAGTTAAGCTGATAATAATCTCTCGTATCAAAAGTATTATTTACCCTGTAATGGGAAAATCTCTTTTGCATGTTACTCCATCATTATATCGATTTGATATTCTCCAAGAGTGACTCACCTGATGAAAAGCAAACATGGTACGGTTACACGAAAATTGATACGCACACTTCTATCTTCAACGTTGGTATCGTAACATGCGATTTAATGCAGACTTTAATCGTATCCTGCACATTTCAGTAATGTACGAGATAATGTAAAGCTAGGGTTTATAGAGACTTCCTGAATACATGCTCTGTTACATTATGCACGTTAAAGGGAAATAAGCAAGTATGGAAATGTATAATCCAGAACTGTGGGTCTTAATCAAAACAGCAGCTGACATTTTCAATCTAGTCGTCCTACTGTTTTTGTTGTGGACTTTGACAAAACAAACAGACCAACGAAGCATATGACACACTGAAATAACAAATGGTACATCAGAAGGAATCTACTTAGAAATTTCATGAAGATATTCTGACAATGTCTCAAAATGTTTTTGACGTTAATGAACAGTAAAATTTCTATACTCTCTTCGAGGTG
This sequence comes from Octodonta nipae, assembly GCA_034190945.1. NCBI lineage: Eukaryota > Metazoa > Arthropoda > Insecta > Coleoptera > Chrysomelidae > Octodonta > Octodonta nipae. The sequence goes on from CM067223.1 coordinate 3,020,745, forward strand.
TCATTCCTTTGTACGCAAGACAATATACATTATATATAATATATATTGTTTCTGGTCAGGGAACCTTCATCAGTTGCGCTCCCCACAATTGAATGTCCTCTCGAACACTTTTTTATGTATTTGATACATTTCGTTAAATTTGAAGACGCGAGATGTAATTGGGTAAATCATTAATATCAAATTGGGATTTACTGAAGTACGAATCCGACGGAGTCGGATTTAGGCCTTGAAACAGGATGTGGCTATGTTTAAAGAACAATAAAAAAGAATCCAAAATGACCATTTTGTTGTTTTTAATACACTGAGGGCTGATTGCTTCTGGAATTTACTAATTGTTTAACTGCAAAAGTCAAATTCATTTCAGTTTTAATTATGGGTTATACATATGGGACTTAATATTTTATTGAGCTTTTTCAGTTCTTATGTACCTCATACAGGCCAATGTGCCTGTAAGTGCCATTGGTGTAGGTTTGATTAGATAATGGAGGTAAAGAGTTTACTTAATTTATTTATATATTTTTTGTCATTGATGGCAGTTTCGTTTCTGTGAATATTAATCATTGCTAAAAACTCTCTCTATTTTAAATTAGACTCTGTTGCAAGAATTTTTGTGTTTTTCTATTGAAACTTATGATTTTTTATTGTTTTATGGTTAGTTAGGGCCGTTTTATTTTTTTTATCATACTGATGGCCTTTTAATCTGCTTTCTAGATATTGAAATGTTTGTCCAATATTTGTTCCAATTTCATATATGATGTTACTTGTTTTAACCCTAACAAAAAAAGTAACATCATATATGAAATACCATGCAATGACTGCAATGCAATATATATTGGACAAATATCTCAATATCTAGAAAACAGATTAAAATTTCATCAGTATGATAAAAAGAATAAAACAGCCCTAACTAACCATGAAACAACAAAAAATCATATAGTTCAATACAAAAATCCTTGCAACAGAATCTAATTTAAAATAAATAAATAGTTTTTAGAAATGATTAATATTAACAGAAATGAAACTGCCATCAATGACAAAAGAGATCTATAAATAGGCAAAGACAAAATGATTAGGTACCATTTTCTCCACTGTCTCTCAAACGATGTTCCTTTCTTAATTTTTCATTTGTTTAGTAGCTACTGACGACCTTCAGTGTAGAATGCTAATATTAATTTATAATATTGGTTCATTCATTAAATAAAATATAATAAAAATTCATTATTTACGTCAATAATATCAACGCCAAACAATTGAATGTGCCGCCGCCTCCAAACTCAAAACATTGAGTAATTATATATAGAGGGACCAATGCTGTTATATACTTAGAGCATGTACTTCTGAAAGTGGCATGCAAGCATTGTTAGTGTTTAGTGGTAAAGTATTCGATTCCAGATATGTTAGAAATAATTTTTTCGTAGGTGGCACATAAGCACTTGCATATATAGGTTGTTTAAAATATGGAGTAGAGTGCAATTATAACTAATAACATAATTATATAGGGAAGGCCATTAGCGGCTGAATTTACAGGCTTCTTGGAAAAGAAGGTGCAGTAGAATTACAGTTATACAGGGTAGTGCAAAAAATATTATACAGAGATGCATATACAGGGTGGCGGAAATGGAAATGCAACATTTCGTAACCCATAAGCAGTTGTATATATAGGGAAGATGAAATAAAGGGTGAGAGGAATTATAGATATACAGGATGATGATAAAAAATGTTAGCAAAGGAAATGATTTATAGAGTAGCCCACGAAGCGTTCCATATATATGATGATTTAAATATAGGTCGGAGTAGAATTATAGTTACAGAAGATAGTTAAAAATTTCATAAACAAAAAGAGTAATACGGTGGCTCATAGGCAGTGGCATATACAGAATGGTTTACCGGGTGGTTCAAAAATGTTTAAAAATATTATGCGTGGACCATGGGCAGTTGCATATACAGGGTGGTGGAAATATATAATGAGATGGAATTATAATAATGAGGATTTTAATAAATGTTAGAGAATTGAGTGCTATTATATTGAATGAATTGAGTGCTATTATATTGAATGAATTGTTGTCATATTAAATTAAGAATTACGAATTAGAACACAAATAAAGTCCTATGAATTATATCTGAAAAAAACTTGAATTTCGTTACTTATTTGTAGAAGCGAGATGTAAGACCGACATCTAGGATTTTCGAGGAAACTATCACACAGAAGTTCCGAATCTGGAACCGTTCCGTATAATTGCTGTTCTCTCTAAAATCCTAGGATAGAATGTCACGATAAAATTTTCAGGTTAGGTTAGGTTAGTTAACCTGCCAGAGATATTGACACAATTGGTTGAATTTCGACAACTGTAGTAAAATCTTTACGGTTAATAAAATACCATCTGAACCACAGGCTTTTCTGTTCTTTGTTGAGAAATGTACAATATTTCGAATCGCAAACAAATACCCTTCTCAAACAATTATGATCTCTTCATCCGCAAACACAATTTCGCAATTATTTCTCCCCTCAACGCATTTTTCATTCTTGCGTTTACGTCGGTTCCATCATCAAGTTTCACCTGCGTTGCGTGGGATTCTTAACCGTATATAATACGAATTTAGTACCCTTAAATATTCGGGGAATTTCCCGTTCTACATAGCGCGATATTTACCCGAAACATCTGAAAGGAATATAATTTAATTTTCAAGTCGAATGTTGTTTCAAACATTCTCGTTCGTTGCAATGACTCGGTTAATTCTTCGAGAAGCAGGAATCCTGAAGAGGTTTTCGTCTTGGTTACGCCACCATGGGGACGGCATCGTTCATTGCAAATTATTAGCAGTCGGTGAGTCGCTCTAGACGTTGTTTTAATACTGAGAATGAGATTATTAACCAGGTTTGCAGTTTCCTGAGGAAATAAGAAGTTTTCTCGAATAAAAAAGTACGAGCATTATTAATCACAAATTGCTTGAAAGAGGTATATAGAAGTGCAAATTGAGATGAAGCAAACGTCTTGACGAATCACCTACTGGGGAGCGCTACTTGCAGTTCTTGCAATACACTTTTCAAGACATGTTGCATAATTTGAATTTGAGAACTCGTTTAGAAATTGAGTGGTTCCAACGTGATGGAGCACGTGCTTATTAGTAAGACTTGGACTTGGATAGGAAGAAATGGCCCACGCGAATGGCCACCCCGGTCTCCCAATTTGGCAGTTAGAGACTTCTATTTATGGGGTGCTGTAATAAACAAAGTATACAAAAGAAAGTATGAGACAGTTGGTGATCTAAGGGAGGCGGTATTAAAAGCAATTGAAGAAATTGATAGGCGGTCTGTGAGGAAAGCGGTACTGTCAATCTTAAAAAGATGCAATTTTTGTCTAAATAACAATGGTGGACTTTTCGAACATAAATTGTAACCATTATTATGTACTTTAATTTCTTAAGCTTTTAGTAAGTACGTACTTATTTAGTTTTTTCGTTATATCTGATATACCTAATAAAAAAATCGTTCAATGTTTTTTGGAATAGTTATTAATAAATCAATCTATTTCATGGCTACCTACGTTAAAAGTGAAAATAAGAAAGAAAAGTATTATATCGTTGAAAAGCTCTAAAAATGTCCGATTTTTTGAGGTCATAGCCAACTATGGTTTCCATTCAAAAAAAGATAAGTTTATGTCATATCTCGAAAACGAGAGCTGTTATAAAATCAAAAACAAAGGAGCTAGAGGGATTTGACTAAATCGACACAATTTTGTTTTTTCAAAATATCTAGTAAGCCATGACTTTTTACAAAAATCTGAAAGTGTCATTAAATTGGGCCAGTAAAACTGCAAATCTTTTCCAATTTAACCATTGCTCTATCTCCGCTAGTTTCCGAGATCCCCATACTGATCATCAAAAAAACTCACCCTGTATACGTAACTATAATATGTTTGGCAGGCAGTCATTATTAGATGACTGAACCCATTTTTAAAATTCTGGACTACTAAAAGGCTTCTCTATCTGTGTAGTGTGCGCTATATTTAATTTTTATAGTGTTTAATTATTAAATGGGAGCAGAGGGTATTTCTAATATTTTTAAAGAAAGTTCAATATGATAGTTTGACTCACTTCTTTGAGTGATTAGACACCTATACCATGACACTTTTCCTCCTGGGCCTGTTTCATAATCATCACACTAATATTATTACTATTATTAGTAAAAAAATACAAGTGACAAGTTACAAAATATGCACTTGTAGTTTCTGCTTCATACTGAAAACTTTTTACGTCAAGTAGTAGTAGAGAAATTAAATTGGGAAGGCCTACCTTGTTAATATTCCTATAAATTCGCCCGGTTAGGTGATGGGTGGCACCAACTAACGGTTGGTTTAGGAATTAATTTTGTCCGACATGTATTCTTTGATAGTTATATTGACAATTAAATTAATAAGTATTTACTTACGTGTTATAATATTTCTAAATTGAATTTTTACTTCATTTTTATTAACCTTGGTTTGACATTTACTTGCTTGAATTGTCAGGACAAATTTGACACATTCGCCAATAGTTGCGAATGTTAGATGGTGCTGCTCTCTTTTGTTGCATGATTTGTGCTCTGTGCTATTCTCCTGCATATTTCGAATACTAATATTTTGGATTTTACAAGTTGTCACTTGTAAAATAATTTTGATGTTGCTATTTCTACAAATTACAAAACTACAAGTTACAAGCTGATTATGAAACAGGCCCCTGGCTGTCTGATATTCAACAGCCCATACATATTGTTTTGCCCCTTGTCAATATACAAATCATAATGTGAACTAAAAGCATATCGTCTTACCATATATTATTTCATTTGTCCAGTTGCAATTCAGCCCAGCAAAACATAATACGATATGATGCATTTTAAATTCAAATCCGCTAATAAAAAAATCATTACTATTTTTCCCCGCTGCGCCTGGTTTCTCATAAATTATTACAGAAACAAACGCGATACGATTTTTCATAACATCTCAACTCCCTAGCCGATCGCGTTTTCCCCTAACGGTTTAACTAAAAATGATGAATTTTCCCTTCAGCTAATCTGACACCTCGAACGTATAAATTCTCATCAAACGTACACGTTTATATGGAATAATGCGAGACAGATTATATCTGACTTTATTACGATTCTCATCCCGAACGGTGAATTAACTGAGCGAAAAAATGTTCGTTTTTGTACGTTTATAAGTTTCCTATCCTTTTTTTGGGATTCCTTTCATTTTTTTTCTTTTTCAGCGATTCGCTGGCAAAGCTTTGCGAACTCAGGAACATTGATTTGTCATCGTGTGATGCCCGATTGCAGGACAAGGAGAACAGCACGGAAATTCTGATACCGTTCGGCCACGACAGTGCGAATCTTGTGGGGAAACACGTCAGAATAACAGGTAAGAAGATGTTCAAAGCTGTTTTCGGTTTTGAAAAATACCAGAAACAAGTGTTGTTGTACAAATAAGCCTACTCAGGGTCACAATTATACTCATACTGCCCCAATGGGGTTATTTCTCTTGTTATGGCTACTTCCAGTACCTTCTCATTTATATATTTTTAAACAGAAACTCCAATATTATCATAGGCACTTTTCACACCAAATGTGAAACCATATTTTATTCATTTGAAACTGTTAGTCAATGCAACTTGTTCTTTGAAGTTTCCTTGAACTTATAAATATACAGTGATGGACAAATGTGTGGAACCAAGCAAATATCTCTGGAATTATTAGAGATACCAAAATGAAATTTGGAAGGTGGATACTGCAGTAAATTGCCTATTTGTTTCCAAATTTTTTTAGAATTTTTAACTCCCTGTTTTACCGGAAGTAATGTCGATTTTAAAATTTGCAATGAAACACCCTGTATATTATTTTAATTTCTGATGAAACATTTTATTGCGAATACAAAAATATCGGGTTTGATATTGTTTACTTCAATACCTACCGAGATATTAACAAAAAAGTAACTAAGGAAAAGAAAAATCTAATATCCATTAAAGAAATACATAATCATAATTATTAACTAAATCTAGGTGATTTTCAAAATATTGAAACTTAACTTAACTAAACTTAATGTATTAGATGTTCAAACTGAGCACCGTTTACTTCTTGACAATAAGCAAGTCGGTTTTTAAATTCTCTAGTAACATTAGCTATTACTTCTGGTGTAATTTTCTGGATGTCTTGAGTTATTCTTGCAGCTAATTCTTGCAAATTATTTGGCCTATCAACATAAACCTTAGACTTTACGTAACCCCACAGAAAATAGTCTGGATTAAGGTCGGGACTTCGTGCAGGCCATTCATAAGTACCCCTTTTTCCAATCCATCTGTGATGAAATGTCCTATCTTAATGATCTCGAACAATGCGTGCGTAATGGGGTGGTACTCCATCCTGCTGAAACCAGATATTATTTGGTAATTGTCCATTTACCTCCAATGCCGGAATAACTTGTGTCTCCAAGAGCTGTAAATATCTACCTCCGATTAAAATTTCTTGTAGGAAGAAGGGTCCCACGATTCTGTTGTGATAAATGCCGGCCCAAACGTTCAATTTTTGGAGGTGTTGTGTTTGAGCCTCTTGTACCCAATTAGGATTACTTTGCGACCAGTAGCGGCAGTTATGTCCATTAACCGTACCATTTAAACAAAATGTAGCCTCGCCTGAAAACACCACATTTCTTATAAAATTATTATCACGGTTACAAATATCCATCATCGTTTCACAACATTGCAAACGTCTGTCGAAATCGTCTTCGGAGAGTTCTGAACGAGGCGAATTTTGTATGGATGATATTTTTCTCGCCTTAATATCCTTCCTACTGAACGACGGCTAATTCCATGCATATTGGCGAGGTCGGTAGTGGATAAGTGAGGATTTTCTTCCAAAGATATAGCAACATTTTGTGTCGTACCTTCGTAAAGTTTTCGTCACTACTGAACGGGATATTTCTGTATTCGGATGAACAATGTTAAAAAGGTCAGAAACTTCTTGATGCGTCCTTTTCCTCTCCCCATACTCAATCATCGTTAATATTTCTATTCTTTCTCTTTCACTTAATTCGTCCATTTTACAATCAAATTAAAACAATACAATCTTTTTACGTTCAAATAAAAAAAAAAACTAATAACTCTGCAATGAATTTCATGGACTACTAAACTTGATTCAGATTTAATTTGCGCCTGATTTAAACAAAGCACGTGTATTCGACTATGGAACAAGTAGTGCTGTTGGCTGTGACGGTATAATGCCACCGATTGGCCAATAGAAATACAAATCCTTACCGAGCGGTTTGTTTATATCGGGCGTAAATGAAATCTGAACCGAGCTACCATCGAATTTTTCCTTTCCTTAGTTACTTTTCTGTTAATATCTCGGTTGGTATTGAAGTAAACAACATCAAACCCGATATTTTTGTATTCGCAATAAAATGTTTCATGAGAAACTAAAATAGCATACAGGGTGTTTCAATGCAAATTTTAAAATCGACATTACTTCCGGTAAAACAGAAAGTTCAAAATTGTAAGAAAATTTGAAACAAATAGGCAATCTACTGCAGTATCCACCTTCCAAATTTCAATTTGATATCTCTAATAATTCCAGAGATATTTGTTTGGTTCCACACATTTGCCCATCATGGTATATAAATTTTATACATTCACAGGGTAAGCTGTGTATACAATTTTTTGATATTGCTGGAATACCCGGCTTTGTGTTTGTAATCATGCTCCTCAAAGTGTTGCTGCTCTTAAAAATCATTTTGATTCCATATCTGTGTCCAAGTTATTCTACAAGCCTTTAGTGTATGGTATTAATAAATAGTGTTGTTATCGTGGTTTCCTCTTCCTACCTAGGTGGTTTATCCAGTTATTCAAACCTCTGGTTAATTCTTATTTCCGGATATACATTCGTCAGAAGGTCTTCGCTAGGGTTCACATGTTCCTTTGAGGGCCTCTGGTGTGTTGCAGATATTATTGGATTAGTGTTTTGACGATGCCAGTTTTCGTTGCTGATGAGTACTTAGAATTGTAGTGGATGTATAACTGTTGTTTGGGTTCCGGTCCTAGTCTTTTGGACTTTCACTTCAAGGAATGGTAGGCACCAGTTATCTTCCCTCTCCATGGTGAATCTAATGGACGGTTGGGATCGGTTTATGTGCTGCAGGAAAGCATGCAATTGTCTCTCTCCATATTGCCAAATAATGAAGGTCTCGCATGTAGATGTTGGCGGCCATGATTGGCAATAACGGAAGAACATGTCCTTCTTCTGAAAGTACCAGTTTTTGAGATAATATTGTAGAAAGTCCATGATTGAATCTATTGACAGGTTCTTCTGAACGTTTTGGTTTCTCTCTCGTGCTACATGAAATAAATTTACGTCACTTGCCTGACACAAGAACCAATCAGAGGCGAGTTTAAACAGAGAGATGCGTTCTCGTTTTTTTTTCTTTCTTACCATGTTTTTGTTGACTTCTTACGCCGTCAATATTTAGTATGCTTATACTCGTAATACTCTCGCGTCTTCATGCTTATAATAGATTTGATAGGTATTGTTTTAAACAAAGAATTCGTAGGTTAAGAATTCTTTGTGTAGTTTCTATCAGGGTAACCACAAAGAAACCAATTTGGGGTATTTGTGGGTTAGTTTTCGCAGAAATTCCAATAAACAATATTGCCTGTCGTTCCATAGATTATAAAATCTTAAAAAGCTAGTCTGTTTTTAATTCTACTTGCAACTAAATTAATTTTCCTTCATTGAATAAGCAAATAAATCGTATACATACCCTACAGCTTTCCCAAATTTAAACTTGTTAGAACGATGCAATTTGAAATATGCATAATTTTCTACAAGTGTGGTGCCATTATTCACAAAAACAAATCATAAATATACCTCGAATAATTTCAATATATATATTTAAACGATTGTAGTTCCAGTGCGTGTTTTTTCGCTCCCAATTGGATAATTTCTCTAGTTGTCTCTTCTTTTTTCTCTCCCTCTTAAGACTGAATGAAAATTCTCCATTCAATTACCTAATAGCCATCTAGGATTGTAAACGTTATTTAGAACTGACAATCACCCGAATCGGTGGTCACGTAAGAAACGTAATCGCATCTCGTGTCGGTTTTTCCCCTGTGTCATCGAGCTGTCAGTTCGTCTAGCGTCTGGGAGGTCCCCGCAGCCCTACGTCAGGGGAAAACGTTGATGATTGAGAAAACAAATAAATTGAATTTAGGACAGCGACCCAAGAATCGACGTTACGTTTGTCTACACACTTCAATGACACGTAACGTCGACGAAAGACAGGTCAGACGTCCTTGACGGTAGAATTGAATGAGGTATTTTTTTTTTCTACGTTCGTTAAATGAATTGATTTTGCCGAACGTAATTTTTCTTGGTAGCCTTCATGAAAGATAGAGGTATGAGAGGGTTTTTCCACGATGAAAGTGCTATCAACGAAGACCGATTTTTTTATAGGGCAATAAATGATTCCTAAACTTATAAGAAAGAATTTTATTACCTCTGTGTCCTCTCTAACAGAAGGGGGATTTTCTGATTCAATTCATAATAAATATACGCGATTTTCTACAGTGTGTATTGAAAATGGTTCTTTAAAGGATTATAGTATACAGTGGCACTCTTATCTTTTGAATGTGTATGCTTGCACTAATGAAAGGACCAGGCACCTTTCTTATGGAATAATGGACCTCCGTCAAATTGTTTGAAATTTTGGTATGTTGTAGGGGTTAATGTTCTGACAAAAAGAGACCATGGGCTCAAATAGATTCTATGACTAGTCTTCGAGATACAGAGTGTTAAATATCGAAAATGTCGCATTTTTGATATCAAATTTCCAATGATAGATGTGCTTTATTTTCGGTTATTGGAAAAATTGTGATTTGTACATTATTGGAGACAAATATTTCACAAAACAATTGCCATAAGTTTTGGTGGATTACAGGGTATTTAAGAAATACGTAACATGTGATTTTGGAAAAAAATCTTTTTTTATTACAACGTCGAAAACATAAGAATATGTTATTGCACGATTATTATCTCGTTAAAGTAATAATTTCTTTTCATTGGCGTGCTTCATATAATATACAGTGTGAGCCATAAATATAGCTAAAGAAGGCATATTTTTTCCTACTAATGAGTCACCCTGTACGAACCATTCATGCTGCAATTTTAATAAGACATTAAACAGATATGATATCTGTTTCTTTGTACTCAACAGGATGTTAAACTGATTGCAAGAACTATACATATTGAAAAAATGTATTTTCTTATACTACCCCGTAGTTTTAAATTCTCTCCGTCAACTTTGTATTTTATTACATTTTTACGTTAACAAATGTTCAGTGTTTTGCTGAGCAGAATATTATTAAAATTGTATTAATAGTTTTCGAGATATAGGGTGTTAAACATCGGAAATCTCTCCTTTTTCTTATCAGATTTCTCATAACAGATGTGTATTATTTCCATATATTGCCGGAAAGGTAATTTTCTCATTATTTGACAAAAATATGGGATAAAACAGTTCCTACTAATTATATTTTATTACAGTGTGTTTCCAATATATGTAAAGTGTTTTTTTCCAGAAATTTTTTTATTACAACGATGAATATATACGATGTAATCGCACAATTAATAAGAAATGAGTTCTTGGACGTGTTCATATAGTATACAGTGTAAGTCGTAAATATAGCTATAGTGGGCATACACCATTTTTTACCATTAATGAGTAACCCTGTATAAACTACAATACGTTAATTTGTACAATTTTTGCAAACTTGTAGAATTTAGTGTGATGAGTCGTAGATTTGTATAATTTAATATAAAAATTCTAGGAGGCATGGTTTATACAGGGTTACTTATTAATGGAAAAAATAATAGATGCTCACTTTAGCAATTTTACAACTCACACTATATAATGTATGAACACGTCCAAAAATCATTTTTTAACATCATATTAACTGAGCAATTAGATCTTCTTATGTATTCAACGTTATAATAGAAATGAGTTTTCTAAAAAACATGTTACGCATATAGGAAACATACTGTAATTTAAAATAATTAATAGTAAGTTTAACACTATATCTCGAAAACTAGTCATACAATTTTAATAATATTCTGCTCAGTTAAACACTGAACTTTTGTTAACGTAAAAATGTAATAAAATACAAAGTTGACGGAGAGAATTTAAAACTACGGGGTAGTATAAAAAATATATTTTTTCAATATGTATAGTTCTTGCAATCAGTTTAACATCCCGTTGAGTATAAAGAGACAGATAATATATCTGTCTAATGTCTTATTAAAATTTCAGCACGAATTGTTCGTACAGGGTGACACATTAATAGAAAAAAATAATATATGCCTTCTTTAGCTATATTTATGGCTCACACTGAATATTATATGAAGCACACCAAACAAATTATTACTTTAACGAGATACTAATTGCGCAATAACATCTTTTGTTTTCGACGTTGTAATAAAAAAAAAGATTTTTTCCAAAATCACATGTTACGTATTTCTTAAATACCTTGTAATCCACCAAAACTTATGGCAATTGTTTTGTGAAATATTTACGTCCAATAATGTACAAATCCCAATTTCTCCAATAACCGGAAATTGGAAATCTGATATCAAAAATGGGACATTTTCGATATTTAACGCTCTGTATCTCGAAAACTAGTCATAGAATGTATTTGAGCCCATGGACTCTTTTTGTCAGAACATTAATCCCTACAACAAAATTTCAAACAATTTGACGGAGGTTTATTTTTCCATAAGAAAGGTGCCTGGTCCTTTGGAATGTGTTCTCTACTAGTGGTATCAGATAACGTAACAGTAATAGGTAGACACTGTACGATATTGAAATGACATGAATCCGAATATTTTTCGTGAAAAACATACCCAATTGCCAAAAAAAGTCAATCTTTGCTTAGGCATTTTGAAAAACCACCCTTTTTTTCCTCAATACAAACTCAACCGGTGAGATGTATCTGAAGAGGTACAAATTGCAATGGGGCCGCTAACTCTTGAAATTGAAAAAAATCCACATGAATTCATCAATGTGGTGCTCCAGCACATTGTTATGGTACAGTAAGACGTTACTTGGATAAAAAAAACGTGATAGATGGATTGGACGATGATATCTCATAGAATAGCCAGCACGGTCACCAGTCCAGATACCAATTCGTTTAATTAATTGAAGTGTAAATGTAAAATAATATGTGGAAGATAGAAACGAAGAATGGATTAGAGTAAAATATTAGACGCATGGACAATACGAAGACGACAGGAGTCACCCAGTGATAATCAGGCATCTGAGCAGATCAAGTAAACGGCCTAATATAGGATGGAACTGTGACATTAAGTCAACATCAAATGCACAAAGTGACTACAATATTTATTTGTAAAAAAATTTTACACGAAATAGCATTCACCAATCTTACCAAATTTGAATAATTTAGTCCTTAGCATATCATCTAGGTTTTACCAAAACGGTGAGAATATTTTATTAGTTTATATATTTTTGTATTCTCATATGTCTTATATCTTCAATTGATTTTGTTGCAGCCAAGGATTCAAGCAATAAAAAACTATCCGGTTCATTCCACAGCAATCATACACGTAAGCAATCGACGGTAAGTTTTTTAATCTTCGTTGACTTTTTCACGTTACAAAATGTAATTATTTGATCCCTCCGACTGCGCCAATTTCCCCGATACTTACTTCTCTAATTTCTTTCAGAATTACCGCCCACGTGCCACCGGTTTCTTCAGTTCCAGCACCGAAGAGTCGAACGTTGCCAATTCTAATCTGTCGTTACACGATAGCGACCAGAAGAAAATAAAACAACGTTTCACGTCTTTCTTTGGTAATACTAAGGTAAGGCGATTCGTATTTTCTGCGTTCTAAGACAAAAACGAAATGAAATTGTTGATTTGCAGGATACGAAATACGAAGCTCTTATTGACCAATTAGATAAGTATTCCAGGCAGGGGATCCCACACGTTCTCAAATATCCTCAAGGACAGAGCGAATCGATTGATGCCCTCTACAAGCTCGAGGACGATTGGAGGGACATCATAGATTACAGCGGTAAGTAAATTTTAGCTTTATTTCTGCGGCAAACCGAGTCGAAGGAAATGCGAGGAATTGTCGTAAATGGAATTGTTTTAAGACATTTAATTGTTTTGGATGAACCTGATCGTGTTTCCATTCATACTTTCAATTTTTAGAACTAAACTAGATAGGTCGGTTATTATTTTTTACAGAATGAGCATCTATTATTGTTTTTATTAATGTGTATGTAGATACCTAACAACAATGAAGATCAAGCAATGGGGCTGGAATAGAAATATATTTATATGGGTGCTTCAAAAAGTGTTATATACAAGGTGGTTGAAATAAGAGTGGAGTAGAACTATAGTTATACAGAATGGATAAAAAACGTTAACAAATAAGCATATGTAATTAGGACATTGGAGTTATACGGCGGAGTATCATTACAATTGTACAGAAGGGTTACAAAATGGTTAGAAGCAGTTGCTTATACAGGATAGTTGAAATATAAAGTAGAGCAGAATTATACTTATAAACTGTGCTTCAAAAAAAATTATATAGTATGGAAATTAAGTAGTTTTTTATAAAAGGTGGCTGACTTAAATATGGAGTAAAATTATAGTTATTCAGGGTGTATAAATTTTTTTTATACAAGCATAAGCAGTTAGGATATTAGGATTATATGGCAGGGTATGATTATAGTTGAAGAGAGAGGTTCGAAATGGTAGAGTAAAATTATTGTTATACAATGTGGTTAAAAAATGTGAAAAATTTTGTTATACAGGGTGAGTTTTTTTTATGATCTGTATGGAGATCTCGGAAACTAGCGGAGATAGAGCAATTGTTAAATTGGGAAAGATTTGCAGTTTTACTGGCCCAATTTAATGACACTTTCGGATTTTTGTAAAAAGTCATGGCTTACTAGATATTTTGAAAAAACGAAATTCTGTCGATTTTGTCAAATCCCTCTAGCTCCTTTGTTTTTGATTTTGTAAAAAAAGTGTAAATATCAAAATTAAAGGGAATTGTATCCCGAATATGATTGTCATGTCGTCGTTTGCGTGACAGCTCTCGTTTTCGAGATATGAAACAAACTTATCTTTTTTTGAATGGAAACCATAGTTGGCTATGACCTAAAAAATTCGGACATTTTTAGAGCTTTTCAACGATATAATACTCGATATAGTGATTCATAAAAATAACGGAATTATGGATGCTTTTCTCTCTTATTTTGACTTTTAACGTAGGTAGCCATGAAAAAGATTGTTTTCACATTGACGTTTCCTCATTTGAGAGTAATTCCATTAGTAGTGCTGAACTGACAGTCGATATTGAAAGTTTTCGTGATAAAATGGAATATTCTAACGAAGAAAAACTGAATATGGTGGAATGTTATATCATATGCTATAAAAATTTAGTTCGTGCAGCTGAGGAATACTTTCATAGATATTGTAATTGTCGTCAACCTGCTCCATGTATATTTAAGAGGCTTTACGATAGTTTACGCCGATATCGATCTTTTACTAAACCACCAAAGGAACGTAATCAAATTAACGAAGCAGCACAAATAAATGTTTTGGCAATGGTAAATCAAAATCCATCTACATCAACTCGTGAGATTGCGGCAGAAGCTGGCACATCTCAACGAACTGTAGTTAAGGTACTGAAAGCGCACAAGTTCCACCCGTACAAACTTTCAGTTTCTCAAACTTTGCATGCTGGCGATGAACATCGACGTATTTTGTTTTGTACATGGTTTAGAGACATTTGCCTTGAGAATCCACAGTTTCCCTTAAAGGTGTGGTCAGATGAAACTAGATTTACTAACTGCGGTATGTTCAATAGACACAATGAGCATATCTGGGCTAAGGAAAACCCTTTCCATGTAGAACAAAGACGACCCCAGATAAAATTTGGTTTTAATGTTTGGTGTGGTATCATAGGGTCTACTATTCTGGGACCTTTTATCTATGACGAATCACTTACTGGGGAGCGCTACTTGCATTTCTTGCAATATACTTTTCAAGACATGTGTGTATAATTTGAATTTGAGAACTCGTTTAGAAATTGAGTGGTTCCAACATGATGGAGCACCTGCTCATAACTCATTATTAGTAAGACAACAATGACAACAACAATGGCCAACCCGGTCTCCCGATTTGGCAGTTATAGACTTCTATTTATGGGGTGCGCTAAAAAACAAAAAGAAAGTATGAGACAGTTGGTGACCTAAGGGAGGCGGTATTACTAGCAATTGAAGAAATTGATAGGCGGTCTGTGAGGAAAGCGGCAATGTCAATCTTAAAAAAATGCAATTTTTCTCTAAATAACATTGGTGGACTTTTCGAACATAAATTGTAACCATTATTATGTACTTTAATTTCTTAAGTTTTTAGTAAGTACCTATTTATTTAGTTTTTTCGTTATATCTGATATACCTAATAAAAACTCGTTCAATGTTTTTTGGAATAGTTATTAATAAATCAATCTATTTCATGGTTAACTACGTTAAAAGTGAAAATAAGAGAGATAAGCATCCATAACTCCGTTATTTTTATGAATAACTATATCGAGTATTATATCATTGAAAAGCTCTAAAAATGTCCGATTTTTTGAGGTCATAGCCAACTATGGTTTCCATTCAAAAAAAGATAAGTTTGTGTCATATCTCGAAAACAAGAGCTGTCACGCAAATTGGGACATTACAATCATATTCGGGATACAATTCCCTTCAATTGTGATATTTACACTTTTTTTATAAAATCAAAAACAAAGGAGCTATAGGAATTTGACTAAATCGACAGAATTTCGTTTTTTTCAAAATATCTAGTAAGCCATGACTTTTTACAAAAATCCAAAAGTGTCATTAAATTGGGCCAGTAAAGTGCAAATATTTCCCAATTTAACCATTGCTCTATCTCCGCTAGTTTCCGAGATCCCCATACTGATCACCAAAAAAACTCATCCTGTATAGTGTACACCATGAGCAGTTGCATATATAATACTTGACATATGAGGCGAAGTAAAATTATAGGGATACAGGGTGATAGTTGAATTATAGCTGGACAGGGTATTTGAGAAAATGTTAGACAAGTAAGTATGTACAAATTGGGTGACCAATACACAGAAGAATATACAGGGTGGTTGCAATATAGGGTGAATTAGCCTGGTCCAAATAATAAAACAAATAAAAAAGTTAAAAAATATGTGGTAAATAAAGTAAGAGTACAAATTAGATTGATAGAGAGAGGGAGCCAGAGAGAGATCGGAATACGCTAAAATAATCAATAGAGTTATGTTACAAAATAGTGATTGCACTTGGTTTTAAACTGTTTTATTTTATATCAGTTGAGGTCGGTTCTTTATTAAATATAAATTATCTTATACGGTTTTTAATTTATTAAAAACAAATAACAACGCCTATCAGAAAAAAATACGACACCCATTTTTTTAATAGGGGCCTGTCACATAAAAGAATTTATAGGAGCAACTTAATTTGTTTCTCCGAATACCCATTACAACAGTATGAATAATTTCTTCGATTGATTGAATAACAGTGCATAAAATCTCTGCCATTACTCTTAATTGCATAACCGTTATTTATTAAATCATTATATGTCTGTAAATAAATAATTTCACAATGACTCACGGCAGATAATGTCTTGACATAATTACACGCACCTAATAAGCGCAAATTAAAATGATACACCAAAGAGCGGACTAAGAATTAATTAAGCTAAAATGCTAATTAAATCCCGGCATGTATCGGAAGTGTGTAATTTCATCAGTTAATTCGACATTCACTTTGCGCAAAAGGAGCAAATTCATCGACACACGGAGACAAAGAAAAAGTGTATGTGAGAGAGGGAGATAGAGATTGGAAACAGGAGAGCCGTATAATTATCGCTGTGTCGAAGCTTGAGGAGAAAAATCAACGTGGAAACCGCCTAATGAAGCGCGGATGGGGTGAGTGGCGAAATGGAAAAAGGGGTGCGGAAAATTGGTGTCATAACGTTGAAATTGATAACGAAAATTGTAGCTAATTATTGTTAATTATGTGTATTGAAGTCTTCGACTGAGACTTTATCCCGAACATCGTACGAAACGTTGTAAATATAAATACAATACTCAACATGGTATTTGATCCCTTTTTCCCCTAGCTTCTTATTTTTTACACGCTTTTATTAGGTTGACGTGTATATACGTACGAGGGCTGCCTTTTATATTTCGGGATTAGAGAACAAAAACAAATATTAATCATCGAAAATCGCTTTATTGTTTTTCAAAATATCCCCCATGAAGATCTATACACTTTTGAATCCGTTTGAACCAATTGTCGAAGCAACCGTTTCTTCAGGTGTCGAAAAACGTTGACCACTCAGTTTGTTTTTTACGTACGGGAATAAAAAGAAGTCATTTGTTGACAAGTCAGGACTATACGGCAGATGACTCATCAAATCGATGTTTTGAAAAAATGCAGTTGTTTGAGCCTATGTGTGAGAGCTCGCATTGTCGTGGTGAAGAGTGATCCGTCTTCGGCGGTTGGTTTTCCTTATTTCTTGGAAGACAACTGACAAACAAATGGTTGTGTACCACTCAGAATTGACTGTTCTGCGTTATTCTAGTGGTACGGTTGCGACATGTCCAGTTTTTCCGAAAACACAGGCGATCATTTGCTTGGAAGTGCTTCGTGCGCGAACAACTTTTGTTGGATTCGGCTCATCTTGAAACATCCATACATACTTTCATACGCGTAAATCCACGATTCATCTCCTGTCACTATGTCATAAACGTGTTTTGAAGCACCGCGATCGTATTTTTTGAGCTTTTCTTTCGACCAATCGACACGAACCTTTTTTCAATGATTGACAAATTGTGTGGGATCCAACGCGAACAAATTTGTTTGACATTCAAATGTTTATGCAATATGAATGTATGCTGGTCCCTCTAATGTGTAAGGTTGAATCAATCTCACGATAGGTCACATGACGATCTTGCAATATCAGTTCGCGCACAGCATCAATGGTTTCCGGAACAACACCTGTTTTTGGGCGACCTTCACGAAATTCGTCTTGGAGTGAACTACGACTTCGATTGAATTTACCATACCATCGATAAACAGTGGTCCTTGATGGAGTTTTATCGCCAAAAATTAAATTACGCTCATCCATGCACTCTTGCTGACTTAATCCACGTCGAAAGTTGTAAAACATAATCGCACGATAATGTTCACGATTTAATTCCATTTTTTGGCCGAGATGAATCCTTTAAGTTACTGTAAAGAACACATAGCGCTCGTATGTCAAAACGTTCTGAGTACGTATAACCTTAAAAATGTCAAACTTTACGATAGAGCTGTTAGTTGTCAGATTGTTGTCCAATCCCGAAATATAAAAGGCAACCCTCGTATCTATCTAACGGAAACTTTTAACGTAATTTTCACCAACTTAAAGAAGTCTGATTAACTTGAAAATTGGGACACGTGTCAAGGGCCGATGACAATACAATTCTTTAATTTGAATTTTCCCGTTTGTTGTCTTTTTGTCACTTCTTGCCTAAATGCCAAATTCGTTTATTAACGCTGCGTTTGCCATCTAGTTGACACTAGTAGAACTTGCGGTAATGAAATGGGAATGTTACGCAAACATAAAGTAATCTTAAATTTATGAGACTAAAAACTTAGAAAATATTTATAGTTTAAAAAAGTAAAAAACACGGTTTAATAGGAAACCGAACTAAAAACTAGTAAATAATTTTTAATTATGAACACTTTATATTACAGCAATATAAAGTCGAACAATCCATCATGATTAATTACCTCAAAATTAAAATATAATAAAATTTAAGTTATTAACAGAATAATTCGATTCAGAGTAAAAAGTGTGGGATGCTTGAAATATTAAATTGTAATTATTAGTTTTTTTAACTATAATTTTAATATTCAGTTTTCTAAATTGTTCGGAAATTGTAACAGCGATGCCTTAAAAACTACTTTTGATTTAATATACATTGTAATTTATAAATATATAAAGAGCTTCAAAAACATTCACAAATTAATAAGAAAAAAATTACAATAACCGAAGTCCGAAAATGATTTGTTTTCAAGATACAGTTTGTTAAATTTTAGAAATAAATCAAACCATTTGGAGAAAATATGAATATATTTTCATGAATATTTATTTTTTGATGCCTTTAATAAACAAAATACTTGCAAAGTTAATTATTCATTCGTAATCGATTATAAATATTCTTCGTATTTTTTGCATTAGTTAAATTATTATAATAAATGATAATATATAATTTCGTTTGTCATTTTTGGCACTTTTGACATAGTTGACATTTTAGTCATTTTTGACATATTTGACATTTTTAGCAAACAGTGACACGCAAGACCTAAACTTAATGTGGGCAAGGTACAGTTCACGAGGCCCTCTGAGGATGCAAAAAGAAGGGAATATAAAATAAAAAATCGTTTGAGATTAAGGCGCAAAGCCCTTTGCACTGCGAGGCCGTGGGGGGTGGTCCACACCGCCCACGCCTTATGCCGCCTCGGTTAGCATATTTGACATTTTACACATATTTGACATTTTCGACATATTTGACATTTATGATTTATTTGGAATTTTGGAAATTTATGGAATTTATGACAATTTTGAAATTGACAGTTTTACGTTTGACTTTATTAACATAATTAATATTTTTGACATTTATGACATTTTTGACAGTTATTTTGTCTTTGAAGTGTTTTTCTTTTTTTACGTTTTGACTTTTTAGACATTTTTTTTGTTTTTGGCATTTTTAACGTTTTTCGGAATTATGACTTTTCGATATTAAGATGTCGATATTTTTTCTCTTCCTTTATTTTTGGCATATTCAATTATGTGCTTTTTTTAATTTTTTTATATTTTTGCCACTAACAATGTTTTATTTTTTGACATTAAATATTTTTGATATTTATACATTTTTCAAATTTTTGACATTCAAGTACTTATTTAACGTGTTTGACATTGTTCAAATTGTTTCTTTTGTACATTTTTTTGTTCCACTTTTTTTGGAATTTTCCATTATTTGCGTCTTTTCTTAATATTTTTGTCATTTACAATAATTTATGTATTTTGTCATTTCTGTATTATATTAACATTTTTGACAAATGATTCTTTTTACCTTTTCTAATTTTTTTTACGGAATTAACATTTTTCGGCATTATGACTTCGACAATTTGAGATTTTGATATTTTTTCTGTTCTGATGTTTCCTGCATTTTGAATTATGTGCGTATTTTGAATTTTTTATTTTTTTGTCACTTACAATGTTTTATTTTTATGACGTTTGATATTTTTGGTATTTTTACATTTTTCAAATTTTTGACATTTAAGTGTTTGACGTTTTTGGCATTTACTTGTTTAACGTTTTGACATTTTTGAAATTTAGTGATTTAAACACTTTTTTCTTCCGTTATATTTATCATTTTCCATTATTTGCATATTTTGAAATTGTTTGTATTTTTGTCATTTACAAATAGTTTATGTATTTTATCATTTTGATATTATTTTGACGTTTGTGTCAGAATTGATATTTTGGACATTTTTGACATTTATAACATTTTTGGCAGTTATTATATGCTCTCTTCGAGGTTCATTCCTAGATGTCGGTCTTACATCTCGCGTCTTCAAAGTTATTATATGATTGATGTGTTTTTCTCTTTGTTTTTTTTACATTTTTGACAGTATGAGTAATTGCGTATTTTGACTTTTATTTTTTTCATTAACAATTTTTTATTTTTTTGACGTTTTTTTGACATTCTTGACAGTTAAGATTTTTTTGACATTTTGAACATTTTTGACATTTACGTGTTTGATTTTTTAAAATTATGTGACTTTTTTCTTCCGTTATTTTTGGTCGATTATTTGCCTGTTGAAATTGTTTGTATTTTTGTCATTGTTGATATTATTTTGCATTTTGTACATTTAAACGATACATTTCAATACTGTCATTTGAGAAGGATTTATAACAATTATCATGCTTGCATCAATTTTTTATCTAGAAATTTTTCTCATTGCCCCCCATCATATTATTTACGTAAAATATTATAATCCTCGTTTTCAAAAAAAATATCCCGTTTGCCACCAACCAAGGTAATTTTGCATATACTCCATATGGCCCTCCATTTTTTTGAAGTGGCGTCATTAACATTATTTCAGTAATTTCATCCTAAATAACGTTAATTACGTTCAATTAATACCCGCTCTTTCGCCAAAAAAAACATTTTTCCGTTTTTCGTAAAATTTAACATGAAATACCGTTTCAAAAAATTTGACACCAACCTGTAAATATATCATCTTCAAAAAAAAAGAATTAGCCAAGTGGATTTATAGCTGACGGAATTTAGTGGTAACATCCATAAAAAAGAAACAAATTGAGTTGGTTGAAAATACTGATTATGAAAAATCTTTCCTACCATAAATTCTTCTCGCAGTTAAAGTGTTTGTTTCCTTACACAAAACTTAAGAAGTTTGCTTTGCTGGAAAACTTTCCAAAACAAAATGCATAAATCTGCAGGACGTATAACGTTGCAAGCATAAATTTCCGTATTGCATGCAACACTTTCGTAAATTGTCTTCCGTTCTTGCGAGACTCCACTTCGGTTTCTTTATGAAAAATGAATTCTTCGACGAACTTGAAACAATTTCCAGATGAGAAGGAATTATTCAACCTACCGCTGCTTTTCTGGATAGAAAGAAGCTGGAAATTGAAACAACTATCGAATTTATAAGAGTGCCCAAACTTACTTCATATCTTTTTGAGAAAGTTTGCAAAGAAAATGGTGTTCCTTGTGAACATATAGCGGAAGTTGTAAGTTGGTATAAACTTCCGCGTTGCAGGGCTAGCATATTTCTTTTCGGATTGATTTTAGAGGTCTATAAAGTTTCGATTTGGATAAATTGGTTTGATATAGTGCAAGGTTATGGGCTTACGTCTATTTAGTTTGTTTGTACTGCTAGACGGGAAAGAAATCTTAAATAAAACGTTTAAAAATACTGAAATTATTGAGTTCGCATTTCGGGTTATCTTTGTGTAACAGATTTCCCAATGGTTTCTGAGATATTATGAATAAATTGTCACACTTTCACCAACATATTTTATATATACAAGTTGAGTTTTTTTTGATGAATCAGTATGGGGATCTCGGAAACCAGCGGAGATAGAGCAATGGTTAAATTGGGAAAGATTTACAGTTTTACTAGCACAATTTAATGACACTTTCGGATTTTTGTAAAAAGTCATGGCTTACTAGATATTTTGAAAAAACGAAATTCTGTCGATTTAGTCAAATCTCTCTAGCTCCTTTGTTTTTGATTTTATAAAAAAAGTGTAAATATCAAAATTGAAAGGAATTGTATCCCGAATGTGATTGACATGCCCTCGTTTGCGTGACAGCTCTCGTTTTCGAGATATGACACACACTTATCTTTTTTTTAATGAAAACCATAGTTGGCTATGACCTCAAAAAATCGGACATTTTTAGAGCTTTTTAACGATATAATACTCGATATAGTTATTCATAAAAATAACGGAGTTATGGATGCTTTTCTCTCTTATTTTCACTTTTAACGTAGGTAGCCATGAAAAAGATTGTTTTCACTTTGACGTTTCCTCATTTGAGAGTAATTTCATTAGTAGTGCTGAACTGACAGTCGATATTGACAAGTTTTCGTGATAAAATGGAATATTCGAACGAAGAAAAACAGAATATGGTGGAATGTTATATCATATGCCATAAAAATTCAGTTCGTGCAGCTGAGGAATACTTTCATAGATATCGTCGTCAACCTGCTCTATGTACATTTAAGAGGCTTTACTATAGTTTACGCCGATATGGATCTTTTACTAAACCACCAAAGGAACGTAATCAAATTAACGAAGCAGCACAAATAAATGTTTTGGCAATGGTAAATCAAAATCCATCTACATCACCTCGTGAGATTGCGGCAGAAGCTGGCACATCTCAACAAACTTAGTTAAGGTACTGAAAGCGCACAAGTTCCACCCGTACAAACTTTCAGTTTCTCAAACTTTGTATGCTGGTGACGAACATCGACGTAATTTGTTTTGTGCATGGTTTAGAGACTTGTGCCTTGACAATCCACAGTTTCCACTAAAGGTGTTATGGTCAGATGAAACTAGATTTACTAACTGCGGTATGTTCAATAGACACAATTAGCATATTTGGGCTAAAGAAAACCCTTTCCATGTAGAACAAAGACGACCCCAAATAAAATTTGGTTTTAATGTTTGGTGTGGTATCATAGGGTCTACTATTCTGGGGCCTTTTATCTGTGACGAATCACTTACTGGGGAGCGCTACTTGCATTTCTTGCAATAGACTTTTCAGTACATGTTGCATAATTTGAATTTGAGAACTCGTTTAGGAATTGAGTGGTTCCAACATGATGGAACACCTACTCATAACTCGTTATTAGAAAGACAACACACATATTTATTGATATAAATATAAAGCCATTGACAACGATGTCGGAATAGACTTTGAAACGTTTGGTATTCCTGCAATATACGTCGTTTTATTTCTATTGTGGTGTTATTGCCCCAAAAAACAAAAGTAATATAATTGTGTTATTTTTGATATTCGATTCACACGTTTGCCCTTTTTTACATTGATAGTTGATATTTTTGACAAGTGAAATTTTGATCATTTAACATTTTTTTAAACTCTCGATATTTTTGTCATTTATGTATTTTTTGATATTTGAGACATTTTTGACAATATTGGTATTTTTTACATTCTTGATATTCTTCACAATTTGATATTTTGGACATTTTTGTCTTTTTGTACATTTTTGACGTTTACGTTTTTTACTCTTTTGTCATTTTTGACATTGACATTTTTGATAATATTGACATTTTTCACAATCTTGACATTTTGGACGTTTTTTGATATTACTGTCAGTTTGAGGAATTTTCACGCCTGCATCTATTTTTGCTTCGGAGAAATTGATATTCTCTAAAAACTGTAGAAACCCTTATTGTGCTCTCCCCTATCCTATACTAGAATTTTCGTAAAATGTCCCAGATACGGGGTCACCCCCAGAATTTCTGAAGTGTGACTTCGGGAAGTAATACATCCTCAAAATGTTTTTTTTTATTCACTTACATATAATTGTTGTGTTATTTTTGTTATTCAATCATCCACACGTTTACAAGATAATAATTACTCAATGTGACATTGTGTCCTTGAGTACACCGTACTGCTTTAAAACTATAACTTGCGGAAAAGCCACTTGTCCATTTTTTCTATACCCTTGACTTCTTTCTTATTCCACTCAAAATAAATCGGGCTTAAAACATTTCCTAAGAATGTATTTTATTGGTACTTTAATTTTTGTTACCAAAAATCTATTTTGAAATTATTGTTCTTTAGTTTTGTAACTTACATTGTTTGACATTGTCCGCTGCCTTTTCACGATAGAAATAAAAGGAGCAGTTTTTTACATTAACTGTAGAAATAAACCATAGAAAATGTATAGAATGCGAGTTCTGGACCGTAAGTTTTATTTCGAATTGAAATAGAGGCCATAATGGAAAGGAAAGCAGGAAGAATTGTAATGGGAACAAATCCATTTGCGAAAAAGCGATACAAATGAAATTTTATTGTGCACAACTTTTATCCATCTCCGGAAAATGTAGTGAATTTATAAAACGGGCGAATCTTTCGAATTGGATTTACGATTTTGCTAAAGCGGCTTTGAAAATATGTTTATGTGAGGAATACCAAGTCCATTTCGGTAGATATAAGGATACCGAATGAAGAATAGCTTATCATCAAATTGTGTGAAAAGCGTCTGTGTGAATAAACAATGATAATTTGAATAACTTATTTTTACGTTTTATTTAAACAATTATAGGACATTTGTTTCATTGATACTGCAGCTTTTTCAGAAATTACGTCAAAATTATAACGAGTAGAATTTTAGTAGACTGAGCTTGAAATATACTTACTGACAAAGAAATCGCAAGATACAGAAGTAGATGTTTAAATTAACATCATTTGTGCCCTTTTGACGTCCGGTGGCTACTATTTTCCGATTTTGGGTATTTTGGGAATCCCTTGTTTCGTTTTTACGAAAAATGTATGGTGTTCATTGACTCTCTTTTTCAAGCATCTACCAGTTTGACCTACATACGTTTTAGAATTTAATAGTTTGTTTTTTAACTAAATTTTAGGAGATTCCGTTAGTAAATTAGATCTTACGTAAAATCCCCCAAATGTAAAAACACATGGCGTTAAATCTGGGCTTTTCACCAGTCAGATATAAATTATTTATCTTTACGTAAAATTATCACCTCACCATAGTCGGATGCTTCGGAAGCTGGCTAGGCTGTCATTATACTGGAGATCATAGCTCTTGTTGTAACCATCGGAATATTCTTCGGGATCTGAAGAAGCTCCTCTTGTAATAAGTTTTCGTAGATAGAATGGAGCCAACGTTATTGTGAATGATACCCATTTATAAAGTAATAAAGTTTCTTCAGTTTGATATACAGCATTCATTTTGGTGAGATTATATAAAACGGAGACATTACTATTTCTGTCCTGGTTAGTAATTCTATTGTAGATTGTGCCCTCTAACTCTTTTTTGCAGTTTTTAGGACCAAAGAGGATTTACTAGGGTTTAGAAATAATAAACGTTTAATAGTTTTACAGAAGATGCATTTATTTACTTTTGATTTTCGGAAAGAAAGGTAGCTGGCTATGATATACGTATCCTGTACAATAACGGACCCAATATGGAACCTTGGGATACACCTTTTGATATTTCTAAAGCATTCAAGTCACTCTTCGTACTATACCATAAGAAAACAATTTCAATTATGTTGTGTAGTGCTCTTCTATATGTCTCAAAATTCCTTCTTAATCGACAGGTTGGTAAATATCTGATGACCTGCCGCCAATTTTGATTGATTGTTGAACTACCATATCTCCGTCCTTCAAGGTAGTTGCAATTTACTAGGACGTTCACCCCACGTACTGAGTTCCAGTACTATCACTCTAACTACACAAATGATTTCGGAAATCTTCTGAACTCATGAATGTATGAAAACGTCTAAAATACAAAACAGGTTGTAAAAAAATTATCATAGCTTGAAAACTACTCCTTTACTGTAGACTAATTTGTGTTAATTTTTTCAACTGGCCTCTAGATTTAGGTCGACACCCTGTATATGTTTTGTAAATGACAAATCGAGGGTCAAATTTCCTTTCTGAGTGTATAAGTCGCACTCCATTTGTTATTTTAACCCCGAACAGTGAGTGGTTCAATTTTTCATCGTTTATATTTCTTTTTGCTCTGTGTTTTGCCTAAGCTTTCCTTAAATCGTGCTTACAAAGTGTCGTGTCCAAATGATAAACACTGAGGTGCGGTATACGACAAATGTAGACTCATATCCGTCAAACTTTATCTTCCACCTACGACTTGATCCTCGTTATTCTTTCTCTTTGACGGGGGCATTTTTTTCGGGAGATTTAGGATGATGTTGAGTGTTTTTTGTCATGCAGTTTGTTTTAGTATCGGTTTTTAGTAATGGTTGAAAATCTGTTGGACAATGATTTTCAACTGGCTGATCCTGTTTGTTCAAATATGATATGGTGAAAAGGGTGATACTTGCTTTATATACAGGGTGAGCTTTTTCGGTATATACATCAAGGAACTCGAGGTCATTTAAACGGGAAGGATTGGCAGTTTCAGATGACTAATTTGAGACCTCTTACTTCTTCTTCATATGATCTTTATGGCTTATCTAACTTTGAATTTGGATTCGTATTCACTCTCTCCTTTACTCTATTATTTTTAAGTCTCTCTATCTCTTTGTACAGGTTTATCTCTTTTTTAAGATATTGGGTAAAATTGTTGTAATTCAAAAAGTGGGGTAAAATATACAGTGTGTAATAAACAATTTAAAAATAGAAACAATCAATACGATTTCAATCAATACGTTGGAAAGAATTTATACAGGGTGGTTTTAAAGATATTAGAGCGGTTGCAACATCGCGTGGCCTTGAATTATAGGTGGTTCAGAAGATGATAGACAAGTAAGTTATATTGGGTGACCTATATACACAGGTATATACAGGGTGGTTCCAATATAAGGTGAATTAGACATAACATATACTATACTCTTGACAGATGGTTCGAGTGTTTTATATAAAAACACATAAGGTAATATATATACAGATATATATCCACATATTTAGAACTATATCATTCAACGTATAACAGCCGTTTCGAACCAGGAGTTCTCGTCAGAGTATGGTATATGTTACAGCATAGTATGCTTTCATATACTTACATTACTCACTAGACGGTAGATGTCACCGACATCTATTAGGTTCAATACACCGACTGTTGTCTTACTGTTGTGTATTACATCCAAGTATTTCACTTTAGAACTTGTCATTCAAGGAAGCGTATCTGACGAGAACTCCTGGTTCGAAACGGCTGTTATACGTTGAACGATATAGTTCTAAATATGTGGATATATATCTGTATATATATAAGTGACATTTGTTTTGTTTTTTGACTCAACTGTTAATATCCCGGTTTAGGTATATAAATAAAATAATTCGAAAAAATGACGCTGTCCAAATCCGGAATCAGCTATGACTCTGGCTACGAAAACCTCCGTTCTCAGAGCAGTAGTAATTGTACTGCAGTGATTTGGAGTAGCTATATAGACCGCTTTATCCACCTTTACAGTAAATTCAGTGACTTTTAAGCACAATATTATTATAGCCAATAGTTTATTTATTGTAGTTATTGCTTCATACTGACCCTTAGTCGTCACTAGACATTTGATGTAAAATATCATTGGAGTTTAGCTTAAATAGTAATGGTTCTAATAATGTACCTTGCGGTACACCTCTTATGTTTTCTTTATACTCTCCTAAGATGTTACTAGCCGCAACTTATTGGCATCTATTTGATAGATGACTTCCTTTTATTCCATGACAAAAGTTTGTGCAATAGGTTTGTTGTGTTACTTGTAGTTTAGAGTTGTAATGACAGGTAGAACAAATTTTATGATTTTTTTAAACATTTAACTATTGAGCCATTTTATTCCATCTATCCATTCAGTCGGAAATGCCTATCATCAAATCCATTAGCTTTATCTTTTAAACTATTTAGTATAGTTTTAGTTTGTACCTTGGCCTATGGATAAAAAAAACGTGCTATTTTGATTCTTATGTGGCACTCTAAGTATATAATTAGGCGAATGATGTATTCTCTAGTTTAAACATATTCCAGTTTCACAGAAATACTTCTTTAGATACTTCACATGTTCAGTATTATCCAATATATATTTTAGTTAGTATTTAAGCAAATTACATGAGTTTGATTTATCACATGACTCTGATTAGTCAGTTTTATAAATTTTTGTTCCAGATTTGAACGAAAAACAACAGCAACAACAAACAGCACTCTGGGAACTCATTAAGACCGAGGTAGCTTATATCAAGACGCTTAAAGTAGTTACAGATGTAAGTATATTATAGAAAAATGTTCATAGAAATGTTTTGTGGTTTAGACTATGTCAATATATGTACATTTAACATTACTGATTCATTAAATATGAACAAGCGGGCACCAAATACGTCCTTGTAGTACTCCAACAGCAGGTACTTCACTTGTTTGACAACCAATATAAAGTTCGTTTCAGGATACTTTAAACAACATTAACGAACAATTTCTTATTTTCCTAGTTATTCCTAGCCTGCCTCAAAGACCTCCAGTCCAAAATGCTCTTAAAAGAAATCGACACCGACAAACTGTTTTCGAATATAACAGACATCTTAGATGCCAACGTGTCATTTTGGAGAACTACCCTATTCCCTTTGGTTCGCGACATGAGAAAATATAAAAGGAACCCTTGCATCGAAACAATGCTGGAAGGTTTTCACAGTATTCACGAAATTTTTCTACCTTACTATAAGTACTGCGCCGAGCAGTCTAGATGTCAGCACTATTGCAGAGATAATCTGGAAAGCGAGGTCTTCACAGCATACTTGACTTGGTGCGAGAGCCAGAAAGAATGTAACAGGTAAGACATTCTTTACAAATAATAAGATAATTTACAGTTATTTGATCCACAATTTCATTTTAAATTATTTCTCATTTGCATAGCTTGTATTACACAGTAATAAATAAATTAGGTTTGCCTACCAAAATGGTCGTTCATACGAGATTTTAATAATGGACTTGTCTGCCCAATGTACATAATTAAAGAATTTTTTTGTAAAACTATTTTAAAATGTGTTATGGTTTCTTAAAGTTGAATGGGTATTAAAATTTGATCACAATATCACGTGTCCTAATCTAGGTTAGGTCGTATTGATAATAAAAACACGACTAAAGTGAGATTGTTGCTGGAAAAAAACGCAAACTGTTTCAATATTTCCATGTCACCTTGCTTACTTTTTTTAAAGATTAGTTATTTTGTTATTATCTTATTTTTCAGTAATTATCCCTTTATTTTCTGATTCACCAACCTTAATAATATTTGGTACTGAATTCAGCACTTTGCTTGGTTGTAACTATTGCCAATACTCAAATTTCTAGGTTGCGGCTGATGGATATCCTTGTACAACCTATGCAACGCTTGACGAAATACGGATTGCTGCTTAAGGCCATTTTAAAAAATACCGACGAAGATATTGAAAGGGAGAATCTGCAAACGATGGTAAGTTCTCATCTCGATTAAATGCCATTCAGACTAACATTCAACGTTTGCAGATAAAAATCGTTGACGAGTTCGTTAACAACGTAAATTCAAGCCTGAAACATCGCCAAGATAAGGAAAGGCTGAAAGGGATCATAGCTAGAATAGAAAGCTACGATATTGTGGTAAGTAGAAAAGATTCGTCAGCTATAAAAATATTTCTGGTGATTATTTAAGATGTTAAAAAATATGCATAGTACTTATGACATGTAAAAACTTATCCTTCTAGTATCTTCTTCTTCTTCTCGTGCCTTATCCAGAAATTGACACACTCCTATGAACATAAATGAGGGTACACTCAATAGGCTCGTTAGTTGGCTAACAATCTCTTTTGTCTTGTGCTGACTCTGTTGGGGTGATATTTACCCTCGTTTCTTAAAAGATTACTGAATTCTCCAATTTTAATGTTTCTAGTATGAACCAAAATTATCTTTGAGATTTCACACTGTTTAGCCCATCATCATGTGTTATATGGTGAGTCCTTGTTTCTGGTGTTCAACGTCTTAGTTCGCTCTTCCGTAGTATCTGGATTTTTCAGACCTTTAGGTCTAAATTGAGCAATTTGCTGTACAGAAAGTCTCTAGACGACAGCTTATTACTCTATGCAATTTTCATAGAATTGGCCCTCGATTCTATCAATTTTTAAATACTTAACTTTTTCAACCCTCAATGATTTTAGCATCAGGACTCTTCCTCCTGTCATCCAAGTCTCGCCTTGAACTGATCTAGGTTTCAAAGTCCCCTCGATTCTTTGATCCAATCTCTTGGCCATGTCATCCTACTCCTACCTTATCAAAGCGTCAGTCTTTAGATGAATTAATCTGAATAGTAATTTCTCTATACAGGAAACCAGGGACGATGACATCGAAAAAATTTTGAAGAAGGAAAAATCACTGACCCAACTTGACCTGACTCGACCGATGCTGAACTGTCCAGCCGAAAGAAAAAGGCACTTGCTTCTTGAAGGAGATTTGAAACTGAAAGATAGTGGGACATCCAAGGTAAGTGGTAAAGACAATTCAGACACGGCAAATGACTGCCAATACGTTTTTATTTAATTTCAGATGGAAGTCCATTGTTTTCTTCTGACTGACATGCTGCTAGTCTGTAAACCGTCCACGAAAAAAGGTGGTGCTACCATGAGAGTTATAAGACAACCGTATCTAGTCGATCGTCTAGTCGTTTCCGAGCTACATCGGGAAACACCGAGCTTGGCGGTCATTTATAAAAATGAATTGGATATGGCCATAGCGGCGTTCATTCTACAGAATAACGACGCCAAAAAAATTAAGGTGAGTGAATGTTTGTGAAGTTCTTTAACTTGTACATTAGCTTTTGCAAGTTGAGCTTGCGTTCTTTCTTTTTAAACAAATGGTGTAACATCTCATTGCAACACAGAAAAGTTTTATATATCCCAATGAGATTTTATTGGCGGTTGTTCATGATAATTTTAAGAAATCTCCCTCCTGTTGTTCTTTTATCCACGACAGTACATACTAGATATCAAGATATAAGCCAGGATAGCCTTTTCACCTGCAGGCTCTGGTTGAATTGGATCGATGTTGATAATTCCTGCTGACGGGTCAGCAGATCTTTCATAGGAGTCAATCAAAATTTTGTGGGCAGGTTTCCGTTTCTCCTTTTTAATAGCCTCAATGGATATAGTAGGAAAGCATTCATGCAGAGCAATATTCATGTTTCTAGGAGCGGAGTTTGATGCTAAGAGTTCTGCTTACATGCTTTTTTTAACTGACAATTGGCTAAAGGAACATTGTCTAATGTATGTAAACACCCTGACAGCTGTATTAATCTTGACATATAATCTAGTTTTGATCCCATACCATTTTACATTTTGCGTAAGTGTTGACTAATAATGTCTAGGTCTTAGATCTTGTACGTCTGAAGGTTGGCTACAATGCACAAATGTCATGTCCAGACTAGAAAAAGACGGTAATAGAGAGAGCAAGAAGCTATTCCACTAGATTGGTTAGTTGCTTCCAACAACTACATCCAGTATGGAGTTCATTGGCTACTTCCACCTACCAAGTGTGATAACATGCTGCCCTCTTTATTCCCCTCTCTTTATAGTCTTGCCGTATTTGGGCATTGCAGGCTACCTCTAGAATATATGATCTTATGATCTAAGACTAAGGTTGATCTACCTAGAATTGAAACGTCTGTATACTGTCCTGGTAAAAGCTCAATTTTAGTTTAAACTTTGTTCCAGGGTTGGAAAGACGGCATCTCCAAAGCACAAAGCCTCTATGCACAAGCGAAACAAACGAACTTCTTCGCGGACGAGAGTCTGGACACCGAATACAGCTTCGATTGCAACCTAGAGAGCGAATACTCCAACTTGCAAGTGGCGCCGCGATCTCCGCTTGCCACGTCCTCCAGAGCCAGCCGAGTTTCCAGCCTGGCTCACAGTCACAGGTAAATAAATATAACGCGAAGCTCAATTCTGGTTTTGGATAGAGAGCGAGAGAAAGAGATTAGGGTCGCCTTCAGCGATGCTCTACCGATTGTTACGTGGTTGATTATGTGATGAGGAACCCTATTATTGGTATCGCGGGCATGTCCTGTCGGGATAAGGGGGAAATAATGCCCGTCTTGAATATTCATGAAGCGAGCGTTGTAGGTGTTCGAGACATCTAAACGTTATTCATAAACAAGTTAAATGGGTCACGGAAAGTGTTGGTAAACATTTCACAACGGCTGGCTTAATTATTGGTCGACGTTGATCCCAGGTTCGCAAGACGACGGCACGACGTTTTCTATTTATGGACTATTACTTGAAGTTTTTGGTCGCCTCTGACGATTTAATAGAGGTTGGATTGTTGGAAATTAACTATAATGAAATTAATGGTTCGTCTTTGATTCGACTTTTCTAAGCAGAATTCACAATTTGAAGTGTCATATGCAACTAGCCGTTACCCGCGGCTTCACCCTCATCATGCATGTAAAATCATAAACAACGCCATCTATGATTTTTTTAGTAATTTTAGTGATTTTAAGAAATGTGATTTCGACTTCTGTTGCTCTAACAATTACTTCATACAAGTTTTTCTTCAATATCTGTAATGTACAGACATCGGCATGTTACAATTTTATTCAATAAGAAGAAGAAAAATATATTTTGCTGTGGTAAACTATAGCCTATATTTTAAGTAAGATCTCTAGCAAAACATCGGTGAGAACTGTCTTGAATTTCATGCAATAGTTTTTGCGTGATGCCTGAACAAACATACACAGGCAGGCATGAATTCTAAAAACTGTTGTTTTGTATTCTGTACTGTAATACAGATTCCCTTCCATATTAGTTTTTCTCCAATATTACAATATATGTATGGATAAGTAAACCGCCGAATGTAATAATTCAATAAAGGTTATAATCTTAAATTGTGTCATAAATACGTATGTTTCACAAGTACCTATCTATAGATTTTAGCGTAATAAGCATTTTTATTTTATTACTATATTTGCATCGTGTTTTCGGGTCCTAAGAAGTTTTACTGTTATATCGGGGTTTCCAGCAATCCTGATAGCTGTAGTTTCTTTATCACCCAATACCTTGGATTTGTCCAATGTGCTTCGCAGACATCAGAAGTACCTAAATTATTGATAATACCTGGAAACTTCAGAATGCATGGAGTTTTTTAGCTGTCTGTGTTTTACATTCCAGAATTTGCCAAGG
This sequence comes from Octodonta nipae, assembly GCA_034190945.1. NCBI lineage: Eukaryota > Metazoa > Arthropoda > Insecta > Coleoptera > Chrysomelidae > Octodonta > Octodonta nipae. The sequence continues at coordinate 3,054,298 of CM067223.1, forward strand.
CTAACAATTCATAAACTGATTGTACAACCCAATAGACCAAACCGTTTTCTTCCTTTATGCCAGCGCAGTATCTTTATGCTTCATTAAGCTTATAGGTTTTTCAGTACGGACTTGCAAAGGCTCTTAAATGATTATTGGAATCTTTCTTGTGATGGAATTACTGCTCGGTACTTTTCACAATATCAGTTTTAAGTTACATTGGAAAGACTATGTAAAGGGAATTCAAAACACAATGGAGCTTGTCAGACAAACAAATGTTTCCGTGTACCCAGCCTCCAGATATTGGAACTTTCCTAGGCTTTTGCCAAGGTGTTTAAAAATAGTTTATCAGATGTTCAAGTATTCCCAATTTTTGGTTCTACGTCATTATCTTTTCATTTGGCTCTTTTGTGTTTAGGCCCGCAGCTTGATTACGGGCTGGTAGTTATCTGGTTCTTTGCCTTCATGTTTGGTTTCGGTTGGTACGATGATGTCCATGGCTATGGTTATAGTGTTGTTTCTTAGTTATTTTATAGGTGTAGCTATATTCTCTCTCGATTTATTTCTTGCTGCGCCCAGGTTCAGTCTTGGATCTTTGACCAATTGCTAGTGTCACGTCAGGTAGGGTGTTAGCCTTACCAGGACACTCTCTACCTTTCTCCAGGCTTGAGAGCGGCTTGACTAATACACGTTTACCCTCTTTACAGTGGATCTGTGGAGATGAACGACCAATCCTCGATAGGCTCAGCCAACAACCAATCTCGAGGTGTATCCGTCGAGAATGACAACCGAACGGGTTCAGTTTCCAGTGACGAAGGCGTCCAGCCGTTGCCGCCTGACAAAAGCCCCGTATCCCAGAAAAACTCCTTCAAAAACCGCCTGTTCAACAAAACCCCCAACACGCTCTCGGTCCAACCTTACGGCAGCCTCGGACAGAGTTTGCCGAACTTAACGCTCGGTTCACCGAACGTGGGTAGTCTCAGCCTAAACTTGAATCAAAACACCTTGTCGGTGCCTAGCGGTAAGAACGTCAGTCATTTGTTAAGCCCCACGCATCGCGGGGTGTCGTATCCCCCTCCATCGCCTACTAGGGGCAATTTGAGGAGGAGCCTTGCCATATCGCAGAACAAGAACCCGCCGTTGATCAAGACAAGGCAGGTGAATTCTGCGTCCAGCGTCAGCCAACAAATACCAACCAGCTTCGATTTTGATGTCCCAGTGATTGCAGGTGAGTCGTCGAAGTTTTATTCAAAACATTAACTAAATAGTAAATAAGTATATTTGACAGTTTACCTCCTATACTTTAAATATTAAAGACAGTTGCTGCATAATACAATTTTAATAATACTCTCTTGTAACCGACTTCCAAAAAGGAGAAGGTTATCAATTCGTCTGCACGTTTTTTTATGTATGCTCAGTTATTATTCAAACACGTCTTAAGCAATTTTGATGCTTTAAACTGCATTGTATTGAGGAATATTACAGAAATGTACCGTATGATTTTATGTGAGGAAGATTCACGGAACGTCAATCGCATGGTGGCGCCACTGCATACAATAGTACAATTGCTGCCTTGCATAAGAATATTGTATATGTGGTGGCCATTGTACCCATGTATGCAGTGGCGCCACCATGCGGTTGATGTTTCGTGAATGTTCCTAATAACGTGAGTTTTACGATTTTCCAGAAAACAGGAAAAAACAGTAATTAAGGGACTACATTTTTGGTACATAAGCAGTTGCATATACACCGTGTTCAAAAAGTCCGAGTACGGGGGAAAGCATTTTAGAAGAAAAAGTTAAAAAAAAATCCCGGCTTCCCAGTGGCCATGTCCGTTTTCACCTTGACTATGACCTTGAAGGTCATATCAAGATCAAGTCGTTTTTTTTTCAAATGGAACCCCATTTTTTATGTCGGAAATGAAAAGAGCGGAATATTTCAAATGTGGCGATGACCATTTTTTTTCACATGACCTTGATGGTCAGTGAAGCTCAAATTGAGGTGAAGCATGATTAGGCTTCAACCCACGAGGACTATGGGGGAATACCGTGAAAAATTAGTTTCATGCTTTACCTCATTTGACCTTCACTGACCATCAAGGTCATGTCAAAAAAATGGTCAAGGCCATATTTGGACGTGAAATTTTTCGCTCTTTTCATTTCCGACATAAAAATGGGGTTCCCATTTGGAAAAATCGACTTGACCTTCAAGGTCATAGTCAAGGTCAAAACGGACATAGCCATTGTGTAGCTGAGGAAAAATATTAAAAGTTATCCATTTAACTTTTTCTTCTAAAATGCTTTCCCACTGGCTAAATCAGCTGTACTTTTTGAACACCGTGTATAGGATGGTGGAATTGAATTATAGTTATACAGGGTGGTTCAAAAATATTGTATTAGGTGGCTCATAAGTAGTTGCGTATACAAGGTGGTTGAAATAAGAGTGGAGTAAAACTATTGTTATACAGAGTAGATAAGAATCGTTAAAACATTTGTCAAATAACAATATGTAGTAAGAATATTTGCGTTATAGGGCAGAGTATAATAAGAGTTATACAGAAGGGTTCAAAAAATGTTAAATGCAGTTGAATATACAGGACGGTTAAAATATAAGATGGAGTAGAATTATAGCTCGGGTGGTTAAAAAAGTTATATAGTGTGGCACATAAGGAGTTGCTTATACAAGGTGTTAAAGTAAGGGTGGACCCAGGTTGAAATAAATGGTAGAGTAAAATTATAGTTATAAAATTTAGTTAAAAATGTGAAACATTTTATTATATAGGGTAGACCACGAGCAGGTGCATAAATAGAATACCTGACATATGGGGCGAAGTAAAATTATAAGAATTCAGGGTGATTTAAACAATGCAAAAATAGAAACCTATAGGGTAGAAAGGATTTAAACATATATAGGGTGTTTTTAAAGACATCCGGGCGGTTGCAATAACCTGTGGAGTTGAATTATAGTTGTACAGAGTGGTTCACAATATGAAAGCCAAATAAGTTATATTGGGTGCCCAATACACAGAAGCATATATAGGGTGGTTGGCATTTAGAGCGAATTAAAGTTACACTTATAGAAAGTAGTCCAAGTTATAAAACAAATAAAAAATGTTAAAAAATATGTGGAAAATATAGAAAAAGAATACAAATTAGAGAGATCTTAAACTAAATGATAAAAGAACGGTTTTAATTTTGTCAGTTGAAGTCGTTTTTTTTAAATACAAATTATTGTTATTTCTTAACTCTTATGATTGGTTTAACGTATAAGTTACTAGACATATCATGACATGAGGCAAGTTCCTGAAGTAATAAAACAAGAATGTGGTCGTGAACTTGATCCTTGTAACCCGACACATATTCGCTGAAACAATACAGCCTTTCTATCTCTGATATTATCAGTCTTTTAAACGGTTTCTTCCGAGAAAGTTCTTAAATTCAATCTAGGCACCTGATATTTTCAAAGAGCAAGAGAAATCGAGAAGAAAATTTGACTTTTAATATCAAGTATCTTTTGAAACAACTATTATCTCGAGTAGAATGTTAATCAAATTTCGTTTGAAACAGAAAATTAGGTTTCATGAAAGTTCAGCTTCCTTTTGCATGTTAGACTTTAGCTTTGTTTTAAAACAAGGTAAAAGATCCTTTTTTAAGTAGAAAAGTTGAACTATTTCTGTTCAGTATTTCACTGTTATACACTCAAAGTTAAAGATAAAACTGTAAAATGTTTATATAATAGTATAAAACTGAAAAAAAAAAGACAAAAACGGTCTTATTGTACGACAACAAAAACCGTTGCAAATAAAAACATAATTTCAACTGATCTTTTAACAATCATTTCAGTGGCAATGTATATTATTAAAATACCGCTGACTCGTCATCCAAAACTATTTCCCTAGTTGACTTGCAATTTGGTATTTTGCTGGTTCTTTGCCTTTATGTTTGGTTTCGGATGGTACGAAGATGTCCACATTTTGTGGTCTCGATTCCAGATAAATTTTACAGCCTTCTGAGTTTCAGAACATGACATTCTAGCAGCCATGGCTATAGAGTTGTTTCTTAGTTGTTTTTTAAGGCGTAGCAATTCGACATAGACACGTATTAAGAACGGAGTTTCACAATATTGCTAATAAATATAATAGTCATATAATTTGGTGGAGTCGCCGAATTAGTAAAATCATTTCTAGAATTTCTATACAGTGTGGAAATGCCAAATGGAATAAATTCAATAACGAATAAAGGAGGACATGTTGGGTATTTTTAAATGTCCATTTTTTCAACAACAAAAAAATATATAGGGTGTACCATGTGACAGTGGATTTCTTATTTTAAAAGCAAGCCCCTGTATATTATTTATTTTTTTGATTCTCCAGAAAATTCTAGAAATAATTCATGTACAATGTCTTACACCTATCTTCAACTGTTTCGGAAATATTAAATGTCTTCAGATTTATTACAAAAATTAACATTAAAAAAAGACACGGACACAAATGGAAGTTTCTCGCTTATTTCGCGAAAATTTTCCAAATTTACCGCCTGTATCCCAAGGAACAATTAGCAAAATAGAAAAGCAATTCTGTAAGCTTGGTCATGGAAGACAGATAAAAGAAGTAGCTGCCAATGCTCTAAGTGATAATATGAAATAGGATATTATGCTTGAGTTTCAAGAAAACCCATATAAATCTGGTCGAAAAGCAGCTCCACTGTTCAACCTTAGCCACACATTGTTCGAGTATTAAAGGATAAAATATAAAAATGATGCCGATTCAGGAGCTCATGGAAGACGATTTCGATAGGACAACGTATCTCTATGAACAATGGTAAGGTTAGATAACAATGTTATCCAATTAGATGTTTTGTTTTCTGATGAGAGCACATTTTCACTTCACGGTCATGCTAATCGTCAAAATTGCTTCTATTGGTCTAATAAAAATCCTCACTGGATGACAAAGAAACATATTGCGTATGTTTTTCCTGAAAAAAATTAATGTTTGGGCAGAAATTGTTGGAAACCATATCGCAGGTCCGTTTTTCATTGATGGCAACTTAAATGGAGATAAATATTTAGAACTGCTCCAAAATTATGTCGTGCCAACTTTGACAAATTTATATCCTGATTCAATAAACCAACAAGTTCCTGCCAATACAATATGGTTTCAGCATTACGAAATCAATGTTCGGCAGTTCCTGAACCATTTTTTTCCGAATCGGTGGATTAGGAATATGACAAAGTGAATTGTAAATTGTGTTTTGTGTTATATTGTATGATCTGTGTTTCAAGAAATTTCTATTAAGTTTAAGGATTTGCTTTCACCGTAAATAAAGGAGTTTTAATTGTACAACAGGTGTATAATTGAACCCACGGGATCTGTATCAATATAATATACCCACAAAAATCAACGTCACAACAAATTATAGAAAAACGAAATTCGTGTCATTCCCGGCACTTTACGGGCGCAAAGTATAGCGCTCCAAACAATACGAACTCTTACAAAAAAACATCCAGCAATACGTCACGTCACACAGACAAATGTTTTGTTTTGGAGAGCCTTTTACGCGGCTCTTAAAGTAACCAGGAAACGTCCCTTTCCCTCGATCGTAGGCAATTGAGCTGTCAACTTGCCCCACAAAATTTATTTGGGAAAACTTTCCCTGTCGGTCGCTTTCGGCGGCATATTGCCGCTGCAAATTCATAACTTCCTCTCACGACCTTTTCTTTCACGAGTTTGACCTGATTCGGCGGCAATGCTTTCTGCCTGTGCAGGAACAATAGAACGGAAATAGAGGACGATATAGAGCGGGCGAGGAGTTTGGATTGCGGAACGGCGATGGGATGCCGTAACCTTAATCTGGTGGGGGTGGTGCGTTTTATTAATGTCAGGTAGGGTGTCGAACAAAACTGACTGGTAGTGGAATTCGCCCTTGGAATAGCGCACCTGGTGGTTGATGCTGGGCATCTGGTGATGTCCATTTAGTTATAGGCTTGTACGAAAGACTTTTTTAACCGGCTCTGAAAAGTAGAGGTTCTTAATTCGTCTGTATGTGTGTTCAGCTATTACTCGAAACCGACTCAAGGAATTTGGATCGTTCTAACTGGATTCTGTTAATCGGCATCCCGATGTGGTCCCATATTTGTTTCAAAGGCATTGGTTATACTTTCTTAAATAGTAACTTTTGGTGGGGGTGATAGTATTATCTATATATAAATAGACAAAGACAAAACGATTAGGTACCATTTTCTCCTCTGTCTCTCAACCGATTTTCTTCATTTTTGTTTTGTTTAATAGCTACTGACGGCCTTCAGTGCAGGATGCTAATATTAATTTATAATATTGATTCATTCATTAAATAAAATGTAATAAAGATTCATTATTTACGTCCATAATGTCAACGCCAAACAACTGAATGTGCCGCCGCCGCCAGATTCAAAACATTGCGTAATTATATATAGAGGAACCAATGCTGTTATATACTTAGAGCACGTACTTCTGGCAGTGGCATGCAAGCGTTGTTATTGTTTAGTGGTAAAGTAATCGTTGTATCTTATAATTATACAAGGCGACTCCAGGTATGTTAGAAATCATTTTTTTCGTGGGTGGCACATAAGCAGTTGCATATATAGGGTGTTTAAAGTATAGAGTAGAGTGCAATTATAACTAATAAAATAATTATATAGGGAAGCCCATTAGCGGTTGAATTTACAGGGTTCTTGGAATAGAAGGCGCAGTAGAATTACAATTATACAGGGTTGTGTAAAAAAATATTATACAGAGATGTATATACAGGGTGGCGGAAATGGAAATGCAACATTTCGTAACCCATAAGCAGTTGTATGTATAGGGAATATGAAATATAAGGTGAGAGGATTTACAGATATACAGGATGATGATAAAAAATGTTAGAAAAGGAAATAATTTATAGAGTAGCCCACGAAGAGTTCCATATATATGATGCTTGAAATATAGGTCGGAGTAGAATTATAGTTACAGAAGATTGTTAAAAAATTAGAGTAAATACGGTGGCTCATAGGTAGTGACATATACAGAATAGTTTACCGGGTGGTTCAAAAATGTTAAAAAAACATTATGCGTGGTCCATGAGCAGTTGTATATACAGGGTGGTGGAAATATATAATGAGATGGAATTATTATAATGAGGATTTTAATAAATGTTAGAGAATTTAGTGCAATTATAGCTATACAGTGAGGTTAGGTTAGGTTAGAAAAAATAAATATGTAGGGTAGCCCATTAGCGGTTGAATTGTTGTCATATTAAATTAAGAATTACGAATTTGAACACAAATGAAGTCATATGAATTATATCTGAAAAAAATTGAATTTCGTTACTTATTTGTAGAAGCAAGATGTAAGACCGACATCTATGATTTTCGAGGAAACTATCACACAGAGGTTCCGAATCTGGATCCGTTCCGTGTAATTACTGTTCTCCCTAAAGTCCTAGGATAGAATGTCACGATAAAATTTTCAGGTTACTGCCAGAGATATTGACACAATTGGTCGAATTTCGACCACTGGGCGACAGCTAGTAAAAGTAAATGTCTGTTCGGTACCTGGGGTGTGATAAATTGAAAATAGATTGGAATTAAACCAAAATAAAGTTTAATCACTTTGAGATGGGGGTTTCAATTGGTTTTTATATACAGTGTGGTCTTCCTAAGTCAAACGGAAAACTTTCTTATGAATAATATTCAGAGAAATAGTTATTCTTCATAAAAAGATTTGCATGTCGTGAAACCTATGTTATGTCACTTTTTCAACTGCATAAAAGGTTTGTCAGCAAACTCTAATTGTTATCAAAACAAAGTTTATTAGAATTGAAAACTGTATCCAATTGTATAATGAATAATTTTTTTATTAAAAAACTGTTTTATTATACAATTTTGCGGGAGAGAGACAATTAAATGAAAGTAATTGGAATTATCTCAAGATTTCTGATATTTAACATACCTAAAAAGTCGAAGAATTTCAAATTGTTCTACAATACAGTGGGTCCACATAAATTAGAATAATATGCTTTTAAGAATGCTAAAAAAAAACGCTAAAAAATAAAACGAAATCTCCAAATTTCAATTTTAAATATGATATTTCTTCCAATCATAAATTATGTAATTTTGCCCACACCTAAACTGCGCATGTCCTGTTCTTTCCAATATCATATTTGAATTATCCTGTATGTATAGCTTTCTCTCTCTTTTATATTGTTTGGATCACCCTGTATACCTATAACTGCTAAATATTCTATCCTATATAAAATAAAATTTACCACTTTCGAACCACATTGTACAAATATAATTTTACTCTACCCTTTATTTCAACCACCCGGTAAATGCAATTGCTAGTATGTTTTTTTGAACCCAGCCCTGTAATTTAAATATCCTATCCCTTATTTCAACTACTTCGTATAAGCAACTACTTATCTTACACACTATATAATATTTATTCAACCACCCTCTATAACTATAAATCTACATCACCTTATATTTCAACCATCCTGTATATGCAAATGCTAATATTTTTTTTAACCCTTCGGTATAACTGTAATTATACTCCGCCCTATAACTCAAATATCCTTACTGTATATGCTCATTTAACAATTTTTTAACGTTTTATCCACTCTTTATAACTATAGTTCTACTCCAATCTTATTTCAACCACCTTGTATGCGCAACTACTTATGTGTCACCCAGTACAACATTTTTTGAACCACCCTGTATAACTATAATTCTGTTTCACCTTATATTTCAACCATACTATATATTCATCAGGTTATGTACCATCCAATATCACATTTATTTGTAAGATGGAATTCACCTGTATAACTGTAATTTTACTTTGCCCTATATTTCAACTGCGCACCAAGCAATGTGTTTGAATTTCGATGCACGCACCCGCACAATTACAACCGTATACCGTATAGAAAAGATGGCCGACATAACAGTTTTTTTTTATACACTAATGGAATATTTTCTGCCATTTCACTCGACTGTACGAGGGCTGCCTTTTATATTTCGGGATTAGAGAACAAAAACAAATATTAATCATCGAAAATCGCTTTATTGTTTTTCAAAATATTCCCCATGAAGTCTATACATTTTCTCATGCGTTTGAATCAAAACATGCATTCTGAACGCAGCAACCGCTTCTTCAGGTGTCGAAAAACGTTGACCTCTCAGTTTGTTTTATACGTACGGGAATAAAAAGAAGTCATTTGGTGACAAGTCAGGACTATACGGCGGATGACTCATCAAATCGATGTTTTGAGTGGTGAAAAATGCAGTTGTTTGAGCTGATCTGTGAGAGCTCGCATTGTCGTGGTGAAGAGTGGTCTTCGGCGGTTGGTTTTCCTCATTTCTTGGAAGACAACTGGCAAACAAATGGTTGTGTACCATTCAGAATTGACTGTTCTGCGTTGTTCTAGTGGTACGGTTGCGACATGTCCAGTTTTTCCGAAAAAACAGGCGATCATTTGCTTGGAAGTGCTTCGTGCGCGAACAACTTTTGTTGGATTCGGCTCATCTTGAAACACCCATACAGTCGACTGCTGTTTACTTTCGGGCTCATACGCGTAAATCCACGATTCATCACCTGGCACTATGTCATAAACGTGTTTTGAAGCACCGCGATCGTATTTTTTGAGGTTTTCTTTCGACCAATCGACATGAGCCTTTTTTGAACGATTGACAAATTGTGTGGAATCCAACGCGAAGAAAATTTTTTTGACATTCAAATGTTTATGCAATATTGAATGTATGCTGGTCACACTAACGTGTAAGGTTGACTCAATCTCACGATAGGTCACATGACGATCTTGCAATATCAGTTCGCGCACAGCATCAATGGTTTCCGGAACAACAACTGTTTTTGGACGACCTTCCCGAAATTCGTCTGGGAGTGAACTACGACCTCGATTGAATTCACCATACCATCGATAAACAGTGGTCCTTGATGGAATTTCATCGCCAAAAATTAAATTAAGTTCATCCATGCACTCTTGCTGACTTAATCCACGTCGAAAGTTGTAAAAAATAATCGCACGAAAATGTTCACGATTTAATTCCATTTTTGGCCGAGATGAATCCTTTAAGTTACTGTAAACAACACATAGCGCTCGTATGTCAAACTTTACGATAGAGCTGTCAGTTGTCAGATTGCAACACTAGGGTTGTCTAATCCCGAAATATAAAAGGCAGCCCTCGTATAAGCCCCGTAAAAGATTTTTTTTCAATAAGAAGCTATCTTCCATTGAATCAAAACGAAAACCGTTACAAACACCCTCTACGAGATACTTTTAAGACATATCTTTACATTTAAGGTAGATATTTATGATGAATATTTGACATTTACATTAATGTTTACCAATTTTTTGCACATATTAGATTTATCCTATCCTACCGTATTCAAATAAATGCTTTACTACAAGTGATTCGATGCTATCACATTTGACACTAATAGCGCCATCTCTGTATCAGAACAATAACCTTTCGGCTTCATTGCAAAAACCTCATCGACTCTGGAATTTTCACAAGCCATAGCTAACGAGACCACGTTTGGTATTAAATTTAGGACTTAATTGAATTTTCTGTACAGCGAAATTTCCGAGGATTAAAAAAATAAATTATCGAAACTCGTATCGGGTGAAAAGCAGTTGCAATTATCCAAAGGACGTTAACAAGTCAAGATCGTGAGAGCAAAACGTATAAAACAGAGCGAACAAAAGTACGAAACGTTAGAGTGTAGTATATTAACCGCGTAATTGATAGTTACGAAGAAAATTCATTTACACACCAGTTTATCTTGTTAGTCGGGGAAATTTGGTTAATAAAGGAGACGTTATATGAGTAAATTGAATAATAAAATGTTGGAGAATTTAATTATTACGTAACAATATATTCGGTGGATATTTTAATAGCTTTTATAATGTCTGATTTTATCTCCATTAAGATAATAAACTCTGTTTATGAACGGTTCTAAGCAATATGATCCGTGTTCTCCATAATAGATTTACAACTATTGAAATTCTTCAAATTCGAGCTAGTTTCGAACATACGCAAAAGTATAGAATCAAGTAAAATGGCTTATTATGCCAGGCTCCTTCGCCAAAATAAAATTCTATTATATGGCCGCTATTACCTTGTCAAATCTTTAAGCAAATATCTTTGATAAAACATCTTTGTCAAAGAAATTTTATATAATAACCTAATCTTTGATAAAATATTACTTTGAGATGTATCTTAGATCACATTTACATCCGTCGTCCTATATTTGATAAAAGATTTTTGGCGTCAATTGTCAGTGTAAATGAAAATTTGCGCCTACGAATTTTATGGTGAATTGTAGGTACAGAAAAATTGTTATTATTTGAGTATGAAGACCGTTGATTTTATATAATGTTATATATAAAATATAAACAAGAGGTTAATTGCCTACGATGAAAATTGTTAGTACCATTGTATGGACGTACAAAGACTGTTAAAGAAAACTTGACGGATTGAAAAGTTAATAAATATACCGAAAATTTAAAGTAATTTTGTGTGTTGTTAAATAGTGAGCTATAAACCATATCATAGATCTATATAGATAATGAAGCGTAGTATTGTACTCAATTAAAATGATGTAGATGTGTATTTCTTTAGCAATTAAAATAGACAATTATCGTATCAATATTTAAAATTTGGCCTTATCCATTCAAAAATTATTATTTTATTCTTTGTCTATATTTTCCAAATATATTTTATTTGTTTTATTATTTCGACTACTTTCTATAAATGTAACTCTAATTCACTCTATATTGCATCCACACTGTATATGCTTCTGTGTATTGGTCACCCCTATATAACTTATTGGTCTATCATTTTCTGAATCACTCTGTACAACTATAAGTCAACTCAACGCAATATTACAACGGTCCTGATATCTTTAAAACCACCCTGTATATATTTAAATCATCTCCACACTATTAACTCTTTCTGTTTTTGTATTTTTTAAATTATTCCTGTATACCAATGATTTTACTAGTCTAGTATTCCATTTGTGCAACTGCTCATGGTCTACCCTACATAAAAATGCATCTCTTTGAACCACATTTTATGACTATAATTTTACTGTACCTTTTATTTCAACCACCCGGTATATGCAACAATTCAAATATCCTAACTGCTTATGATTTTGTAACAAATTTTTGAGACACCCTGAATAACAATAATTTTACCCCACCCTTACTTCAAACCCCTTGTCTAAGCAACTATTTATGTTCCAAACTATATAACTTTTTTAAACTGCCCTGTATAACTGTAATTATAGTCCACCTTATATTTCAACCATCCTGTATATTCAACTGCTTCTGACAATTTTTAAAGCCTTTTGTATAACTGTAATTATTCTCCGTCTTATAACGCAAATATCCACTCTGTATAACTATAGTTCTGCTCCACTTTTATTTCAACCACCTTGTATACGCATCTACTTATGTGCCACCCTATTCAATATTTTTAAATATTTCAACCATCGCTGTATGAAACTGCCTATGTACCGTATACCATATAGAAGAGTTTGCCGACATAATAAATTTTCGTTTCGATAAACTAATGGAATATTTTCTCCCATTTCAAGCGACTATAAGCCCCCTAACTTACCTTCGTCTCTAAAAAAAACTTACTTCAATTGAATTAAAATAAAAATCATTACAAACACCCCGTACTTTATATACTTTCATGGCATATCTTGACATTTAAACTAGATATTTATGATGAAAATTTGACATTTACAATATCTTTACAGATTTTTTTGTATATATTTTTCCGATTTTCAGAAAAATGGTAAGTTTTACGTTATAGAAAAATATACGGAATCAAGCTGGAACATGTTATAAACAATTATATGGGACCTTTCTGAAATGTTCCTTAATATAATGCAGTTTAAATCATCAAAAGTGCCCAAAGCCGTTTTTGAATAATCGCTCTTCATATATAAAAAAAGTTTCAGACGAATTTTTTGAAGTCGGTTAAAAATGATTATTTGTAAATGATGTGTTTATGTTCCCAGAATTATGCTTTAATATTATTTGATTAAAATTATTCGTTGAATCATTGTTAAATTTTAGTAATTTTTTAATTTTTTTTATTACTGTTCAATCCCCGATTTTTATATACCTATACTTCATATAAAAGTTGTATATCAACAAATAAATATTGCTAGATATTTAAACAAAAGCTTGTAAAGTCTTAAAATGCTGATATCAAGTATACGTCTATTTTAAGCTTTCTGGATATAAATTGTATAGGAGGTGAACTATTTATTTGGCAAGTAAATGAAAAATGTCGTTTTAGTTAAAGATTTCAATTTTTTTAACTTAACACCTAATTAATAAGCTATTATATACATTTAACGGTATTTTAGAGAAAACTAATACGTTTTCAAATATATATCTTTCTTATTTAGATTCAATATTTTAGCCAAAATAGGGTCTTCTATTATCACGAACTGAAATTGACAGTTTTACCGAAAATTTGATTATAGTCGCTCTTGACATTCAGCTTTGTAATTTTTACTCGATTTTTAAAAAACTCGAACTAGTCAATATATCCAATATTTTAGTTAATATGTGAAATTATATCTTAGTCAATTTAATAAACGACATTCTTTGTTTTGCTGCATTATTACGGTCGGTGGACAGAGCACGCACTAAGGTCAATTGAAAATGGTGACCTATTATCCATATCTTTCATCACCAGGCAAGTTTTCCTTGGTCGTGATCTTCTTCTTTTTACACCCTGAATCGCAGAAAATAATTGGGGACGAGCTGCGGTGGTATATTAAAATGAAAACCATTCTGTAGAAGGGAAGCTAAATGTCGTCCGCTAAAAATATGGGCGCACAATACCAAGAGGTCCGTCCATGTGATTAACAAGATTCAGTGAAGTTCAGCATTAAAAAGATTAAAGAGACAACAGCCCTTCTTGATGAATGGACAGTAAAATCTACTGATTACATTTCTTTTGTATTGGGGACATTAATTTTATACATTAATTATTTGTGTAATAACTTCCTGGTCCTCTGATGACGCTATTCTATTACTGATGTCACACTATCTTGACTATATTGCTATATTACTCCATGGATCTCGAAGAGACTTAGAGACTACCTTAATGCGCGCTCTGACCTACTACGAGGGCTGCCTTTTATATTTCGGGATTAGAGAACAAAAACAAATACTAATCATCGAAAATCGCTTTACTGTTTTTCAAAATATTCCCCATGAAGATCTATACACTTTTGCATGCGTTTGAACCAATTGTCGAAGCACTTTTTCCACTCTGATTGAGGTATCTCCAAAACATGCATTCTGAACGCAGCAACCGCTTCTTCTGGTGTCGAAAAACGTTGACCTCTTTTGAATAAAAAGAAGTCATTTGGTGACAAGTCAGGACTATACGGCGGATGACTCATCAAATCGATGTTTTGAGTGGTCAAAAATGCAGTTGTTTGAGCCTATGTGTGAGAGCTCGCATTGTCGTGGTGAAGAGTGATCCGTCTTCGGCGGTTGGTTTTCCTCATTTCTTTAAAGACAACTGGCAAACAAATGGTTGTGTACCATTCAGAATTCACTGTTCTGCGTTGTTCTAGTGGTACGGTTGCGACATGTCCAGTTTTTCCGAAAAAACAGGCGATCATTTACTTGGAAGTGTTTCGTACGCGAACAACTTTTGTTGGATTCGGCTCATCTTGAAACACCCATACAGTCGACTGCTGTTTACTTTCACCTGTTATAAACGTGTTTTGGAACACCGCGATCGTATTTTTTGAGCTTTTCTTTCGACCAATCGACACGAGCCTTTTTTTGAACGATTGACAAATTGTGTGGGATCCAACGCGAACAATTTTTTTTACATTCAAATGTTTATGCAATATTGAATGTATGCTGGTCCCACTAATGTGTAAGGTTGACTCAATCTCACGATAGGTCACATGACGATCTTGCAATATAAGTTCGCGCACAGCATCAATGTTTTCCGGAACAACAACTGTTTTTGGACGACCTTCACGAAATTCGTCTTGGAGTAAACTACGACCTCGATTGAATTCACCATACCATCGATAAACAGTGGTCCTTGGTGGAGTTTCATCGCCAAAAATTAAAATAAGTTCATCCATGCACTCTCGCTGACTTAATCCACGTCGAAAGTTGTACAAAATAATCGCACGAAAATGTTCACGATTTAATTGCATTTTTTGGCCGAGATGAATCCTTTAAGTTACTGTAAACAACACATAGCGCTTGTATGTCAAAACGTTTTGAGTACGTATAACCTCCAAAATGTCAAACTTTACGATAGAGCTGCTAGTTGTCAGATTGCAACACTAGGGTTGTCCAATCCCGAAATATAAAAGGCAGCCCTCGTACAAATATTCGCTTCACTGAAATAGAAAATGCATTACCGAATTACAACCCTTAGTTGTTGAACATCCTTTTAAACAAATCTGGTAATATGCTATACGTTCTCTATTCCAGCATCATGTTCAATATATTAAAAATATATTCGGTACACTTAAGTATTGTATTTTCTGTATCAGTGGGTGTTTTAAATTAGTCATTCACAAATTCTAGACATTCATTGTTTATATCAAAATCTAATAATGGTAGTTAACGTCCGTAAAAAAGTAAAAAACCATAGCCATAAAGATATGACACCTGTTTTTCTATAAAATGCGAAGATATCTCTAGCAACAGGAGTTTGAACATAGGGAGAAATCAAATAGTGTGAAAAAAGCCTTTTTGATTCTTTACATAGGATTTTTATCAAACACAGTGGTTACTTTTTTCAAGTGAAAAGTATACTTACAAAGTATACTTACTTTGCTTTATTTTGATCCTTAGTTTTTTATTAATAGTACAAGCTGTATATTACATAAAATTGCTCTCTAACTTCAATTTCCCCGTAAATTATTCTGTCTGTACAGCTGAATCACTTGATAATTTTGATGCCTTCATGTCACACAAGTTTAATTTTGAGAATGACTAATTTATCATATTGTTTCAGTCAACTTTGAAATAATCATAATTATATATATATGTAAAACCTATCATCTCATTAAAACTTTTTTCCTTTGTTGTTGTATTGTCACTACACAATAGAAGAAGAACCAACGTAATTTCTCAAATCACTTCTTGTGAGTTATCTTGCTATATATAAAAGAGTTTTGGAAATGCTGATACCCCCCTTGATTCCCCCCCCCCCGCCTAACGTGCTGAGTTGATAAAACTTTTTAGAAAAAGATCTCGGCTTACGCTTTGATTTAGTTTTTATATTTTGTGGTGAGCTTAACATTTTTTTAGTTCATTCTCTCCCTCTTTGCTTCTTCTATGATTATTTTATATTAGCAGAACTATATTATCCTAAACTGTTGCATGGAGCATGCAAACATCCCTTGTACAGTTTACAAAACCAAAAAAGACGGTACTCCACACATTATTTTTATTTTATTTTATTTAGCACCGGTGTGGATACATTTAGAAGCTCATAGCTTTAGGTGACTGACTAACCATTAAATTTCTTATTTATATTATATTATTTATTCATATAAATCTTAAGCTAACTAGAGTTGGTCCGTCGATGTCTTCTAGGTTTATTTTCAACTGTTTAAATTCAGTCTTCAGCCTTGGAACATGTTGGTTGGTTTTTCAGTAGTTTCTAAATTGACGTGGTCGTGAAGCACATCTTCATAATTTCCAACAAACCTTTTACTTCTTCATTGATTGTTGGAATCCAGATATCTCCACAGGTTTACCAAGAAATGTCCACTATGTTTCGTATCATAGTGATGATAAGGTCTAGCTGTAGACTAGTATTTTGGTGGCCATTGAACATTTGGTGTTTCCTCCATTTTAAACTGAATTCAGCTCATTTCTTCTTCGATCTGAGTTTGACGTCCTACTTCATGTACTAATATCTAATATATTTATCTCAACAACTTGTTAAGTTTAATCCTCCTCTGTTTGATCCAGTGTACAACCGCATTGCTTGGTGTATAGGGATCTTTCCTGGCTTTAATCTACTGCAAATAGAACAGTATCTTCGGCAAATATGGCGATGATCGTTTCTTTTTGTACTGGTAAGTCACTGGTGTACAGTAGGTATATAACGGTCCCAAGAACACTACCTTGTAACACTCCCTGTTTTATCTGTATTAGATCTGAATATTCCACGTCATCTTTAATTTAAAACATTCTTTGAGATGTGTTATATCACAGGCTAGGCACCTACTCCAAGGAGTTATTCCCTCCTGTTATTGGTATCAATCTCTTGAGCAGTATCTATGTGACATCTTTGGGTTGCTTTACTAGTGTTGATAACATAATCACTTCTAGATTGCAGGTAAAGCCATCATAACCGTGTCCTTAGGCAGGTGCTTTAAAGTTTCTCAACTGGTAAGATCAAATCATGGAGTTCAGTTTTAATCTTATGTGTAACTTGGTTGGGAGAAACTAGTGTTTCTGATAGTAGAAACAGATTTAACATGTCACCTTCTAGAGCGCCACATTTTCATGAAACGTTTAAGGGTATATCTTAACATACAAATCACGCAAATGAAAGTATAACACCTCCCCCTCTATATATTCCTGCAAAGTTTTATCAACCGATTTGATATGCCTTTTGCTTTCCAATACTCTGTTGAATAGTCCACTCTTAGACTAGTATAGCGCATAGCACTAAAAAAATCGCTTATTTCTTCTCTCCATTGAGTTATTTTTCTCTAATTTTTCATGCACAGAGTTCGTCTGAATTAAGAAACTATTTTTTTACTTGTTTGTGTAGGTTCTTTTTCGCAAGAAGATCATTGTGAATCCTTTAGCAGAGGGCAACATCGCCAGGCTATGAAAAGGAGCAACCGATATCATACGGCCGGACTTGTGGACGACATCAAGGTAAGTCTTGTGAAGAGTTTTTTGTACGTAAATATACTTATTTTATACTTGTGGAAATACAAATTAGTACATTACATGGCAACCTAGTTGCGAAAACCTGTCTTTTTATGTCTAGAGATAATTTATTCTAAGCCAGCCAGTTCGCCATGTCTTCTAAGTATTAGTTATCATCAGTAGAGCTCACAGCTATCATCAGCATGTGAGAAACTCGACTTTTCTGACACAGATTTTAGGAAAACATTACTACAAATAATAACAGACAGTGACCCTAGAATGGTTCCTTGTGGGACACATAAAATGTATAAAGGCGAGGCGGTGTATCATTATCCAAATAATTTTTAATAATGTTGTCCCCAGTTACTGGGGTTACTTTAAGAAATTGTTGTATTACTAATTGTCATTTTTTTCGTTTTTAGAAAAATACCAGTAGAGATGCCAGCATCCACAAGCGTTTGTCCTGGAATTATTCTAGTCAGGAGCAAAGGCCCCCCAACGAGGACCAGACCTAGCATACAATAATAAATCCCCTTGTGTCTTCTATAGTGATCTTCTGTCTCATAGTCTGCATTCTAGTTGAGGTGCAGAATATTCTAGAAAGACTTTTTACGTAGGATCGCGCTTGTTTGTCAAAACCAGAAACGAATTTGGAAAATAATTGTGAGAGAGCTTCTGAACGATAGAGAGAGAGAGAGAGAGAGAGAGAGAGAGAGAGAGAGAGAGAGAGAGAGAGAGAGAGAGAGAGAGAGATAGAAAGTAAATATGAAAAGTTATAATATTTATATAAATATAAATTAATGTTGAGTACTTTCGGAGGGGACCTTTAAAAGCTTAGGTTTATGAGGAGTGTACCGGGTGAGACAAGAAATAATATTCCATATGTAACCAGGAGTTTGATTTTGAAAAGGGAATCATGAATACTGACAAATCGGCAGAACTTTTTTATATTTACAAATGTTAAATATAGTTTTCGACATAGGCAAAAATAATGAAGTTTTAAAAATATTATTCAATATATTTTCAAGTATTTATTTTTCAAAAGATGGTCACATAAAAAGCTAAAATCAGTTTTCGATAACTATAAAAAATATTATTATATTTGGAAAAATTGGCTGCATACTGAACTTATGTGGAGATAATTATTTGTAATTTTACGACAAAATTCATTAAACAAAAATAGTGACTAGCCACAAAGATGGTCTCAATTTTTTTCTCGGTGTATTTGGACGATAACTAAATAATGTAATTGTATTTCAGTGTACATTTAAATGTGAATTTTATTTACTTTATACTTACCTACACTAAAAGAAAAATTTGCGTAATGTTAAATTACACTGAGAGACGAGTTTTTTCAAATTTGGGCACTCGAATTAATATTCACCTATGCAAGTTTAATTTACTCGTTTTCAGAATTATTTTGAATACCTATTATTGATTTATTTTTCATAATTTTTTTATAAAGTGAAACAAACGTTCCGGATGCAGGGAATTTTATAGTATCTATGGGAACGGTAGATCTAAAAAACAGTCAACTGTTAAATTAACTCAGGTGCCCTAATTGTTTCAGACAACTTTAGAAAAATTGTTTTTTCGGTTTTATGTCCACAATTTTATGGAACTTTTGATTGGTTTCTAAGAACATAGTCTAAATAGTAAAAAGTGTCCCCACGTGTAAATTAAATACAACCTTCCTTGTAAGATCCTGTATATAGAATACAATTTTGTAAATCGTGACAAATTCAGTGAGATTTATATTCTGTCTAGAGGACTTTTCGTTAAAATCCCAATATTTATCAAAGAACCAGTAATTAGATTTAAAGTTTGTTCATAAAACATCATCAAACGGTCAGATTATGATATTTCCAACACAACGGCGAAACTTTAAACCGTTATTCTCGCGACACATCTGCGACGGTACAAATGACTTAATTAAAACTTAGTGAAGAGATAAAGTTCCTCTAACGCAAAATACGATTTGTGTGGGCTTGATAATCGGTTTTTGTCCCAACATTTTAGGCTGTTTGGGCACATTAAGGGGGGATTACGACTTAATTAATAGCTCCTAGGAAACTATTTCACAAAAAGATGCGTGTTCGTTGTTTAGGACGATTTAGGGAAGGTTGTTTAGTAAGCTACTAGATACATATGCGTGTATATTTCGCTGTGTTCTTCTATCCCAAGATATATTCGTTTGTAAACAGGGTGTCTTCAGACAAAAGTGCGATAAATTTAATCAGTGAAGGAACTCGTTAAAAAGAACAACTTTTTCAAACGAGATTTTCTCGAAAACTGAAATTAATTTTTTGAAGTTTTCTCCAGGATGTTTACTACACATACTGCAAAAGTTCAAAGAGGTACTTCTGGTTTTCTTTTGTTTTTCTTTAACAACAATAACATGTAGTAAACAAAAACTGCATCTCCTAATTGACTGCTGACCTTTTCCAAAGGCAATCCATATTTTCCAATGGCCCCATAGAAAATCATCAAGGAGGATTAAGTCAGGAACTCGAGCTGGCCTTAAATTACAACACATCGACCAATTCAACGATCTTCGTTTGTTGCTATTAAAAATTCACAAGTAACCCAACCAAAATGCACTGGAGCACCTTCGTGCATAAACCACATTGCAATTCTACATAGCAACTATTCAAAAATCGTCAAACACCAAAATAAACTTACAATAATCCTGGGACAACCCTGAATTTTTAAACACCTTATATACATTTTCGTGCAGTTTGATAAAGAATGTCACCAGGTTTAAGTCTGGCGATCTGACAGGCTACGTCATAGGCCAGGTGAAATGCTTGTTTAGCCAATTTCGCACGATACATGTAAGATCCAAATATAGATGATACATTGGCACTGACAACAAACGGAGGATTTTCTTCAGGGTTCCATTCGTTACATCTTGATTCCAGACCTTTATATCGTGGGCATATTTTTGGTTGTTATCTTTGTTTTTTACTCAATCCAATCCTGGTTTTCCTGCTGTTGATCTTAATGTTTTCATCTTACCTGTTCATGATGTCTCTTTTGTTCACTTGGACTCAATTCTGGTATATATTCTAGTTTTCGTTCCCAATCTGAGATTCTTGTTCCTCAATACAATGTCTCTTAATGACCTTGCACGGGTAGCTGCTTTTCTTACTTGGTTAATTGTTTCTTGGATAGTTTCGTTGACTTTTATGTCTACTTCCAGATATTTGACTAGCATCACTTGGTTTATGAGTTTTCCTTCAATCTCTTGTTTGGATCTTATTGACTCCTCAGATACAATCAGGAGTTTTAACTGTTAATTTAATTACCATACCACTGACCCAATGCTATGGCCTACCTGTCTAACGCGCCCCTTGCCACTGACCCGAGTCTATGGTGTACCTGTCAATGTTCCGTGCCGATCGTCCTATGACCTACCTGTCAACGTTCCGTGTCATCGTTCTATGCCATACGTCAACGCCCCAGGCCAACCGCCGTTCTATGTCAACGCCCGTCATCCGAGGTCATTGGCCCCCAGGCCATTACGTAACATGACACCTGCGATTGAGCCTGAGCGGTGTCATCTGGAAGTGACGGACGTAACCTTGAGAATTTTCCCATTACACCAAAGGGTCTGTTGAACTCACTGAACAGTCAAATATTAGAGCTTTATGAATGTGTTTATTACTATAGTACCTACCGTCACTCATAAATTCAATTATTGAAACACTATAATAATTCCACTTCACTATATATTTCAATCACCTTGTATACGGAACTACTTACGAACCAGCCGTTATGACATTTTTTGCAACCTTATTTACCCACCCTGTATAACTATAATTCTACTCCGCACTATATTTTAATCACCCGTTATAACATAATTTCTAACATTTTTTGTATCGCCAGGTATAACTGTAGCTCCACTCCATGCAATATTTTAGCCCCTGTATATGCAAGTGTTAATGGGCTACCCAATAAAACATTTAGGTTCTAAGATATTTTGAACGCATATGCAACTGCTTATGAGCAATATATATCATTTTTTTGAACCATCCTATATAAGTATAACGATATGTATTGACCCGAAATTAACTTTGTTACTAGTTTTCGGGCCATGCTTTCTACAAAGTTAGAATTTTGTTTGCGTAGTGTTGACTGGAAAAGCTGTCAAATCTTTGATGGGACGCAATTTAAGCAAGACTAGTTTTGGCGGGTAAATTCCAAAAGGTTGTTGCTTAGCATAAGATAAGTGATAGCA
Organism: Octodonta nipae; assembly: GCA_034190945.1. NCBI lineage: Eukaryota > Metazoa > Arthropoda > Insecta > Coleoptera > Chrysomelidae > Octodonta > Octodonta nipae. The sequence continues at coordinate 3,076,453 of CM067223.1, forward strand.
GTAGATTTGTTGTCTCACCCTGTATTATGCTAACCAGTGGACCAAGACCACACAATACATATATAAAAATATAGACGCTAAAATTTAAAATTTATAAATAGATAATGCTATTTTTAAAAAACATTCCTTGTGCATTCCCATGTAAACCTAAGCTGAACGGAGTACCTTATCAAAACTATTATCAGGCCTAATAATATTCGATTTTTATAAGAGTGGAAACTTTTTTTGATGATTGTAAAAGAAAATATATTTAGTGAATTTCTAGTTTGCTTTTTTAAAAAACAAATGTATAAAAAAACGAAGACACCTCCATGTGAAGTCCCGAGAAAAAGAAACCTGTAAACGTGGCGCAGTCAATGTTTTTGTCATTTTGGACTGGGCGTGGTGATTTTTCTGGGGGATTCCCGGGAGGTGGTCTCGATGAAACGTGTGCGTGGTACTATAATTAAATATATTTAAAACCAAATCTAGTTGGCTGAGTATTTAAATATACTTAAATGAAAAACAAATGTTAAGTTCGTCTAGTAAAAAAAAATAAACCAGTACAATGAATTTTATATTTTGGTAAAGATGTATTTATTTATTTTTCATTGAGAACTCTATATTTATTTTTGAATGTTATTTGAGGAATAACAGAAATGTACAATTTGTTACATTATTAAAAATATAAATTCTTTATCATAATTTTCGTTTTTTATTTATTCTCAATCAGCACCTGCCCATCCTTATTCAGTTGGACTGGAGCCAGGAGCCTGGTTTGGTCGAACATTAAAGGAATAGCTTCAATGTTCTCGGAAGTCGAAACACCTCCTCGCTGTTATATGATCCTAATAACAAGTTCGAATTTCAAAGAAAAGATTTTCAATAAACGTTCAAAATTGCTGATTTTAAAGTGCTAGTACCAGGATAACAGAAACGTGAAGAGGTATGCGGTTTGCTCTGCTCCTGTTCTCGGAAGTCGAAACACCTCCTCGCTGTTATATGATCCTAATAACAAGTTCGAATTTCAAAGAAAAGATTTTCAATAAACGTTCAAAATTGCTGATTTTAAAGTGCTAGTACCAGGATAACAGAAATGTGAAGAGGTATGCTGTGCTCCTGTTCTCGGAAGTCTAAACACCTCCTCGCTCTTATATGATCCTAATAACAAGTCCGAATATCAACGAAAGATTCTCAATAAATGTTCACAACTGCTGATTTTAAAGTGTTAGTACCAGGATAACAGAAACGTGAAGAGGTATGCGGTCTGCTCTGCTCCTGTACTCGGAAGTCAAATACCTCCTCGCTCTCATATGATCCTAATAACAAGTTCGAATTTCAATGAAAGATTCTCAATAAAGGTCCAAAACTGCTGATTTTAAAGTTTTAGTACCAGGATAACAGAAACGTGAAGAAGTATGCGGTTTGCTCTGCTCCTGTTCTCGGAAGTCAAACACCTCCTCGCTCTCATATGATCCTAATAACAAGTTCAAATTTCAACGAAAGAGTCTCAATAAACGTTCAGAACGGTCGATTTTTAGTATTTGGTATCAGGATAACAGAAACGTGAGGAGGTAGGTGATTTGCTCTGCTCATGTTCTTGGAAGTCGAAACACCTCCTCGCTCTTATATGATCCTAATAACAAGTCCGAATATCAACGAAAGATTCTCAATAAACGTTCAAAACTGCTGATTTTAAAGTGTTAGTACCAGGATAACAGAAACGTGAAGAGGTATGCGGTCAGCTCTGCTCCTGTTCTCGGAAGTCAAACACCTCCTCGCTCTCATATGATCCAATATAACAAGTCCGAATATCAACGAAAGAGTCTCGTCAATGAACGTTTCAAAACTTCAGATTTTTGAATGTTAGTATCAGGATAACAGGAACGTTATATACCAGAGCAAACGAAATATGTGTTACTTTTTATCTTGTGTGGGTAACTTCTCAAACTTCCCTTCAAAAATAAAACACATTTTAAATTCAATATAAAATTTTATTTTGTATAAATATGTTAGTCGATAACATGTTATTAGAAAAATTGGTATAAATATATATGATTGGCAAGACAATAAATAAACTAAATGAAAAACATTCTTTTTAAACTTAACAGTTACATAAGACAAAAAATATTACACTTGAGTAACCTCGCCGTCTTGTTGAAGAATCCATTGCGCAGCTTTTGTTATGTCCCACATCGAGTTGTCCAACGCGTTAGAACACGTACTTAGGTCGGCGTTCACGACGACGTTTTGCAACTTCAGGATCTTGATGGCCTTCATGACGTCCCAATCGGATTGGTCCAACGCCTGCAGGCATTTTTCGGTCGCCACCTGAAAAAATAACTCATTAATACTACTAGCTGACCCCGACCTACTTCACATTTTGACGATCTTGACATATTTGACATTTTTGACGATTTTGACATTTATGACGTTTTTTTGACATTTGTGACGTTTTTTGACATTTGTGACGTATTTTGACATTTGTGATAATTTTGACATTTGTGACAATTTTGACATTTGTGATAATTTTGACATTTGTGATAATTTTGACATTTGTGACAATTTTGAAATTTGTGACAATTTTGACAATTGTGACAATTTTGACATTTGTGACAATTTTGAAATTTGTGACAATTTTGAAATTTGTGACAATTTTGACATTTGTGACAATTTTGACATTTGTGACAATTTTGACATTTGTGACGTTTTTTGACAATTTTAACATTTGTGACAATTTTGAAATATAAGACAATTTTGACATTTGGGACGTTTTTTGACATTTGTGACAATTTTGACATTTGTGACAATTTTGACATTTGTGACAATTTTGACATTTGTGACAATTTTGAAACTTGTGACAATTTTGACATTTGTGACAATTTTGACATTTGTGACAATTTTGAAATATAAGACAATTTTGACATTTGTGACAATTTTGACATTTGGGACGTTTTTTGACATTTGTGACAATTTTGACATTTGTGACAATTTTGACATTTGTGAGAATTTTGACATTTGTGACAATTTTGACATTTGTGACAATTTTGACATTTGTGACAATTTTGACATTTGTGACAATTTTGACATTTGTGACAATTTTGAAACTTGTGACAATTTTGACATTTGTGAGAATTTTGACATTTGTGAGAATTTTGACATTTGTGACAATTTTGACATTTGTGACAATTTTGAAATTTGTGACAATTTTGAAATTTGTGATAATTTTGACATTTGTAACAATTTTGACATTTGTGACAATTTCGAAATTTTTGACAATTTTGACATTTGTGACGTTTTTGACATTTGTGACGTTTTTTGACATTTGTGACAATTTACAATCAATTAAGTTCATTAAATTTAATGAATTACAATTTGACATCATCGAGATGTTCAACACTTAAAAGTCAGATCTTTACAACTCACAATATGGACGCGTAACAGTGAAAACATTAATAATAACAATCTAAATATTAACTACCCAAAGAAACGGTCATAGAAATCAAGTGAAAATAGGCAAATCTTGGGAGGAAATAAGAAAAAACTAAGGCAATAACAATCGATAACAGAATAAAAAAGGGAAAGCTTACGCAAGATACTTTCAACGTGAAAGAATTGTCGGTAAGTGTGTAACTCCGTTAAGGAGCTTTCACTTCAAAAATGCTTAAACTATATTGATTCCAAATCACAGCTAGCTTGACTGTTACGAGGCTTATACCGAAACTTAAAATTTAAGTATCTTTTGATTCCTTAGGTGGATTTTGATCAAACAAACACTAAATGGTACTCAGATTAAAGCTTTATATTTTTCAGTAGTTAGGTATCCAATCTAAGTGGCTTTCGCGTGACTGGTGTCGCGATTGTTTATCTTTCAAATTTTTGTAGAAACCAAGAGATGACGTAAAGAATTATGGTGAGTAGGAACGTGGAGCAAAAGTACTGGAAACTCAACACTAAAAATGAGTTAACAAAACACGGTAAAAAACTAGGAGGCAAAACGCACATGTGAATTCTGAAAGTAAACGGAGAAAATTAGAAACTATGTGTGTCTTTTTGAAGTCATTTTCGTGATGTTAAGTTGTATAATTGTTTGTTTAGGTACAGTGACATCAGTGGTTGTTCTTGCTTTATCTGCTAATCCCTTCTCGCAATCTCTGTCACTCTCGTTGTTTATAATATTAATAATAATGTGACAACCTACTGTAATATGGGACACAATGAAATTAAAGATTAGGCATTTGCTGTTTACTCTATATGTCTCTATACAATACTCACCTCTTTTCCCAAGACCTTCGACATGATCCGCACCTCATCCGAATCGTTGCCCCTCGTCCTCGAGGGGGGTTTGGAGTTGGCGAATTTGAGCAGATCCTCACAACTCACGTGGTGACTGTGGATCTTGTCTTCGTCACCCTTGCCGTTGTTGAGGTTCCCCCCCTCGCCGTCAACGACGTCCTGTTCGACGGGAATTTCGTCCAGAGCGTTGAGATTCGATTCGATCTGCTCTTCGAAATGCTGACTCTCGGGATTCTTCTCGGCCGACGACGAGACGTCCTGAGGCGGCACGTGATTGGCGTAAATCCGTTCGAGGTCGGGTTGATGATTGGCCGGGGGCGAGGCCGTGTTGACTTTGTCCAGCGTTCGTTGGAGGCTTGTTGGGGGTATGATGAGGGGGTGTTTGCGGGTGTGGCGCGGCTTGGCGATGAGGAGGGCTTTCGTTTTGTCTCTGGGCGGCAAGGGGATCGGGTTCTCTTCTCGCGGGTGGTCCGGGCGGAGGGAGATCGACTGGGACGATGGCAGCTGTCTCGGTAGCGTGTGAGAGAATTCTGCAACAAATATTTTTTGATATTACACAACAAATAAAAAATAATTGAAAAAAAAACAGAGCGAAACTACGAAAAAATCATAAAACTTATTGACAAAGAAATTGCAACAACCAGGAGATGATTAGATTTAACTAGTGGTCGCCCAGTGGTCGAAATTCGACCCTATTTCATGAAATTGTAAAAAGTATATTTTTATAAGAAACAGAGTTGTGGAGAAATCGAAGAAGTAAATGTAATGACTAAAATTGTTTACTCATATTGACAAATTTATTGAAATAAAACGCAAATAAAAATGTAATCAAATATCGGTATTCGAAATATTTTTGACAAATTTTGGCTGGAACCGCGCCTGGCAAAACATTCGATATAATAATTGGAAGATTGTTCTTTGCAACCTAAAAGTTTTCGTCATTTGCGGTTTCAATCAAGTTCAGGAATATTAAAGAAAAGAGAGGACCAACAACCCTTGGAGAACTTAAATATTTAATACATTCTCTATTGTCCGCTGTCTGACAATTTTTTACACAACACCTTCGGGAAGGTTGTGATAATAATATATTAATCAAATAATTAAATTCACATTAAAAACAGAATATTTAATATGAAAGTTACTGCAACGCGTGCGAAAAATCAATACTGATCTACTACATTGACTATTTTATCACTAAACAATAACATCGCTTGTATTCCACAATGTTTTGAGTTTTGACCGTCTGGCGGCGGCGGCACTGTCAATTGTTTGGCTTTGACCGTATGGACGTAAATAATGAATTTTTATTATATTTTATTTAATGAATGAAGCAATATTATAAATTAATATTAGCATTCTGCACTGAAGGTCGTTAGTAGCTACTATCTAAACAAAAATGAAGAAAATCGGTTGGGAGACACAGAAGAAAATGGTAGCTAATCGTTTTGTCTTTGCCTATTTATATATAAATATTTTTTCTAAAATTTTTTGAACCACCCTATATAACTATAATTCTACTCGACCCTATATTTTAAATATCTCATATGCTTCTCGGCTATCCTACAAACTATATTTTGAACCACCCTTGATAAGTCGCCCTTGTATTTATTGTCATTGCTCAACATTGATTGCATTAATTCTTCATTTTTGAATTTTGGGGCACATTTTTGAACACTTGCTGCCGCGCCAGTGCTGTTTTAACATTTCATTCGGTCTTTTGGTGTAAAAAACGATTTATTTACCGCTTTTTGAGTCCCCTACGAGAGCGGTTGTGATTCAATTGTCCCCTTCATGTTTACGCAAGCGCTTTTTGTACAATTGTCGTCACCATATTTTTGTGTGTAACTTTTCCTGTCCAAGTTTTAGTACAAGAACATTAAGAAGCTCTGTAAGTAAAGCTAAAAAATAAAACAGAAATCCGTTAACACGGTCTATCGCAAATTGTTTGATTGAACCAACTATATTTTTGTATCTAACCTGCAATCATACATTTTGTTATATTCGGGAACAACAATATGTAGGGGCATGAAATGTGCAAGTCGAAATGAAAAATAACAAGATTTTACCCTTCCAAAAAAACACCTAACGCCCCTATTCAAGTTTTCGCTTCAAGAATTTACCCTTAAATGTGGAAATTCCAAACAAAATACACTAACTGTAACTGTACTACACCTACATATGTACAGGTATCTCAACAAAATATCTCAGTAAATGTGTGTGAATTTAACTGGATTTTTTTTACCCTACCTGGTCTTCCATTCAGATCTTCCGGCACCGAGTTCCTTACAACGCTGTTGATCTTCGGAGGTAAAGTACTGGCAACGCTAGCCGATCTGTTTCTAGTCGTGAACACCGGCTGTCCAGATCGCAATATCCTCAACGGATTTGTTACCATTAACTGCGGAAAGCAAACAAGAATAAAACAATCACCACACCAAATTTATACTTATGATAAAAAAACAATAACATATCTCAAGATTTACACAAACATTAGTAGTAGATTAGTAATCAGTTTTAACAGACTTACTTGTGAGACTTCAGCTGTGGGACTTTCCACCAATCCTTGATATGCCAAGTGGGCTTCTTGCGTGACCTTAGACTGAGGGAAGATGATACAATAAAAAAAACAAAAGGCGAAATAAAAAAAATGAACGAAACAAAAAAAGAAGGATTTTATTTATAAGGCATGGTAAGTTGGGACTGGTAAGTTTAGGTGTAAAACGGATTAATCCTAAGTGTGGTGTTATTGGGATGGAACTAAGCGATTATCATTAACATCATATCGAATTGGTGTATACGCACGTTTATTTTATCACTTTGGTGATCCAATTTTCACTAAAACTACTATTCTCCGATAAAAAAACAGTCATTATTATATCGCAATTGAATTTTGGGGGTATAGGGACGGGAAAACTTGTCTTTTCAATAAATACCGATCTCGAGACTAAGCGTCAGACATACCAAAACAATCTTAATTACTTTTTTGGCATAAAAATTTAAGGAACAAAGCTCTCAGAGGCAAAGAGAGCTGAATATGTGCTTCAGTGTGAGAAGTTGAATAAAGTGAAGTTTTAAAGTGTGTTTGTGAGAAAGAGACTAAACGAATGTAGTCGCCACAAGGTAAGTAACATTTGTTTCAATCCTTGGAAAAGCATAATCAGCTATGACTCTGGCCGCGAAAATCTACGTTCTTAGCTGAATACAAAGTATAAAAATGAAACGTTTAAAAACTCAGTTGGGTGTTATTGTGTGTCTATTTCATAAACTACCAGTTTTCGTCTATTGTGACTGTGAAAACTAAGGAGAGACATAAGACATGAGAAGATATATTGATAGAGACAAAAAATGGAATCTAAAGATCGGGGAATGCTAGGCAGAAATAAAATGAAAGACAAAAAAAAAAACGAGAGAAAAGACAATTGAAGAGGGCCAAAGATATGTAGAAAAAAAATTGTGAGACAAAAAATTAGGACAGAAATAGGTACAAATACACATTCTTTAGGCAGAAGTAATATCAATAACAGCTATATAAGCAGTCAAGAAACTAGGAAATAAGACAAAATAAATGAAGATTGAAACAAACAGATGAGTGATATTGAAAGATAAAGCGACAAAAACAGATGTGGCCCTCAGAATGTAGCGAGGAACAAATACAATAGGTGGAGTCTGAAGGTGAGAAGATACTTAAGAAAAAATATTTAATAGAAAACATGTAGTAAAGTAATCAGATAAGTGCTGCTTTGACACAAAAAATTAACATGAATAGAAAAGAATGTTTAAAAGCTTAAAATTGGTGGCGAAGTTTGGAAATGAAAGAAAGACTAAGAATTACAGAGTGACCAGAAGAGATTCAAAAACAAGAGCGATGGAAAACAAAATGTGCACATTTTCGACCTTGAATGAGGAAAGTAACTTTTTTTGATACGCCTGACACAGCCTCGACATTAAGAAACAAATCTACGTGTAAAGTACCCCGACAACCGTTTAAATGCTCGAATCCGAACTGGTGGAGTTCGATGACCTTTTGCACCGCGAGACGGAAGTCGGCGACAGCCCGCTCAACGCGCTGTTACTGGGCGGCGGGGATTTCCCCATCATTTTCACGCTGAAACCGGGCTTAAGAAACGGATTCGTCGACCGTTTCACCATCTCCGATCGGATGCTGGCGTTCGAGCCCGTCAAGCGAGACAGCCGTCTGCGCCTGCGCCATTCGAAGTCCGCCGAGCCGATGCTGACGCAGTCGCTTTCGCTGGAAGTCGACTCGTACGCCTGCGGATTGTACGACTGGCGACGACGATTGCGATCGCGAATGCTGCGGCCGTTGCGCTTGCGCAGCGGCGTCCGCATGTCGCTGAAGCTTAACGTACGAGGCCTTTCGAAAAAATCCGGCTTGATCATCGCCTCGTTGTCGTAGCCGTTGTCGATGAGGTCAGTCTTGTAGTAAACGTAAGAAGTTTCGAGAAACTGGGCCTGGTCATCGTACGGGACGGTTTTCTCTCGGTAGAAGTTGTCGACGCGACATCTGGGATCTCTGTAGGTCTTGCGGGCCATGCTTTCCGACTTCGTCAACGTTCGGTCTCGGTATTGTATCCTCGGCGGTACGTAGTAGTCTTCCTCGAATGACATGTTCCGGAAACGTCTTTCGAATTCCGATCGTTCGTGATCGCGACCGTTTTCGACGAAGTTAAAGTTCGTCAAGTTCCGACAGGAGGCGTGCGGTACGGGAAAAGGCCGCGACAAAAGTTCGCGGGATTTGGCGAAGTAAAATTCCGCGGTCGCTTTGTCCCACAAGGGGAGGCGGATCGGATGGGTCGGGATTTCTTCGAGGGACGAACGGGAACATGCGAATTTCTACACGGGTGTGTGGGTGTGTGGATTGTGGAGTGGGGGTGAGATATAAAAATGGGAAAATTAAAATAAAAAGAAAATGGATGACAGAAAGGGAGAAAGGGGACAAAAATTCAGCGTTAGTACAAGAACAAATAAAAGCTAAATGTTAAGGAAAAGGTTAAACGCATTATTTTTAAAACGAATTGTATTAATAATGTCTCGACATTTAATAACAAAAAGTTTAAAAACTACAATTATTGATTATTTAAAACAAAAGCAATAGTTAACTTATATTTATTTATACTCAGAACATTTATTTTACAAGAGATTTGCAACAGAAGTACACTAATCAACAAGTGATGTCATTCTTAAATTTTATCATATTTCTTACCAATAATCTTTGAGCAGATGTGGAAAACAGTTAAGTAAACAAAAAAACAAGGGGTGTAGACAAAAGAACAAGGAGTATAGACCAAACAAAAGACTGGGAGAGAGAAGTACAAAGAAGAAAATATAGCATCAAAAAATGGAAAAATCGACAAATATCGGTGGAAATTCAAGAGAACAAACAATAAAGGACAAAGAAGAAGCATGGTAATGCACAAATCTCAGACAGTTGAGATAAGATACTAAGATAATAGTCCTGGTACTCAAGCTAGACAAAAAAAATATATAAACAATTTCTTTAAATTATGTTGCCAACAGCTTGACGTGTTAGACTCGTTCGTCACTTTGCTTTTGAAACTGATTTTAAAAATATATAGTCTGACACCATCAATTGTCTCCTAAACAAGCGAACTTTAATTTAAATGGGTCCATATAACATCACAATCAAATTCCGTTTTTTTGGCAACCCTATATAATTTTTGTTCTTATTTGGCTCATAACCATAATTATATATTTTATATTTTTCTGTTTAATTAAAAATAAATACATACAAACTTCTTATAACTTCTCTCATAAAACAAAAAAAACTTTGTTGGTTCACTCCAATATGTTGACAGCTTAACTGTTGAAACAGCGTTTCAAAGGTATTTCAATTTATGTATTAAAAACAGAAGAATGACTATATAATAATATATAATAATTACTAAGCACAGTTTAGTTTATTATTTTTGATTAAATCAAAATAAGTAAATTCTGATCTGATATTCGCATTCGTATTCGCGAATATCGAAAATCGGACATTCGTTACATCCCTACTAGACATAATAAGAATATGTAGCAAACAAAAAACCGGGTAAGAAAACTTCCGAGTCAAAAAGAAATCAAAAAGAGGGATAATGACAAGATGTGGAGAGACAAAAATCTAGACTGAGATATAAAAAAAGTAATAATAAGAATAGCAAACAAAAAAAACGGGTGAGAGAGAGAGAGAGAGAGAAAGAGAGAGAGCAGAGCAGAGCAGAGCAGAGCGCAGATGAGCAGAGCGCAGACGAGCAGAGCGCAGACGAGCAGAGCGCAGATGAGCAGAGCGCAGATGAGCAGAGCGCAGATCGCAGATGAGCAGATCGCAGATGAGCAGAGCGCAGATGAGCAGATCGCAGATGAGCAGAGCGCAGATGAGCAGAGCGCAGATGAGCAGAGCGCAGATGAGCAGAGCGCAGATGAGCAGAGCGCAGATGAGCAGAGCGCAGATGGGCAGAGCGCAGATGAGCAGAGCGCAGATGAGCAGAGCGCAGATGAGCAGAGCGCAGATGAGCAGATCGCAGATGAGCAGAGCGCAGATGAGCAGAGCGCAGATGAGCAGAGCGCAGATGAGCAGAGCGCAGATGAGCAGAGCGCAGATGAGCAGAGCGCAGATGAGCAGAGCGCAGATGAGCAGAGCGCAGATGAGCAGAGCGCAGATGAGCAGAGCGCAGATCGCAGATGAGCATAGCGCAGATGAGCATAGCGCAGATGAGCATAGCGCAGATGAGCATAGCGCAGATGAGCATAGCGCAGAGGAGCAGAGCGCAGAGGAGCAGAGCGCAGAGGAGCAGAGCGCAGATGAGCAGAGCGCAGATGAGCAGAGCGCCGATGAGAAGAGCGCCGATGAGAAGAGCGCCGATGAGAAGAGCGCCGATAAGAAGAGCGCCGATAAGAAGAGCGCAGATGAGCAGAGCACAGATGAGCAGAGCACAGATGAGCAGAGCACAGATGAGCAGAGCACAGATGAGCAGAGCACAGATGAGCAGAGCACAGATGAGCAGAGCAGAACAGAGCAAAGTAGAGCAGAACAGAGCAAAGTAGAGCAGAGCAGAACAGAGCAAAGTAGAGCAGAGCAAAGTAGAACAGAACAAAGTAGAGCAGAGCAGAACAGAGCAAAGTAGAGCAGAACAGAGCAAAGTAGAGTAGAGCACAACAGAGCAAAATAGAGCAGAGCAGAACAGAGCAAAGTAGAGCAGAACAGAGCAAAGTAGAGCAGAACAGAGCAAAGTAGAGCAGAGCAGAACAGAGCAAAGTAGAACAGAGCAAAGTAGAGCAGAGCAGAATAGAGCAAAGTAGAGCAGAGCAAAGTAGAGCAGAGCAGACATAGTTAAACTTGATTAAACATGACTAAAGATGTATAAACATGAATAAAGATGACTAAACATGAATACACACGACTAAACATGTGGGGAAACAAGGGTAAATAGGTAATATAAAAATAGCTAAACACTAATTTATCAACAGAATAGTTTTGACAATGCTATTCATAACTTTATGATTAGTGTACTTCTAAAAAGACTTCTGCATGAAAACTGTTTTAATATATATTATAATACAAAAAAAGTATCTTTACCTGCAGGTCTGAGGTGGACAAGGCCTCTTCAGAAAAATTCCTGCGTTCGTTGTGCTTCTCGTGATCGTGTATAGAAGGAAACTTGAAACTGAATTTTTTCTTATTTGGCGAAGCCGGAGTTGTGGGCGCTGGTGCAGACATTGATCTGTTTCACGAAAAATATAAAAAATACATAAAAAAGTTTTCAATGACCTCGTAATTTATATAACCTTGTTGTGATTTCATTTGCCATTGCTATCGCCGCATCCAACGTCTTCTGATCGTGCGCGGATATGGGCTTGACTGTGGCTTGCTTTTTAGATTTCGTGTTCATTTTTTCACGCATTTCGTTGTTCCTGAAACATCAGAATTACATTTTGTAGAGGCCGATGTCAATAAACGTACCTGTTTGATGTTTCGTGGTCTATAGATCTATCCTGTGTGCCCAAAGAGTTAAACATCTTTTCCATTTCGGCCATCAAAGAAGGCCCCAGATCCAAACTCGGGCTGTGGGCCGGTTCCTCGTCGCTGATTTCGTGGTACTCGTGGTCCTGAAGAGGTAACGGCGGGGGAATTCGGTGAGATTCTAACAGCGGCGCGGCTTCTAAGTCTTTGTGTGGACGATAGGGGGCCACGACCTGGGTAGGCACACTACCATACTAAAAGTGAAAAATATATCTATGAACTGGCAATATTTCTAAGTTATGAGTTGTACAAAACATGGGTTTAATTATATTTCACACTTTTCAGAGATGCAGCAACAAATGCAGGCGTAGATAAAACTGGAATAGAAATATACTTGTCTACATTGTAGAAAAGAACTACCTGTACTGACAAACAACATTATAAAGAAGCACAACATTGTCCATAGATCAAGAAAGACCTGAAATTCGAGATCTCGGCAATACCCTTGTTTAAGAATATCCTAGATCAGTCTAATTGCGTATATAAATAAGGGTCCATTATAAAAATTCATTCAAGATCTCTCCAAATATTGCAGAATTTTCAAGAACAAGCAACAACATATTATTAGAAGAGGGCATATGTTTTCCGAAATTCAAGAAAATGCCAGGGTATACATGCGACTCAGCAATAGCGAATCAGCTGGCATGGAGAGAACCTTTTTTGGAGAAAATTAATTGATGAACCTACAGAAAATCCTTATCAATATTTCGATAGTTAAGTTGTGAAATTATTCATAGAGTTATGGATAATTTTGCAACTAGGGAGCTGCTAGATAATATAAAGGAGGTATTCGTTCCAAAATTAGTAAGACAAGTACAGGTACTTTGTCTCAGTTCATGCAAAATATACCAGATACTATCAAAATAAACGACAATAATAACTTTAAAAATCGTTTATAGATTCAGAAAATTGATTAAATGGTACCTTAAGCTTGTATTTGAAATGTTGATAGGAACTTCAGTAGTAAATATGTGGGTCCATTATAAAAAGGTGACAAAACACAACCGATTTATTTCTGCATTTAAAGAAGAAACAATTGAAAGGATGTTGAATCTGAATAATGTGGAACAAGATGAAACCAAACCACATGTGTTAGATGAAGTACATACACTCTAAAGGTTGACAAAGTCATGCAATTTACGAAAAGTCAAAATGGAAAACGTTAAACAAACAATTAAACGCCCAAATTTTACTGTTCATTAACGTCAAAAACATTTTGTATTATGTTTCCATATGTATTAAGATAAAAAAGTGCCATGTTTCCACACTTTCTTCATAAAGTAATAAACCAGGCAGTGAAGCCTATATGACTCAAGTGGTTCAGGAAACTAACCCAACTGAGACTTCATTGTGAAGTCAAAAGCAGGAAGAGATTACTGGTGAAAATAAGATCTAAAAAAGTGGATACCAAGGGAGAAATAGAGATACTTGACAGACATGTTAAGAAGAAATGAATTCACACAGTGCGATAGAAAGACACAGTACTAAAGAGAGCTGGGGAAGCAGGTGAAAACATATCAAGAAAGGAATCAATAGAGGCAAGTAAACAACGAAAAGCTACTCTTTAGAACCTGTTGAAAGTGACAGAGGCCAAAATATGTGCTAGAGATTAGGAAAAATATAAAAACTGAGGGAGTAAAAATTCACAAGTTGAGAATAGATAGGGAGAGGTAAGAAAATAATGTTAGGACACTGTGAACAGGGAAGTGGATCAATCTAAGGAGTGCATAGGTGAAAACGACCCAGAAAAAGCAAGGAGAGACCGAAAAGGACAAGGGAGAAATAGGGAGAGACAACCAGAAACTGGGGAGAGACAATGGAAATCAAATGAGAAGAGACCTAGAACTGACAGTACAACAGCTGGAGAAAACTTATAACAAAATGAAATAGCTAGGAGGATTTGTGGTAAAACTGTGTGAAACAGAAAATATTAAATCAAAGAATTTCTACATGTTATATAACATTAAAATTTTTAAAAAGGTATTATCATTTACTGAACGGCTTAATATTCTCTAAATTATTTTTTAATAAAACTTACATTGCCCTTGGATCCACCCAAAAAACTCAAATCCCCAAAGTACGCTCCGTCCGGACCGACGTGTCCGGTATGCTTGAAATCCCCCTGGGGGGCGCTAATCATCTCGCTTCTCAGCTTACGTCTAGCCGACGATCTCGTGCTGTCTGTACGCATGAACGTGGAACTGCTGGGCAAATCGCTGCCCAGATACGTGACAACTTTCGCCGGATCGAAAATACCTGTTTTGCCGCTAGCGGTGGCGCCCTTCCAAAGCGGCTGATGAGTCCTGCCAATCGAACAAATTTATGTTAAAAAAATAAAGAAAAACATCGCCTTTCATATACACTTACTTTTTATCAAGAACAGTTATGACGTCGCCTACCCTGTAACTCAACATGTGAGATCCTTCAGTGGATGAGACTCTGGTTTGGACTTGCTCTGGTCTCGATTCGGCCAGAATCGGGCCGATATCCGCAAACCTGGGCCTCGTTGCTGGATCATGTCGCCAACAATCCAACATTAAACTGTAATGATCCAAAGGACAACAGTCCGGCTGTTCCAGTCTGAAAAACAACACAAAACACCAGTTGACTCCTTTTTATTGTGTATATATAATAAATCAAAAGTCCTTATAAGAGTTTTTAAAAAGACCTATAATTTTGTCAAACACAAACACACAATTATGACTTGAAAACGCTTCTGGAACTTCAAATGTATCTACTAAACATATCACATGGCTTTACTAATCACTTTAACATCGACAAACCGCTTTTTTGACAATTAAAAATAAATCAGAACTACACCGCAAACTGACTGAAAAATTACTGCAACACCGCGATAAATCGCATGTTCCTTCTCAATGAATATAAGGCTCACATTCATAGTTTTTGTATTATTTGTTTTGTTGTGTACATTGTAATCGATAGGTTGGCTGAAATTTTCGTGAAACCTTTACTTATAAAGAAAAATGCTACATTTTTACAAGATGTGAAGGAAACCGTACAGTTTGGTGCAGTTATTGTGTTGAAATTTGGAGTTTACTTATTAGGTAAGTACTTACATTGTCTAACTTTCGTTAATTTTATTTTAAAAAAGAATAGCTATGACGAAAATAATTAATTTTTAATTATTTTTTTGCTATTTTTGACAATAATATACTTAAAATATAGGTTGAAGTTTCTTGGTTATTAAGGCCTATAGACCAGTCCTATTTCTACCTATTTCTGTTTTAACCAAACTCCTGGTGATCATCTCCTTTTCCTTTTTCCATGTAGTTGCTCTCTAATAGATTTGTGCGCCACCTATGATTACTTATTTCAATACCCTTTTTCTATTTCTTCTGTAATATTTCTACCTACTGGCATTTGTTTTTTTTTCTCATTTATGATTCTAATCTTGATGTCCCACAGCTTCTAATTATGAAATTCATTTTGACAGCTTCTATCTCATAGTTTTCCATGTTTCTGCTCCATGCACCTAGGTTTACTCGAACTTTTATGTATTTTTTTCTAGATTTTTCCCTAGCAATCCTTACTCTTAAATTTTTATATATGTTGCAGTCTTCAATGAATCCTTTTTCAATTTCTATATTTGTTACAACTCGCCATATCACCATGTATTTTGTTTTAGTTAAGTTTACTTTCAGTCTGACTCTGTTACATACATATCTCCGTCAGTTTTCTCATCATACAGTGTGTACAAATAGCAATATGTGCAAATTTCTCATATCTATGTCTATTCCCATTGAATTACATTTTTACTGCCATTTTTTAAGTATTTCATTTATATAAATGTTGGAAAGAGTTGAAAATAAACAATATCCTTGTCTCAAACATTTTGTCATTGCAATTGGTTGAGATAAGTATATTGTGTATACCAAACTTTTTTCAAAATTTCTATAAATGAAATACTTCAAAAATGGCAGAAAAAATGTAGTGGGATGGAAATAGATATAGAGGGGAGATCTTTCCACATATCTCTATTCGTGGATGATCAGGTACTAGTAGTTGACAGTTGATGATGACATTTAATTTTAGTTTTAAGATCACAAGTTCTTGTGTTGCTCTTTCATAGCACCTATTTATATCACAGTCGTCCAAGATATGGCAGAGGCTGTTGGTGGGAACTGTTTCATAACCCTTTTTCAAGGTCTATGAAAATCAAGTAACTCTTTCTGTTTCTAGTTCTTTACTTTTCTATAAGTGGTTTTAATGTAAAGATATCTAAATAGGACCTGCTTGCTGTGAAGCACTTTGCTTGTTCCCCAAAATCTACTAATTTCTCCAATCTAGTTTTTACAGTCTTCCAACTCGAATTTCTCCAATCTAGTTTTTATTATGTGTCCAAACAGTCTTCCAACTCTTCCAACTTCCAACTTTTGGAGAATATTCTTCATTAACGAGACATTTGAGGCATTAATTATACAAAACCTAATGATCAATGAAAATCGGTAACTAAGTAACCAAAGCTAAAAAAAAATGCCAGCAGAAAATGCATAAGGTTTAGATGCTTACCTTTGGAAATTGGGTTCGTCGATAGCTTCCAAAATCTGTTGACCCGTGAGAGCGGCCCAAGGCTGGAACCCATACGAGAACATCTCCCACAATGTCACTCCGAAAGCCCAAACGTCACTGGCCGTGGTGAACCTCAAATAGGTGATACACTCGGGCGCGCACCACGCGATCGGAAGTTTCAGATTGACGTTGAAATTCGTTTGATAGTAGTCCTTGCCTTGTCCCAAAGCTCTGCTCAGTCCGAAATCGCTGATCTTCACTTTGTTCTTGGAGAAGACCAGTATGTTTCTTGCTGCAAGGTCGCGGTGTATGAGCCGATTCTGCTCCAAGTACTGCATCCCATCGCATATTTGATATGCGAAATCGCACAGAGTTAGTACTGGAAAGCTCGACCGTAACGTAGGCTCTTTTAGGCACTCCAACAGCGACCTCAAGGGGGCTAGTTCGGTAACCAGCATGAGACTACCTTCGACGTTGGGCAGGACGACGCCGAAGAATCGGACTATGTTGGGATGATCGATGTTGTGCATAATCGAAGCTTCTTTGAGGAATTCCACCATATTGCTTTGCATTCGATCGCGCGACAGGCATTTTATAGCAACCTACGAATAAACAAACATTAAACAAAAGTACATCAGTCAATAGAGATTTTTAGGTGACATAAAATTCAACAGCAAACTGCATAGCCATCACGTAGATAATAGTTTATAAGTCATAACTGACATAATTTTAACAGCAAAAAAGTAAATTATTTAAGGCTAAAAATCACAAAGAAATATGTGGTATTTTCGTGTTTTGCTTATAGTGTAAAAGGTAATGATGTGTTCATAATGCCGTCAATAGCAAAATTGTAGAGAATCAGAAAATCGTCAAAATGAATGTTTATAAATTTTAATCACAGCATTTTTCATAAAGAAATGCTGGAAAAACCGATGGAAAGTGGGTGATTTTTAAAAATTCATACTTTTGTTGTAATAGCAGCTGGAACCTCAATCTGCCTCCTACTGATAGCTTATAACGTTGAGATTAATAACGCTAAAGATCGATATTATACGTTAAGTAGATCTTGCAGAATTGCAATTTAAATAATTTGTAGAAATACTTTGCAGAACATATATTATTAACCACTATAGTTCGATAGCGATATGAAAAATATATTCTGAAAGCTTATAAAATGCACTTCATTTTGTATATCTTGGATTTTTGTCACAGTTGCATAAAATGGATTAATACTACTTTTGAAATTTGGCTTAAACGATGGACCCTCCGATGTTTTGACAGTGAAGCAGCCAGTCAGTGGATAAAAGTAATTTAGTTAATATCAGTAAACTGTATACAAGTCAGGATTAACTGAATAATGAAAAAATATACCAATATGAGCAGGCAATAAACATAATGAATTGCTGAGAAAAAACATATAAGAATACACTTTACCATAACTTTCATCTCATGTCCCCACCTTAAGAAAATTATAGATCAGTCCATGTGCCTTGACAGCTATTGTCAGTGCTGGCTGGCTGTCGCATATTCGTACATTTAATGCAATGTTTACTATTATTTTAAAACAACTTGTCGACATTATAGAGAAAACCCAAGATAGACACATTAAAGTGAAATTTATACTTTCAAAATTATTTAAATTCGAATTGTTCAAAAACTACTTATTCAATAGTATCCATCATGAGCCCATATAAACTTAATATCATAAACTATCATTATAATGATGACTAATATTCCAGTATTAGTTCCCAGAAAGTTATATACTCATATTTTTGAACAAAATCCACTTTTGAATACTCATTAAGAAGGATTTCTTATTCTCTAAAACTTTCCTGTAAACGGCATTACAATTCCTCCAATACTTTTCATTATATATGCAAAAAATCAAAGAAATTCTTATCTTTGCAGGTTTTTATTATTTATATCGTTAACTTCTATAAGTTAACTGTTAAAATCTTAGCAATAATTATCTATAAACTGTTACTGACATAATGGTATAATCAAATAGCTGTTGAATTTTATGTACAAAAATGTATTAAATTTTGCTCTATATGAACTGCTGTAAATTAGCAAGAATGCTATTTAATTAACAACTTCTTTTATATTGTAGGTATAATTTTGACGAATTTTTTAAATTAGCTAAAATGAATTCTAAAGAACAAATGGAAAAAGGTAATGATTGAAGAAATTATTGAAACACAGAAACAGAAAAAGAAAGAAAGAAAAAATGATGATATTGAAGAAAGTTGAAGTAAAGATCACTAATGGAAAATAATTCAACAAATTAATAAAAAAGAGATAGAAGTGGGGCACTTAAGAAGGTTAGCAAGAAAAACCAACTGCAGATAAAGTTGAAAGGAAGAGAAAAAGAGTAAAAATGGGAAATAAGACACACATAGGCTTTGAAAAAAGACAGTCTATAAAGATGAAAAAAAAAAGATGAAACACTTCAGAAGTATAGCAAAAAAAAAATGAAATGTGATAATGCAAAAAAATCATATCAGAAAAACTTGAAGTGATATACTCAAAAAAGATTACAAATATAGTTTGGAGAAAAGCATGCAAATAATGATTGTGACATTTTGAATTCTTTAATTTTGGATAAACTTTATAAACATGAATAAAAAAACTATTGTGGCAATAAAAAACAACCAGTTAGAATTAAAAACAAAATTAGTGAATTTAACCTTGTAAAAACTGGTATACCACTAGGAAAAATTCTTGGTCTGCTACTCTTTTTGTTAGTTGTTAATAATCTTCTTAACATCATGGAAAATAAAAGTATAGTGGAATAAGCAGATGACATTGCTACAGTCACTACATGGTCTGATAGAAGAAAAATCAAAAATGAATACAATATTAAATTAAACATCTCCATCTGGGTATTGCATTTTCTTTGTCAGTGAGTATAATTGAGACAGAAGATGAAATGTGTGAACTACAATATACTAAGGATCTTCTGTATATAACTCCATACACATATTTTATCAACTCTGTGAATGTTAATAGTCTTATATCTCTGTTAATTCAACCTAGAAGGTAATTTTATTACACCTGCCTAGTCATCAAAAACTCTCCATTTAAGACACATCATGATGATGATCCAATAGCAATATTCATGGTAGACATGACAAAAATATCCTATTGCATATAAAATTAAAATTTATGTTGAGAAAGCCTTAAAAATATATACCATAGCTAATCACCATTTATCTAAATACTTAATATTTTAGTGATAAATTATAAAAAAATATTTACTCTAATACTTATCATAACAAAGAATTTATTTTTGGAATTTTATCATGTTATTAATAATAGTATAAAAATTATCTATATGATATTATTGACTGTACAGAGAATTTTTATTGTTAATTCTGCTCAAAACATAATATTCATAGTATTACACTTAGGTGCAAGCTTAATTGAACACTTAATGGTTTCAAACAGTTTATCAATTATCAGCAACAGCAACCTTGAGAATTCTAATTGGTTTCTAATTAGCCATTTAATTTTACACTAATCAAGTGGGAAATTTCTCAACGATTAACATATTTTTTGCAAATCATACCAACCTGAATTCTTTCACCTTCATTGCACCAGACCCCTTGTTGCACAACACCAAATTCTCCCATTCCCAGCTCCTTGTTTATCGTTATACTAGTTGAAGGAATTATATGCTTACTAGACACCCTTGGAGCTTTGGCTAAAGTCATCGAGTCATTACTTGGCAGCAGACAAGCTTCATTTATTATGCTTTCATGTTTCCTGTGACTCAACAATTTTTTAAACTTCGACAAGTAGTTGTGGGGAAAATGTTTCTCGTAATATTTCCTTAATCTACGCATCTCGGGCTTAGACATTCCAATGTCTATCAGATCTTCTTCAGTGGTGAATTTTAATTGAGATGGGTGGGTTATTTTTAAAGTATTCCTTAAAAAAATATGAAAGTCATAAAGTATGGTTTTTAAACATTCCTATATGTCATATAGGAGTTGTGTTACTTACTTGAAACTGTTGAAATAGTGCTGCAGCTCCGCTTCCATTAGGAACTCGTAAAGGCCTGGGCCTTTTTTTATAGAGGCATTCATACCCTCTAAAATATAATAAAAAAAAAGCTTTTAATAATGTAACTACATGATATAAACGACACAGGATTTAAAACTATTTTGAGTCTAAAGTACGATCAAAACTGACTAACGTATAACAAAGATACAGTATACAGAAATAACGAATGTTTGGAAAAAAATACAAAAAAATGCATACCCATGTTTCTAGCCTAATAGTAACTATTTAATCACATATAGGACAGACTATAACACATTGACAGCGTGCAGTCGTTTAAGTTTGTGCTAGAAAATACCTGGGAGAATTTCCATTGTCCACCACTTTGTTTACATTAACGAAAATAAATAAATAAATTCTTAAGGATTGCCTAACACTATTCATCACTCCATATTGAATTGCTCCCTATTTTTGTGCATTCCAATGGAATTGCAGCGCATGTGTCATTCCCCGTCCTGTCATATACATTCTTGACAAGTACAATCATAGAGAGGCAACATAATAGTCCGCCAAACTTATCTCAATATGGCGGCGTTGCTTGATTTTTATTGACTTGCCGCAATTACTAAATGTGTTCAGATTTATTTTAGTTACCTATGCAATTTTGAAACTGTACAATAGTTTTCTAGATCAAAAGAAATGAACCGTCGAAACTAATTTATTTGATTATTTCAAACATCCAACAAATTTAACACCCGACGATTTATTTCAACAAACTTAGAGCTTAGGAGTATATGCTCTAAGTTTAGAAAGCTCAAGTTGGGTTGTCTTTATTATATGATCTGTGGTTCTGTCCATAGACAAGAAGGTTGAATGTTCTGTCCTGTCTATTTTTTGTGTCCTATGATTGTAACCCCATTTTTTTCGCATTTTCTTTTTAAAATAAAAATTTAAATTTAGAACCAGACAATGGTATTTACGACAGCAGTTAATTTCATCAGGGCTCGCGGGCCAGATGAATTCTGGAGGAAACGAAAAATCTTCAAGTTAGCTGCTGTGGGTACTGCACAAATTCTTTTAATTCAATTTTCCAGTAACACATTTTATTTTTAGGCCTATGTCGGTAGAAGACGAAATTGTTATAGCATTGCTATAAGAAATGTTCACAGAGCCCTAGTTTATGCGACTAAAGCGAGAAAACTCAAAGGAGCAGACATGAAAAATGTAAAAACTTAACTGACAGAATTCATATATTACTTTTGGTGTCATTTTTTAGCTATGGACAACAAGAATCGAAGCAGGATGTGAACAACATAACATAGACTATAAAACGTTTAAAGAAGGGCTAACACGATGTGATGTACTTTTGAACACTCAATCATTAGCTGATTTAGCATGTTGGGAACCATACTCGTTCAAAGCATTGACAGATATTGCTAGGAGGAGAGCTTTAGACGATGGATTGGCAGGAATTACAAGAACAAATAATGTTGATAGAATTATAACTAAAGGTTCATTAAACAAATCATAAAGTTATGTAATCGGTTTAGCAGTGAGCAAATATAGTATTACTAAGTACTTGTTGTTGAAGTTATTTTTTATTCCTAAAATTATAATGTATTTTATAAATTCAAAAATTCTTAAACTAAATTTTTAGCTTTTCGTAATTGTTCCCATAAATTAAGTTCAATTTAGTTATCAAATTTAAAGACATTTGTTATTAATAGTTAGAACAGTAAAGAAAATTAGTCTTCCATAAGTTTTAACTTACAAGGAAGATATGAACCAAACGAGAAATAATAGATATAAGAATAATCATCATTCTCCTTTACAGAATGTTTTGCCTTTTCATACTATTCCATTTTCAGATTGGCAACTATATCGGTCTTTCAAATTATCACTTACAGTTTCATCTTTGACCTTTTCTATTTAAATTTTATCCTGTTCTTTCCCCCATTTTATTTGATTTATATTGGATTTTCCTTCAACATTTTATAAAAAGTATCTTCCAGTTCGTCATCTGTCCGCTATCTTGTCATCTATTTTTCAAATGAACCTTTTACAACTTTTTTGCTGTGCCTCTCACATTCATAATTTTATTACTTCTGTTATAAAATGTTAGGTTACACCCTCTTCTGTTTCAAAATCAGAAAATATGAGAACATTTATGACATCAGTTGTTATATTCTTTCATACTCTCAGATTTCTTATAGTTTCTGGCCTCCTATTTTTGTTTTTCTAAATTAATGTTGTCTGTTACTGTTTTTCGCCAGTTCTTCCTGTTTACTGTGTTTCCAAATTATTCTAAATTCTCTCATTTTCTGTGTTCTTCCAATAGTTGACATCTTTTGTTTCACCATATATCTCTTCTTCACTTTTTATTTCTCTTCACCTCTACTTCTCTTGCCAAAGTTGTTGAGTAACTCTATATTTATCACATACTCTGGACAAGGGTAAAAGATCGTCCTAAAGAAGATAATAGCAGAAAATCCCAACCATTTGTAAAACACTGATTGTCAAATTTTTGGGAAAGGTTGAGGAAGAGTTACTTGATTTGTAACTTTTATTTAGTTTATTAATATATTAACATAACATTTTATATAAAAAACAGTACATAGTAAAAAGAAATTGGCGCACACATAAAAAGTATTCTATACTTAAAGTTCCTTAATCAATTATCACTTGTAGCAACAATTTCAAACCACTGTCTCAAGGCATCGCTCAAAACCGTAGGCAAATAATTGATGTTCTTCAAAATAATGTAAAAAGAAAAAGGAAAAACGTCCATGTAACTCTGAATGTTCAGCAACTTCCCGTCTTTGAAGACCGGCATCCTTATGTCCAAAATCGAGTTCTTGTTCTCGGGATTATCGATGATGACAAACACCATAAAAATATTCGCTAGCTTTGCTCTTCTAACTGCTTGCCTCATTGTCGTTTCACCTTCGGAAAAAACTCCTCTGCCGTCGCTGACTATAACCAGAAGCTTCGCGTTCAAAGCAGTCGTGTGCAGCTGAGACTGGTTAAACATCTCCGTGGTGAAATCAACTAGTTTTGCTACACACGTCTTCGTTTGGTCAAACTGGAATTTTTGCAATAGCTTAACACCACTTTTATCAGTAAACTGATCAGTCAGCTTGTGTACGATTTGGACGTTCTCCCCGAAACTAATGACTGACAACTGACCGCTTTCCAAAAGCGTGAGCGCTTTAGAAATCAAAGACACACACTCGAAGGCTAGTTCTTTGGAGCGGTTGTCAGCCATGCTCGAGGAATCGTCTAAAGCGATCACTATCTGGTACTCCCTCTTCGACGGCTTGGTCCTCCTCAACCAGATCTTATCTTTCCTGAACTGAGAAGCGATATAGGGTATTACTTTCCGCATGTTGATTCTTCTACCAGTCCTGAAATCTCCTTTCAGTCGAGTCGCTTGGGTCGGTTCTAGGACCAACCTCAGTTGTTCTGACAAATCTTGTGCCAAGGAGGATGTTACTGACGAGATTTTTTGCCAAATTTGTTGAGCGTCATTAGAAGAAGGTGGTTCATTCCAAGATGAAAGCTGCGTTTCCACTTCTGTTCGTAAGGTGTTAATTTCTTCAAAGGAAAGTCTTGAAATCGTTGTTTCCGAATCGTTATACTGGGTGTGGTAAGTGGTTTCGTCGCTTCTTGGTATCGTTAGAGTCTCCACTACCTCCCCTTCAACATCAATGTCTTCAATGTCCTCCAAAACATCACCTAAAACAAAGCGAAGGAAAATACTTACGTGGTCCGGTGGGTATTTTCTTACTTACCTTGTGGATGTTGTTTCTTTGTTTTATTTTCTTTCTTTCCTTCAATTTTCTCAGCTTCTATCACTTTCGATTCGGCAGTTTCTAAATCTTCAGGTTCTTCTGTAGGTAGTAGATCTTCAGATGTTTCTGTTGCTTCGTCTGCATTTTCATCTTCCTTGTTTGGAACTTCTTTCTTTTGACTTTCAGCTTGCTCTCTTGTAGCGACATCTAGAATCTGAACGTTTCATATTAAAAACATTAGTAGGAACATTTTCAGCAATCATTGTTTTACCTGTTTCATTTTTTCTTTAGATTCTTTTATGTGTTGGTACATTTCAGCATGTTCTTTCTCGTTGGAAGCCTTTTCGTCTTCGTGGGGTTCTTTGTCATCTGGTTTCATGGTTTTCAGTTTTTTGGCAACAGGTTCGTCTGTGTCTCCTATTTAACGAAATATTAAAATGAAAAACATTGTAGGAAACAAAAGCTCATAAAATCTGAGTTATCGAAGGGAAGTTGGATAAGGAAACCGTAATTTAAAACAGCTGGGGGTAATAGGTTTAGGCAGGTCGAAAGTGTGGCACAAAAAAATCTGAAGTAGACACGAAGCACAATGACAGGTGAGAAGATATCGACAGACTAAAAAAAAATGAAATAAACGGGCAGCAGGAAAATTAAGATGTAGGTCAAGATAAGAAGGAGCGAGAAAAAAATTTAAATGTGATAGTTCAGATAGAAAGACAGTGTGAGCAAACAAATGAATAGAACTGAGGTAATACACAGACACTTGACTTGTAACAACATTAAAAGCAGTAATATTTACAGAAATCTTTATATAACAATGTGCAAAGCGGAAGTTTTGAGGTAGATTGAATCAACAGAAAGGCAACTGTTTGGACAGGAAGGTATTGTGAGCAAGCAAATGAGATGAAAAGAGCTGAAATAAGAGGAAAATACAAGGAGAGATATAGCAACTGAATAACACAAATAAAAATAAGAGGTGAGAAAATAAAACTTGATAATTGCAGAGATGTTCATATAAAAATGAAAAAAACAAAAGAATGGCGCAGGTTCAGTTAAAAAGAGTAGTCAAAAATAAATACAGAATAAGACGTTTAAACAGAAAAACATTGTAAATTAAGCAAAGTCACAGTAAAAGTGCTGAAGTGCAAGGAAATGCAAGAAGAGTTGGGAAGAGACAGACATATTTAAGACTAAAGTAAAAACAAACAGGAAGAGATGATAAGAGCACAAATTGGCATAGAACTACTAATTCACAAAGGTAGTTAGGTAGTTAGAGATGCTCAAAAGAAAAAACAAAAGATAGATAGAGTAAACAAAATGTAATATGTACTGGATAAGGAGAGATTCGATAAAAATATCAAGTTGCTCGTAAACCGCTGGCCGAAATTTTCTTGCAATAGATATACTGACCAAAGAATTAGAATATACAGAAAATATTAAATTAAAACAAGACAAATGTTTAGAAGAAACTAGCGAGATATCTCAAAGTACTGTGGGGAAAATGAACTTGAACAAACTAACCTAAAGCTCGCTGAGAGTCCGACTCGCCAGGCTTTTGTTTCTTGACATCTTCTTCATTGAGTTCCTTCTTGGAATCCTTCAGATTTTGAGACACCGAAGTGTGTGCTGCATGACCGCTAGAGCTTTCATCCATTTGCGATTGACCCACACCTTCCTTATCAGGTTCGTTTTCTTGGCAAATGTCTTCTATTGGTTGATTAGACTCCATCGTTGATGACTGCTTATTGTCGGCCTGAAAAAAAAACTTTAAATATTGAATCTTCTTTACTGTAGAAAATATTACATTATCTGCAGCATTAGCATCTTCCACTTCCATTGCCTCAACTTGTTCTTGGTGACTTTGAGTTTGATCCAAAACAGACTCATCTTTATTTGCTTGGTTTTCATCTTCTTCAGCGTTATCTTCTTGCACTGTTTCAGTCTTTTCGTCGGCGTTCCCTTTCTCATCTTCGTTCTCGTCTTTATCGTCAACGTTCTCATCATCACCATCGTCACCTCGATCTTTTTTGGTGATATCTTCCTCGTCACTACTGAAATCTTGTTGCTCGTCGGTTTCCTTTTGGCTATCTTCTTCGACTCCTTCATTTTCTTCTTCAGGTTTATCTTCTGGTTGAGTTTGTTCCTTCATTTTATCGATATCAAAAGGATTTTCTTCATTGTTGTCTTCTTGGTCGTTATTATCCTGACCTTCATCTAATTGTAGGTCATCTGGGAGATCCATGGGTTCAGGTTCAGGCAATTCCGGTTGATTGCCGTGGTGGGGATCAACTTGTTCCTCATCGTATTCTGGTTCTTCCATTTCGTTTATGTCTTTCTTGTTCTTTTCTTTTTCTGTTTTTTCCTCGGATTTATCATCGTCTCCTGTTTCTTTACTAGGATTTTCTTCTTTTGCTCCGAGTTGATCTTCACCATCTTTTTCACCTTTGTTACCCTTTTCTTCTTTTTCTTCAGACTCTTGATCTTCAGCTTCTTCCTCTTTGTCTGAGCCCCATATTTCCTGATCTAACTGGTCAGCACCTTTACCGGTTTCACCTATTTGTTCATCTGCGTCCGAATCATCAGAACTATCATCGTCATCTTCTGGATTTTCTTTTTCTTTATCCTAAAAATAGAACGCAAATATATGTTGATAAAATGTTAAAAAAATAGCTTACTTGTAATTTGCTTTCAAAATCTTCACTCATTTCAATTCCCTTTTCTTCTTCTTTGCAGTCTTGATCTTCTTGCTGTTCTTTTTCCTGTCCAGCAGGTTGCGCGTCCTCCAGTTGATCCTCTGATTCGATTTGATCTGAAACATCTTTTTCGCCTTTTCCTTCTCCAAGCCCTAAACCGTCTGAGGGTTTGCTCATGCCTTCACTGTCCATCTCGTCTGATAGTTCAGGAGGGATACAAAAGCCCTAAGGGTGCAGAATATATAATTTAAAAAATCTGTCAAGTCATTAAATTATTCTTTGTTATTGTGTATTTCTGAACATGGATGATTTGTTGTTTTATTTTTATTTTTCGGGGATGTTAATAAAGAAATTATTATTATCCATCATTTAAAAGTAATCTGTAAAATTTATCGTTTTTCCCTTGAAGCCGTTTAGTCTTAATTTCATAAAGCACTAGTTGTTAATTGTCATTTTTCACAGTTTTTACTATTTTTGACACTTTACAGATTTTTAAAACATTTTTGACATTTTCTGACATTTTAAAAGTTTATTCACATTTGTGAGGTTTTTACTTTTCTTTATATTATAGGACATTTTTTGATAATTTTGATTTTGAGGTATTTTTTATCATTTTCGGCATTTTTACACCTTTTTGACACCTGTGACTGGCTTAGGTGTTTTTTGACATTTGCATTTTTTGACATTTTTTGGTGATTTTTTTTACTTTTTTCGACATTTTTGACATTTCATACATTATCCAATATAGTCAAAATGTTTGATTTTCTCATGATTCTTTATAATCTTGTCATATTGTGATATTTGGACGTTTTTGACAATCTTAACGTATTTCTGACATAACATGATGACTATTTTAGCATTTTTGACTTTTTTTATCATTTTCGTCATTTTCTGACATTTTAAAAGTTTATTCAGATTTGTGAGGTTTTTTCCTTTTCTTTATATTATAGGACGTTTTTTGATAATTTTGATTTTGAGGTATTTTTTATCATTTTCGGCATTTTTACACCTTTTTGACATCTGTGACTGTCTTGGGTGTTTTTTGACATTTGCATTTTTTTGACATTTTTTGTGTTTTTTTAAACTTTTTTCGACATTTTTGACATTTCATACATTATCCAATATAGTCAAAATGTTTGATTTTCTCATGTTTCTTTATAATTGTGTCATATTGTGACATAACTGACATAACATGATGACATTTTTAGCATTTTTGACTTTTTTTATCATTTTCACACCTTTTTGACATCTGTGACTTTTTTTAGTGTTTTTTTGACATTTAAATTTTTTTTGTACGTTATGACGTATTTGGTGATTTTTGACGTTATCAACATTTTTGACATTTTATATATTATTCAGAATATTCGACAATTTTGACATTTTCTGGTAATTTTTGACATTTTTGGCATTCTGTGAGATTTTAACGTTTTTTTTTTTTGGAAATTTTTGACATTTTCAACGATTGTGACAATTTTGAAGTTATTCTGCCATGAAAAGATGATGACATTTTTTATGATTTTCACTTTTTAAGCCTTTTTGAAGTGTTTCATCATTTTTAGCATTTTCAAATCTTTTTGAAATCTGACTTTTTTTGGTATTTATTGGCATTTACGTTTTTTGACAATTTTAATTTTTTTCTGACATTTTTTTTATTTTCGAAATCTTTTAACTTTTTTGGCATTTTTTGTTGTTCACTTATATTTACGACCATTTTTGGCATTGTTTACATTTTTTGATATTTCTGAAGAAGTACAATATTCAAAAATTTAGTTACGATATATAAAAAATTCATCAATAATTTTCAAAATGTGTAGCAACATAAATTACAAAGTACTCACCTTCGAAGACAAATCTATGAATATATTCAGCAGGATAGAACTCATCTTGCAGGTAACTCTATATGACGAAACTTGTTGAGTTATAAAATATATGTTCAAGTGCGTCATTTCTTCCAAAAATGGTAAGCATCGACTTGCTATGTCCTTAACACCTTGGGAATTCGGCGACGACTTCAACAACACACCAGCAATCTTGTGCGTTTTCTTAAGAATTTTCTTCATGTCCAGTATAGTCAAGTCATCTTTGAGATTTGCCACAAGCAATTGTTTAAGATGTTCGTCTTGTAGTTGATCTTTTGATTCTTCACTTTCATCCGTTGTTTCCGTGGAAGCTGCATATTTTTTGTACATATTCTGAATGGTGATGAGAATATGCCCCGTTAATTTTTCTATTTTTCTATCCAAATTTTCTGTAGACACTAAACCGTGTTCAACATTTTCATCTAATCGTTGAAGGACGTTGTCAATTTCTTTTTGTAACCACCAAAGGCTTTTGGTCACCAAATTATCATGAAGAAAATCATTTAAAGATTCAATATGGTCTTTGATGTGTGATAAATCTGTTTTTATTGAAGACACATCTGGAATGGGTAGAAACTCAGGAACGACAAGATCAAAATCTACCGAAGGTACGTCTCCTTTGCATTTAAGAAGAAGTTTGTTAAGTTTATTGACAAGTGACATGGTGTTATTGATGACGTTAGAGGCCTTTGTCCAAACATCTCCATTTTTGTAAGTAACGCTTGAATCTGTGAAAGGTAACTCAAGAGGTTCATTACCAAACACTTCTTCTTCAGGACTTGTATTTAAAACTATCTTATATTGTGCTAACACTATCGTTATATTCATCAAAAGATCTTTTATGTTGTCGTATAGGTTAAAGTGCAAAAATTGTTTGTCCTTGCAGAATTCGTCGATTTGTTTTAAGTAATATTTCAGGTAGTAATATGTTCTTGTGGATTCAATTAGGGATATTTTTTGCTGATGTGCTAGATTCTGAAAATAAAAGGAAAGGTTGAAAGTTGAATTTTTTTTAATAATTAATAATTTGTTTTGTAGATATGACTGCACAAGCAATATGCTTCAAATGGTAAAAAATTATTGGAAAAAAAATCTAAATAAAAACGCAACTTTGGCTACCTAAATAGAATACCTAAAGAAGCTTTAATTGAGACAAGAAAATACAGGAGGTTCTACTTAAAAAACCATCTACTTTTATTTGTATTCTAAACGTTGTTTGTGGCATATTCTTGATTATTTTTATGTTTTTTTGGGCAATAACACCACAATCGAAATAAAACGACGTATATTCATGGAAAATCAAACGTTTCAAAGTCTATTCTGACTTCGTTGTCAATGGCTTTATATTTATTGATTTAAATTGTAAAAGGAAAATTTGATTTATGATATTTAAATTGACATTAGAAAATTTGTTGTTTTTAGATATACAGGTAGCACAAAAAATTCTAAAGATCATGTATTATAGTTAAACATCTTTCAAATTAGAAGAATTTGAAAGAGTTGTCTTTATAATTTATAAGTGACGTTCCTAGGTACGACTTTGTTATAAGATAGCGCATTCGCCAAAAATGCGATCAAAGAATTCTATTGTTTCAGTGATCCCATTAACGTCATAAGGGAAAACCTAGGAAAAACCTTATGAACTATCCCGATACTGGGTTGTTCAAAAGAAGTAGAAGCGATACAATCGTCTTCATTCAAAAGAATTAAGGCAGACTCTTTTATTTTTCTTTAAAAGAGTCACTTAAATTTATTTACTATTGACAATTGTTTCACCAGGTTACTGGCTTCTTCAGAATACAAGGTAAGACTAACAGTTAAATGCCTAAGACTATTACAAAAAAATATGGGGATGCAATTACAGAGGTATTTAGAGCATATTGAAGCAGTATTAAGAAAAAACAATTATTGTAATTGGGTTTTTAAAATGGATAAATTATGGCTGTAATGAGTTTATATAATTCTATTGAAAAGATTACGTAATGGGGATGAATTGGTTTCAGTTTCATCATTTAAAAGGTATGGTGAATTTTTGTTAATTTCTAATGACTCTAAAAGATATAATTTTTTACTTTTATGTTGTAAATGTAATACTTCGAACGTATTCTGGGGTACATGATTTTCATTCAATAAATGGTCGGCAAAAGTTGACTTATTATAATTGTGGCACTCAAAAGCTTTGGTATGTGCGTCCCATCTTGTCTTGAATGATGTTCCCGTAAGACCGAGGTATAAATTAGGGCAACTACCACATGTCAACTTATAGACACCCGAGTTGTTATTTTTGTTAATTTTATCTTTATTGTTTCTTATATGTTTTCCTAAGTTGTTACCCGTTTTAAAAGCTGTATGAATGTTTCTATTTAATAAAAATTGGATTATTTTTTATACTTTTATATAGTTTGGGATCGATATTAGAGATAGTAGGATATAAGTCATTTAAAGCCTTTTTATTTAATTTTCTAGATATTTATTACGAAAATTTGACATTTAACATGATGTTTACAGTTTTTGTGCATATTTTTTTCCGATTTTCAGAAAACTGGTATGTTTTACGTTATAGAAAAATGTACGGAATCAAGCTGGAACATATCTTTGTATAATACAATGTATAATATACAAATTGCGTAAGCAGTTTTAGAGAAAACTGTGAAGATTCATTGAAAATCGCTGAAATCTAGTCCCTTATTTACTTTTTTTTCTGATTTTCTAGCAAACCGTAAGTCTCATGTTATATACAATTATATGGTACCTCTCTGTAATGTTCCTTAATAGAATGCAGTTTAAATCATCAAAATTGCCCAAACCGTTTTTGAATAATCCCTAGACATACCTACGTAAGAAAAGTTGCATACGAATTGATACTCTCCTCCTTTTTGAAAGTGGGTTAATAACACAAAATAAAAATATAGTTGGACAATTTTGATGAGAAATTTATAACTAGCGAATTTTCAACAACTTTATTAGTATCTAGAACTCACATACCAAAAGAGAGTGATTAGAAATGGCACTAAATAAAACTAATATATTTGAGGTCAGAATTGCCTTAATTTCCTTTGGAAAACATTTCATGTATTTCCTTTTAATAAAACTAAATTTTCTTAAAAGTAAAAAAAACATCATTGCATTTTTTTATTATTAAAATTAATTAAATAGCACGCCTATGGTAAAAAAATTGACCTTGCACCTGTTTTAGTGCTCCACATAACCCAGACGGTCGTAAAATTAGAAAAGAATTTTACTATAATAGTAAAAACACCTGCAAATTCCGTGATGGCCGACCTAAACGCCCCCGCAAACATTTCATTCATAAAAAGTTAATAAAGACTAATAAGAAATAGAATGGGAAAAATAAACTCAGGGTCGTACGGAAATAAATTATATTTACGAAGCATAAAAAAATTAAGTAAATAATAATTTTTGGTGATAAGAAATTGGCTTTGTTTACACTTCAGTTAAATACTTAAAAAAATATGTAAATATATATATATTTTTTATCTTTTGTAGGTTACTATATTATATAGTGTGTCTCAAATTTTTTGAATAAATAAAGAAAATGTTAACATGTATTAGAAAAAATACAGTGTGTCTGCTTAATTTCGCACCATACGGGAAACTTTTTTATTATTGGTTTTATGAAAAAAAGTTATTCTTTATAAAAAGTTCTGCATGATCTTAAACCTAAAATGTAACTATCACATATTAATTTTTTTCTGTCGTTTATAAGGTTTGGTAGAAAATATGAATTTGGGTTAAGGGTAAAGTAAATTAATTTTTGAAAATATCGGAAACTTTTATCAGTTATCTCTTTATTCGATGAAAGTTTGATAACCTTTACGTCTCTTAACCTCCATGTTGCATTATTTTGATGATGCATTAAAATAATTGATCATACCAAAATTATTTATTTTACAATAATTATCAACTACAGAATATAGTGCTAATAATGTCAATTGCATAACAAGCCTGATGTTTTATCATCAAATTACTATTGGTTCAACGTATCCGCCTTCTCTTACAATACAGGTTTCCGTTCTAGAAAAAAAATTCCCTCAATACATTTCTAATTGTATTCGGAGTTATACCCTGAATTGTTTCCGTAATAATTGTTTCCAAATGTTCTACGTTTTTGAATGGCCTGTGTTGATATACTTTTTCTTTTAAGTAACCCCATAAGAAAAAATCTAATGGAGTTAAATCTGGCGACCTAGCTGGCTAAAAAATATCGGAATGTCTATGAATTAACCTTCTATTAAAGATGTTTTCCAGGTATTGCCTTACTTCCATTGTACTATGACATGTTGCGACGTCCGCCTGGTACCATACCTGTTGCCGTTCATGTCTTGGAAGGTCACAAAGAAAATCATGCAACTGATTTTGTAAAAAATTTAGATATCGCTGAGAAGTGAAAGATTGTCGAAAAAAGGGTCCTATTATTTTATTCTTGAAAATGACACACCAAACGTTAGTTTTAAAATAATATTGATTGCGAGTTTTAACCGTAAAGTGAGGATTGCAGTTACTCCACCATCGACAATTTTGTGAAGACACTGTTCTATTAGACGGAAATGTAGATTCGTGAGAATAAATTATTCTCCTAACCAAAAAAGGATCGTCTTCTAGCTTTCCTTGGATGAGAAAACAAAATTCTAGTCGTCTGTCGTAGTCTCCTGGTTATAAAGTATGGATATATTGTGGTTTGTATGGATGAAATTTGTTATCTTTAAAAATTTTTGATATTTTATCTTTACCAACTTCATCTGGAAGCTAAGATAACATTACATTTAGTTTCATGTCCTCACTTGCAACAGGTTTTCGACGTTTGTTTGTGAATTTATTATTAACATCTTCCATTCCATAATTCTGATTACTGATGTATGGTGTATATTTTTCCCTGGATGTCTGTTGTTAAATATTTCAGCTGCTTTACGATAAGTTTTATAATTCTCACCAAAGATTAACACAATTTCTAGTTTTTCTTCCACACTAAATATCACCGGCATGTTAACAAACTATATTTGACGTTCACTGTCAAAACAATTCTTGTTGTCAACAAATCATTTGTAAATCAGCGCAACCTAGATATCACGTTACATTGGCTTTGTCATTGTAGATTAAAAAAAATACATGCAATTGACTGTAATTGCATATTTGAACGTACTTTTCAACTCTAAACAACTTTTCCTAATAAAAATTTTCGATATTGGCAAAAATAAAGGTACTTTACCCTTGAGCCAAATTCATATTTTTTACAAAACCTTATAAACGACTGAAAAAAATTAATATGTGATGGTTACATTTTGGGTTTAAGACCATGCAGAACTTTTTATAAAGAATAACTTTTTTACATAAAATCAATAATAAAAAAGTTTCCCATATGGTTCGAACTTAAGCAGACACAGAGTATATTGGTGATGTTCCTATCAGCGATTGGCTGCAAAAAAACTGAGCACTTACATATGTCGCTCCCGGATATTATTAAAGCATAAGTTTGGAACATTTTTTGCTTCTGTTTTATATACAGCGTGAGCCACAAATTATGAAACAGTTCGGTTTTTTTTTATTAATAGTTTTACACATACCGTCAATACTGTCAAATGTTGGTGGATATCTGAAACACATTTTATGTGTACTTAGAATGGTGGCAGGTTAAACAATCTACAGGGTGTGCCAAAAAATATGAAAATTCGTCAAGAGAAAAATACATTTATTTGAAAGAATTTAGAAAAAAAATTTTGACCCCATATCTTATGTATTGTGTCATTTTGATCTCACTCACGTATACACCAATTTTAAGCAGTACTTCCATTTGGATAAGGCTATAAATATTCCCATATGTTGCATACTTAGAAGACAACCCTGTATATTATGACAAATACTACAAAATAAAAAAAGTCCTTATACTGCATATTTTGAGGACCATACTGTATATTATAAAAAATCCACCACATATGATGGAGATTCTCCACATTTTTCAACAGTCGTTAGAAAGCATTTAAACCAATTTTTTCTTTGTTGAAGTGGAACGAAAGGCATTATGCATTGGCCACCACGGTCTCCAGACTTGACACTTTTGGATTTTTTTGGTTGGATCTTTGTTAAGGCGTGTTTATCACATCTAAGTAGAAAGTTATCACATATAAGTAGAAAGTTGGGAAGGCCTCAAGTAATTACTTGTACGTACCGCTTAACTTTCCTTCTGTAGAATTGTAAACACAGGTTTTTAAAGCTTATATCAACTGTTTCTGCTCAATGAAAACACATAACTAGAAAAGTGAACATACCATTAGACAGCTTATTAAAACGAGGAGTTTGTGAAAGTTGAACACCTTAAAAACTAATCAACCGAAAAATGGAATTATGTTTCTTCCAGTATAGAACTTTGATGAGCTTTCCTACGTTTTTTTTCCAATTTGCTGTAGGACTAATAATTTTGGAAATATTAACGTCCTTACGAAAGAAAGTCAATTTTGCGGAAAAATACAAAAATAAGTTCTGATTTTATGAAGAATTGGTCAACTGAGACTTTTTTTTATTGTAATGGGGGTATAGAGATTTTTAGCACGCTGTATACAGTTTTTTTTAACGTGAACATAGCTGTATACAGTATTTCTTTTAACGTGAACTTAATATTAACATTGTTTCCATATGTATACAACTTAAATGAACATATGTTGTGCATTCTTACCAGCAATTCCGTGGCAAATCCTCTGCATCGTTCGATGTTTGCAAGACCGAGATCTTTGGCAGGATTTATCAGAGCCGTGTCCAATACGTCATTCCTTATCAAAGATCTTCCGTAGTAGACTTCACAGGAATCCCAAATAGTGAGTATTTTCTCCTCGATGTGACTGTTATTCATGTGATCAAAATTAGCTGCCAGATCTAAAGGCTTTATGTAGAAATCTTCAGCTGAAGTTTTCAGTTTGTTCAAAACTATCCCACTTCTGAAAGAAAGTCCGATTTTGTTCAGAGTTTTGAAAAGATCACCCAAAGCTCGGTGTTTCTGCTGTAGAATGCTTTTAGCTTGAGACTTTTGTTTGTCTTTGGGTTGAGTAGTATCAATCTAAAAAAACAACAACAATAGGCTCGTGCACCAATTCAAAGTAAATAAAGGATTTACCTCAAGATTTTGCAAATGACTTGCAGTATCGATGACATCTGTAATGAATACGTCCAAGCTTTGAATCAAACTAGGATACTTCGTAGCTTCTATGATGGTTTTACATAACTTTCTGGATTTTAAGAAATATGTATCACTTTTACACATCACAGTCCCTCTTCAGTTGATTGAATTTTCTAAAGAAATACAAGAGGATTAACGCTAAACATTAAGCCAATAAGAACTGTGCCCTTACTTTCACTAACGACTGTTTTGCAATGTATGCATCCGCATCTAAAGTGTAGTGATAGGTTTTTGGATTTTGCCTTTGAGGTCTGTCCCATATTCCGATGTTTTCATTGTCATTTTTGCTGTCGATGTTGGTTAAGCAGGAAGAAACAGGTTGCAACAGTACTTCCTAAAAATATAAGTAAGAACATTTGTAAACCTATAGCTGCCCAAGTCATAACTTTATTGAGAATAATTTAAAAACATCTGTCAAAATAAAACTAAAATCATTAACAATTAAGTTGATTAATAACAGTCCTAAGCTAGATCCTTGAGGAACATCTGATGTTACATTACATGTCAGAATACAAACTATTATAATAATCAAATTATACTGTCCAGGGAAGGAATGATTGTAAAAAATAACACCCTTCTTTTTTAGAAAAGAAGAAAACAAAGTGAAATGAAATAAGAAGGAGAATAAGTTAATCTTACCTGAAATTCTTTCACGTATTTGTACAAAGTCTTGTGTGATTTATCCATAGTTTCTTTCACTGACCAGTAGCTGATGTCCTTCCATTTGACGATTTTGACGTAATCTTTTAGTTTTCTCTCAATAGGCGATCTAAGATCTCGGATTTTGTTAGACACCACGCCAGAATATTGTTTAAAGTAGGAATACAGGTTCCACAAAACGTTTATGAAGTCTTGCGATTCGGGAGTACGTTCTAGATAAGTAGCGTGACAATGGAAGGCGTACAGTAATTCCAGTCTTTTTTCGAATTCTGCTAGATTCGATTTTGTTATGAACATTTGTAGAGTTTCAACCAGTTCTTTTTTGTCGAACTGTTTTTCAAGTACAAACTGGCGCATTACGTTGTAAAGGTACAACCACCATTTTGGAATTGATTTATTAAGCCTAAAAAATATACTGAATTGAAGTGGTTGGTACCGTTATCCTAGTTACAAATTATAATATAACATCTTTAGTAGTATTATTTTGTCACTCATCTGATCAACCGTTAAAGTAACAAAAGAAGAGATGAATTAAAAGCAACTAAAAATATTAACAGAACCACAGAAATAGAAAGTTAGGATCATAGGGCATTACGATATCAATACTGACAACTGGAGTATGAATACAATATGTAATATAAAAAAAACATAATTAAAAAATATTCAAAAAATTTAAAAATTCAAAACAAAAATTTATAAAATAAAAAATCGTAATCCAAAAAAAATCCAAATATTCAAAAATAATAAAAATATCTAAAACTTGTAAAATTTTTAAATATTTAAAAAAAATCAGGAACTAAACAAATTAAAAACTAAACAATTCAAATTGATGTAAAATTAGAAAATTGCATAAATCAAAAAACTTTTCGAATCTCTTGATTTTTTTAATCTGAGTTCCTTAATTGACATTTCGATTTATAAACGCTTTACAGGATTATTTCCTAGAAAATGTAAGGTTTTCATATACATTATAAAAAAAATGAAAATTTCAAAATATTTGATAAATTTAAAAAATCAAAACAAAAAAAAATAAAAAACAAAGTAATAAATCAAAATACTAAAAACACTCAAACAATAGAAATTTTAAAATAAAAACAAGATTCCAAGAATTCAAAAAATCAAAATTCAAGAAATTGGAAAAATTAAAAAAAGAAAATCTAACTAGAAATGTTAAAAATTAATAAAACATGTCTAAAAAAAATTTAAAAATCCGAAAGTTGAATTTTTTTTTACTGTTCTGGAATACACATTGTATAGGAATGGATACAATAAGGTAAAAATCCTTTTTAAAATTAAACATTTATTTATAATGTATTGAATTAAAAAACAAACAAAATAATATTCGTGGTTTGAAGTTAATACTACAGCTACAAAACAATTACATCCTTAGCTTTTGGTCAAATATAGAAAAGCTTTTGAATTTCTTGATTTTAGAATTTGATTTTTTTGATCATAAATCCCCAAAATATTCAAAAAACCAAAAAATAAGAAAATTTAAAAATATCTAAGAGTTGTGTTAATTCCTAAAATTCAAAAAATCAAAAAAAGTAAACAAACCAAAAATTAAAACAATTT
Source organism: Octodonta nipae (assembly GCA_034190945.1). Taxonomy (NCBI): domain Eukaryota; kingdom Metazoa; phylum Arthropoda; class Insecta; order Coleoptera; family Chrysomelidae; genus Octodonta; species Octodonta nipae. The sequence goes on from CM067223.1 coordinate 3,115,062, forward strand.
AAAATTGAATCAACACTAAAAAATAAAATAAAACAGTAACTTTTTCGAATCTTTTGATTTTGTTAATTTTAGTTTATATTTCAGTTTCTAAGCGCTTTGTTGGATATGTGAAGTGAAAAAATTGTTTTCATATGTATGTAATTTTCAAAATGCTTGAAAAAACAATCAAAATAATTTAGAAAATTAAACATTAATGAATTAATCAAAATATAGTCTATAAAAAATATATAATAAAAGACGATTCCAAGAATTAAAAAAAAAAAAAAATTCAATAAAATTTGAAAAAAGTGAAAACCTCAAAAATTAATAAAATATACACAAAACATTTAAGAAAATCGAAAGTTAAAAAACAAAATAAATAAAAATCAGACAAGTAAAAAATCACAAAAAAATCAAAACGGTATCAAATTCAATTTTCAATCAATTCAAAAAACAAAAAAACTCAAAGTAAAAAACTACAAACTATCAACTCGGCCGATTTGACAGCTTTTTAAAGTATGCAGGATTAGTATAAAGCCCATAAACAAGTTCAATTTGTTGTTATGGTTTGTAACTTGATAAAGATACAATATAACGAAACACACGTCACACTAATAAACAAATGAGTAACATAAATTACATTACTCATTAGTAATAAAAAATTGAATATCGTTTATGATGAGACAATTTACTCACTTCTCGTACGTTCTGTTGAGAAGATCCTTCCACATGGCAAGCTCAATTTTCCTCCAACTGATAATTTGATCAACGATGTTTTTGTAAAACTGACTCAGACTTACGCCAGAATGAGCCACTTCTTCCCATTCGTGACATTTGCTCAACAGAATCTCAAAACCAGTGAGGTATCTCGATAAAGGGCTCGATATGTCAAAGCTATATATTCTATCAATCACTGACAAAATCTAAAAAAAACATTTTGATTATCTACTATAATCTTAAGGTTCTGATTTCTTTACCGTTTTCAGAGTCGGTTGTTCAGGCCACTCGTTCAAAAGCGTTTCAACACGAAGTTTCAGTTCCTCCAAAACGTGATAAGACGACTTCACCTCTTCAACGTTGGGATCTTTGTAGAAATCGGCAGTGGACTTGTTCACGAGTTTAATTGGTGAAGATTTGTCGACTGTGAAACCAAAATAGAGTGTAGTTAAAAAAAATAATAAAAAAACCTTATTTTTTAAAATGTTAATTTACTTCCTGGCCTGGATCGTACGTAAATTTATATCTAATTACTTCTTGGCCTGGAAGTTTATTTAAAATAATTGTAGCAGCAATAATTTTTTTTCAAATTATTGTATTATCATCGAAATTGAAGCCGAATAAAATCAATTTGTGATTGTTTATAGGTTACACACTTACATACAAGAGCATCAAATAAAAATGAGATAATGAAACTCTAAATTCCTAACAAGTTCATGCTTACCATGATCGTCTACTTGTCCGTAACCCTTCACAACTGCCAAAAGAACGTTTAAACTCCCAATCAACTCCTTATCCATTTCGTAGTCCAAACCGTTAATAATCTTTTGCAAAACAGGTCCAAAAACTTTGTATTTCTCCACCAACGGAGCCACAAAATCGTGGACGAGGTGTTTATTTTGGAGCGGACTCAACCATTCGGTTTTGGTGTAGTTTTTAACAACTATTAGATAAAAATCGACCACTTGTTTTAAATCATCGTAAGTAATGGTGTCTTTGTATTTTTCCTCTGAATCAGCCATTTCTACATCATCCGACAACGATGCATCCTTTTGCAAATCCCCAAAGTCTTTGGTATAGTAGCTGGAAAATATCTCCTGAATTTCATCCTCAGTTTGTTCGTCCTCAGATTTGTTCTCACATTTAGTCCTGAAAAAATGCGATTAAAGATAATATCGATAAGAGTGTTGCACAATTTTATTTCGCTTACTTTGTCTTATATAAGCTTTCAGCTTGTATCTGTCGCTGCTCCTTCTCTTCTTGTTGCTTGTTCCAAGAGTTTACAAAAGCATTTATAACATTGATAAATTTCATGAAAATGCTTTTCTTTAAAAAACTGTCAGTTTTCCCATTTAACAAGCACAAGTTGAAGGTTTCATAAATGCTACACTTTCCAAGCCTAACAAATACAAATATTTACATTCATGCTACAACTACGTACAAATATAAAACGACTTACCTGAAAAGAGCTTCACTTACAATATAAGGCTTCTCCTTGTCACGCAATATGTTTTTAACAAAATGTTCCATTTTCTTACTACTCAGTAACTCTAAATGTTTCTCATAACTGTTTTGAGAACTATCCAAAATTGGGAACTTCAAACAATTACCAACATCATCTTGAATATCAACCCCCATCATTATGCAGTTATATTCCATCATTATTTTCTTGAGTAAGAAAACTTTCATCTTAAACCCGTACAAGAATTCCGTCACATTACTGAGCAAAGGCTCTATCACATCTGGATAACTGATGCTGTACTTTGTCCATTCTTGTATAAGATTTTCGTAACTCTTTATAGAGAAATCGTACTGTTGGACTTTTGATTTGTAGATTTCCATATCAATTTCTTGTTTGCTAGTACAGGGGTCCAAAATATTCGATATCAAGGAATTTAAATTGACTGTATAATCAGATACGATGTTTGCTGATAGAATTGTTGAAAATGCATGGTTTACAGTCTGAAAAAATACTAATATTACATTCTAATTATAGATTTTATGAAGAGTTAAAAAATGCAACTAAAAAGTCACCTACAAATGAAGAAATATTTTAAAAATGGTTTCAGGTAATCTGAGAGAATAAGAAATAAACTAAAAAAACGCAAATTGGAAATTGAAACTACTGATGAAGAGATCATTGAGAAGAAAATAAACAGGTGAGAATGTAGAATACAGAAAACTCACCTTTGATCTGTGAAATCTCTAAGAAATTAAAACAAAAGGTAGGGATGTAATCGAAAAGATACTGAACATTGATAAAACAAGGTTGGAACAAGTCTAAAACTTACAAAACAAGACTATTCAACTTAATGGGAAAGAATTGTAGGTTATACCCAAACGGAATAAAGAAATGATCACAAAATCTGTGGAATTAACAGGGTAGATCGATTAGAAACTCATGAAATCAAAAGAAAGAAGAAGGTTGAAATAATTTAATATTTGCAGGAGAGAGAAGCTACATCATCAGACATATCAGAAGGTCATTAATAAAAGAAAATATAAGATCCTGGAGAGAATACGTAGACCAAAGGTTTGCGAGACAGAGATAGGAAAGACGAGTGAAACATCATACTACTTACCATCGTAACAGTTTTGTATAAAACATCAGTTGGTCTGACAGCAACATATTTTTCCAATTTTGAATTCTTTACTTCTAACTCGATTATCTTCTCTTGAATTTTGAAATAGTAAGGATGAACAGTGTCGTTTGTATTACTGTATAATTTGTTTTGAAGCAAATAACACTGCCCTATGCTCTGCATTACTGTTTTCACGTCTTCACAATACTTTTTCTTGAGAGTTTTCTTTGATAAAGGATCTATTAGCGATAGTTTCGAGTTTAATACTGCTTTGGCGTATCCCAAATTCATGTAAAGATTCGAAATTGTTAGAAGTCGTTGGTTACGACTATCAACAGTTTTTATTCTAGTAAGATCTGTCAAACATTGTTCTAGACTAATTATGATACGTTCCATTTCTCCATTACTGTCTACTAGAGGACTAGAATTTTTCATTTCTTTCAAACCGGTTATTATACGGGTTGATTCGGTATTTAAAGACCTTCCAATCTCATTTACAAAGCTTTCGTATATATGTAGGATATTAGCAGTTTCCAAAGTGCTACAGGAAGAAAAATAGACTTTTAATTAAGAAATATTAAGAATCTAAGTAAACTTACATGTAGTCGTACTTTTCACCAAGTATATGGTTCAATTTTAACCACAAAGCTAAATTAATATGTCGATGTTGTTGCGACAGATTTCTGAAGTTCCCCAAAGTCACAGCTGATGCATTGCTGGTGTCAACAAGCAGACAGGTTGCAAAATATACAAGCTTAGGATTGAAACAGTGCAGCACAACGTCCAAGGTTGATCCGCCATAATACTGTCCAGGTTTAACACTAGCGGAATTCATAAGATAGGTGTAATACCCTTTGGTGACTTCACTGATAGTCTTTTGTCCTTAGATTTCGCAAATAGTGAAAGTGTTCCAGCTAAATCACTTGGTAGTAAAACGTTTTGTACAATTTCAGCGACGTTTTCAGTCAAAAATGCCTTTCTTACTTGCAAGTGTAAGAAATGGTCAAAAATTGGTACCAATTCGTGCTCAAATTTCAAAGTGTCAACATCGACAACTGAATCTTTGATGTTATCGTATAAACCTTTCAAAATACCGATGTTTTCAGCTAAATCTACGAAGTCATAGTTCATATCAGATTTGGTTTGTACCAACAATGATCTAAATTGTTTGTGTTGCTTGAATATTGTAAAAATCCTGCGACAGTCGTTTCTCTTGTCACAAACATCGTAAAGTTTATTAATTTCGTTATAAATGGCTGCCACTTCAAGCTGATGATGGTTTACAAAGGGTGGTGGTTTGTCAGAAAATTTTTGATAAGTTTTGCCGAATTTTTGAATCAAGGAAAACTGCTGATCCAATTTTTCGTTGATACGCTCCACGATAGCTTGAATGCACCGGATAGAGGAACACTCGTAGCTTTTCTGATCCCTTTTATGGAATATTTATAAAACCATTTATAATGAACAGTAAGGTTTGTCAGCACATCATACTGCCTGGTACTGTCAACGTGTTTTATATCTACCAAGGTCGATTTGTGCATAGCAAATCTCCAGAAGATAAAGCTTAATAGCTCTACAACATTCAGCTGAGTAGAGTCAGAAATTTTAAGGGGAATCCCAGACAAATACTGATCAAACTCTGCTTTAAGATCGATATATTCAGACACCAGGATGTTGTTAAACTGATCTTGAACTTTTTTCTTTTGCTTCTGATGCATATAATCAAAAAGCGTTACATCTTTATGTTTGATGCTTTGAATTTTCACTTCGTCAGTTATCAATTGCTCCAAGAAGTAGTTAGATGCTATGTAGAGGGCGAAATTAAGTTTATCAGGATTAATACGACCTTTGCCGTTATAAGAAGTATCTGGAATCCAGTTGTAATCAGCAGGAAGGTTCAGTAAGTTTGTAGAGGTATGATCACGTACGATTTTACAAAGTGTTGTGAAAATTGTCTCAAGCTATCATTTAAAAGGCGATGCTGGACGAAAGTTTGACGGAATTCTAGATCATCAATGGAAGAGATTGCGTAAAATGATACCAGTAAGTTCAACGTCAGTGATCTATCTGGTTGTTCAAGATTTTGGATCAGAATTCCAGACTGCTGCTTGATTTTTTCAAGTGCAGAACTTCGATCGATGTTTTGACTTTTCATAGTCAGGTTATGGCAAAAGATGTCGTTTGGCGAAACTAGAATGTCTTCAAATAGTTTCTTTATCCCGTCTTTTATAACATTTGTAGGGTTATTGCAATTGAATTCGACTGACAATCTCGATTTGACATAAACTTCCAAAAGAGTGTTTTGAAATGCGTCAATAGCTTCTGCACCGTGTTGGAGCTGGTGCGCTATCGAAGAAGCTGAACGAAGTATATCTTTCAGTTGTGGTTTGTCTCCTAGTATCATGTCGCTGATATATTCGTGTGCGTTTAGAAGGATTTTGATAAGGTGAGTATTTTCCAGACCTTCCAGGTGAACTAGGCTCATGATGTCAAACTTGTTTTCGGTTTCTGAGTTTTCTGTTTCGTTCAAAAGGTAAATTTCTATTCCTCTGTTCCTCATTGCTCTAAAATTCACTTAAAGATATAGAGCCTTGATGGTAATTGTACAAAAAAACTTACCTTGAGATTTCTCCATTTTTTGGATCCATCGTTAAAAATATTCTAAAATCATCATGTGGTCTCACTTCAACTAGCCTTCCTTCTTTATCAGTTCCTCTTTCTGATATTGTTAATAAACCGTTGGGTTCTAAAAGTGAATTCAGTCGGTCTAAGACTGCAGAACTGCAAAGGTTGACGTTATCTACTAGCAGCCAGGATCCATCTTGAAGACACTGGAAACTCAAAGAATTAGGTTTGGAATCTGAAGGAGATATTGTGTACCTTGATCAGTACTGAGTCGACCCATTCAAATTTACCCCCAGCGTTGAGGGTACCATCTCTCTTGACTGCTGCCAATATTGATCTATTTCTTTCCTTCAATACTTCCAAATATTGTTCGGGGATATTCCAATCCGTAGGTTTGAAATTGTCCAGAATGTCTAGTAGTTTTGAGGCTTTTCTCAAGAAAAATGTTAATTCTTCCTTCATCGTTTGACCTGTGGAGTCTGCAAAACATCACAATCGCATTATACAGATAGATGGCGGCTGAGTCTTCAATTTATATGAAAATCTGGACTATACTACTTTTCAATAAAGTTTCTACCAACAATAAGGTTACAATTAGCTTTATAATTTCATCTTCACAGGAAGTTATTACCATGATTTGGCAATGACGAAATTGGTTCGTTATACAGTGTGAAATCTAAGAATAATTTGTTTAATATGAAAAAGTTACGTGCACAAAAGCTAGCTACATCCATGTACAAGAGTGAAAAGTACGATTTCCAAGTATATTGAAGAAAAATATAATCGATCGAATTTGAATGATCAGTCTTTGTAAGCTCACCTACCTGGTAATTTTCCAACCACTGACCTTTATCAATGTTTGTCATTTAATTAAGATTCATTTTCGTGAATCGTGAATTGATTATCGACTTTGACAAACTTTCTTGCTGTCTGCGACAGTCAGATTTCTACCATGGATTCCGTCAATTAATGCTGTCTATAAAATTTCATCAAGTTATAAATGAAACCTTTGTTTTGGATACTTAGTATACCGTCCACTTCGTCGTGTACGTTTTCGAATACACTTCAAATATTCAATATCTGAATTGATATCTGTTTGAATGAGCGACTACCATCGCAGCCAATAATAAGTCTCCCTCAACTGAAGCGACACGGAAAGATAGTCAGATGTACTGTTACGAACTCCGCACTAGCTGTGGACATCCCACTGACCGACAGAAGTTCCAAGAGTGATCAATCGAGCGCAAACAGCTAGCCAAAGCGAAATAATCACAGGCATATGGTAGAATCGCGACTGATAAGTGATCGTACAACTTTTCATAATTTTTTTATGTTAATTATCTTGATACTAATTTTTTGTAAATAAAGTCAACTGTGTACGTCATCTGCAGTGTAAAAAACGACAAAATAAGATTGATCGAGTGCAGTTCGTAAGTTTTCGTGAAGCTTGGTCAATATGGAAAGAAAAAAACTATGGTTGAATGAAGAAAATGTTACGAAATGTTTGTAACTACTCTGACTTATTTTTGCCAATAAATTTAAAGCAATGTGTGAAGATTATATTTAGTGTGTTTGAGGTTATACTTACGAGTGCCTAAATAACTTATATTTGTATTTTAGCTGAGGAAGTATAGAAACAAATATTTTTAATTTTTCTACTGTTTATTAGAGAGTGTGTGTTTTATATATGTATTTTTTAAAATATGGGATATCCACTATTTTTCCGAGAAGTAAATTATTCAACAGCAAAATTTTCTTATAAATTGATAAGTTGAATCAACATATTTTGCAATGTTGTCAGTTATTACAAGTTTATATTATAATGGGAGTAAGTTTAAATAATACATAATATCTAAGTATAATAAAATTTTCAGAACTTTGCATTTTGGCAAACAATTATTCTGGGAAAACTCAGGGATCCTATTTTAATGAAATTAGGTATGTTGTCTTATCATATAAAAAAAATCTTACCAAAATATGAATGTTCTAGGAACAATCTAAGTGATTCTAAAATTAATTTTTTTTAAATATTTTTGCTCATTGTGCATATTTTGCAACAATTTTAATCATCTTCAACATTTCTAACAAATTGTATATAACATTTTTCATCTTGGGTTTTTCTCTAAAATTAGTACTTTCACAATTTGAGGCGAACTAGTTGAAAAGAAATCTGTTTTTTACATTATTGCAAAAATATAATTGTTTCGGCATTCTGTTTCCATTTCAGCAATTTCTTATCAGTGGTCTGTTGGTGTAATTGGACGTGTTTTTCTGTCAGTAGCAGTGGTGTCAACCTGGCATATGACTTTTTGTAGATCAGAAAATTCTGATAGTTTCTGGAAATGACTACGCAAAATCGAAATTTGTTGATCTCATAGTTTGCTTAGATCTGCCAATCCTCTTCCTCCTTCATACTGTGGCAAAGTTGGATGGTGATCTTGAGCTTTTGTTAGTAAAACTCGAACTTTTCGGTGTAATTGTTCAATGTCAATCTTGCACCAATTAACTATACAGAAAGAGTAATTGAACACTGAACACGCATAGGTGTTAATAGATTTTTACTGTTTAGTTTGGTTTTCAACAGTCGTCTTACCCTTCTATAAAACTCTGCTGTTAGGTCCTTTTTCATGGTCAAGTGATCAATACGTTGAGCCTGCTTTATTTCAAGGTATTTACAAATATGACATTCCCCCATAGATTCAATTGTGGCTATCTCCTATTTCGTAGTTTAACTTTAACTATAGTAATAATTCGTCATTTGTCTAGGCCAAATTGCAAATGGATGTTACTAGAGAACCTTTCTACTATTTCAAGCATATTATGCAGCTGTTGTTTCGTAGCTACCATCAACTCGTACTTGTATAACAAATTGTACATTGTTGTGCTTGAGACTGAAATCAAAATTAGTCGAGTTCAGTTTGTTTGAGAGAGGGTTCATGTCAAGGCAGAACCACAGCGGGCTAAGAGAGTCTCCGTGGAATATACCCCTTCTGATTGGAATGGAAAATAAGTTTATATCGAACAGTTGGCCTCATTCAGTGAGATTTTGGTTTGCCAGGTGGACACGGCATATTCTAAAAACTTAATAATAAAATTATTAACTTTCTCGTCGACGTCGTCTAATCCTTCTTTGGCCATCATGTCCACCCAAGCAGAATCGAGATTCAACAGATGCCATTCCACATTCCGATGTTGTCATTCTCTGCACCACTGTAGTAGTCAATACAATTTTTTTCTGTGTATTCTTGTACATTTAAGAAGACGTTGTTATATTCACCCGACTTAGCAAATGACGATCGTTGCTACAACTATAGAAACGTTTTTTGCGTATCATTATCAATTGAATTCCTTTATTTTTTCCTGCCACACTCTTTATATATGTTCGCCTCGAATATTTAACGGCCCCGCGAAAACTCCCTTTGGTAATGTGTCGCAAAAGGAATACGAGAAAATGAACTTTACGACTTCCCGGGACTTCACTCAAAGTGGGATTCTCTGTTGTCGGGAAAAATCCTTTCGACATCACACAAACGAAACTCTGGATTATGTAGGTTTTAATGTTTCCGCTTTTGGGAGCTAGTGTGTGTATGTGTGTGAGACCGCAAATAAACGCCAAACACGTGGCGGTGGAGTTGCGGTGGCGGAAAAGTCGAAAAGCAATTAAACGCGTTGGAATTACGAATTGAAATTATTCATCGCAGTTGGCCTGGGGGGAGAGAGAAGGGGGTGGCGTTCTAAAATTTGATGATGATGTTGTTTTGTTTTCGGGTGTCGGAAGCAGGGTTACTCGATTATGCGGTCGGTTATTGTTCTGGTTTGAGCATCACAGTGAACAATACTTGTAGAGAGTTTGCTAATTACCAATTTGTTATTAGTCACGAAATTGAAAAATAAAATTAGTGCTAAAATGGTGTTTATTAACAACTGCAATAATAATGTTAATAAAAATTTTAAGCTCCCGGGTTTGTGGGAAAATTATATGAAATTTAAAAAAAATATACTTTTTTTTAATTCGCTAAACGCTTTCGACTGCTAAAGGAGTAATATTCAGAGCCTAGGTTAAAGTGATAGTGAGTTCACAATATAAAATGTTCAATGTCTAAGTGTTTATTGGGAAATAACACCACAGTTTAAAGAAAAATTGCTGTATATTCCAAACGTTTCGGGGTCTAGGTCAGACCTCGTTGTCAATGGTTAAGAAACTACGGATAAAAAAGGCATAATTCTAAGATGTAAATTAAAATATTTGACAATGTGTATTATTTGAAAACAGCAAAGGACCTAAAGCTGTTACCAAATATACCAGCTCCAAATAAATCAGACAATTTTTGCATTAATAATATACTTGATAAAATAAAATCGGTTCTTTTCAGAACTACAAATGTTTTTGATTTCTGGAATTCGTCATGTATGCGCGTACAATTTTGATATATTTACGTAATTTACTTAAACAAATACGTTTTCTACTGTTACAAGTTCATATAGTGGCATTAGCATATGCATAAATTCCTTAATCATCTGTTGTGTAGTCATTTGATCGCTTGACTGATATTTGGTAGAGCTCATAAAAATATCGTTTGAATGTCATAACGTTAATTTTTATTATATCTCCTTGTTTACCAGCGTTTAGCTAGCCTACATATGCACATATTGGTGATGCCTCGTCAGCCTTTTGGTGACATGCTCTCACTGAGAACCTGATATTGCTCTAGCCATCCATGGGGTGACATGTGTATTATTTGATTTCAAATAATACACATTGTCAAATATTTTAATTTGACATTGAAAAATATGCCACAAGTATCATTCAGAAAACAAATAAAATGTTCGATTTTAAAAAACAAAGTCAAGAGTATGATCTGAATAGGCAATGGCCAAAATTCACATTTTTTCATGGTTAACCCCACTTTTAGTGAAATTCTTGTGAAGGTCGTCCAAAAACAGTTGTTGTTCCGGAAACTATTGATGCTGTGAGCGAACTGATATTGCAGGATCGTCATGTGACCTACCGTGAGATTAAGTCAACCTTACACATTAGTGGGACCAACATACATTCAATATTGCATAAACTTTGAATGTCAAAAAAATTTGTTCGCGTTGGATCCCACACAATTTGTCAATCGTTCAAAAAAAGGCTCGTGCCGATTGGTCGAAAGGAAAGCTCAAAAAATACGACTGCGGTGCTTCAAAACACGTTTATGACATAGTGACAGGTGATGAATCGTGGATTTACGCGTATGAGCCAGAAAGTAAACAGCAGTCGACTGTATGGGTGTTTTAAGATGAGCCGAATCCAACAAAAGTTGTTCGCGCACAAAGCACTTCCAAGCAAATGATCGCCTGTTTTTTCGAAAAAACTGGACATGTCGCAACCGTACCACTAGAATAACGCAGAACAGTCAATTCTGAGTGGTACACAACCATTTGTTTGCCAAGAAATTTGTCTTCCAAGAAATGAGGAAAACCAACCGCCGAAGACGGATCACTCTTCACCACGACAATGCGAGCTCTCACACATCGGCTCAAACAACTGCATTTTTGACCACTCAAAACATCGATTTGATGAGTCATTCGCCGTATAGTCCTGACTTGTCACCAAATGACTTCTTTTTATTCCCGTACGTAAAAAACAAACTGAGAGGTCAACGTTTTTCTACACCTGAAGAAGCGGTTGCTGCGTTCAGAATGCATGTTTTGGAGATACCTCAATCAGAGTGGAAAAAGTGCTTCGACAATTGGTTCAAACGCATGCAAAAGTGTATAGATTTTCATGGGGAATATTTTGAAAAACAATAAAGCGATTTTCGATGATTAATATTTGTTTTTGTTCTCTAATCCCGAAATATAAAAGGCAGCCCTCATACAAGACATTTCTGTACCAATTTAGCATTAACATTAATGTTTTTTTTGTGTTTTTTATATTATTAAAAAATAATCAGTATTACTTATTAGTTTTTTAGTGTAATGTAAGGAATTTGTGAGATAAAATAATTTTCTTTTTTTAATGTTAATTTTTGTAATAAAACTGAAAACACTTAATATAGTACATTGTATATGAATTATCTTTAGAATTTTCTGGATAAATGATTTGAACAATTTCCACTCCACCTTTCAATAAAGTCCGTATGGTTCCATAGATCTAATGAAAATATTCTAAACAACTGTCATAATAAAATTCGATGTCATAGTGTACTATTGTTTTAGTACATAGATTGATGCTTCTTACTGTCTCGGCTTTTTTCCCACCATGGACTCCTTTATTATTTATCGAATTTATTCCATTTGGGTGTTCCACACTGTATACATGTGTTAATTACTCGACGTTTCAGATCCTGTTTTGGAGCCATTATCAAGATTCAAAAAGGAAGTATAATAGACGATTGAATAGACTAAAATTTCAATATCTTAGCAATCGTTCTCAGATATTCCATCTAAATAATATAATTGCTTTCCCTCACGGCGGAAAATCCCTTCGTATCTTCCTAATTAATTCATTAATTAAACGCGGATGCAGCTAACGTTATTAACGGTTTTATTTCTTTTCCGGCAACACACTCATGCTCAGCTGTAGGAGGACCCTTTTGAATTCCGTATAATCAAAACGAAATTACTTTAATGAACTGAAGCGAACTCCATCTAAACTTCGATGTGATGAACGTGATTTCCAGAGATGAATTCGAGAAATTCATTTAAAATGCTAACCGCAAACCGCAAAAATTGCAATATCATAGTAAATTTATGCCGGCGGTCGCGGGTGGAATTTTTAATGGCATTCAGAGCAGGATTGTAATGCTTCAGCGCGTCCCCGTTCGAATGAAGGCTGACATTGTTTCAAGGCCGACTAGGATAATGTGTTCATGTTTTTGAATGGATGGCAAATGATATTTGATAATAATAATTTATATTTAAAAAAGAACGGACTTCAGCTGATTTAAAATAAAAACCGTTTAGAAACAGAGTGCAATCAATCACTATTTTTAGAGATTTTTCTTTTTTATCTGATTTAAGGTACAATTCAAATGAAAATTTTAGCGTATTCTTATCTCTCTCTCTCTCTCTTTTTCTCCCTCTCTAATTTTTATTCTTTGTCTATATTTTCTAACTAATTCACTCTATATTGCATCCACACTGTATAAGCTTCTGTGTATTGGTCACCCCTATACAGTGATGGCAAATGTGTGGAACCAAGTAAATATCTCTGGAATTATTAGAGATATCAAAATGAAATTTGGAAGGTGGATACTGCAGTAGATTGCCATGTTTGTTTCCAAATTTTCTTACAATTTTGAGGTTCCTGTTTTACCGGAAGTAATGTCGATTTTAAAATTTGCAATGAAACACCCTGTATAGTATTTTAGTTTCTGGTGAAACATTTTATTGCGAATACAAAAATATCGGGTTTGATATTGTTTACTTCAATACCTACCGAGATATTAACAGAAAAGTAACTAAGGAAAGGAAACATTCGATGGTAGCTAAACTCGGTTCAGATATCATTTACGCCCGATATAAACAAACCACTCGGTAAGGATTTGTATTTCTATTGGCCAATCGGTGGCATTATACCGTCACAGCCAACAGCACTGCTTGATCCATAGTCGAATACACGTGCGTTTGTTTAAATCAGGCACAAATTAAATCTGGATCAAGTTTAGTAGTCCATGAAATTCATTGCAGAAATGAAAAAAGGTTGTTTTAATTTGATCGTAAAATGGCCGAATTAAGTGAAAGAGAAAGAATAGAAATATTAATGATGATTGGGTATGCGGAGAGGAAAAAAGACGCATTAAGAAGTTTGTGAACCTTTTTAATGGTTAATCCGAATACACAAATATCCCGTTCAGTAGGGACGAAAACTTTGCGAAAGTACGACACAAGTGGAACAGTTAGCAATTTACCCAAAAGTGGACGGTTAAAAAGTGCAAGTAATGAAAGTGTAGCTCAAAATCAGAGGCGGCGCAAGACGTAAACTTAATGTGGCAAAATACATTTCGCGAGGCCCTCTGATGGTGCAAGAAGGGACTATGAAATCAAAAATCATTTGAAATTAAGATTCGAGGCCCTTTGCCCCGCGAGGTCGTGGGCGATGCGAGGCCCTTTGCCCCGCGAGGCCGTGGGCGGTAGCCCACACCGCCCACGCCTTACGCCGCCTCTGCTCAAAATGTTGCTATATCTTTAGAAGCAAATCCTCACTTATCCACTACCGACCTCGCTAACATGCATGGAATTAGCCGTCGTTCACTAGGAAGGATATTAAGGCGAGAAAAATATCATCCATACAAAATTCGCCTCGTTCAAGAACTCTCCGAAGACGATTTCGACAGACGTTTGCAATTTTGTAAAACGATGATGGATATTTGTAACCGTGATAATAATTGTATAAGAAATGTGGTGTTTTCAGACGAGGCTACATTTTGTTTAAATGGTACGGTTAATCGACATAACTGCCGCTACCGGTCGCAAAGTAATCCTAATTGGGTACAAGAGGCTCATACACAACATCCCCAAAAATTGAACGTTTGGGCCGGCATTTATAACAACAGAATCGTGGGACCCTTTTTCCTACAAGAAACTTTAAACGGAGATAGGTATTTACATCTCTTGGAGACAAAAGTTATTCCGGCATTGGAGTTAAATGGACAATTACCAAATAATATCTGGTTACAGCAGGATGGAGCACCACCCCATTACGCTCGCATTGTTTGAGATCATTTAGATAGGACATTTCATCACAGATGGATTGGAAGAAGGGGTACTTATGAATGACCTGCACGAAGTCCCGGCCTTAATCCACTAGACTATTTTCTGTGGGGTTACTTAAAATCTAAGGTTTATGTTGATAGACCAAATAATTTGCAAGAATTTGCTGTAAGAATAACCCAAGACATCCAGAAAATTACACCAGAGGTAATAGCTAATGTCACTAGAGAATTTAAAAACCGACTTGCTTATTGTCAAGAAGTAAACGGTGCTCAATTTGAACATCTAATACGTTAAGTTTAGTTAAGTTTCAATGTTTTGAAAATCACTTAGATTTAGTTAATAATTATGATTATGTATTTCTTTAATGGATATTAGATTTCTCCTTTCCTTAATTACTTTTCTGTTAATATCTCGGTAGGTATTGAAGTAAACTATATCAAACCCGATATTTTTGTATTCGCAATAAAATGTTTCATCAGAAACTAAAATACTATACAGGTTGTTTCATTGCAAATTTTCAAATCGACATTACTTCCCGTAAAACAGGAAGTTCAAAATTGTAAAAAAATTTGGAAACAAATAGGCAATCTACTGCAGTATCCACCTTCCAAATTTCATTTTGATACCTCTAATAATTCCAGAGATATTTGCTTGGTTCCACACATTTGCCCATAACTGTATAACTTATTTGTCTATCATTTTCTGAATCATCCTGTACAACTATAATTCAATCAATACAATATCACTACGTTCCTGATATCTTTAAAACCACCCTGTATAAGTATAAATCCTCTCTACTCCATTGACTCTTTCTATTTATCTATTGTATAAATTATTTCTGTATACCAATGATTTTACTTTGTCCCATATGTCTAGTATTCCATTTATGCAACTGCTCTACCCTATATAATAAAATTTATCTTTTTGAACCACATTTTATGACGATAATTTTACTTTAGCATTTATTTCAACCATAACAAATTTTTGATAACCCTGAATAACAATAATTTTACCCCACGAATACTTTAAACACCTTGTCGAAGCAACTACATATGTTCCAAACTATATACCTTTTTTAAACCGCCCTGTATAACCGTAGTTATACTCCACCTTAATTTCAACCATCCTATATATTCAACTGATTCTGACAATTTTTAAGCCTTTAGTATAACTGTAATTATACTCCGTCCTATAATGCAAAATCCACTCTGTATAACTATAGTTTTGCTTCACTCTTATTTCAAGCACCTTGTGTACTACTTATGTGGCACCCAGTATAATATTTTTAGAACCACTCTGTATAACTAATTCAATTTCAACGATCCTATGTATACAACTGCTTATGTACCACCTAATATTACATGCACGCATGCATTCACCTACGATCGTATACTAAACTCCCAACATAACAAATTTTCGTGTCGATAAACTAATGGACTATTTTCTGCCACTTCACGCGACTATAAGCCCCTGACTTAACTTCGTCTCTAAAAGAAACTTACTTCAAACGAATAAAAATGAATACCATTACAAACACCCTGTACTTTCATGGCATATCTTGATGACATTTAAACTAGATATTTATGATGAAAATTTGACATTTATCATGACATTTACAGTTTTTTTGCATATATTTTTCTGATTTTCCGAAAAATGGTAAGATTTACGTTATACAAAAATATACGAAATCAAGCTGGAACATATCTTTGTAGAATGCAATTTATAATATTCAAATTCATTGAGCGATTTTAAAGAAAACAATGAAGATTCATTGAAATTTACTGAAATTATTGACTTTTTTCTGATTTTCTGGAAAACTGTATATCTCATGTTATAGACAACTATATGAGACCTTTCTATAATGTTCCTTAATATTGTTCCTTAAAAGTTGCAGATGAATTGATAACCTCCTCTGTTTTGGAAGTCGGTTAAAAATGTTATTGGTATCGAAAATTTAGAACACATTCTTCATAAAAAATAAAACAAAAACTGAATCATCAACTAGAACAACTGAGAATAACCAATGAATAGCTTAATTTAATGAGCAACAAATATCAACTCGTACAAAATCGCATATAATTAATTTTTAAGATAAACTATTTATTTTATTTTGTTTAGATATTTAAACACAATATAAAAGATTGAATTATTTAAAACAAATATATGTTTTTAGTTATCAAAAAGTCAAAATTAAAAAGTATTTAACTAAGCAACAATGCACGAAAACTATTTGAAGTTTATGAAATCAAATAGTATTTTTGCATACAACAAATAAATAAATGGTTATAACTGAAAGTTTTTTCTTAATTTTTAATAACTTTCGTTCATATTTTTATAAGACTTATTTATATACCTTAAAACGAATACTAAAGTAATTATTAAAAAAAATGTGAAGGTGGAGCTTAACTTAAGAAACTTTGGACAATAAACAAAATCTTGTTGAGAAGAATGTACTAATAATAGTTAATTAATTAAATTAATCCACAATTAACTTTTTCATGTGGACACGCTGAATTTTATCAAACACAATTCCCAGAAGAACTGTTGTGGCATATCTACAAAATAGCTTGAAAAAAACAAAGGTGTATATTTATAACAGATTAAGTTTTAATTTACCTTTTATCTCTACAAAGGATTCCCAGCGTTGGAGCAAAATGAGGGCTTCGTCAGTCTTATCAGCGATAAACAATTCTTGGAGAACTCCGTACGTCAATAGTTCCGTTTCTTTAGCTATTTCTTCTAAATGCCTGCCGTAGTCGGTCTGAAATAGAGCAAGAATTCGATTAGAACAGCTAGCGGATTTATTTCAACAGATAAATAGAATGGGGAGCAAGCACATTGATGGATGGAGTTTGAGGAAGGTTATCTACAAATTTCAGCGTATCTATTTGCTAATAGAATAGATTCAAAACTAAATGAAAAGTCAATAAAGATCGTTGTAGCGATTATACAGTAATATTTGTGTTCAAATGAGATAAATTTAGTTTGGAAGACGCTAAAAAGTTCGTATTTTAGTGCGCCGGTGAATAATTTTATGTTACAGGTTACAGTCTTTGCTAGACTTAACTGAAATAAAACGACAGTGACGCAATATGTGACGAGAGTAACGTGCACACGATCCTGGTATATAGAGTCGTTGTCGCTTCCCTCTCCCGCAGACGTCACTACCAAAAGCATTTTAATGCCATTTACATACAACCATTACTCAAAATCTTAACCGATTTGGGTAGTTTAGACTGTATTCTATTAACGTAAATCTCGAAATGTCATCATCATGATGATGGCAGCTTTGCTGTTGTAACGCGTTGAATGAAAAATACAGATTTCGTGTTAGGGTACAAAACATTGTGTGTATACATATGTGAACCACCAAAGGTTCCGTAGTTTTCCCAAATGAAACCTTGTACAAATAGGTTGTGTAAAGAAATATTAAATAGTAAGAGCTCGAAAACAATATATTCGGGACAAGTCACTTTGCATACTGCTTCAAACTTAATCAATACATTATAAAAAACTTTTTTTTTGACCTGCATCATTAACTGATACATTTAACCAATTTGGATTACATTTACCCATAAAATTCTCGTATCGAAACCGCTCTACATTATCAACCAATTGTTAGCAGCACGATTAGAGCATTTCAAACGAAACGAATTTAATGATCCATTAAATGAATCGATGGTGCACGTATAAAAATTTTCTATTGTTCCATTTAGCGAATCGATTCATCCAACTGCAATAATTCGTCGCGTTAACTTTTTGCCCTCGAATTCGGATAGTTTTAATTCGAAAAATGAGCCAACATAATTTTAGGGTGTGAATTCTTTTGTTGTCACTGACGAAAATTATTCGTTACTAAATTTTGCCCGCGGCTTCGCTTGCGTTAGTGTTGATTTTGTCACTTAATTTCGATTCTTGGTAGATAGAGCTAGAGGTTAAATAGTTACAACAAGAAAAAAATTAACTAACCTAACTTTGAGCTTAAAGTGAGGTTAGTATACACGCGAGGTTATGCTACCTGCGAGGTTAGGCTACGCAAGAGGTTAGGCTACCCGTAATCGATGCTGTGAGTTAGGCGTGAATATTTAACGAACACAGTTTCGCATTTATCATATTAGTTAGGGTGATTTCAAATTGCAAAAATGTTGTAAATAAAAGTGAGTCTAAGGTAGAAGGTAAATAGTTACAAAAAGAAAAAAATAACTAACCTAACCTTGATCCGGAAAGAGAGGTTAGTATACGCGCGAGGTTAGTATACGCGCGAGGTTAGTATACGCGAGAGGTCAGTAACTGGGCCAGGTTTGGTTTCGAGAAAAGACAGTAAATGGGCTAGGTTTGGTTACGCGCGACGTTAGGTTATATTAGGCTACGAGCACGGTTGGGCTACGCGCAAGGTTAGGCTACGCGCGAGGTTAGTCTACGTGCAAGGTTAGGCTACGCGAGAAGTTAGGCTACGCCGCAGGTTAGGTTACGCGCGTGGTTAGGCTACGCGCAAGATTAGGCTAAGCTCGATTAGATTACGCTACGGGCGGGGTTAGGTTACGCACGAGGATACTTAGTTGAGACCTATAGAGGCCTTTTGGGTTAGATTTGCTTAATAATTATGAACATTACTGTCATTTTTTATAGTCATTTGTATGCAGGTCTCTCTGATCCATACAGGCCTTTCTACAGCATTTTCTAAGACTCACTGCGTTTAACGCTTGTGTAGTTCATGCCTTTCACTCCGAACTTAAAGTAGGATACTGGCCTGGTATATATAGCGAATATGCACTCCTCTATGATTTTGGTAGGGTGTTGGTCTATTTTAGGGAAACGATCCTGTCCAAGCCAGTCATGAGTTTTTCACATATCCCAATAATGGGGGAAAAACCCTGCCCCTAAGCTAAATCATTTCTTCAGCCAAATATATCTTCATATTGTTTCTTCAACCATATATTTCTTCCTATTGCCATAAAAAGTGATGGTTGCTTATAAACGAAAATCCTGTATATTTCTGTCTGTCATTTTTGTTTATTTGGCCTGTACATTAAGAGTGTCTCTTCTTTATTTTTTCCTGTAAGAAATCTGTTCCCCATTTACAAATCTCAAACACTTTTCAGTTGCACACATAGCACATTTTGGATTTGGAACACTATTGTGCGCTTAGAGGTTCTAACCAGTTTTGCCATTGTCTGTGTGAAGCCAACAGGAGCCCTCTGTAGCACGTTTGATCTGCTTGCTCTTCTCAACTTTTATTTCCACAAAAAGAAAAGGACGTACAACACCGTTTTCAAAGATTATGAACAACATCTGATAATGCCGAAAGCCTTCAGTTTAGATTTATAGTAGAATTTGTTGCAGCCAATCACAAACTGTTGCGTTTCCGCAATTTGTTTAGTGTATTGTTTAAATTTGATTGAATTACTTCATTGATTTTTAAACCTTTTCCAAAACCTTCCGTCGCGCTAATGTTAATTTTAAGTGTTTTTGCGTGTAAAATAAAGACAGTACTCGTGATTCGTGTATTGACTTCCAAGCTATTTGGACGCTTTTTTGATTCCGCCTTAAGACGGCCGCTTTTTGTTGTTATTGTGCTACGATTTCGCGAGTTATAGTTCCGGTCGTAGCAACCGCTTAACCGCTTTCATTTTGTTTTTTTTATGTTTACAAAAGCGCATCATTTGTTGTTAAACCCGCATTTTTTGTTTGCTCAATCAATGAACATTACGTCGCTATCTTTTGTGTAACGTGTTGTCCAAACGAAGCTCTAAAAACAGTTCCTGCCGCTGCGGGACTAGCCTCTGAAGAAAGACAAGAAAGACGAACCAAGAAAACACCACCTGCAGAGCTTCGACGTAAAAGGTCAGTGATTAACTTTTATTTGGTGATTCAGTTACGCGACGATACAATGTATTATTGATTGTTCCGCTAAAGGTCCTTTGTCAATTACATACTTGCATTGAACCAGCATTGAACTAAAACCGTAACATCTAATTCATACATTTTTTTGGATATTAATATGTAATGTGTCATCGAAGACATTACACAAACTGTGAATGGAAATTGCGGAGGATCCTCAAATGTAGAAACATAAAACTCAAAGTTGGATATCTAGAAATGTTGTTTTATGGTTTTACAAATTAGAAATAAAGTAAGTTCGACGTCAAAATTCTATTTACCCACGTAAATAAAAGTTACAGTAAACTATTAAAAAGCCCTACCGTCTGCAAAGCAAAAGAAAACAAATACCTCCAACCCGCCGCACTTGAAAAATTCATGGAGTTGTTCTCCTTTAAAGAACCACTCAAACACTCTCAATCTACATGAAAATTTAATTTTCCTCTTAAAGGATAAACATACCTTTATCGCTTGAAAAATGCCGCTGTACGTGTTTTCCTATTCGGCGGCTTGGTAGCTGTGGATGCTGTTTTAATAAAGAAAAATTGACAATTTAGAATGACGAAAACGTATTACGCAGATTGGTAGGAGAAAGGCGGAAGATTAAAAGACAACTTGCGATCAAGCGGTGAGATTGGATGTTGTTTTAGTAGGTTTTATTTTGTTGGTGGAACTCCCCGAGAAAAGTGTTGATCGGTTTTCTTACAAAATTGATACTATACCTAGACTATAGTCGGAATATATTTGAGGTTATCGTAAACACTTTCATCCATAAGTTTAAAAAAATATATTTACAGAAATATAAGACGAAGATACGCAAAAATATTGAATGCTTGTATTAGAAAGACATACTGCTACAAGATTTAATTAAAATTAGACACAATTAGACCATGTCTAACTAAAAATTCTTAAAAATATTCAAAAAGTGTGGTTTTGTAAATATGTTTAGTGATTTTTGAACAAGCATTCAAATGAGATCTTACATTTTAAAAATTTATAAGTTTTGGGGAGTGATCTTTTTCATCTCTTATTTCTTCAAATGTATGTCTTTTTTCTCAATATACTAGGCTTACCTCATTTACTGTAATCCTTGAGAAGATGTTTGTTAATACTAGCATTGTTTTCTCGTCCAGTTTTTTTTATAAAAAAATTACTCATTTATTACGTGAAGATAGCGCAGATACTTAATGCTTTTTGGTTTTTCGGCCCAAAATTTGAATTTGTTTTGGACTTTTCGGATTTTTTTTTGGCTAGAGGAAAAGATTCGCCAACTGTATAACTGAGGGAATGGTTAAAATTAAAAACAAACTTTGGCAAATCTGAAATCCTTCATTGCGTACTTTTCTACTACTTCATCAAACTTGATTGTTGCTTGGCACCGGCTTCAAAAATATACTAGATTGGTAGGTAATTAATTTGTACAGAATGAGCACCTTTTAATGTTTACATTTTTTACGACCTGGGTAGGTACCTAACAACATTGATTGTGTTATTTATTTGCTAGAGTTGTATTTTGTTATAATTATTTTTAGCTTTTTAGTTATAGGTGGAAGTCGGTTATATTTTTTTAAATAATGTTTTATTTTCAACTTTTTAGTTTTTTTGAACTCAGGTAGTTTTCATTCTTTATTTTTTATGTTGTATGTATAACCTTAATAGACAGAACCAGGTAACATCGAAAGCCTCAACATTACACAATGATACATTTTCATTTATTATGACTGGTAAATGTTTACGAACAAAATGTACTAGTACGCGTTGACTTAATAAGCCCAAAATATATCTATGCCTTATGAACCACGCCATGTAACCTTTTTTCAATTTTATTTGACAATTCTGAATAATTATAGATAAATCCAACAATCAACCATAGCATATAACTCCTTGTGGGCTACCCCATATATTATTTCATTTTTAACATTTTATATCATCGCTCTGTGTAACATTAATTCCTCTCCACACTTTAGGCAACTTCTTATGGGCTATAAAATAAATAATTTTTTAATCACACTGTATACATATAATTCAACTCCAGCATATATTTCAACCATCCTGTATATGATTTTCTTATGTCCACATCATATAACAGTTTTTTAATCACCCTATATAATTTTAATTTCACATTTTTTCCAACATTTTTATACCACCAAACGTCCAGTCCACCCTATCGTTCTAGTCCGTCCTATATTTCATATAAATGCAACTCCTTCTACCACTTTACTTTGTGATTTTGTTTGCTATAACTAAACACCCTGTGTATAAACGCACCAAATAGTAGTTTAAAGTTTAACATTTGTTGTCTCTGAATTTTCTATTAGGCCGGGAGAACGTGACAACCAAAAGCACCGTCTTCGCAAAATGGAAAAATTTGCATTTAAATAGGTATTTACCTGGTATACAAACAAAACGAGCTTGGTACTCATTGATTTAAGGAGCCGAAAATACTATGCTTTACTACTTATATGCTTGAGATGTACATAGAAAATTTTCAAATTCGCAATTAAAACTTCCAGTGCCTAAAATTACCGCAATATTACGTTGGAATTAAAATATTTATGAGGGAATATCTGGTATGTCATTTCGATGAAATTTTTGATAAGAATTTTGGAATTTTCGGCGATTTTCTGCGAAACTGTAAGTTGCACGTCGCAGAAAAGTTTATGAGATCACCTAGGGATCTTCCTTAATATATTAAACGTTAAAAAATTATACACATCCATAAGGAGTTATCGAAAAATCGACTAAAACATTGGGGATATTGGTCGATTTCCATGCACGCATGTGTTCATTAACAAATTTTATCACTTTACCATTAGAATTCTTTTCCAAAATTTGAAGTTTCACCAATCCGGATATATAGTCTATTAAACAAGACCGTATCCATTCAAAACGGTTCACCACAGGAGAAGAAATCAGGTAACATACATACAAAAAAAAAGTAAAAAAAATACGCGACGAATTGATAACCTCCTCCTTTTTGGAAGTCGGTTAATAATTCCAAATTGATTGGGGACTATGTCTCTAAAACAATGCCAGATTGGTTTTACCCCTGTACACTGTCACCAAAAAGGGATTGATGGAGTTGGTTCGGTTTAAGGAACATCTGAACGAGTGCCTTGAAAGAACCCCAAACTAACGGAATTATCAAAATGTTCCACATTCACTTTATCCTCTATTTCAACGAACTATCTTCCACAAATTGGCGTAGTCAGTGGACTCTAACATCGGTTTAGGTACAAGAAGTAGTTGGTGTGGAAAAAAGTAACAACTGCATTGTATGGACGTCTTATATAATAAACTACAGATAAAACATAGATTTAGCCGCCATTTATTGTAGTATTTTCCTACGTAACAGCAGATCAATTACTACAGATGTAGTAATTGGAATAAAGTCTTCATTAAATATGCCTAGAATTAAAGAATTTGCAAGTAGTGAACTAAGGGATATGATTTGTGTTTATGCACAAGTAAATTATAAGTGCTGCATTTAGACTATATGCACAGTTATATTCATATCGAATTGTGCCTAATCGCCAAATATTCCAACGATTATATACAAATTTAGGTGAAATAGGTTCGTTTCACACCAAAAATTCTGGTGGTCGACCTAAAAGTACCATAAAAAATAATAACAAATTCTTGTTTATCGCCCGTGAAAAGACTGTAGTACCAAATTTGAGTTCAATATATGGAGCCGATTCTCAGATATCACAAATTTTCAAAAACCAAATACCCACTTTAGGAATCTGTATATCGTTTACTACAAACATTTTACTAAGTCATGATTGTGTTATTCGGTATATTTTCACGGGCAGTAAATGCAGTTATCGTATTGTCCATTAGTTATGGGACACCCTGTATAGTTTAAAAGGATATTTTCATACCCACGGATAAAATAGTGCTGTCAGGAAAATATTTATAATTATACTCTTCCAGGATATAATAGATGATATAATAGATTATAGTTATAGAATGTCTCTCAATAGCTGCTGTTTACATATGGTAGCTCATAAAGCATTATCGAGTCCTAAGTGTATTTCACCGTTTAATAACCATTTCCGTTAATAGCTGGTAACACAATTTCGAAACTAATTTCGTTTCTGACAAAATGATAATATTAATTTCGATGTCGAGATTGGAATTCGCAAACAGATTATTAGATATGCAAACATTAATTCGGAGTTGTACTCAATATTAATGCCTAGGAGCGTCAGTTTACCGTAATTTATCGACAGTCGGCATAAATATTACAACTCGAGTAACTGAAGCGAAAATTCATGAAACTAACTCGTAAACTGTGCTACTTTAGTTCGTGCGAAATAAATTAGAAGACGTGAGAGCTACCAATAACTTCCGTTTTTACAATCATGATTCTAACACAACTCTCCTTCGGCAATAACAAGGATTGAAGTTGTTTCCAGGATTCGTAACAATTCTGTCAGGTTTCTGTAGGTTGGTATCCAAATAATCACAATGGCACAGGTTTAAGTGTTTTTTTAGTCAGATGGTTAAAAATATATCACAATGACTGAGATCTGAAGAACAGGGAGACTATGGAATTATAAGAATCTCCTACTTGCCAAGAACTCAAAAAAGAGAATTGCCGTCTTAGATGATGCTTTGTGTTGGTGTAGCATTAAAATGCAGTCTAAACCAGTGGTCTGTACTTTGTCATTTACACACTACTTTCAAGAATATATCTTGTAATTGCCTATATTTTTTACAAGCATTTAAGTGATTTGTCTTGTTAGCTAGTATGTGTGGATCAAACCTTGCAAATGAATCGATTGAGTTAACATACATCTTTGGTTTGGATGACAATGCATAGTTAGTGTAATGACAGTTCTAAATCCAATATGGCGGAGTCCCAAAGATGAAGGACCAATTATTTATTATGCAGCCCCATGATATGGATATCAGATGAAGAATATCAGAAAATTGTAAATTAAAATTACTTTTTAAAAACAAGCTATCATTCAATATTTCAGGCTTTAAGTGAATGAAATAAATTTATTAATTTAAAAAACTTTATAAAAACAAAGCATTTTTCAATATTGCAGTTGTGCCGAAAAGAAAATAATAATTATATTGAAGGGAATGCTGAATGTTATTTATATAAGTTAATGTAATAATAAAATTATTAATTAAAAAAAAACTTTCTAAAAACAAGCATTTTTTCGTATTTCAGTTGTATTAAAATGATAGTGCTGAATGTCATTTATTAAGTGAATACAATGAAACAGATTAATTAACATGGGCTAAAATCAGTTATCTATTTAATTACGATAGTAGGAAAATCACTATACAAGTTAACATTTTTTAATTTACTGTTTTAGAAGTATTTGTTGTGGCAGAATATTACAACTGAAAATATTAATATTAATCCATACAAATAGGAAATGTTTTATATGATTATTTTAATGCAATTGAAATATTTAATAAAAGCTTATATTTAAACAGGATTTTTTTTAAAATTATTTCGTTTTTATATGGACTTATAATGTACTTTATTACGATATTCATATCTTACATTTGATTATATTATTATCTAAACACAATGAGGTACCAATTAATCTCAGTACGGATACCAAATAATCAATTATATACAACTACAATGGATATATCTATTTTATTTCAAGATCCTTGTTCTTCCTTAAAACCAACATTATATTACGTCTCAACCTTACTATTATAACTCAGTACCTTGCGGATTGTCTAGATAATAAAAGTGAAGTGGATGTTATTTATACCGCAAAGGCCTTTGATAAATTGCATCACGGTAGTCTACTTGGTAAATTGGCTAAATTTGGATTCGGTAGTCAACTCATTACTTTTTTAAATTCTTGTTTTGACAACAGAATCCAGTCTGTTTTCTACAATGGATTTAAATCAAACCAGCCCCTTGCTACATCAAGAGTTCCTCAGGGGTCAAATCTGGGACCTCAGCTGTTTCTTCTTTTCATTGATGACTTAACAAGTAGGCTAAAGTGTAACAATTTATTATATGCTGACGATTTAAAAATCTTTATAGAGATTAGAGGTATTGAAGATTGCTATTTTCTACAAGAGAATCTTAATGCTGTTAGTGACTGGTGCTTGCAGAATAATCTACATTTGAATGTGTTGAAGTGCAAAATGTGTGAAGTATGAATGTGATATTTATGTATAGACTCTTTGCCTGTTATTTTGAGTAGGGCAAACGCTTTATTTAGTTTATAATTTTTAGTTTACTTTGCAACTTTATATTTGTTATCTCAGTTATTGAGTATTTGTTTATTTTATTCCTTTTTCCTAGCTGTTTGTTTTTATGGAAATTTTAATATTGGCCTGTTAATACTTGTGTACTGTTGGACAATAAAATAAAGCTTTATTTATTTATTTATTATTATTTATTTATGTCTCAAAAAGTGAGCACAAATCGAGGACTAGACACTTTGTGAATTATGACGACTGAAATTAATGTTTTATTTGTTGTCTTAAGTGTTTAAGCTCCGAGGTTATCATCTCTATTCTCCAGCTCATAGTCGATATCCCAGTGTTTGACATATTGTATAATAAAGACATTTTGTTTGGTTTTAAAATGAAATAGAATTGATTTCAAATTACAATCGTACTGTATGACAGTAGTTGGAATAGAATCAAAACATTGGATTCGGTAATGGATTTTCTAATGGAAAACATACATAAATTCATGTGGCTTTTATCGTCAAATGATCCATTAATATTAATACATTTTTTTTTGTGCCCGTGAAATTATGTTAATTCAGGCCCGGCCAGTAATAATATTGACCATTGCGAATGTAGATCAACATTTGCAAATCTAATAATGTATGAGCAATTTGCATCTACATGCTGATCAACGGTTGGGAGCATTACAGAGATAGAGAAATTCCATTAAAATTTATTAACTGTTCACATTGGGGCCTTACATGAATAAATATATTAAAACGAAATCAATGAAATTAATTTTTTTGTAACGTTTGAACTGTCTGATAAAAAACTGCGTTTAATCTGTAGCCAATAAATTTGGCACTATGAAAAATATGTCAAATTTACGATGAAAATTCTACCATCAAAAATCAGTAATATTCAAGACACACTGTGGATACCATCTATTCAAAATTTTACAATACCTCCAACACAAGACAATATATTGTTTCTAGTCGGGAACCCTCAGCAGTTACGTGTCTCTCAATACAATGAAACTTTTAATAATAAATACTAGGAGGTTTAACGGTCGAGAGCTAGATAGAAGAAGTTTTCTTCTTTCTTTCCCATCGCGACTTTAGCTTATGATTCTTTGCTTTGGCTGATATGTTGTTGGATAATTTTAATCAAGCCTTCATGAAATGTTGTGCTTATACTTCCAAACTGCATAACAAACTCGGGAACTTCCTTGATGGAACACTATGTTAGTCACCCTAATTGGTTGAGCCGCTTTAGAAAAATCGATTAACATACAAAAAAAAATACGCGTCGAACATAGTAGCTCCTTGTTTCCTGACCTATAGAACCTAAACTACCTCTCTACATTATTCAGAAGTGAACAAAAACAGGGCATAAAACAGGTTTTAACTGTTGCAAAGAACGCTGATAATTACAAAATTGAAATCATAATAGACCACACTGAAATCGAAAGCCGAGGTATTGAAACATTAAAATTATTATCTTTTTATGGGTTTCAACAGTGTAATAAGTTTCTCAAGCTGTTTGGAACTTGAGCAATGAAGGTTGAAGTTATATAATTACTGGAATTTGCTCAGTAAGAAGTTTAACACTTAACAGTAGATTTCATAAGTTTCTTGCTTCATCGAGATTTTACTTATGGATATATGAGCTGCTTAGTATATAGGTTTCTAATTTTGATTAGTGCTTTTGAATTTAGAATATGCTGTTTTGATATTAATTTTGCCACACTTCTAGAAGTCCCAAATACGTACAGTAAAATGTACACAGAATCCTTGAATGTGAGAATAGAATTTCATCTTTTGCTTGCTGTAAAAACCGTCTTAAAATATCAATAATCAGAAAACAATTAAAACATTTCCTTAGTAAATTATAATCTTCATTTGTTACTGAGTCTCAAATTTTTACTGAACTTGGATGATTAGAGGTATCATTAAATCTCTATATGACAGAGCAAAAACTAATATCATTAAATTTAATGAAGAAAAAACGTTTACAAATAATGTACTCTCTGCCAATCATTACCCAAATAAATTTATTAATAACGAGTTAAACAAAATCGAATACCAAACAATCCCTAACAACCAACATCAAACTTCACCAAGCAACACTGACTCCCATGATAATCACATTAATACAATAACTATACCATACATACAGGGTCTATCAGAAAGACTAAAAAAAGTGGGAAACAGATATAATATCGAAACATCATTTAAAATAAGAAATACACTCAAAATCAATTATATCAAAAACCAAACAAAATAACACAACTCAAAATACATAAAATTGCATTTATAAAATCCCGTGTGAATGTAATAAATTCTATATTGGAGAAACCTCTAGACCTCTGAATGTTCGAATAAACGAACACAAAAATTATATAAAAAAACGACAATTTGAAAAATCCAAAATTTGTGAATATGCTTGGGACCTTGGTCTTAAAATACAGTTTCAAAATTCAGTTATATTACACAAAGAAGAACACAACACCAAAAGAAAACTAAAAGAGTCTGCTTTAATTTTGTCAAATGAAAACGATTGTATCGCTACTACCTCCGTAGAATTCAGTCGTTCCTGGTTGCCGATGATTAAGGAAGAAATTGCTAATGGTCATGTCCTTGTGAACAACCCGATACCGGGATAGTTCATAAGGTTTTTCCTAGGTTTTCCCTTATGATTTTAATGGGATCACTGAATCAACGAAATTCTTTGGTCGCATTTTATATTCATTATATTTATAACAAAGTCGCACCTAGGAGCGCCACATAAGATTCTGAAGATCTCCCTTTCAAATTCTTCCAATTTAAAAGGAACTTTATGATTATATGATCTTTAGAAATTTCTGTGCTACCCTGTATATTTCAAATAAAATTCTCTTAGTTACGTTAAAAGTCAAATAATACACATTGTCAAATATTTTAATTTACATCTTAGAATTGTGCCTTTTTAATCCGTAGTTTCTTAACCATTGACAACGGGGTCTGATCTAGACCCCGAAACGTTTGGAACATACAGCAATTTTCTTTAACCTGTGGTGTTATTTCCCAAGAAGCACTTAGAAACTGCATTACCTTTCACTTTTTGTGTCCAGCGGAATAATTTCTATAATATGTCGTACAACATCTTTGGTCAAACGAAACCTATGAAAAATATCGAAATGATTTAACTGTTCACGAAAATTACGCGGCATTCTGGGTTGCAACACTGCATCAACCAGACCCAAAAAATCTTCGTCGTCTGTTAAAACCTCATTCCTATTAGCCATTTTTGAACTTATAATAAGCTATCAAGAGATATAAAAGCACACAATGAAAAACCCGCTTCGAGTTAAGTAGAGTTGACTTGTCAAAATACAAAACAGAACTCGGTTCAAACCGTTGATCCGTCAAAATGCTACGTTCAACTTACACTGCCGTTTGACTGACGTTCAACGTTTATACAACCCAACATTTACTTTTGATCTGCAGTTCAAGACTGAACAGGTGTTCAAACTGTTTATACAACCGGGCCTTAGACGTAACTACTTGTAACTAAAATATTTTCAGTAAGTTTTTTTCTTAACAGGCCAGTGAAAACAAATCCTGAGAGAGAGAGATTATTATCTCAATCTGTTATTGCCTTGATGATGTAAAACTGAGACTACCATGTTTAGATATTCCAAATTTAATAACACGTAAATTACTGTCAAAAAATTTTAATTAGAAATAGTTGTTAGTATTTTACATCTCAACAACTCATCAAGCGAAAATACCTATCCCAATCTATTTTGCATGACGTAATAGTCTGCTGGAAAATTTACATTTTCCATTTCCGCGTCCGACCCCAAACACCTGCATAAACTATGACGAATTTCCCAGCTTAAGGGCCAACTTTCACGACCCGAAATGTCTCCTTTAAGTGTCCATTATCCAGAAAGCTTGGCAGGTTTCATTTCAGCTAATCCTTGTCCAGCTCGCTCACACCTGACAGGCTATTATATATAAAGGAGAACTATTAGAACAGAAAGAAAAGGTAATCTAAAGTTAAATTACAAAGAGAATAATGAAAAACTGGCAAAATCGTGTATGACTTGAAACCAAAATAAATTACCTTCATAGTACTGGAGATGATGCGAAACTGGAGACATCCATATAGTACGGGAACTGAGTTGAGATCTTGAAAATATAAAACACGATAATAAATGGAAGTGGAACTTGTGCGCTTTCAGTACCTTAACTACAGTTCGTTGAGATGTGTCACCTCTGCCGCAATCTCACGAGTTGATGTAGATGGATTTTGATTTACCATTGCCAAAACATTTATTTGTGCTGCTTCGTTAATTTGATTAGGTTCCTTTAGTGGTTTAGTAAAAAATCCATATCTGCGTAAACTTTCGTAAAGCCTCTTAAATGTACATAGAGCAGGTTGACGACGATTAAAATATCTATGAAATTATTCCTCAGCTGCACGAACTGAATTTTTATGGTATATGATATAACATTCACCATATTCAGTTTTTATTTTTAGTTAGAATATTCAATTTTATCACGAAAACTTGTCAATGTCGAAAAGTGAAAACAATCTTTTTCCTACGTTAAAAGTGAAAATAAGAGAGAAAAGCATCCATAACTTCGTTATGTTTATGAATAACTATATCGAGTATTATACAGTTGAAAAGCTCTAAAAATGTCCGATTTTTTGAGGTCATAGTCAACTATGGTTTCCATTCAAAAAAAGATAAGTTTGTGTCATATCTCGAAAACGAGAGCTGTCACGCAAACGAGGACACGACAATCATATTCGGGATACAATTCCCTTCAATTTTGATATTTACACTTTTTTTATAAAATCAAAAACAAAGGAGCTAGAGGGATTTGACTAAATCGACAGAATTTCGTTTTTACAAAATATCTAGTAAGCCATGAATTTTTACAAACATCCGAAAGTGTCATTAAATTGGGCCAGTAAAACTGCAAATCTTTCCCAATTTAACCATTGCTCTATCTCCGCTAGTTTCCGAGATCCCCATACTGATCATCAAAAAAAACTCACCCTGTATACCCCTGATTTACTATTTTTAACAGTATTTTGTTTATTATTTTTGATAAACTTTCCTACATTGTTAGAAGTTTTAAATGCAACGTTTAAATCCTGTTTACTTAAGAAGGACTTTATTTTGTGACTTTGTTTACCAATATACGTTCTTATAAATTTTCATATGTTCTTTTTTGAACGGGTAAATTAAATTTAATGCCTGAAACTGTTTGTTCCAGAGAACTAAATCAATCGTGTCTAGTGAGTACCCGTTATTATAAGCTATTTGCTTTATTAAATTTGATTCTGTCGAAATTTGTATTTCTGATAATGGGACACTTATAAGCCTTCTACTCGATCCCGTGGTCATAGTTTTCTCCAAAAACTTTTTTTCTCATAAAAAGCATCTGTAATTTAGAATCTGATTACGGAAACGACGCCTATCAAACAGCTCCATCTCTGACAAAACAAGTTAGAAAGTCGTCTGTTATTTCGAAAACTAATCGATAGTCCTCAACAAAACTTTGCTACCGTTATCGGAAAATACTGCGAATCGATTCCAGCGCTGACGCGTAATTTAGGTCTGCATCTACTTTCCGACATTTTGCTCTATGTTCGAGTTGGTGTTCACCCTCATGTAATGTGCGCCTTCGATAGAATGATTAATTACGTCTTTGTTGAAAATTAATAAAAAAAAGCTGATGCAGTGAACGGTTTTTCTATTGAATAGGCGTCTTTTTTATAGAACCGAAAGCGATTTCACCTCCCTTGACATAAATGCGAAAATCGAAAATGTCGTACGACAATTATGAACGTGGGAAGTCCCTGAATTTATAAGGTAGGCGAACATGTCATCTCTGCTTAAGATTTTTTTTAATCAAGCAGTTGTTTATGTGTAAGAGATAAATTTGTGACAAGTGACTATAAAATGATGGGCAGTTTTGAGTGATTCAAGCATTTACACGACAGCGGGGAAGATTAAGTTTGAACAAGTTACAGTAAAATAAGATTAATAAGAGTAATAACTGATTTTGGTAAGTCGTTAATGGTGCTTGAATTGTTTACAGTCACAATTAGACCCGGTAGGTAGACCTTCAGTCTAGTTTTAGAAATTTCTTTTACTTGTTCTGCACATCAGAACATATAACCTGCGCCCCAAATCATAGCGAAACAAAAAGAACTAACGCTCATGATTAATATCTTAAGAAAGAACAGCCATAACAGCCAAATAAAAAAATATACCCCAAGGAAAAGAAAAAATGGATAATAGAGACAACCTATAGAAATAGATTGTTTCGATTAGCCATTTTTTCCTCAATATTCATTAATTTGACATATCAATATCAAAAGCACAACTTACAAAAAAAAGAGAATTTTAATAGTTGCAAACAACTCGCAAACATCGATACGAGGGCTGCCTTTTATATTTCGGGATTAGAGAACAAAAACAAATATTAATCATCGAAAATCGCTTTATTGTTTTTCAAACTATTCCCCATGAAGATCTATACACTTTTCCATGCGTTTGAACCAACTGTCGAAGCACTTTTTCCACTCTGATTGAGGTATCTCCAAAACATGCATTCTGAACGCAGCAACCGCTTCTTCAGGTGTCGAAAAACGTTGACCTCTCAGTTTGTTTTTTACGTACGGGAATAAAAAGAAGTCATTCGGTGACAAGTCAGGACTATACAGCGGATGACTCATCAAATAGATGTTTTGAGTGATCAAAAATGCAGTTATTTGAGCCGATGTGTGAGAGCTCGCATTGTCGTGGTGAAGAGTGATCCGTCTTCGGCGGTTGGTTTTCCTCATTTCTTGGAAGACAACTGGCAAACAAATGGTTGTGTATCACTCAGAATTGACTGTTCTGCGTTGTTCTAGTGGTACGGTTGGGACATGTCCAGTTTTTCCGAAAAAACAGGCGATCATTTGCTTGGAAGTGCTTCGTGCGCCAACAACTTTTGTTGGATTCGGATCATCTTAAAACACCCATACAGTCGACTGCTGTTTACTTTCGGGCTCATACGCGTAAATCCACGATTCATCACCTGTCACTATGTCATAAACGTGTTTTGAAGCACTGCTATCGTATTTTTTGAGCTTTTCTATCGACCAATCGACACGAGCCTTTTTTTGAACGATTGACAAATTGTGTGGGATCCAACGCGAACAAATTTTTTTGACATTCAAGTGTTTATGCAATATTGAATGTATGCTGGTCCAACTAATGTGTAAGGTTGACTCAATCTCACGATAGGTCACATGACGATCTTGCAATATCAGTTCGCGCACAGCATCAATGGTTTCCGGAACAACAACTGTTGTTGGACGACCTTCACGAAATTCGTCTTGGAGTGAACTACGACCTCGATGAAGATGAAGTTTAAAAATGATTGTCCCTGGAAAAATGTCGTCAATCCGGTCTGCTGTAATCAGCTATTCGTTAGATTAGAATACGTACGTCAAATAATGAATTGATTAATGATTTAGAAAGATTTAAGCATTGGCTATACCAATACTGTGTTAAGAAACATTATTAAAACTAGTTTTTATTATCATAATACCAGAAATGTTTACTACGGTCAACAATAAAATACCGCGCTATCTTTTGGTGTGTTT
Source organism: Octodonta nipae (assembly GCA_034190945.1). NCBI lineage: Eukaryota > Metazoa > Arthropoda > Insecta > Coleoptera > Chrysomelidae > Octodonta > Octodonta nipae. The sequence continues at coordinate 3,149,372 of CM067223.1, forward strand.
TAGAAACTCTACGATATCTCCTCCTATGCCAACAATATTTCTGAAATCAACTCCCAATTTAACCCAAAATCTATTCCTTTTCTTTGTTTTAAACAACAAATTGAAATTTACTCCTTGATTAATCCCAATGTAATAGTGTATATTTTTTGTTCGCCTGCTTTACTGGAATGACATCTGTCAAGGAACGGCGAATTTATTTCGAAACTTAATTAACTCAGACTTAGATCGGGCTTATTATTGTGACAGTTAATTAAAACGTAAATTCATGTAACGAACACTGAAACAATGTGAAACTTTTATATTTAATGATGTTGTAGTAGTTTACGAGAAAAGTTATGTCGACAAATCGCGGAAAAGTTTGGCCTGTTTTTCACTGATAATTGTGTGGTAGTTTCAGCAAAATTTTTATTGCAAAATAAATTCTAATATCACAAAACTTTTGAAAAATAAGAATTAGAGTCAAATATCATCATGATGGTAAGTACAAACAACTATACTGGCATCTATAATAATGTATGGATGTTAAAGCTAGGAAATGAAAAAGAAAAACGAGAGTTATTTTAAAAGGTAAATCCTAAGAATCATATATGGTCAATTAAAAGACTACAACGAGAAATAACAGCCGAAAAAAAAAACCCGTGACATGAATGATACATATCAGGACGTGGAAAATACCCACGTCCTTAATTAATCAAATCCAGACAATTAAGATAGCTTAGACACATCGAACGTCCCTTTAAGCTAATCTGGAGTGAAAATTCAGCTGGAAAAAAAACCATTAGACGGACATCGCCTTAGATGGTAAGGTACTATCAGACCTCAGAGCAATGGGATGCACTTAGCAGCCCCCAAGTGACAGAAGATTGTCAGAAATAGAGGCTAATTCTAAACGCAGCCAAAACCAACCACGCTTGTAGGGCTTCAAACTAGTAGCAGTAAATTTATTAGTGTGGGGAGTAAATATCCAGGAGAAATGTTTAAATATAACAGTTTATTTTTCAAATTCTGAAGTGGAATTGTGAGGAATTGTAAATAATCTTGAATATCAAGGTCAAGATTAGATTTAAAGAATTGTTCTATATAAAATATATGCTTAAATAATAACATTGTAACACATATTCAGAGGTGCAAACTTTTAGTGGTTAAAGCTACACCTGAATAATTTATAATTAAAAAAACTCAATTCAGTTGACTTAACATAAAAACCGATAAGAAACCGTGTGCAATTACCAGATTCAGACAAATCTTCTTTTTTATTTGATTTATTGTAATGAATATTTTAGCGTATTCTTATCTCTCTCTCTCTCTCTCACACACACACACACACACTCTTTTCCCGCTGTCTTGCTCCCTCCAATTTATATTATTTTTTTATATTTTCCAAATAACTTTTTTATTTGTTTTATTATTTGGATCAGTTTCTATAAGTGTAACTCTAATTCACTTTATATTGCGTCCACACTGTATATACTTCTGAGTATTGGTCACCCCTATATAACTTATTTGTCTAGCAATTTCTGAACCACCCTGTAAAACTACACAACACAACTCCACACAATACTGTAAAAGTCCTGATATCTTTAAAATCACCCTGTATAAGTATAAATCCTCTCCAACTATTAACTGTTTCTATTTTTCTATTGCTTAAATTATTCCTGTATACTTACGATTTTACTTCGCCCCATATGCCTAGTATTCCATTTATTTAACTGCTCATTGTGTACCCTATATAACAAAACATTTTTGAACCACATTTTATGACTTTAATTTTACTATACCATTTATTTCAACCACCCGGTATATGCGACTGTTTCTAAAATTTTTTGAACTCATGTCTATATGTATATTATGTATATCCCGTCCTATAATTCAAATATCCTAACTGTTTATGCATATATAACAAATTTAAAATACACCCTGAATAATAATACTTACTTCAAATACATTGTATTGGCAACTACTATATTCCACACTATACAACTTTTTTTAACCGCCCTGTATAACTGTAATTCTACTCCACCTTATATTTCAACCATCCTGTACATTCAACTGCTCCTAACATTTTTTAAACCGTTCTGTTTAACTGCAATTATACTCCGTCCTATAACGCAAATATCCACTCTATATAACTATAGTTTTGCTCCACTATTATTTCAACCATGTTGTATATGCAACTACTTATGTGCCACCCAATACTATATTTTTTGAACCTACCTAATATCATGTGTACACCTACCGTATACAAAAGATCGCCCGCATAACAAATTTTCGTTTCGATAAACTAATGGAATATTTTCTTCTATTTCACGCGACTATAAGCCCCGTAACTTAACTTCGTCTCTGAAATAAACTGTCTTCAAATGAATCAAAATGAAAACTACAAATACGTTTCACGATATACTTTCATGACATATAAAATAGATATTTATGATGAAAATTTAACATTTACATTGATGTTTACAGTAGTTTGCACATATTTTTCCGATTTTCCGAAAAATGGTATGTTTTATGTTATAGAAAAATATACGAATTCAAGCTGGAACATCTGCTGTGTAGAATACACTTTCAAATATTCAAATTGCTTGAGGCGTTTTAGAGAAAAGAGTGAAGATTCATTGAAATTCACTGAAATGTAGTCTAATAATTATTTTTTTCCAGATTTTCTGGAAAACCGGAAATTTCACTTCATAGCCCTTTATGAATAATGCCGTCGAATTGATATTCTCCTTTTTGGCAGTCGGATAAAAACACTTTGCATCCAATTATCCAGAATCCAAAGTGTAAGAAAGTTTTCCAAAAGCTTTCAGAGCACTTTTGACATTTTCCTGTGTAAATTTCTCAGAAGCGTTGTATCTCGACCACCTAATTCAACTTCGTCAAATTCTTTCATGCTATATTAAAAAACAGAACAAATGTATTTAAAATAATGATGGAATGACTCTTACATCTAGGCTGACTTCCAGACATCGTACGTCTTATAAAATCTAAATAAACATCTACCCTGGTGTACACCCCTGGACTGTTCTCTCTGCCACAACCCCTGCCAAACGATACTATACCCAATTGCAAGTTTTTCTTCTGGCACAGCAAGGGACCACCGGAATCACCTCCACACGCGTCTTTTTCTTCCGTGGACAGGGTGCACATGGCACCAACGAACACCCACTGAATGTCCCGATGGTATTCTCGACACTTTTCTTCGGGCAGTATGGGCAACTGGACGCACTGCAGCGTGCTTGAGCCTGTCGTGCTGGAGGCACTCAACTTCCCCCACCCCATGACCAAACCGGCGGGACACTCCTTATTTAGTTCATGTCTGATCTCTTGCGTTGGAATATTAATAAAAGACACGTATCTCGTTTTTTTAACGGGCGTTTCAAGTTTCAAAAGCGCGATATCGTCCATCAAACCCAGCATTCTGAATGACGGATGGGGATATTGGTTTGCCACTTTTATTACTTGCTCTGGATCCGGTGAATTTCTGGCAGCGACTATGATGTCTAATTTTTTGATACAGCAATGGGCAGCTGTTAGCACCCAATTCTCGTTTAGTAGAGTACCGCCGCAAAAATGGACACCGTGTTCTGTCTGCAACGAAACTATGAAAGGATGGTTATCATCTTTGCAATCACTGCCCCCCAGTATTCTCTTCTTCACTTTTAGTCTTGGGGAGTTTGAACTTTGGAGCCTCACTGGTAGACATTGCAAAGCTAGAAAAATGATGATGTACCTTAACTTTTTGACGTGTACCATCACCGTAATACATGGTTGACATTAAATGTCAGATTCGTCGCATTTTTTCTCTTAGAGCATCTACTTCCTAGAGATAGCCTTCATTGTGTATTACGCTCTTAGATCACACTTAGATTACACTCGATTGAGAACTGCAACCAAAAAGTTCATTGGTTGCGCCTATGGAGTGTAGAGCTAAAAAGGCAAACTTATATAGGAATAAAACTGATAGTTGCACCTACCAATCAAGTGAAATAGCATCTTGCTCTCTCTATTGCCCCTCTCTTTCTATGCTAGGCACGACATTTGTAGATTGTAGGCTAGCTTCTGAAGATGTATGCTCTAAGTTTATTCTTTGTTTGCTTTGTATGGCATAGAGCTTTGTAGTAAAACGGACTAAGCGTAGAACGTAATGAGCTCCGTTGTAAAGGGTGTTCCAAGTTAATTTTTAAATTTGCCGCCATTTATATCTTTTGTACTAGAATATCATATGTTATTTGACAGATGATAAGTAGGAATATTCCGGTTATTAAAAATGGAAAGATGTACGATTGAGCAACGCGTGTTTATTATTAAAAATTATTTTAAATTTGATGAAAGTTGTGCAGAAATTAGAAGAAAATTTCGTACAGAATATGGAAGAGAAAATTGTCCGTCAAATGTTACCATTGGAAAAATTGTTCAAAAGATTGTGGAAACTGGTTCAGTAAAAGATGAAAAAAAGCAAAACATATCATCGTAGTGGACCTTCAGAAGAAAATATTGCAGCTGTTACTGCTAGTGTTGTTGAACAATCAAAAACGTCAATTCGTCATCATGCACAGAAATTGAACATCCAAAAAACCATTTTATTCAGATGTTGCACAAAGATATTCATTTAAAGGCTTACAAGATTGAGATAACGCAAGAAATAAAGCCGGCAGACTTTGGTTTACATCGTGAATTCGTTAATTGGGCCATACAACAGAAACTTGAATGTGAATTTCTTCAACAAAATCATCTTCAGCGATAAAGCACATTTTGAATTGGGTGGATTTGTTAACAAGCAAAATTATTGAATCTGGGGTGAAGCAAATCGACTAGAAATAATGAAAAGACAGATGCATCCACAAAAAGTAACTGTTTGGTGTAGTTTTTGGGCTGGTGGAGTGATTGGTCCATACTTTTTTGAAGATGAGAATGGAAATGTTGTTACTGTGAATGTGAGATGAATTGGAGCATATTGATGTGCAGAATATGTGGTTCCAACAGGACGGTGTAACAAGTCATTCAGCAGCAGAAACAATCAATTTTTGTAAACAGAAATTTGGTAATCGAATAATTGCTCGAATAATTTGTGTATTTTATTAAATATTTAAAAATTAACCTCAAATTGGAACAACCTTATATAAAAAATATCGGACCAACACTCATTAATCAAATCACAAAGGTAAGACATTACAGAAAGTACAACTACCCTAGTAAGGGCTAGTAGCCCCTGAAACTCTTAGATCTCTGCCTATATTGATTTCGCGCGAAAGTCTTTAAATCAAGTATCAGCAATTATGCTTCCTAGTAATGCTTCATACAGCATAATACTTTAAGCTCTTCATTGACATTGTGATTTAATAAAAGGCGGAGAATTCAACTCCAAACGGAACGCCTAGCGGACATGAAAATTTTACATAATTCGGAATTTATATGCAAAAAATGAAAACAGAAAAACAAAAATAGAATAAATTTAAACGTGCCCGAAGCTGATGAAATATATGAAAACACATACGTACGTAGGGAGTCGGCTCGTGGATTTTGCCGTAGGGAACTTAAAAAGCTCATCATATCATCCCGGTTGGGTTGTGTTTCTGAAGCACGCAATTTTTATTTTTCGACCGTCGAGACTCCACTTTATTTCGTAAACGGTCGAAAGGGGATGTTCATGGAAATCTATAAAGAAAAGAATAACATGACATTACGAGGAAGTTTATTTGCCTAGTTGCGTAGTTTTTCTTCTGAAATATATTTTACGTCGTTCAAGGAGCTGTAAGATAATTATAATTAAGATATACAGGTTGAGTTTTTTTGATGATCAGTATGGGGATCTCGGAAACTAGCGGAGATGGAGAGCAATGGTTAAATTGGGAAAGATTTGCAGTTTTACTGGCCCAATTTAATGACACTTTCGGATTTTTGTAAAAAGTCATGGCTTACTAGATATTTTGAAAAAACGAAATTCTGTCGATTTAGTCAAATCCCTCTAACTCCCTTGTTTTTGATTTTATAAAAACAGTGTAAATATCAAAATTGAAGGGAATTGTATCTCGAATATGATTGTCATGTCCTCGTTTGCATGACAGCTCTCGTTTTCGAGATATGACACAAACTTATCTTTTTTTGAATGGAAATCATAGTTGGCTATGACCTCAAAAAGTCGAACATTTTTAGAGCTTTTCAACGATATAATACTCGATATAGTTATTCATAAAAATAACTTTTAACGTAGGTAGCCATGAAAAAGATTGTTTTTACCTTGAAGTTTCCTCATTTGAGAGTAATTTCATTAGTAGTGCTGAACTGACAGTCGATATTGACAAGTTTTCGTGGTAAAATGGAATATTCTAACGAAGAAAAACTGAATATGAGGAATACTTTCATACATATTTTAATCGTCGTCAACCTGCTCTATGTACATTTAAGAGGGTTTACGATAATTTACGCAGATATGGATCAAAATCCATCTACATCAACTCGTGAGATTACGGCAGAAGCTGGCACATCTCAACGAACTGTAGTTAAGGTACTAAAAGCGCACAAGTTCCACCAGTACAAACTTTCAGTTTCTCAAACTTTGCATGCTGGTGACGAACATCGACATATTTTGTTTTGTACATGGTTTAGAGACATGTGCCTTGACAATCCACAGTTTCCATTAAAGGTGTTATGGTCAGATGAAACTAGATTTACTAACTGCGGCATGCTCAATAGACACAATGAGCATATATGGGCTAAAGAAAACCCTTTCCATGTAGAACAAGGACGATCCCAGATAAAATTTGGTTTTAATGTTTGGTGTGGTATCATAGGGTCTACTATTCTGGGGCATTTTATCTATGACATTCGTCATACTGGGGAGCGCTACTTGCATTTCTTGCAATACACTTTTTAAGACATGTTACATAATTTGAATTTGAGAACTCATTTAGAAATTGAGTGGTTCCAACATGATGGAGAACCTGCTCATAACTCGTTATTCGTAAGACAACACTTAGATAATATCTATCCAAACTCTTGGATAGGAAGAAATGGCCTACGTGAATGGCCACCTTCCTCTTCCGATTTGGCAGTTATAGACTTCTATTTATGGGGTGCGCTAAAAAACAAAGTATACAAAAGAAAGTATGAGACAGTTGGCAACATAAGGGAGGCGGTATTACAAGCAATTGAAGAAATTGATAGGCGGTCTGTGAGGAAAGCGGTAATGACAATCTTAAAAAGATTCAATTTTTGTGTAACTAACAATGGTGGACTTTTCGAACATAAATTGTAACCATTATTGTGTACTTTAATTTCTTAAGTTTTTAGTAAGTACCTACTTATTTTTAGTTTTTTCGTTATATCTGATATACCTAATAAAAAAATCGTTGAATGTTTTTTGGATTAGTTATTAATAAATCAATCTATTTCATGGCTAACTACGATAGAATTGAAAATAAGAGAGAAAAGCATCCATAACTCCGTTATTTTTATGAACAACTATATCGAGTTTATATCGTTGAAAAGCTCTAAAAATATCCGATTTTTTGAGGTCATAGCCAATTATGGTTTCCATTCAAAAAAAGATAAGTTTGTGTCGTATCTCGAAAACGAGAGCTGTCACACAAACGAGGACATGACAATCATATTCGGGATACAATTCCCTTCAATTTTGATATTTACAATTTTTTTATAAACTCAAAAACAAAGGAGCTAGAAGGATTTGACTAAATCCACAGAATTCGTTTTTTTTTCAAAATATCTAGTAAGCCATGACTTTTTACAAAAATCCGAAAGTATCATTAAATTGGGTAAAACTGCAAATCTTTCCCAATTTAACCATTGCTCTATCTCCGCTAATCATCAAAAAAAACTCACCCTGTGTAACGAATTTACAAACTTTTGGATACAAGGGTTATATAACTGTAAAATATTTTAATTCAGTTGTGTGGAATAATGACTTAAAAAATTGTAAAGAACTTAAATAAGGAGAACAAATCTTTGGTAATAGGAATGAAAATAAAATACAGATCGAATAACAATTTCTCTTGGTATATCGATTCCACACGTCAATAGTGTTGATATGTGTTCAATTGACGTTAGACACATAATTGAAATGCCCAATTAGTTGTATGTCACGCCGACAAATGAATGAAACAGACAAGGTTAGTTTCAACATTGACACCATGTCCCCAACGATATTAATAATAATTTTATCTCTCGACTGCTTCAATTTGGAAGTGGAACAACCCCAAATGCGCATCATCGGTGGTGAAATATGCTCCGAGCAAGATCACAAATCCATAGTGTCGATATGTTACTCCAATTTCGTCCACAGATGCGGAGGTACCCTCCTGAACGCCTATTGGGTCCTCACGGCAGCCCACTGTGTGATGGACAATCATCCTTGGCTGGTAATTGCTGGGGTGTCTCACAATTTTGGATACTTCAACGTATCAGTAAGACCAGTTAGAGAAATCTTCATCCATCCTGGATTCGACTTCAAGAGACTCCGAAATGACATCGCCATGTTGAAACTGACTCTTCCTATACAAGAAACTGAGTACATTAAGTACATCAACCTCCCCAATTCCACGGTGAACCAAACCATCAAGGAGGTTTGTTCCGACGGTCTGGTGATGGGGTGGGGTTTCACCATACCTGGTCAAAAGATCATCTCCAAGAACTTGCACTGTGTGTTGTTGCCGATAATTCACCCAAGAGAGTGCTACTATCTGTATTACAGATTCAATATAAGCCAAGGAGACGTCATATGTACTTTTTCGCCTGAAGGTAAGGACGCTTGTACTGGTGATTCTGGAGGACCTCTGCTTTGCAACGGTACTCAGTTTGGTATAATTTCCTGGGGAATCGGGTGTGCGTTAGCCAACAGTCCTGGGGTGTATACCAGGGTGGATAAATATTTGGAATTTGTTCACGATGTGATTGAAAGAAACACTGCTAATTCTAAAACTATAAATTATTTAGGACTCTTGTTTTGTGAAGTATTTTTTATGTTGTTTTTAAATATAATAGTCTTGCAGTACTTTTATTTATATTAATCTACATAAACTGTAATAGTACAGTGAACCAAGCAAATCACCTCGCAATTTTAAAGACCTTCATGGATTAGTTTGAAATTTTGAAAGAAGCTCAAAAATGATGCAAATAACAAACCTGATTTGGTGCCAATGTATGCTTCTATCCCAGGAGGGAATGCCACCCTTACTCGGGGGTGGAAATTTAAAATTTCAAAATAACACCGGGAATCGATAGAGAATTGAATTTTATGAAGAAAATGTAGAATGAAGTTTTTTATTTAACTCAATAATTTCTGAGTTATTCGCGATTGAGAATTAAATTAAATTAATTTTTTGGAAAAAATTATTTTTATCAAAATTGAAGCTTATTAAAAAACAAAGAAATTAGTCAGTTTAAATTAAATTTTTTAAATAATATTTAGCAACTTATGAGTCATTGAAAACCAATTTTTTCTTTTCCGTAAATTTATGCAGAGGTTTGAGCTCAAATAACGGAAATACGATCAATTTTTCATAAAAAATTGTAATAAACATTTTTAAAGTACTTTTTCAGACCTTTAAAATGAGCTTTTATAAAATCATCTAGCATGGAAATTAAGCGAGTTATGACGAAAATAAGTTAAGTAACCTGAATTTGAAAAGAAAATGTCGGTAAATTTGACACATGTGCGACAAATTTAAAATTAATCATAGCCCATGTAAAATTATCTTTGTTTAAGCACTAACAACACGTTCTAAAAGTTTCAGTGGTTTGGTACACGTATATTTTGAAAAAAGTTATTTAAATGTGAATTTTTTTTTCCATTAAAAAAAAACGTTATTTTTTCAAAATATCTCAAAAACTATTGGTCAACGAAAGAATTTTTTGTAACTAAAATTTAGCTTTTATTTTACTGAACATTTTGCTTTTTTTAAAACTCACGTAGCTTGAAAATTAAACGATATATAAGCGTTTAAAGTATGGATTTAAATGATAAGGGAGAGTCTTTTTTACCCTTTAACATCAAAATTCTCTGAAGAAAAGGGCCTAGAAGGGTTGCAACTGTCATGGTTTTGTAGCTTATAAAATTCCCTACAAAATGATATACGGATGAATGCAAAAAGGGAATCCGAGTTATTATTAAAAAACCGAATACATTTTGCTAGAGATAATGCTGGAAAATCACGAGACGTCTAAGTTTTGATCTTTTTGGAGTATTTATTCTATTATACATGCTGTGCCTCCTTTGAATTTATATATCTGGATTCTCACATGTATAAATACATATAATATATATATATATATATATATATATATATATATATATATATTTGTTTTTAAGTTTTCGCGGGCACTAAATGTTTTAGGTGGTTTCCGGGAATTCATCCGCGTAGTTGATAACTGATCCCTGCCGGGATCGACGGTAAAATGACGACGTTTCGGCAGAGTCACATCTGCCCTCTTCAGGTCGGTTCGCATAATTCTCGTAGCCTTCTGCTTTCGCTTCTAGTTACTCGAATACTAAGATTTTCTGAAGCGAGCGCGCTGTTATATAGTTGCGGCTCGGCGCCTATCGGTTGACACCGTGAACGGCTGCGTGTGATTGGCCCTTGGCGCTCAGTGGGCACGGCTCCATCCTGCTGATTTCTTACTTCCGGTTGAGTTGTTATTGGACGGGTCTGGGCCGGTACGGTGTTTAATAGGATTTTCCAACAATTCGATAAGTTCTGAATTTCATTGCGTGCGTTTAGACTGTGAGGAAAAATAAGCACGGTGTTGAGGACTCCGAAGACGAGGATCCCTTTAGAACAACAGGGACTGTACGAGATTCCATGTGCAGACTGTCATAAAACCTATGTGGGGCAAACTAATAGAAGAATTCAAGCTAGACGTGTTGAACACCAGAACGCTGTAAGAAAGCAGGAAAAAACAACATCCATTGCGGAACACGCCACCACGATGTCACACCGAATAGACTTTGAGAACACCAGATTACTGGCAAATATAGAACACCCGAAATCAAGACTCGTAAGAGAGGCAATTGAAATAGCGAAGAGACCTCACAGTCTAAACGCACGCAATGAAATTCAGAACCTATCGAATTGTTGGAAAATCCTATTAAACACCGTACCCGCCCAGACCCGTCCAATAACAACTCAACCGGAAATAACAAATCAGCAGGATGGAGCCGTGCCCACTGAGCGCCAAGGGCCAATCACACGCAGCCGTTCACGGTGTCAACCGATAGGCGCTGAGCCGCGACTATATAACAGCGCGTTCGCTTCAGAAAATCTTAGTATTCGAGTAACTAGAAGCGAAAGTAGAAGGCTACGAGAATTATGCGAACCGACCTGAAGAGGGCAGAGGTGACTCTGCCGAAACGTCGTCATTTTACCATCGATCCCGGCAGGGATCAGTTATCAACTACGCGGATGAATTCCCGGAAACCACCTAAAACATATATATATATATATATATATATATATATATATATATATATATATATATATATATATATATATATATATATACCGTATTCGAGTAATAATAAAAATAAAAAGCATACTTTGCGATCAAGTCAGGTTTGAAGAGGAGGGTAAGATGAACTTAATTCCAAGAAGATCGATGAAGGTCTTTAAAATTACGAGGTTTTGGTCGATTTGAAGCTTTAATGGCTGTACTATAAGTAATCCAGTGTTAGTTCAATCTACTTTTAAAGTGGGTGTTTGATGGTTTGTTACACCTTGACGCCTAAACCACTGAAGAGATTTTGGTGAATTTTGGTATAGAAACAGACAAGATTCTGGGGAAGGTTTTTGTACACATTTTCTCAAAAAACTTATGGGGGTAGGGTGAGAGAATGACTATTCTTTGTAAAATATTGAAATAAAGAAAAGGTATTCAAATACATTTGTTTTTCATATGTTTCGCCTGATGTATGAAGTAATACGACAAAATGATAATGTAAACTTCTCACATATCTCGAGAGGAACAATTCATAATAAAAAACGACGACTAAAACTTATCCTTTATAATTTTCCTCGGTAACCTTCCTTTTTGATACAGATGAAACAAAACAAAAAATAAATAGTCGTGAAGTTGCAATTAGTTTCTGAAGTATCATGTTAATTGAAAAGAAAGTTTTTCTCGGTAAAGTTATGAGAGCAATTGTGCTCCCTCATTATAATTTGAAAATGGAAATTCAAACTAGTATGTTCTTGGTAACAAAGAAAAAATAACATAGGATTATAATTGGAGTGAAAAATTCGTGCGAATTTAATAGGAAAGAGTTAAATTGAAAAGTTTATCTTCAGTATGAAAAGGAAGTTGTACAATAAATGTGAAATAATTAAAATTAATGTCCTCGACTTTAGAATGTCAACAGAAAATACAGACCTTGTACAATAAATGATATTTTAGCAGACTTTGTCTTCATTCTGCTCCTTTGTTTTGTGTATGATAAATGTTTTTGGATTTTTCTGATTAATATTTTTGTTGTTGTAGGCATCCATAATGTTTGCCTTCTACTTTTTCTTTTAAATTTAAATATTCAATGTGTTTATTCTCTTTAAACTTATTTATTGTATTTCTTACATATACCCTACTAATTGCTTTAGTCATTGAAAGTCGTCTATAGTTGTTACAACCACGTTTATTTCCTTTCTTTGTAAATTCGTACTATGTAGGCCTTTTCCCATTCATCTGGGATATATTTTCCGTTAATATATCGTGTGAAACTACACACAAAGTTTTCGTAAAGCTTAGTGGAGTTCAGCATTTATTCAGGCAGTTTTCATGTTTTAGATATTTGATTATACTTCAGTATCAAGAGACCAGGTCTAAATATATAATCATAAGCTTATAAATATATTACCATATTTGTAATCGGTAAATGATATTCCTCTGGTTCATCCTTAAATATCATTAATTTGTAATATAAGAAGTAGCGGTCTCACTACTGTTCCTTGAGGAACATCTATGTTTACAACTAGGTTCTCTCTAAAGGCATTATTTATTTTCGACACCGTTGTTTTCAATTTTGTAAAAAACTGAATAATATCCTGGTATCTTTCAATAACACTTCGCTTGATGTCCACTAGAAACTGCGGACAATGGTCATTGATTATACTATTATCAGTACAAATTCCTTTCTTATCATTATTAACTGATCAAATGTAAAACGTTTTTCTAAAAAGTTATATTTTTAAATAACAAGTTGATAATACTTGTCTTCCGTAGGAAAGTTTTAAAATTAGTTCACTAAAAAAGCAGAAATTGCTATTTCTCGATGATAATTTTGACTATTTTTTTTAAACTGGATTCTAGAATTTTAAGATTCTCTTTGAATACGATTTCTAAAGGGAATTCCAATTTGAGGTTAATTGTTAAATTTTTAATAAAATACAAAAATTATTTGAGAATTATTAAATCTTTTATTTCAAATGATAGTAAAATTGTTTCGGTTTAGTAACGGAAAACAATATCTTGTAAGTGACCACCTGCTGCTGTACGACAAGCTTCTAATCTTTTGCCAAAATTTTCAATAACTTTCTGGCATAACTGCGGGTCAATTACTTGAAAACAGTCAATAATGTTCTCCTTTAGGTCATCAATTGTTTGTGGATCATTGGTATTAACCTTTTCTTTCAAATAGCTCCATAGGATAAAATCTGGAGATCGCAAGATCTAGGGGGCCAATTAATGTTTCCTCTTCGAGCAATTATTCGATTACCAAATTTCTGTTTCGAAAGATTGATTGTTTCTGCTGTAAATGACATGTTGCACTGTCCTATTGGAACCACATATTCTGCACATCAATATGCTCCAATTCATCCCACAAAAAGTTAGTAATCATCGTTCGATATCGATCACCATTAATAGTAACATCATTTCCATTCTGATCTCCAAAAAAGTATGGACCAATCAGTCCACCAGCCCAAAAACTACACCAAGGAGTTAGTTTTGTGGATGCATCGGTCTTTCCATTATTTCTCGTGGATTTGCTTCACTACAGATTCGACAATCTTGCTTGTTAACAAATCCACCCCATTCAAAATGTGCTTCATCGTTGAAGATGATTTTGTTGAAGAAATTCACATTTTCAAGTTTCTGTTCTATGGCCCAATTAAAGAATTGACGACGTAAATCAAAGTCTGTTGGCTTTATTTCTTGCGTTATCTGAATGTTGTAAGCCTTTAAATGAAGATCTTTGTGCAAAATTCTGAATAAAGTGGTTTTTGGTTGTTCAATAACACCAACAGTAACAGCTGCAACATTTTCCTCTGAACGTCCACGACGATGATATGTTTTGCTTTTTTCATCTTTTACTGAACCAGTTTCCACAAATTTTAGAACAATTTTTTCAATTGTAACATTTGAGTGACAATTTTCTCTCCCATATTCTGTGCGAAATTTTCTTCCAACTTGTGCACAACTTTCACCAAATTTAAAATAATTTTTAATAATAAACACGCGTTGCTGTCAAATAAGATATGATACTATAGTACAAAAAATATAAATGGCGGCAAATTTAAAAATTAATATAAAATTGGAACACCCTTTATATATGTCTTCGTCGGTTCTGGAATATTCTTATCAAGGTAGACGTTTGCTATACAGAAGAACATACCTTTCATCGTCTACAGTTGGTTCAGACAGACGTTTTTGACCCACACTGATTTTGTCTTATTTATTTGCATGGAAATTAATGCTCCGAGAAGGATTTTCCTTTTTAGTAGTAGTTGCAACAATATTAAAAAAACACAATAAATAATGAAACCAGATTTAGGTACCTAAATTTACTATTGTTGCCTTGCAACAAGCTTTCCACACAATAGAGCACTGGACCAGTATGAAGTGAGTGGGAAAACAATAGAATAGACTAGTGATGCCCTGATACATATGTAACAACGCTACTCGTATATAGCGATAACTATTTATTGTTGTAGGAAACTGGTTGTACAGTAGCCCAACCCTTCAAATTTACTGTGGCCTCATGTCCTCTCCCCTCTCCCGTGTGACGAGAACTCGTATTGGTGGGCTCTAAGCAAAGAGCTTGTACTTCTGGGTATAGCCTGCAATGCACAAATAGCGTGCCAACGCTAGAAAGAGAGGGCAAATGGAGAGAGCAACAGGCTGCACCTACCAATCGAATGAGCTCTCTCTATTGCCTGTCTTTTTCATAGAGCATTTACTTTCTAGAGATAGCCTGCAGTGCACAAATGTCTTGGTAAGACTAATGAGAGAGAGGGCAATAAAGAGAGCAAGAGGCTATTTCACTCGGTTGGGTGCTACTTCCAATGAAATACGTTCAGCATGTTGTTCATTGGTTGCTTCCACCCACTAAGTGAAATAGCCTCTTACTGTCTCTATTGCCCTCTCTTTCTAGCGTTGCCACGATTTTATGCTTGACAGGCTATATCTAGATGGTAAATAATCTAAGGTCTTTTTAAAATTGGCACGCTACCTCCAGAAGTATGTGCTCTGAGGTTCTAATGGTCAATATGCTCTAAAACTGATTTACATGAGTTCTCAATGGCTTTCAATTATACTTGTGCTGTGACATAGAACAACAAGTTCCAAAACACAGACCACCAAGTTCCAAAACATAGACCACCAAATTCCAACACATAGAACACCAAGTTTCAAGGCATAAAAGTTTCTAGCGTCAGTGCTCTCTGGTTTCGAGCGGAAGTCGTGTGGGATTCTTGCTGGTTGTTTACGACACCAGGTCAAATAGCATGGGTATAACTTACAAATTCGCATGTTAATTTGAGGCAAACTTTGGAAGGGAGTTCTGTGTGTAATTATCATTTCGTGGCAATACAAATTGTTAGTGTTATACAGGATGATTCCAGAAATGTAGCCAATAAAAAGTTACAAATGCATATACAAATTGGTTAAAATATAAACCGTCCTAGAATTATAATTATACAGGGTGGTTCAAAATGTGTTAGAAATTAAATGTTTCATTGCATAAGCAGTTGCATATACAAGGTGGTTAAAAAATAGAGTGCAGTGAAGTGAAACTATAGTTGTATAGGGTAGTCAGAAAACAAATAAACAAATAACTAAATCGGGTAATCCATGAGCAGTTGAATACTTATTATAGTTGGAAGATAGGACGGAACAGAACAATTGTTATACAGGGTGGTTAAAAAAATTATGGAAGAATGTTGCAGGGTTTTCCCATAGAACTGACATTTACAGGGTGTTTGAAATATAGGGTAATGAGAAATTAATCTTATAGAGTGTGATTAAAAATATGTTAAATTGGGTGGTCATTAGCAGATGCATATACATGGTGGTTCAGATATATTCTATTATATTGTGTGCATGTTGCTCTTCAGAGCGAGTGGTAGTCGATTGGCTCACAGTGCCTGTGGACCCCATTCAGACGTCGGGTCACATTTTTGCCAAGTTCAGTGGTCTCGTGTGTCGTCATTCTCAGACGACTAACAGTCAGGCTTTGTACTCCCTTCAGTGTTGTGAGGATAAGTGAATTGTTCAAACCATCGGATAGCATTCAGGTTTTGGATTTTGTTTTTACGAGGACAATGTTTACAAAAGAAATAGTTCTTTAATCAATTTCCAAGAAAATATATGTTGACGATGGTACGCAATTTCATTAACACAATTTGTTATACAACCGTTGTAGCACTTCCGCTATATAAACAAAAAACGACTGCTTGTAGCACTCTGCTGCCACATCTTGGTAAACGAAATGCACTCAGCTAAAAACTGCATTATACAGTGCATTCGCTACAGTCAAATTATAATTATTCCGCTTGAGCTTCCAAAGTAAGTGCTCTTCCCTTTTCAACTCGCAATCTAAATTTACTTTACCCACACAACCACCACTGACGGCATTAACCCAATTCGGCGCACATTCCCCGACGTATTAATATCTGAAATCCATTCTCCAATATATATAATTCACGGAATTTATGGAACGCATTATCCCCGGTTTAATGATGGAGATGGAGGCGTTCATTGCAAACGTACAGATAAACAAAACAAATTTTCGACAGGAATCTCGTTTGGCAGTCTCAAAACCGGAACGGCACTTCGTTAGCGCCGTCGGCCGACGGCATTCGGAGAAGCTGCAGCTGCGAGAGAGCTGCGGTGCACTCCGCGTCGTCAGCTGTTCGTGCCGATGCAGCCGATAATGCCGTTTCCTCTGATTCGATTTGTACGGTATGCGCTCCGGTTACTAAAAGCTTTTAGTATGAAATGATATCTCGAGATCCTGACGAGAGTGCGGAAACGGAGAGAATTCAGATGCGATATGAAATTATCTTTAGTAACTTAAAGAAACAATATACGTAAAAGATGTGGCTAAGCTCTTTAGAAGCAGATCAGAGAGAGAGAGAGTGGTATATCCTATATTAAATAAATAAATAATATTTATTTACTACAACAACGAGAGATTCCCAATTACAGGTTTGTATGAAGTACACCTGACTTAACTTTTATTCCTACAAAGCTAAGACAAAATAATAGAAGAAGAACATAAATAATTTGGTCAAGTGCGAGTTGGAGTCGCATATTCTAAGGGTTCACGTAAAAGCCAAATTCTAACATTTGACCAACATGTCATTAGTGGACGCTCAAGCAGTAACAAATCTAGCATGTTTCGTATTTACGGAATATCTGTCTCAGTCATTAGATGAAAGATCACATGTTGATGTTATATTTTACAGATTTTATCTCGAAGGCTTTCGATAGGCTCGATCATTCAACCTTACTCAGCAAACTTTCTGCGTTTGGCATGAGTGATCATTATGTCGAGTTTCTTGGCACCTACCTAGTGAACCGTACACAGTTCAGGGAAGCCTTTGGTACAATAATCATATGACTCTGTTAGTTGGAAGATTTCTAAATCGGGGGTACCTCAAGGTTTTAAATCTGGGGCCACTAAATGTTCCTAATTTTCAAAAATCAATAAAATATCATTTCACCAATGGCATTTATGTTAGTTTCTAAAGCGGGAATTGTTATTTGCAGTCGATGTTAAGCTATTCTCTGGTGTGAATAAACCAAAATGATTGTAAAAACTTACAAAATAATATTTGATAAAATTCAAGAATGAGCCTGATACATGATAAAATTGAATCTCCATTTAATTGTATAATTTGTCCCTAAACTCGAGTAAATGTAAAGTTATGAGCTTTGGACGAAGTCACAATATTGTTTCATTTTAGCTGTAAGATTGGTTCGTGTGTTGCTGGACAGAGTTAGTGAAGCCAGGGACCTAGGAATTATTTTTTTATTTTTTTTAATGGCCATCTCAACTTCAGCAATCATATAGAAACCATATATTGTTACTAACGCATAAAAAATGAGCCCTGTGGCTACATAATGGGAAATACAAGACAATCTACAAATGTCAACTGCCTCAAAACTCTGTATAGTGCACTTATATGAACTAAACTGGTGAGGGGCTACACGTCGATTATTTGGTCGTCGCATTATAAGTTTCGGAAAAAAAAGTATATAGATAAATTGGAACGTGTGCAAAGAACGTTTGCGTAAGAGCCCTTTCATGTACTTCATGTAAAAATATGGGATATACCCCGAGAGAGGGTTTGAGCACGAGGTGTTTTCATTTATCCGATCTGTAGTCTTGCCCCCCAAAATTAGAAGTCTAGAGCAGCGCAGATTTATCGCCCATTGCCGATTTCTTCCAGTAAACTTCAGGTCAGAACCTATACTTCTGAAATTGATTGCCCATTTATACTGGAGCATTTTAAGTTCTCGGAGATAGTCCCGAGAGCTGAGTCTAGAAGTTCATGTTTGTTTTATCCCCCACCTGGTCGAACAAATATCCGTTTTGCCTCTCCTATTTTTAGGCTATGCTTGTGCTATAATATGATTCACAAAAATATTGATTATATGGTAAGGAGGAATATCTTACATAACCTACTGAAGTTGTTTGTCCAAAGTAACACAGTAACATGTTCTTAACGTTGTCTAAGTATATTAAAATGTATTGTTATGGTTACTCGGTCACGTTTTGTAATAATAGTAATTCATTCAGATTTGTTAGTCATGGTTGTATACAGTTAGCGTTTTTTTTTTATTATCTGATGTTTATGGACTTTTAATGTTTTCATCTTTTTGTTTATTAGATCTCATAGGCTATATTTTGTAATTTAGTATAGTTAATATTAACCCTGTAATTGATGTAATACAAATCAAATCAAATCAAATAAAAAATGTACTTTTAAGATTGACAACAAGAAATAATTCAACCAAAATGAAATTAATTTTATTAAACCATAAATACATATCAACTAGTCAAGTTAATTTAGTTATTTGCCTAACACAATTTAATAGGCCCATCCTATATTTCAACAAGCTAATGCTTAGCCTCATGTTGCTGGGATTAGTTATAATCCATGTGAACTGTTGCCATGGCCACCTTGATCCCGGGATCTTTCGCCCTTAGAACATGTTTGGGATGTGATAATGGTTACCCCAAGAGTTCGGAAACCTTTTGACCCCATGGTTTAGGTCCCCCACAGACTTTGGATGTAACATTTTTGGCCTTTGTTCATTTAGTCAAAAGAATGACATCTCGAAGAGAGTATTCAATAACTCTGACAGGTGAAGTAACCTGAAAATTTTGTCGTGACACTCTAGCTTAGGAGTCGATTACATGGAACGACTCCAGATTCGGAACCTCTATGTGCTAGTTTCCCCCTAAGTCCTAGATGTCGGTATTTACATCTCGCGTCTACAAATTTAACGTTATGGATCAAATACATAAATAAGTGTTCGAGACGACATTCTATTAGGGGAAGTGCAACTGATAAAGGTTGACCAGAAACAATATATATCATATATATTGTCTTGCTTACAAAAGAATGAACCTCGAAGAGAGTATTGATGTATTTAAGCCGAAACATTTTGAAAATAAGCTAGCCTTTGTAAAACGCGTGGATTTCTACGGATATGACTTCCATTTCGTGATTTATACTGGCGTGTATTTTAACCCTAGTTTTGCTGTTTACCACGGTTTTGGCTGTGATGAAGTCAAATACGTTGTATATCTGTGCGGGTTTATAGTTCACCACGTGAGTACTTTTTTTAGCGGTTCAGAAGCCGACTTGTGTAATATCAGTCGTGAAAGATATTTGTGGAGGCCGTTTATTTGTTGTCATCATTTGAAACTTCGAATATGTAACGATGGGCTAGAATTTTGAGAATCGATTATAACCTTTTGTTAGAAGGATTCACCTACGAGGCCAAATATTCACCTGCGGGTGTAAATATTGTTATGAAGATATTTGAGAGTTTAATATTAATCCTTCTGGTATGTTTTTATTCAATAAATGACCTACTGTAAGTTTATTTATATTTTCGACGGCACAAATAGCCTCGACCTTAATACAACTCCCACAAACACACATATTTATCCCAGCGGAAATTGAATACAATTCCTCCACGATCCCATCTTCTAATATTAATTTCGACGGAAAATTAATGTTACAGTCCTCAGTCCCGTGTGCCACTTTAAGTACGCAATAATATGGATGTTTACACGACTCAAAAGCGACGTGTTCATATATATTCCCCCATCCAATGTATCCTCCATTCTTTAGCAGGATACAATAATTTTTTGCTTTTTATTAGGTTTTTGTGTCCGTTTTCTCGTTTCGCTAGACCGGATTCGCAATTATGACAACGTTTCGTTTATTTTGTCCGCCAACAAAAGACATGACAGGATTCACATATGAAACATGGTTTCGTATTAATTTTAGCCGGAGATACGTACGCACAGATAAACTAAACACAGTCGAATGAAATGGCCCATTCGTTTGTCAGTTGTTAATTTTGTGACGGGAATATGAGGAATCCAAAGCGTCAGAGGGTACAAAGGGAGGACATTTTGGAACTTTTTTAAAATTAATCATCATTAAGCCTTCGTAAGTAATATCTAAATGTTTATTGAGGAGGGTCTTGACTATTTTGACTGTTGGGGTATACTTTCCTCAATTCTTTTCTGTAAGTACTTCAAGAAGTTTCACAAGGAAGGATTTCTTTAAGTTCAAAGACGTAAAACCGGTAAAAACTATTACATAGTCGCATTTTAATATTAATCATAGAAAAAAATAGATGATTTTTGCTGTTGAAACCAGCATAACAAACATCAAATGTGTTTTGACACCCCAAACCGTAAAATAAATACATGAGTCGACCTTATCTACTTAAAATAATGGCCACCAGAGGTCTGTGGTAAACCTTACACTCCCCGATTGCCTAAAACTGACAAATAACAATTGGAACAGTATATGCATTTAAAGGCAAAAACTAATGAAACGCACTCGTCAAAAAAAGATACTAGTTATCTCAGTCCTCTGCACTGTGAAACAACTTTTATAAATGTTTGCTGAAGTCACGGTGCTTATCTCGTCACAAATCGTACATTGCAAACCCTATCAGATGAGTAGACCGCGTCTATTTCACTTCTATTAATCACCAGAGGGCAGTTGTAAGCGCTTACGTTTTCAGCTTACCAAACCGTGAGAATTGGCGCAGTCATTGGATTATGTGTAGTTCATTCCTAAAAAGTACCTGCAACAGTTAAGCCATGAAAATTCACAAGAAAAACATAATAAAAGACAAAAAGCTAACAGATTGCAATGGTCATAACAAAGAGAACACCCTTTGAAGTACTCGTTGCCGTAAGACATCTTTTCGGAATGTTTTCCGAAGGCAAGACGTTAAAGCTTTTCTCAAATCATAAACTACAAAACCCTATCACATGAGTCGACTTATATTAGACCGAGAGATCTGAATTAGAAGTTCAACCACGATTTCCTGTCTGCCTTCTGGAGTACTGAAAGGTTCTTGAGGTACTTACACTTCATGGAAAAATCCTGGAGTTTCCTAGGGGATTTTCGTGTTAAAAGTAGATTTTTCAAACAAAAAAAAGTAGGTGCTGCGACGATTTTTCACAGGAAAATCCCCTAGGAATCTCTAGGAGTTTTCCATGAATTGAAAGTACCTGATAGAACCTTTCAGTACTCCAGAAGGCAGGACTTAGAAAATCTTGATTGAACTTCCAATACTGACCATGAGAATCACTTCCACCCTTCAGCTTGCCAAAAAGTGGCAAGTAACAACTTGGAGCAGTCTTTTGCAGTCTGCGCAGTCGATTTTTCTCAAAATCAACTTCCAGGAATTAGGCTCGACAAATTAATTGAGACATATTCCACGAGGAAAAATATAAACGCAAAAAACTAGTGAAACTTATTCATCATTTAAAAAGAGGCACAACTTCCCTATTTTCTAAGCCTTGAGGAAAGTTTTTGAATCATTTTCAGAAGTCTTGCCACAAACCGTTGAATTACAAAACCCTATCACACGAGTAGATGGTATCTACTTCGAATATTGGCCACCAGAGGTCAGTGGCAAGCGCTTACGATCCCAGCTGGTCCAAAAAGTGACAAATGACATTTGGCGCAGTCGTTGGATTCTGCGCAGTTCATTCCTAAAATGCACTTCCAGCAATCAAGACTTAAAAATTCAACTCATACATATTTCATAGGGAAAACATAATTAAAAACAATAAATTAATGAAACGCATACGTCATAAAAAGAAGACACGGTTTTCCCGTCATCTGCGCCGTGAGACAACTTTTCGGAGCGTTACCCAAAGTCACGACGGTAAGTTTTTGCACGACCCTCCCCTTTGGAAAACACGAGCGACTACATAGGGGCGTTTCTGAACAGCATCCCTTGCAGTATCCGCGCTAAATCCGCCCGAGATAGATCTCCGTCGACAGACGTGAAAGAGACGCGGAAAATCACGCGAATTTCCAATCGTGGGACGTTTTCCGCCGTTAAATCGAGGTGATGTGAAGATGTTCTGCAAAGGTTCGGTTTATTTTGGAAAAATACTGACGAAAATCAAAACGACTGTTCGCAAAGAAAATTAGCTGTTAAAAGTTTACAGGCAAGTAAAACTCATTTGAAAAAAAACTTATATTACCAGCTGAAACAAGTGGGGATTGTTAAAAACAATCCAGCAAATTGGCCGAGATTAAAACTTATCTGTGACATCGGAATTGGGTTTTGAGGTCGGATAAAGGAGGGCGATGCGCCAGACAGAAAGAAAACCGGGGCAATAATTGGACAAGTTCCAGAACTTTATTACTTGTAAACAGAAACATTCTTAGATTTATAAACAGATTAAAAGATCAAGTCGTCAGATATTTTTGTATATTGCTGACAGTTATGCTTACGTAATCCGGCTCACAAGGGTTAGTAGGCTTTAAAAAGAAACGTTTGGCGAAAGTGAAACTGGTCTTTTTTTATCAACCAATTTTTATTAAGCCATGCATAAAATTCTGAGTAATAAATAACTTCTAAGTGGATTCATTTAATATCACGTTTTGAATTCTCGTATTCTGAAGCATAATTTGTAGCCACATGCATTTTCAGAATAATTATTTTATTTATTACTAGCTGTGCTGGTCAGAAGTTGTTCTGCTAGATAGCACCAAAGGCTGTCCGACCTTTAGATTTTCTGGTGTTATTATACTCCAATTTGGTGAGTGAACCAGGTAATCATCATCATCACATGCAGCTATATTCATAGCCTCCCTGAAGAACTTAAACACTGCAGATAAACTTTAAGGGCTGTGAAAATTCAGAAATTAAGGTATTGAGAAGAAACGAAGAAGAAGAGCTTAAGATCTGTGAGAAAGAATGTATTGGAGAGAATTAAATATAGCTAGAAAAATTGTCTGTTTGACTAACCAAAAGGAGGAAGTGTAGGACTGAAGAACTGGCTACAAGGTCTGAGAAGAACATATATTTTTTGTTGGCAGTTTCTAACAGGATCGAGGTTGAAGAAATGAATAACTAAATGCGTCAAGGATTGTATTAATGACGAAAGAAGCTGAAGAGCTGGTCGGAGAGACTTCAAGTCTTGAGGGAACAGATGAGGAGCTTAAGGTTTTTTGTGGAAAGAATTGTCTCGAAGGATTGAGAAGATGACCTTTGGTGGTGTAGATAAATCACGAGATCAAAGGTTGGGTAATCTTTAGGTCTGTATCTCTTTCTATTTGTCCAATGCCATAATTCAATAATTGAATTAAGTATAAAGTCACTAAAAGACATAAGATATAGTAATATGTCTCTCTCCTCATCTAATTAATCTCTCTCTCTCTCTCTCTCTCTCTCTCTCTCTCTCTCTCTCTCTCTCTCTCTCTCGTTTTGGAGGATCATGCACTATACCCCAACATCTTTAAAACGTATAGTAGTCGTCAATACTTAATATGCTATGTTCTATGACTTTAACACACGTCATTTCTTTTTTTTAAACAATTTTTTCTCTCCCCTACTTTGTTTCCCTCTCTCTCCCATTTTAGGGCTGCAAACTCCTTAATAATTCCGTAAAAAAATTTCGCGACTAAAATAGTACAAATTTCATGACACATACAATATGGTCTAGCAATTAAAATTATAGAATTTTGTGTCACAAATTACAATGAAAAAATTACAAACTGACTTTGTCTTTTTTTATTCATTTTTTTCGGGATCGTAACTTGTGAAATGGTTGTTGGTGGTTTTATTGCTTTATCTGTTAATTCCTTTTCATAATCTCTCGCCGTGTGGTTTATGGTTCTTGTTGAATGTTTTTGAAGATCGTCTTCATACATATTTATCTGAAATTTATCTACAATCTGAGAAAATACACTTTAAACAGTTTTTGTTATTTTCCAGAACTAAAGTTTCTACGAGGGCTGCCTTTTATATTTCGGGATTGGACAACCCTAGTGTTGCAATCTGACAACTGACATCTCTATCGTAAAGTTTGATATTTTTGGAGTTATACGTACTCAGGACGTTTTGACATACGATCGCTATGTGTTGTTTACAGTAACTTAAAGGATTCATCTCGGCCAAAAAATGGAATTAAATCGTGAACATTTTCGTGCGATTATTTTTTACAACTTTCGACGTGGATTAAGTCAGCAAGAGGGCATGGATGAATTTAATTTAATTTTTGGCGATGAAACTCTATCAAGGACCACTGTTTATCGATGGTATGGTGAATTCAATCGAGGTCGTAGTTCACTCCAAGACGAATTTCGTGAAGGTCGTCCAAAAACAGTTGTTGTTTCGGAAACCATTAATGCTGTGCGGGAACTGATACTGCAAGATCGTCATGTGACCTATCGTGAGATTGAGTCAACCTTACACATTAGTGGTACCAGCATACATTCCATATTGCATAAACATTTGAATGTCAAACAAATTTGTTAGCCTTGGATCCCACACAATTTGTCAATCGTTCAAAAAAAAGGCTCGTGTCGATGGGTCGAAAGGAAAGCTCAAAAAATACGATCGCGGTGCTTCAAAACACGTTTATGACATAGTGACGTGATGAATCGTGATTTACGCGTATGAGCCCGAAAGTAAACAGCAGTTGACTGTATGGGTGTTTCAAGATGAGCCGAATCCAACAAAAGTTGTTCGCGCACGAAGCACTTCCAAGCAAATGATCGCCTGTTTTTTCGGAAAAACTGGACATGTCGCAACCGTACCACTAGAACAACGCAGAACAGTCAATTCTGAGTGCTACACAACCATTTGTTTGCCAGTTGTCTTCCAAGAAATGAGGAAAATCAACCGCCGAAGACGGATCACTCTTCACCACGACAATGCGAGCTCTCACACATCGGCTCAATCAACTGCATTTTTGACCACTCAAAACATCGATTTGATGAGTCATCCGCCGTATAGTCCTGACTTGTCACCAAATGACTTCTTTTTATTCCCGTACGTAAAAAACCAACTGAGAGGGCAACGTTTTTCAACACCTGAAGAAGCGGTTGCTGTGTTCAGATTGCATGTTTTGGAGATACCTCAATCAGAGTGGAAACAGTTCTTCGACATTTGGTTCAAACGCATGCAAAAGTGTATAGATCTTCATGGGGAATATTTTGAAAAACAATAAAGCGATTTTCGATGATTAATAATAAAAAGGCAGCACTCGTATTAGATAATGTAACGCTTACTATTCTATGTAACATATTATGACATGTTGTGAGTTACGTAAATCTGAGGCCTAGAGATTCTTCTTCTTCCTGGATCTCTTCTGCCATAAACCTTTTCTTGTAGCATTAGTTGTAATATGCCATATAGTTGTTCGTTCTCACTATGTGGCCTTACTATTCAAGGTTGTTGACATCGTTAACCCAGAAGATGTTACATATGCGTCTATAACACATAACACCTCAATAAGTGTATTTTAATTCTTAATTTAAAATTGTGACTGCTGTATATGGAGTCCATTTTGATGAACCTTTAGTATACCACCTTTCAAAGATCAAATCCACAAAATTTAAATTGTTGTCTATCGCAGCCTCCCTCAAGACTTCCACATCTCGTGAAAGTGTATCTCAAACTTTTTCCCTACAGAATCCGATTACACACCGCCCCAAAGTAACAAATTAAAGCTCTATAGATTTCCAGTAACTGAATTTCGCAAGGAAAACATTTCTCGTTATATCCCTCTTCTTTGAAATTTCACATTTCAGATTATACTTTAACATCTCCGAAGTTGTGAAAAAAAAAAAAACTCGAGAGAGATAAGTTCATTTGGGGGAAAGTTACAAAGATTTCGGAGTCCCGTCAACGGTACCTAGTTAGCATAAGAAAGACATGATACTCTATGGGATTGCGAATGTTTGCTTGAACGAAAGCTTTTGAATGAGTAAAAACCTTTTCAAATCGTGTAAGTTTCTCTGTATAGTCAATAAATATCATAAATCAGGAGGTTGATTGTTATTTGGTTCGGATCGTTGGTTTGGAACGCCGTCTGGCCCGTATTGAGTTCGATAGTATTTCTATTTTAATAACAGCCGTTTTTAAAATGTATGATTTTTTTTCCAAATAAGTAGTTTTTCAGGAATAGGTCTAGGGAGTTCGAGAAGCAATATGTTTCAAAAAATTCTAGGCAGTTACAAAATGATACGTACATCACAAAATTTAACTTGATAAACAGATGATACTGTCACAGACGTTTTTGGGATGTACTGACTTCTAGATAAATTTTTAGTGCAGAGTCTAAAATAGTAGCAAATTTGGTCTAGTAGATCTAGTGTTTTATGTAAGGTACGGCACTGACTGATTTTGGAATAACAAAATACTACCTGTAGTAGAATTATCTTAATATTAGTATTGAAACGGGAAGACAAGAAATTGCCATCAAACTATATATCACACTAGACGTAATATTGACATAGCCAAAACGGAATAAATGCCCAATAATATTATAGAGACAAACAAAGAATTTAGTATAAATATAAAACAGCAACCAAAACTAGACAAGGAGATTCCAACTCTCCAATATTGTAACGTTTATAATTTATTCTCTAAAGACTTAAAATTTCTTGTAATTTATCTTGTAAGGTTTTTTGTAAATTTTCCATTTGTTTTAATAGCATACTCATGTATGTCTCCATTACCAGAAACTTCAAACAACATAAGTATCGGAGATCGTTACCTTCATTTATTAGTGCATCTCGTAGCCATTGTTTAATTCACTTTTCTTGCCTACTAATTTCTACAATCCTTTTCCTCCAGGTATTTTTTTAAGTCAGTCACTTTTCAATTTGTACAAATTCACTGCTTTAAATATTGTCTGTCTATTTATTTTTCACTTCCAAAGTTCGGCAAGTACCCCACACCTGACACCAATGTAATGTTTTTATTTTCACACTCGAGTAAAGTTCAGTTCTTGGATTTATTTAAAAGCAGTGTCTAAATCCTTATAATTTATTTGCAGTACTTTAATATATAATCACAGAACTATTTACAATTTATCTTTAATATACGGTAATCGAATACTGACTGAATCCTAGTTAGTTAGTCATGAATTTATTGTCAGAGCTAGTTTTTTTTACAAATTTCTTATTCCTAGCCCATGTTTCCCTGAGCGGTTACATGATTTTCCCTTACGCTATTCCTTAAGATACTTCTTGTCTAAGTTATGTTGCGTCTTCTTCTGTCTGCAGTAGGCGTCCTCCTGAGTCTCTTGGTCCTGTGTGTTTCTTCTTGCGTCCTCATCTGTACTTGCTACCGTTTCCTCTTCTTCTTCGGTCCTCGATCTTCTGAATCCCTCCACGCTTGTTCTTGCTCTTTGTCTTTGGTGTGGGGCTGATCTGTCCATCTGGCTGGTCTGTTCTTCGTCACTGGATTGTGAAATCCTACGACCAGTTGTCCGTATTTATATATTTCCTCTCCGAATTCTCCAGAAGGTCAAGGAGCCGTCAGGATATTTCGTTCATGTGTTCTCGAAGATTCGAGGAAATTCGACAAGGCCAGCCGCCAGCCTCGGGTCGACTGACCAACATTTCAGATTTCCCAAAATATCGGATGAATTCCCATCACAATATATTAACGGGCGAAATCATAACTGAAGTTAAAGCAGCCACTGGATATAAATTAGTAGTAAATTAGTAAATAAAATAGTTTGCCACGCTAATGACGTTTTAGTGTAGCAAAAAATATTAGAAATACCAACAGAACCAACCATATATAGCCAATCAAGAGGCTAAAGCAGATCAAATATAGATTTGTGAATACTTCTCGTTTCGCATAATACCATCCCTCAGCGCTGTATTTCGGATGTTAGCTGTCCCTTGGACCGTAAGCATTCACATTTTAAATACCTCAAGCTTATTTATCGCATTTATCCTGAGAGTTCAGCCATCAACTCAATAAATAAGAATATGTTAGATACAAACACAGTACGAGCTTGTTCAATGTGATATTTTATTGCCTTATTTGATGTTCACTCTTTAAGCAGTCAAAATATTTGAAACTTCTTACTTTTATATTGATCTTCTAAAATAAGTTACGCTAGAATTATTAAGGGTGTTTTCTTTTTGGTCACAGTTAGATCCATGATATAGCTATGTGGTCCCACAATCCTAAGTAGGTGGGGTAAGTCATTCATGTTGTCAGGTAATAAGGACAGTGTCATCAGCATACCTTATATTATTACTCAATCCATTGAAGCCTGATTATAATCTCTGTTTCTTCAAGAGCTTTATTGAGATATAGCCTCCGAGGAAAGGTTGAAGGTTGAACAGCAGAGCGGCTATAAGACACAGCTTTGTCCAAATCGCCTTTGGATTGGAACTAGAATTCAATATTCACCTTCCTCTGTGCAATTTGTTGCCAGACGAGGTTCTCAATATACATTATATGTTCTTTTTGAGAGTTTTCGTGTTTTTCAATATGATCAAGGATCGCGCGGAAAATTCAAATCAAAACTAGATGGAGGTTAGCCGTCGAGAACAGAGCATTTTTTGAAATTTTCGGGGAGGAGGCCCTTAAAGAAAAGTTGTGAAAGATGTATCGATCAAAAAGGCTGAAAATAAAATAAATTGCCTAATACTTAACCTTTGCTAACTCAGGTATTTATTGATGACATCAGTTACACATTTTGATATCAGGATTTCTAAATCTCATGAAACAAAACCCACAATGAAATAACACTGATATCCGGTGATCGGGTTTCCAAATTGGTTGTTGCTCTAAAGTTCCATAAACATAAATTTTCAAACAGCAGGTCGGTGGTGTCATTACCATACTGATAAAGCGGTGGAATCGGGTTTACATCAAATGAGAATTCGGCAACGATTCAACTTTAAAGTTAAACAACAATATAATATATTAGAGAATCGTTGAAATGGAACAACTTGGTATGACTAAACAGTTAACGGAATTTGCTGAGGATTATACAATCTAAATCATTATATTAATTATATTATGACATATGTGATTGCGAATAACTCTTATCAAAAACAGATTGTTTATATTCGTTCTATATTTCGAAATTTTTTGACACAATAGATATTTTCAGGCATGTTTTGTCTTCCCGCATTTTTAATATTTTTTGCATTGATGATGCCTTAGTAATTTTTGATTTTTTCTCCTTTCACTTAGGACATTATTAACAACAAACGAACTCAGAGCTTGATATTTGAGAAGAATTTATACCAAATTGCACCCTTATTGCCCCCCCCCTTCGTATAATAGCATATTGGTAAAATAATGCAACAACTCTATAATAAAGTTAAGAAATAATGTTACAATTGTAATGTCTGTATTTTTTTATGTTCCCGAAAAATTTTATAAAAGTTTTATAAAAAATACCCCATCTGCCCCTATTGTATAACATGAATTGTCTCAAAATGTTTAAACTCGTTTGTACTTATAAAGGGTGTTTTTTAGAGGTATAGAACTTTAAGTTGACAACATTCTTTTAACCGGCGGCCATCTTGTCAGCTGTCAAGTGATTTATGTTTAGTTTGGTTTGACATTTCATCATGAATAGACTGACGCCAAATTGTGCAAATTTATATGGAAAATCATGATTCTGTTCGAAATACGTACCGCGCACTAAGTCCATTTTAAGGTCAACATTATCGTCCATCAGAGCAATTAATTAGATTTACTACGCAACGTTTTCGCACCACGTTTACTCTAAATGATAATACGCATCCACAGAGATGTCGTACAGTGCGTACAGAAGAATCTATTGCTGATGTAGAGCGTAGCGTAGAGGAAAACCAAATCAGTCTATCCGCCATCGTGCACAAGAATTGGATATGTGTCAATCCACTTTATGGAAGATTTTGCGTAAAGATCGTGGTTCCGTGCTTACAAAATTCGACTCGTGCGAAAATTGAAGCCACATGATCACCTAGGAAGGCGTACATTCGGTGAATAAGCCCAAAACAAGATTGCTGTTGCTATTGCTCCATTTTGGTTGAATGGATACGTCAATAAACAAAACTGCTGTATTTGGAGTGATGACAATTATCAAGTTCATGTTAAGACACCGTTACATCCAGAAAAACTGACTGTTTGATGTGCTTTATGGGCTGGTGGAATAATTGGTCAGATACTGGCCAGAACGTTACAGTCAATGGTTAATTCTATAGAGGCATGATTACTAACTTTTTCGTTCATCAATTGAACAATCATGATGCACACGAGCTGTGGTTTCAACAAGACGGGGCAAAATGTCACACAGGTCGTGCCACAATTGATTTATTGAAAGAAACGTCTGGTAACCACATAGTTTCACGTTTCTGACCCGTGAATTGGCCTCTAAGATCGTGAGATTTAACGCCGCTTGACTATTTTCTGTGGGGATACGTGAAGTCGCTAGTCTACGCCGATAAGCCCGAAACGATTCACCACCTGGAGGACAACATTCGCCGCGTTATTGCCGATATACGGTCACAAATGCTGGAAAAAGTCATCGAAAATTGGACCTTCAGATTAGACTGCGTCCGAGCCAGCCGTGGCGGACATATGCCAGAAGTCATATTCAACTTATAATGCCAGAAGATTATCTTTCGAATAAAGTAACTTTCATGTCAATTTAAAAAATATATCCTTGCTTTATTCCATTTCAAAGTTCGATACCTCTAAAAAAACACCGTTATTAGGAGAATTAAATTTGACAAAAAACAATAGTGACAAACATTCCCCGCGGGGAATAACATTTATTCATTTAAAGAGAAAAACTTTCCCATCAATTTTCATGTTTGTATTACCTGGGGTTCCAGAGATATACAAAATATTGCAAAAAACAATATTTCATAGAGAGAACAGTATATACAGGGCTGGCATTTCAAAACTAGCCACCCAAAATTACTTTTAAAATATCTATAAAAGAAAAAAACAAATAAAAAACACGTTTAAATGCATCTGATACCTTTTTAAAGGTCTCTTTTTGGCCAGTTTTTGAACAAAATTTTAAAATTTTGAATTGCAACTGAAAAAAAGTTTGAGTATAAATAACGAGATAAACAAGTGAGAAAAAATGTTTAAATGTTTTTGCGAAAGATCTTTGTGGCCGTAAAGGTAAATCATTTATTATTAGTAGTGGTTTCGTTGTATACTGACCATCAAATTTCGACAATGGTTTATTTTTTTACAAGAAACAATTGCAATATTTATTTATGGGGAAGAATCAAGCTGTGCACGCAGTACTGTTCATTTTTTTATCAGAGACATCCCGATAAAAATATTAGGCATCAGTATGTGTTGGATTTAGTTTATAAATTTAAAGAAACTGGAAGTATGTGCAATAAAATTGTCAACAATCGTAGAGTTTTAACTGAAGACGCACAGGTTGAGATTTTAGGTCATTTTGCCATTGGATCCTCAAACATGAATACCAAATCCCCTTAAAGACAAAGAAAATCCTATTTTTTCAACAGGACGGAGCACCTCCACAGTATGCCTTGCCTGTACAAAAGTGGCTTAATGACTCATTTCCAGATAAATGGATTGGAAGAAGGGGAGCTATAGAATGGCCTGCAAGATCACCCGACCTAACGACAATTGACTGACTTAAAGTCAGTTCCAAATCATCTACTCCATTTTTGTAAGCACTTTGATCGATTTCCTCCCATTTATTTTAGAACCTTTTGAATATAGTGACATTCGGTCCACTTGTACCAGAAATTTTAGCCTGGAATGCAGCTGCCAACAAAAGTTCCAAGATATAATGCCGGCATCCTAAGTAGATCAAATCTTTATCAATAAGTTGTTCTAAAATAAGAGCTGCCCCACCTCCAAATTTGCGGCTGTTGTATCACAGCACACACCAGTAAACCCCAATCTTTAAGAGCTGCATAAACTTCAGAAGCTATTGTCATGCCTCGGTCATCTTCTAAAGCTGGTACATTTATAATTTTTGTGAACCTTTCATTGGTTACTAAAATAAGAAGTCGATCAATTTTCTTGCAGTGATCATTCTCTGAGATAAGTTTCTCGTCCCAGTGCACAATCATAAAAGACACTCATATACTCTGAAACAGCTCCTTCATTTTTTCGAACTCCATTTTACGGACCTTGGCTCGAGCTTCTCTAATTGCAGTTTTGCTAAGTATTAATTTGTCGAGATATAGATTTAAAGCGTGTGTAATACTGCTGGTAATAAACACAACATTCCTATCCGACACTTTTGCTTTGTCGATACTTGCAACCACTTCTGGAGTCATAACATTATTAGAGCCTCTTAGATCTCTTTTCTGAAAGTGCCTACCAGATGGATAATAATTGAATCTAAACTCTGTTGTGTGTCTTCACTAGAGATTGTATTAGATTTTTCTGTCATTAATCGAGCATGTATTTCTAAAAAATATCCAATTATATTTATTCATAACAGTTATAGTTAACACTGTAGTATTATATTCAAATAGATAAATTTCACTATTCAAATTCTGACATTAATTATTTTACAAATTAACAATTGGAAATTGTACAACTTAGTAAAGGCGATATTATACGGTGCCATTTTCCATTAAACTTTTTTTAGGGTTAGTTATTATCCCAGTGGCTGAAGGGCCACGTGAATAATTTTATTCAAAAAGTTCAAAAAGTGTAATTTTATATAACTGTATGTTATAGAAAAAAATATAGGACCACTTCAGAACCTTCCATAACAGAATACAGTTTAAAATATCCAAATCGGTTAAGTCGTTTTCGCGTAATCGCTCAACACACATCAAAAAGAAACGAATTGAGAACCTTTTTATGTTTATGGAGTCGTTTAGAAACAAAAACTAATGAAATTCAGCCTCAAGGACGAAGTTTTTCCCCAGGTAAATATTTATTACAGTCGAGATCATAGAGAGAGGGCCGAAACTCATTCGCGAACTAGATTTGATGACGTAGACAACCCACAACGCCATGGCAGAGATGATTAATTACGTTCGAGTAAATCACAGCACGCTGTTGTTGTAAGATCCGCTCTGTGTCGATGGATTTATGGATCCCCCGTACCTTTAGAACAACAGAGCTCAGGACATGGTGTACTTATGGGGGGAGTTACGTTCTGTGGATCTGATCGATTGTGGGGGAAGTCTTGGCACGCTTTTTAATTTGTCGTCTGTGTTGATTTTTGGGTACATAAGAGAATAATGTCGGTTTTAAGAGCTTTCGTTATAAAGTGCAGACAATTCTACGTTATAAAGGAGTGTTCCAATTTGAGGTTAATTTTTAAGTTTGCCACCATTTATATTTTTTATATAGAATATCATATGTTATTTGACAGATGACTAGTAGGAATAATCCGGTTATTAAAAATGGAAATTTCGTACAGAATATGGAAGAGAAAACTGTCCATCAAATGTTACCATTGGAAAAATTGTTCAAGAATTTGTGGAAACTCGTTCAGTAAAAGATGAAAAAAGCAAAACATATCATCGTAGTGGATGTTCAGAAGAAAATATTGCAGCTGTTACTGCTAGTGTTGTTGAACAACCAAAAACATAAATTCGTCATCGTGCACAGCAATTGTACATTCCAAAAACCACTTTATTCTGAATTTTGCACAAATATCTTCATTTAAAGGCTTACAAGATTCAGATAACGCAAGAAATAAAGCCAACAGTACTTTGGTTTACGTCGTGGTAAAAAAAATTTCGATTAATTGTGGCCATACAACAGAAATATTAAAAATGTGAATTTTTTTCAACAAAATCAGTTGCTTTAGCGATGAAGCACATTTTGAATTGGGTGGATTTGTTAACAAGCAAAATTGTCGAATCTGGGGTGAAGCAAATCCACGAGAAATAATGGAATGACCGATGCTTCTACAAAAAGTAACTGTTTGGTGTGGTTTTTGGGCTGGTGGAGTGATTGGTCCATACTTTTTTGAAGATGACAATCGGAAATTGTACAGTTACTGTGAATGGTAATCGATATCGAAAGATGATTACTAACTTTTTGTGGGATGAATTGGAGCCTATTGATGTGCAGAATATGTGGTTCCAACAGGACGGTGCAAAATGTCATTCAGCAACTTCATGTATGCAGATGACAATGTACTGGTTTTGTCAGCATCCTGTCCCAAAGAATTGGAAAATGACATAAATAATGATATACAACTGTACTACAGATGGCTGTGTTATAATAAATTAAGTATAAATATAAACAAGACTGTCTAATGATAATAAACAAAAAAAAAAAAAACAAAAAAAACTATGATATTGAATTAAACTAAATAATAAATTGTTACTTCTAACGATAACAAGCACATTAAAATGGAACATACATATAGCTAAAATATCACCAATGATAGGAGCTATACGAAGATGTACACATCTGTTAAGGTACCCGACGAGAAAACTTCTGTATAATAGCTTCATAGAACCTCACCGCAAATATCTAATTCCATGTTGGGGAAATGCATTAAAGTATTTACTACAAAGACTACAACGAGCACAAAAGAAGGCTGTGAAAAGTATCTTTATGATGAACCCAAGAACAACTACAGTAGAAGTCTACAAAAAAAAAAAAAATCCTAAGCAATGACACTTTAATGCAACTAGAGCAAGCAAAACGTATATACCTACAACATAAAAAACGCTTATATCAAGATAAACTGCAACCTGCAGGAAATAAGAAACTGCCATGAATATCAAACAAGACAAACAAGAAATATAAGAAATCGAATGGCGCGAACAAGAAAAACGCAAGATTCACCACTGTACAGAAGCATAAATATATACAATAGATTGCCAGCAACTGTTCAGGGATCTCATGACAGAAATGCTAAAACTTCTCAAGAATTAAAACCTATTTATTAAACTCTGTAATATAGTAAAGTAGCAAGTATGTTCTCACTATAAATTCTTTAACTTTAATTTCAATTCTTAATACTTTGTATTGCAATAGTTTTTTAATCCTATTTGTTTAATCTTAAGTAAATAACCTGTTACATGTAAATAGATACTTATATTCTGTGTAGGCCCTTGTACCAGTTTTCGTAACTGTTTTGGGGTCAGAGATAAATAAATAAAAAAAATTACCTGTTTTAATGGTGAAATTATGACGAAAACACACCTTAAGTACAAACATTAGTGAATTTTCAGGAGTAATATCTCAAATCAAAACGCATCCTCGAACTCCTGCGGTTAGGCTGAAAACACAAACGGCCTTCCTCAACCATATTATAACACTTACGCCTGAAACGCTTTGTCTGCAAATCTCGGCAAATTGAATCCCGCCCGACATCAGTCTAATTTCTACTCGACATTGTTTTGCTCTAAACGAGCGCATTATTCCAATCACAATAAGCGGAACGTCTCTATCGGTGACACACTTGATAGACGGGAGCCTCTTTGCTGCCTCTAAGGGCGGATATGTCATTCTGACGACGTTTCGTCTACGTTCTGTTTGCATGCATTAGGTAAGCCGAAGGCGTAATAATCTACTACGTGAAGCTCCGTGTGATGATTAGTTGGAAAATTATGCGATTTAGACATTCTAATAATTCTCCTCCATTTCAGGTATTCATCTTGTATTCTGTCGACAGTCTTTCCATTTTCTCATATTTCTATTTCGTTTATGTTGAAAATGTTTACGTCACTTATTAACAGTCATTTCTTATTTTGTCCATACTTGTACAACTTTTAACCCTTCTTAAAAATTTTCATTTCATGTCATTGAAACCTGTTCATAATTCTTGGTCATTGCCTAGGTCTCGCCCTAAGTCAGGTTTGGTTCAGCTTTCGTCCTATAAAACTTTATTTGTTTGTTTTTCTTTCCTGGTTTTATGTTTAAGGGTTGTACATATTGTTCCACACATAAATGAATATTAATTAAGCCTTCCTTCGATGCCATTATCTCGATGATGTGATATATCGTAACCTAGATATTTAAAATGTGTGTTTTAATCTTAGATCTGACAGGGTATTTACCTGAAAAGGCCACTGATTTGTTGTTAGTAGATGCTATCTTCACGTTACACTTTGTACAACTTTGTAGCAGTTTGTCTATTCCAATTTGCAGGTCGTCTTCTGATTCTGTCATTAATACTATGTCATCTGCATAAAGAATTGAGTTTTAAACAGTATTTTGATACATAATTGATTAAAAAATAATACCAAGTTTTTATGTGTATCTATACATGGTTAAATAAAATTACTGCCTAGATATTTAAATCTTTTATATTAATGTTTTTTTTTAATTTCGACATTTCATAGACTGAGACGGCTAACAACTCTGTTTTATTGAAGTTAAACTCTAGCTCGATGTTTAAATAGTTTTCATTGAGTTTCTGTAACATGAAGCTGAGGTTTTCCTCATCAAGGACTAGCCAAACTTGGTCGTCCAAAAAGTTAAGAATATATAAGTTGTCCTCTCTTATTAGTAACCCCATGCCTTCGCATTTACTTTTCCAAGGTTTTAGTGTATGTTCTACATATTTACATATTATTTAACTCTGACAATAACACAGGTCAACATTTGAACTAAGCGGGAACACGGCAGTCCTTATAGTGTACTAGGGGTTTTTCGGGTCGCTGATTACGATGACCTTTGACCTTCATCACGTCAGGTTCAAGCGCATTTGAAGGTCAAATCGAGAGAGTTTTTGTAGAATTCTCTCGATTTGACCTTCAAACGACCTTTGAGAAAAAGGGCAAGGTCAAACAAACTATGGATTCGAACTCAGAGACCTCAAAAACATAGGCAAGATTTTTTTTTAGATTTTTTGGTAGACCTCTGTAGATTTGACCTTAAAATGACCTTGAAATAACCTCTGGAAAAACACCCAAGGTCAAACAAAGTACGGATTCCGACTCAGAGACCTCAAAAACATTAGCATGAATTGTTTCACATTTTTTGATAGTACTTTCGATTTGACCTTCAAATGACCTTTAAGTGACCTCTGACAAAAAGCTCAGTCAAACCAGCTACGGATTTGGACTAAGAGACCTCAAAAACATAAGCAACAATTTTTTCACATTTTTTGGTTGAATTCTCTCGATTTGACCTTCAAATGCCCTTGACTCTGACGTGATGAAGTACCCTATACGACATGCCGTGTTCCGGCTTAGATCAAATGTTGACCTGTGTAATTATTTAATTCTACTAGCTGTCGCCCAGTGCTCGAAATTCGACCAATTGTGTCAATATCTCTGGCAGGTTAAGTAACCTGAAAATTTTATCGTGACATTCTATCCTAGGATTTTAGGGAGAACAGCAATTACATGGAACGGATCCAGATTCGGAACCTCTGTGTGATAGTTTCCTCGAAAATCCTAGATGTCGGTCTTACATCTTGCTTCTACAAATAAGTAACGAAATTCAAGTTTTTTCAGATATAATTCATAAGACTTTATTTGTGTTCAAATTCGTAATTCTTAATTTAATATGACAACAATTCAATCGGTAATGGGCTACTCTACATATTTATTTCTTCTTACCTCCCTGTATAGCTATAATTGCACTCAATTCTCTAACATTTATTAAAATCCTCATTATAATAATTTCATCTCATTATATATTTCCACCACCCTGTATATGCAAGTGCTCATGGACCACGCATAATATTTTTTAACATTTTTGAACCACCCGGTAAACCATTCTGTATATGCCACTGCCTATAAGCCACCGTATTTACTCTTTTTGTTTATGAAATTTTTAACTATTTTCTGTAACTATATATATATAAGTCTACTCCGACCTATATTTCAATCATCATATATATGGAACTCTTCCTGGGCTACTCTATAAATCATTTCTTTTTCTAACATTTTTTATCATCATCCTGTATATCTATAATTCCTCTTATCCTATATTTCATCTTCCCTATATATACAACTGCTTATGGGTTACGAAATGTTGCATTTCCATTTCCGCTACCCTGTATATGCATCTCTGTATAATATTTTTTCAACCATCCTCTATAACTGTAATTGTACTGCACCCTCTATTCCAAGAACCCTGTAAATTCAACCGCTAATGGGCTTCTCTATATAATTATTTTATTAGTTATAATTGCACTCTACTCTATATTTTAAACACCCCATATACGCAACTGCTTATGTGCCACCTACGAAAAAAATGATTTCTAACATATGTGGAATCGCCCTGTATAATTATAATATACAACGATTACTTTAGCACTAAACACTAACAACGCTTGCATGCCACTTCCAGAAGTACATGCTCTAAGTATATAACAGCATTGGTCCCTCTATATAAAATTACTCTGGCGACGGCGACACATTCCGTTGTTTGGCGTTGACATTATGGAAGTAAATAATGAATTTTTATTATATTTTATTTAATAAATGAACCAATATTATAAATTAATATTAGCATTCTGCACCGAAGGTCGTCAGTAGCTACTAAACAAAACAAAATGAAGAAAATCGGTTGAGAGACAGTAGAGAAAATGCTACCTAATAGTTTTGTCTTTGCCTATTTATATATAGATATTAAAATAAATGATTTTCCCTTGTTACCAAGTTTGAACATCTTAATAACTGATGAAATTCTGTATACCCGCTGCATTTACAGTTCGAATCGATCTGAACGTAACAAAAAGTTTACGTTGACAAAAATTTTCTATAACTTCCATTTTAGCTTTCGGAAGTTTGCCATAACGCGTCGATTTTTGGAGCGCATACGTGAGATAAATTTTCTATATTCGAACTTGAATAAAGATTTGAAAAAGTGGCCGGGCAAATGATTAAAGCGGTAACCTGAACTTTTCCAATATCTAGGTGAAGCAAAAGGACAAAAAAAAATCGCGACGATTTCAAGTTTTCGGCGAAATTTATTGTGAGAAAACTTTTCAATGTTATTTCTGAATTAAGGAACTTTAAGAAATTTTGGCCCAGATGGTCCCCTATCTTTTTGACATTTGTGCGATTGATATTTGCTCCAAACTCACCTAAGTTTTCTGTTATACGACAGTCAGTTCTATTATTTTGCTCATTTTAGCGAATATTCTCGAAGTATTATTTTGCCTGTTCATTGGGTTTTCTCTCCTCAAAATTTTCTTTACTTCAACAAATAAGAATTTGAAAATTGTGTTTGTAGAACAAAGGGTAGTAAGGCTGTCTGTACAGAAATTCTTCTCTACAGTTATTCTGAGAGAAGAGATATCTACATAAAGAGGTGACAAATTTTCCAAAATAAATGTATGCGCGTAATTTTAAAATGTAATAGATATGCATCGATAAATCAAATGTTGCAGCAGGTAAATTGGCTGACGGTTGAGCAAGTCATTCAAAAGGCGAACATTATTTTTGTGTACAAAATGGTACATAAGATGGTGCCAGAATATCTCGGGAAAATGATAATGACAAGATTTGATATTCAGGCACGTTCGTTGCGATTAAATTCAAATCTTGATGTAGAGTTTATGACAGTCATATTTACAAGGATCACAATTCTGAGAAGGAATTCACCTCTTCAATGGCTTGCCCAGGGAAATTAAAAACCGAACGAACATCTTTTAATAATTTTAAGAAAGAAGTTTTTAAGTGTATAAAAACAAGGTTGTAAAACTAACAATTGGTACAGTTCGTTTGTTATTCAAGTCCCACTGAGTCTTTATTTCAAATTCCAAATCCCTTTATTTGGTTCTTTTCTCAACGTGCTTGATATTTATATTATTGTTGTTAGGAATTGCTATGTCAATTAAAGTTGTTTTCCGAGAGACTTTATCTATCAAAAACTATATCTGGTCTATTGTGAGCAACAGTCCGATCAGTCAGTATCGTGCGGTCCCAGTACAGTTTGTAGTTGTTGTTTTCTAAAACAGATTCTGGTTTGTATTTATAGTATGGTATTCTCACCGACTGTGATATTTCAAGTTTCAGTGCTAGTTCCTGGTGAAGTATTTTTGCCACAGCATAGTGTCGTTCTTTGTATTCAGTTGCAGCGAACGCTTGACAACCTCCTGTGATGTGTTGGATAGATTCAGATGCTTGGCAACAGTACCTGCATCTGTCTTTAACGATGTACTTTAGTTAGTTCTTAGTTGGAATTACTTGATTTTGGAAAAAGATTATTATTATTACAAAATAATCAACAGTATTCCTGTATATAAGTAGTATATTGTATATTGCGTTATACTAATCTGTGTTTGGAGAAGTCTTTCATACTCTCGTTCCACTATAATTAATTATTTCTTGTTGTTTTTGATTCTTGCGAATGAATTTGACTGGTTTCCTTTCTCAGAAACATTTTAGTTAACTTTTCTTCCAGCTGGTCTACTTAAAATGAATTTGTGGTTTTCGTTTTAACATGTGTACATTTAGAAAGGTTCACATATTCTGTATTGCAAATTTATTTTTTATTTGATCATAATGTTGAGAATTATGGATACCAGGTGAATTTATGAATATTTTTGTAGCAGAAGAAGTTATTTGTTATTGTCTTTTTAAACACTTGCATAAGCCTTGGGCCATTCTCTCCCAACTATGCTGTCTGTCAAATTCATTCGTGAACACGTATTCTCTATATTATCTTTACAAACCAATTTCACCAATTTTAAAAACAGTTAAAAAATATATGCAAACTTTAATTATTAATTACGAGGGCTGCCTTTTATATTTCGGGATTGGACAACCCTAGTGTTGCAATCTGACAACTGATAGCTCTATCATAAAGTTTGACATTTTTTTGTTATACGGACTCAGAACGTTTTGACATACGAGCGCTATGTGTTGTTTACAGTAACTTAAAGGATTCATCTCGGCCAAAAAATGGAATTAAAGCGTGAACAATTTAATGCGATTATTTTTTACAACTTTCGAGGTGGATTAAGTCAGCAAGAGTGCATGGATGAACTTAATTTAATTTTTGGCGATGAAACTCCATCAAGGGCCACTGTTTATCTATGGTATGGTGAATTCAATCGAGGTCGTAGTTCAAACCAAGACGAATTTCGTGAAGGTCGTCCAAAAACAGTTGTTGTTCCGGAAACCATTGATGCTGTGTGCGAACTGATATTGCAAGATCGCCATGTGACCTATCGTGAGATTGAGTCAACTTTACACATTAGTGGGACCAGTATACATTCAATATTGCATAAACATTTGAATGTCAAAAAAATTTGTTCGCGTTGGATCCCACACAATTTGTCAATCGATCAAAAGAAGGCTCGTGTCGATTGGTCGAAAGAAAAGCTCAAAAAATACGATTGCGGTACTTCAAAACACGTTTATGACATACTGACAGGAGATGAATCGTGGATTTACACGTATGAGCCCGAAAGTAAACAGTAGTCGACTGTATGGGTGTTTCAAGATGAGCCGAATCCAACAAAAGTTGTTCGCGCACGAAGCACTTCCAAGCAAATGATCGCCTGTTTTTTCGGAAAAACTGGACATGTCGCAACCGTACCACTAGAACAAGGCAGAACAGTCAATTCTGAGTGGTACACAACCATTTGTTTGCCAGTTGTCTTCCAAGAAATGAGCAAAACCAACCGCCGAAGACGGATCACTCTTCACCACGACAATGCGAGTTTATTTTAGATTTTCTTGGGAATAATACCACATCAGAGTTCAAACTCCAAACGTTTCAAAATCCTGTCGGATTTCGTTTTCAATGGATATAAATTTATAAAGTAAAATTGAAATATATGACATTATTTTGACAATTATGTTTACGTTACTAAAAAATTTCTTTGATTTTAAATATACAGGGTGCACAAGAAATTCCAAAGATCATTATAAATCAAAAGATTTTTTCAAGAAGAACTTGAAAAATTGTCATCCGCCCTTTTTAAGTATAGCCAAAAATGCTGACTTAATTCAGTCACATAAGGGAAAACAAATGACTTCTTTTTATTCCCGTAATTTCGGCAACCAGACATAAAATCTAACAAGTCGTTTTTATTTAACACCGAGAATATTGTTCCTTGGTCCCAAGCATGTTCACAAATTTTTGATTTTTCGACACCTGAAGAAGCGGTCTGCTCCAATATAAAACTTATTACATTCACAAGCTTATAAATGTTTTTTGAGTTTTGCAGATTGGTTTTGTTTTTGTTATGCATGTTTTGGAGATACCTCAATCAGAGTGTTGTTGTTATAAACGAGTGCTTGTTTTGTGCGTTACAATTTTGGTTCTTTGTTGAAACGCATGCAAAAAGATGTATTTGGATGGTTCGATCTTCATGGGAGGTGTTAATCTTTATTGACAGAGCAAAGACTTGCTCAGATACTAAAATTCAACAAAGAAAAATCATTTATAGTTCTAACTGCATTTCAAAAATCGATGATTAATATTTGGGCCTGTCAGAGAGATTGAGAAGAGTAGGCAACAAATTTAACATCAAAACTACATCAACAAATACGCTTAAATCTATTATAACAAAAACAAAACCAATAAACGCTACGCAAAACTCAAAAAATTCCATTTATAAGATTCCTTGTGAATGTAATAAGTTTTATATTGGAGAAACCTCTAGACCTCTTAATGTTCGAATAAATGAACAAAAATTACATAAAGAAACGTCAGTTCGAAAAATCAAAGTGAACATGCTTGGGAAAGGCCATAATAGAAGAACACTACAAAACGAAAACTAAAAGAATCAATTCTGTTATCGACTGCATCGTTTACTTCCGTATTTCACAAAATTAAAGATGAAATTAACAATGGGCCCTTTTGAACAACCCTATATCGGGATAGTTCCTAGGTTTTCCCTTACTTTAATGGGATCACTGAATTATCACTTTGATCGCATTTTTGGCAAATGCACTATCTTAAAAAGAAAGTCGTCCCTAGGAACGCCACAAATAAATTCTGAAGACAATTTTTCAAGTTCTTCCAACTTGAAAAAAATTTTCTTTTGATTTATAATGATCCTTGTGCACCCTGTATATTTAAAATCCCATAGTAACGTAAACATAATTGTCAAAATAATGGAAAACGAAATCCGACAGGATTTTGAAACGTTTGGTTTTAAAATATACACAAGTTTGAACTCTGATGTGGTATTATTCCCAAGAAAATGAAGATGCCAAAATAACATCAGAAAACAATCGAGTTGTCACACATCGGCTCAAACTACTGCATTTTTGACAACTCAAAACATCGATTTGATGAGTCATGAAGCCCTGTAACAAAAAAAACAAACCGAGAGTTCAACATTTACACCTGAAGAAGCAGAATGCATGTTTTGGAGATACTAATATGAAAACAGTAGTTCAAACGCATGCATGTATAGGGGGAATTTTTGAAAAACAATAAAGAATGATTAATATTTGTTTTTGTTCTCTAATCCCGAAATATAAAAGGCAGCCCTCGTATTAACAATAATTCTGCAAAGTTTGAAGCAAATAGTACGACGCAATATCAAGTTTCATACAAAAATAACCCCCTCCCTCACCTCACTCCTTGTAAGTTCGCGAAAAAAAGTAGCCTAGAACCTTCTCCAGGGTCTCGTCGATCCCCATGCCAATTCATCATAATCGCTCCAGATGTTTAGACATGAAGCCGTAACAAACAAACAAACTCACTTTAGCATTTCTAATATTAGTTAGTATGTGGTTAAGAAATTACTGTATCACCAGTGCGACGTTTTTCAGGTTCGAACCGGCAGATATAAGGCAATTAAAACTTCACGCTCGACTTAACGTAGCAACTTTGAATCCGCGAAAATTGCAATATCTTACGCACACTTTACACGCCACGTACACGTGTACGAACTTCCAAATCGCTCACCAAGTTGAACGTCTTTTCGAC
Source organism: Octodonta nipae (assembly GCA_034190945.1). NCBI lineage: Eukaryota > Metazoa > Arthropoda > Insecta > Coleoptera > Chrysomelidae > Octodonta > Octodonta nipae. The sequence goes on from CM067223.1 coordinate 3,193,907, forward strand.
AACGGTTTGAATTTAATTAATCCAATTTAACCAACTTTTCCTCATATATAATTCCAAAACTGCAGTTGTTAGACGTGCTCATGCACAGTCGCTGGCTCGACTCTTGATTAGTATAAAATGGGGCCCTCCTCCAGAGCACGAGAACGCTGATGATGCTTCTGCAACTTTGCTCTCTAAACGGTGCTCTGTGTGTCTGTGGGCAAACGTCCAAAGAAAAGATGAATTTCTGAGAATGACATGCAGTTAGTCTAAGTGTAATTAATTAAAACTCCTTGAATTACCGAAATACAAATATGAGCGAGTTTACCACCATGCTAATTGCAACAACTTTGTCCACAATTAAATAAAGAAACTGCAACAAATCTTTATATTTTACATACCTTTTGTCAAGAACTAATTACTGTTTGAAATTTCATGCTATCTACATTATACTGGTTGTCTACCAATAAACAATCAGTTTTAGTCTGAAGTTGGTAAACAATGTAACTCATTCCTCGAAGATTCCTTGGACTTCCATCGTTTTTGAAGTGGTTGATCTCACAACGTTGCTATCCAGTATACAGGGTATTTAGTAAGTAACGACCTCTTTTGTTATTTTAAATGGAGTCCCCGTATATTAGTAGATTTTCGAATTTCACGTAAAATTCTAGATACAATTTGTGTAGAATAACCTATACCTATTTTTTTATTGTAACACACAATAACTGAAAATAAAGATTAATGGGAAAAGCAAACGAAACAATAACTTTTAAACCTTAATTTAGTTGTTTGTAACCTGAGTTATTGTCATTTGGCGCCTCACAATCGCATCGGTAACGTAATTTGACGACGATTATAAGGGTGATAGTGGCAACCAATACCCCATAAATTTTTTAACGGCCGTTACCGGGAGCCACAACGGTATTCAAACAGATAACAAATTTTATTACGACACTCTCTTATCAAATGATTGGTCTAGACAAATTTTATAGCAAAAGTTATAAAACGTAGAATCGGTTTCAAGTTTATGGCAGATTTTAGAATGAAACTGGGACAAATTCGCATTTTTAATACAATGAATCACATACAAAGCAGAGCCATGAATTCGGTAATTTATTTATGACGAGACATACAAAATATTCCAGTAGACACAACAGTAACAGTATTTGGAACAAACTGGTCCAAGTCTAGCTTAAATAATTATGGCTTTTTTGGAATCAAAATGTACGGTTACAACTAAATTGAATCCTCATGACTGCGCCACCTTGTGTATCTCAGAACAGATTCGCCAGACCTTTACCGACTGCCAGAATGTTACCGACAGTTCCAACATTAATAATAATAATAGAAACAGTAGCAGGCTCAACGTATTGATCACTTGACCATGAAAAAGGACCTAATAGCAGAGTTTTATAGATGAGTAAGACGACTGTTGAGAACCAAACTAAACAGTAAAAATCTGTTTCAGGCTATTAACACCTATGCATGTTCAGTGCTCAGTTACTCATTCGGTATAGTTAATTGGTGCAAGACTGACATTGAACAATTACAACAAAAAGTTCGAGTTTTACTAACAAAAGCTCAAAGTCACCATCCAAAGAGCTCTGTCGAACGTTGCCACGGTCTGAAGGAGGAAGAGAATTGACAGGTCTAAGCAAACAATTAGATCAATAAATTTCTAATTTGCGTAGTCATTTCCAGAAACTCGCAGAATTTTATGAACTACATAGTCATGTGCCAGGTTGATGACTCAACACCACTGCGACGGACACAATGTTCAATTACACCACCAGACCACAGATCAGAAACTGCTGAAATGGAAAGAGAAGCTCCTTCATGGAAGACATATAAATGACGTCAACCAAGATTATGTCGACAGTACAACGTCGAACTACTGGTTGATCTCTGGTCATATGTTTCCTGAAACGGAAGGCTTTATATTGGCAATCCAAGATCAAGTAATTCCAACTAAGAACTACCTAAACTACATCGTTAAAGACCCTTCTATTAACAACGACAGCTGCAGGTACGGTTGCCAAACATCTGAATCTATCCAGCATATGACAGGAGGTTGTCAAGCGTTCGCTGTAACTGAATACAAAGAACGACACGATGCTGTGGCAAAAATACTTCACCAGGAACTAGCACGGAAACTTGAATTATCACAGTCGGTAAGATTACCATACTATAAATACAAACCAGAATCTGTTTTAGAAAACAACAACTACAAACCGTACTGGGACCGCACGATACTCACTGATCGGACTGTTGCTCACAATAGACCAGATATAGTTTTTGATAGATAAAGTCTCTCGGAAAACAACTTTAATAGACATAGCAACAATAATATAAATATCAAGCACGTTGAGAAAATAACTAAATAATTTGAAATTTCAAATAAAGACTCAGTGGGACATGAACAACACACGAACTGTACCAATTGTTATGTCAAGGACAGAACTAGTCCCAAAACATCTACTAAACAATTTAAAATACCTTGGTCTGGACGAACATCTTTACCAACTGATGCAAAAAGCCGTCCTGTTAGGAACAGCCAGGATGGTCAGAAAATTCATGGGGAACTGCAGCCACGACGCCAACCACGGGCCTGATAACCTGGCAAGGGCTCCCACAGAGCTAAACCCTTTTGATATCTAAGATATCTGGGGTTTAGTGAATTTTCCCCTAAAGGCACTCATAACGTGCCTTAGAGGGAGTGTGATACCATACATTGTATGGTCAAGTCAGGTGGGAAACAGATGAAAAGATAACTAGCACACAGAATCTTGTCATTTTTGGGGGGCATATCTGGGATCGTCTCGTCCCCTAGTATACGATGAACAGACGATTTAAGGAGATCTGCTTGAATCAAAGAAGAATCTCCTCAAAAGTTCACTGGAAAATAGATAATATCCAATTATGCACCAAATGTTGTAACTTCCTGTTACCTGATAGATATTGTCCTATAGAAGGACAAAGCTCTTCAACGAACCCCTGTAACCGCTGAAAATAATTCAACTTGACAAATATCTCATTTGGGAAGTTGGTAAAACACTCATAAAACAAACTCAACGAACTAGATTAGAACCGTTGATTACCGTATATTTCCCTCGAAAAACATCCCCTAAATCTTGTTTCGAAACTATTTTGTACAGAGTAATGAATACCTCTGGAGTTTATGCCCTTATACGGTATCATTTATCTTTCGCCTTGACAGGTGCTAAAGGAGATAAACAAATAGTATTCAGAAACTGACCTTAATTTATAATACGTTTCCTCACGCGCCAAGTTACATAACGACAGTGGGGTTTGCTTGGGCATTGTTACTAGTATATGTGTGTATTGGCATGATGGAGAGGAGTTGTTTGACCTTTTAACACCATCAATAACATCTTAATATTTATATATAAGGTGTTCAAAAATTGTGCCAGTACTGTGATCAATTATTTATGAAAAATAATTGTTGACTTGATTAGATACGTGATTATGGGATTAAACAAAGCCAGTTAAAGACTATCTTACATATGCAGAAACGAAAATTTAACTGTAGTTGATTACGAGAATCTTGGAAAGGTTTAACCGCAAAATTTCGTCATTTTCCAGTATACTAAGAGATTTTACAGTATGAGTATAGACAATACCTAATCTTTGTATTTGGAACAGAGTGTCCTGGAACAAGTTTGTGATTTGAAATGTGAAATTTCTTGTTTGATATTTAAATTAGTGAGCATGTTAATTATTACGTGTAATAAAATTTCGTACAATCATTTCTACATTTTTACTATAAAATGGAAGGGTGCAACCGGTATGAGTGCAAATATTTCGAGGAATAACAGTTTAGGTGCAAATAATTCAAATATAGATCCTAAACAAATTATATGACTTTACTAAATACTTTAACAATGACAAACCACTTTTTGATAATAAAAAATATATGGGAAGTACACCGAATTTGACTGAAAGATATTGCAACATCCAGATAGCTGACCTCTGACCAAGGAATATGATAATTGTACTTCAGAACTAAACACTAGCTTGTAACTGTGCAGTTTGCATGAAGCGTTTATTTATAGAAGAGCTTGCCAGATTTTGTAGAATTTGGATTGAAAATGCAGTTTGGTGCAGCCTTTGTGTTGAAAATAGTAAGAGTATATGATGTAAGTACCTACATCTGTCTGATTTGAATTTAATAACTAATTATTAATTACTATGATGTAAGGTTATTAAATATTTATTTATTAAATTGTAGTTTGTAACCTAAAATTACCCCAAGATATTTCCGGCTTTCCCCTCTTTACAATTCTAGTTCACATATCTGTTCACAAATTTTTTCATCGTAATTTACACTATTGCTATAGGAAGCAGAAGTTGTATGAACTGCATTTTGTAATATTTAATGATAAGTTATTATGTTTTAGTCATTTTAGACTGTCACAAAACTTTTGAACACACCTAAAAATTGCAACGTCATGTGAAAAAGAAACTATCACTTCCTTCGACATACTCTAAAGTAAGGTATTAATGTATAGTAAAAATCGTAGCGGTCCCTGTATTGTTCCTTGTAAAACACCTTTATTTACAATTTATCCGCAGTTCTTCTTGTTCCAAACAATTCATTTATTAGTAGTTTGAATAAAAATATTTGGAATGTCTTAAGTATATTAATGATTTTTATAATTCCACCACTTTTCCATTTAATATTTTGCATGAAATTACTGCCTTCTTGTCTGTTGTAGGAAAAATAAATGTTTTGAGGATTATTTGACTCATGCATACGACTGTTTATGAAAGTAGGAGTATCTATCTTCGTATTACGAGGGCTGCCTTTTATATTTCGGGATTGGATAACCCTAGTGTTGCAATCTGACAACTGACAGCTCTATCGTAAAGTTTGACATTTTTGAGGTTATACGTACTCAGAACGTTTTGACATACGAGCACTATGTGTTGTGTACAGTAACTTAAAGGATTCATCTCGGCCAAAAAATGGAATTAAATCGTGAACATTTTCGTGCGATTATTTTTTACAACTTTCGACGTGGATTAAAAGTCAGCAAGAGTGCATGGATGAACTTAATTTAATTTTTGCGATGAAACTCCATCAAGGACCACTGTTTATCGATGGTATGGTGAATTCAATCGAGGTCGTAGTTCACTCCAAGACGAATTTCGTGAAGGTCGTCCAAAAACAGTTGTTGTTCCGGAAACCATTGATGCTGTGCGCGAACTGATATTGCAAGATCGTCATGTGACCTATCGTGAAATTGAGTCAACCTTACATATTTGTGGGACCAGCATACATTCAATATTGCATAAACATTTGAATGTCAAAAAAATTTGTTCGCGTTGGATCCCACACAATTTGTCAATCGTTCAAAAAAAGGTCTCGTGTCGATTGGTGGAAAGAAAAGCTCAAAAAATATGATCGCGGTGCTTCAAAACATGTTTATGACATAGTGACAAGTGATGAATCGTGGATTTACGCGTATGAGCCAGAAAGTAAACAGCAGTCGACTGTATGGGTGTTTCAAGATGAGCCGAATCCAGCAAAAGTTGTTCTCGCACGAAGCACTTCCAAGCAAATGATCGCCTGTTTTTTCGGAAAAACTGGACATGTCGCAACCGTACCACTAGAACAACGCAGAACAGTCAATTCTGAGGGGTATACAACCATTTGTTTGCCAGTTGTCTTCCAAGAAATGAGGAAAACTAACCGCCGAAGACGGATCACTCTTCACCACGACAATGCGAGCTCTCACACATCGGCTCAAACAACCCTGCATTTTTGACCACTCAAAACATCGATTTGATGAGTCATCCGCCGTACCTAGTGCTGACTTGTCACCAAATGACTTTTTTTTGAACCCGTACCAAACTGAGAGGTCAAATTTTTCGACACCTGAAGAAGCGGTTGCTGCGTTCAGAATGCATGTTTTGGAGATACCTCAATCAGAGTGGAAAAAGTGCTTCGACAATTGGTTCAAACGCATGCAAAAGTGTATAGACCTTCATGGGGAATATTTTGAAAAACAATAAAGCGATTTTCGATGATTAATATTTGTTTTTGTTCTCTAATCACGAAATATGAAAGGCAGCCCTCATACAGTGTGCAACAGCCAAACTGTCATGCAGGTAGACAACAACATGCTAAGGCTATGAGTTTTGACGAAAATAAACAAAACTGTTTTTTTTTTCAAATCAGTAAAATAGAACGCAGGAATTGTTTTTGCTTACTATCTCAATATCAAGAGCTAAATGGAAATTAAGTATTGAGGTGTAGGATATTGTACATGAATTATGCCTAGAATTTTCTAGAGAATCCAAAAATAAATAACATACGACGTGTCCAAGCGTTTTTCTCGACAAGCCCTTCTTTATTTGTTATCGAATTTATTCCACTTGGCTGTTCCATACTGTATAAGTAAATTTTCTCCAGAAATTCCTATTTGAAATTGTCTCTAGAATTCTGGAAACATTCTCAACCTCAATACAACTGCCACTCCAGTTAAATCTACAAAATTAAACATGCCATTGGCCCCCCCATGTCAAAACAGGGCTCAACTAATTTTTTTCCCGCTTCCCCACAACACCGTACGTGAAATTAACGTTTTCGTATTGTCCTGCAAATTACATCTGCATTGCACGCCGTTGGTCCTTCTGTCACCAGCAGGTTTACGAGGGTGTAAACCCCAACAATGAGGCAATTTAAACCGTAATTGAGGTCCGTTAAGAGACACGCTTCATACGTAGGTTCATCATCATGATAACTTCCTAAAATCATCTCAGCATATACATGTAATAAACTTTCGGAATATCCTCACACTAATGTATTCACTGTAATCAACGGAAAAAGTTGATAAACCGTTTCACGTTTACCTAGTATTTCATGTTAAAAAAATCCCTGCCGTTTTATTTTTTGCTATCAATTACCTCGGCTGACGGGAAAGCTTTTTCATCCCGCGTAATAAATTGGAAAAAAATAACGTTTTATAAAATGAATGGCGAATCAATGCAACGATCTCGCTGGCATTAAAAAAGTTATCCCAATTAAACTGCTTGGTTTGACGTTATTTCCAGATAAAATATGGATTTTGCAAAGGGAGCAGGTGTCATTCGCTATCAGCGATCTACAGTTTTTCATACGTCGCTTATCAACGAAGAGATAAATGTTTTTTTTTTCAGTGTTCACAAAAATATATAATATTGATTTGAAAATGAATTTACAGTTTGCACTCTATCAAACGAGGACTTGTCTGAAATTGAGTACCATATACAAATTGTTTTCGTTATTACAATAAAGTTCAGCCGTTCAGAAAGAGATACAATAATACCCATTAACAATAATTTTTCTAATCATGAACTAGTTTCAATTATAGATTTAAAGTATGATGTTTCCACTAATAAGGGAAAAATAGCAGTAATATTAAATGATTATTATGATAAAATCAAAATAAAATAAAGTCTGGACTGAACTAATCAAACATCTATCCGATAAGTGTTTTTAATATAAATCGCATACATGAACAAGAATGCAAATTAAACCACCATATTTCTATCGCTTAGTAAAAAGTCACAAACCCAGAGGAAGTGTCATGGTGAACTTTCAAATTTTCTTCTCAATAAAACATTAAAAAAATATATATAACAGACTTCTACCTATAACTAAAAAGCTAAAAATAATTATAACAAAATACAACACTACCAAATACATAACACATTCAATGTTGTTAGGTACCTACCCAGGAAGTAAAAAATATAAATATAAAAAGGTGCTCATTCTGTACAAATTAATTACCTACCAATCTAGTATATTTTGAAGTCGGTGCCAAGCAAATCTAAAATCCTTCATTGCGTACTTATCTACTAATTTATCAAACTTGATTGTTGCTTGGCACCGACTTCAAAAATATACTAGATTGGTAGGTAATCAATTTGTACAGAATGAGCACCTTTCAATGTTTATATTTTTTACTTCCTGGGTAGGTACCTAACAACATTGAATGTGTTATTTAGTTGCTAGAGTTGTATTTTGTTATAATTATTTTTAGCTTTTTAGTTATAGGTAGAAGTCGGTTATTTAAAAAAAAAATGTTTTATTTTCAACTTTTTAGTTTTTTTGAACTCAGGTAGTTTTCATTCTTTATTTTTTGTTTTGTATGTATAACCCTAATAGACAGAACCAGGTAACATCGAAAGCCTCAACATTACACAATGATACTTTCTCATTTAAATTGACAGGTAAATGTTTACGAACAAAATGTACTAGTACGCGTTGACTTAATAAGCCCAAAATATATTTATGCCTTATGGACTACGCCATGTAAGCTTTTTTCAACTTTCAACCCTGTATAACTATAGATAATTCCACTCCAACCTATGTACCAACTATCCTGTAAATACGACAGCCCAGGGACAAGCATACATTTATTACCTGCCTGCTGTAAACTATATATCCATCCCATATTTACGGAGTCAAATCCATCCTATATTTCAACCATAGTATATAACTCCTTGTGGGCTACCCCATAAATTATTTCATTTTTAACATTTTATATTATCGCCCTGTGTAACATTAATTCCTCTCCACACTTTCTGCAACTTCTTATGGGCTATAAAAGAAATTTTTTTTTTAATGACACTTATAAATATAATTCACCTCCAGCATATATTTCAACCATCCTGTACATGATTTGCTTATGTCCACATCATATAACAGTTTTTTAATCACCCTATATAATTTTAATTTCACATTTTTTCCAACATTTTTATACCACCAAACGTCCAGTCCACCCTATATTCCAACTATCCTGCATATACAGCTGCCTACGGAGCACTATCATTCTAGTCCGTCCTATATTTCAATCTTCATATAAATGCAACTCCTTCTACCACTTTACTTTGTAATTTTGTTTGATATAACTAAACAGCCTGAGACAGAAACAAGATTTTGGCATGTTCAGTTATCTGGATTTCTTTGCTGACGACTTTCACGGAAGCTACAAGAAGGGAAACTCTCAAAAAAATCACAACAGTTAATGGTTTTTGAACTAGTTTCCCTCCTCAACATGTAAATCCCAGCAAATCTTCTACAAAGCGAGAATTTTGTGTAGTGGAGGATTTTCAGCTGGTTCTTGAAGATACCCAGCTATTTGCTAAAATTTGAAGGGTGATGAGGCAAATCCGACCACGGTTTTGGCTTAAGAGGCAAAGATATTTCTGAAATGTGTGCCACATATGTAGATCGTTCCACTACTGAAAATTTTCCATGTGCAGAAGATTTTCAACAAATTTTAACCGACTTCAAAAAGTAGGAGGTTCTCAATTCCTCAATTCAGCGGTTTACCGAAAAATTTTAGCGTGACCACAGATTGTTTTCTGAACGAGAATTGTGGCATCTCTGGTTTTTTTTACACCATATAAACTTCAAAGTCTGTATATTTCAAAAAGTCCAAACGTTTCAATGTCTAAATCAGATCCCGTTTTCAATGGCATTAAAACAAATGAACAAGAAATTAAAAGGATTCCTAATGACAAATTTCGTAAATCACAATTTGACAATGAAACTGATGTAACTAAGGGAATTTCCTGAAAATTTGGAGTAAATTTTCTAAGTTACAGAAGATTTTCAGCAATGTTTTAAAGGTTTTCAGCTATTCACTGAAAATTGAAGGGTGATGGGGTAAATCCGACCACAGATTTTGGTTCCAGTGGCCAGAGTAGTGTTGAAATCATGGGCAGATTGTATTATTACAGGAAGTTTTCCATTTTCCGAAGTTTTTTTGGATATTTTTTTAAGGTTTTCAGTGATTTGCTGAATAGTGTACGGTAATAGGCCAAATCTGAAGACGGAATTTGGTTCAAGAGGCAAAAATACTTCTAAAATTATGTGCCACATGTGCAGATAGTTTCACTAGAGAAAATTTTCCATTTTCAGAAGATTCTCAGTGATGTTTTGAAGGTATTAAGCAAGTGCTGAAAACTGCAGTATGTTGGACAAATTTGACCACGGATTTTGGTTCAAAGATCAGAAAAACTTCTGAAATCATGTGTCACATGTGTAGATCGCTCCACTACTGAAAATTTTCCATTTTCAGCAGTTTTTTGAAGGTTTTTAATGATTTGATGAAAATTTAAGTATGATGGGGCAAATTTGATCATAGATTTTGGTTCAGGCGACAAAAAATACTTCAAAAATCAAGTGTGGCGTGTGCAGAAAGCACCACTATTGAAAATTCTTCATTTTTTAGAAGATTTTCAGCGATTTGCTAACAATTGAAAAATGATGGGGTAAATTTGACCACGATTGGCCAGCTAATTGTCTAAGTTAGGTGATTTTTTAAATTTAACATGAAAATAAAAGTTTTGATGACACAGTGACACTAGACGTGTCAATTTGGTTTCTTGAGTGTCAATAGTATATTCAAAATTTGATCGTCTTAAAAAATAATCAATTTGTAGACCAGTCTTAGCTGGGACCTACATAATTGTCATTTGTGGCTCGTGCCTTACCTAACATTTACTAGCTTCAAGGTAAAAGCTGCGAATCAGAAATAAACGATCTCGATAATAATTTTACCTCGATTTTCGCTCAATCGCACTTCACAGGCCGGACGTGATCAAAGAATTGCAAAATATATCGTGTGCCATATTTCAAATAGGTATTGGAAAAATCCCATTAAGTATGATATTTCCAAACGTACACTGACAAGTGACATATGAATAGCGTGCCACGTCGATACGCCAGTACACCTATTCCCTACGTAATATCTATATTTTATCTGGTATAGTGTCATTTCTAGCAGATTTATTGCAATCGTTTTTTTAACGCCTTCTCGATTATGGTATTGATAAGTCGTTTATCTAGGAGTTTAACGTATCACGTTTTTTTTTTCGTTTTGCTGCTTGCTCATCTTTGTGCAACAGATAATCTCCAAATACAAGACATCATAATAATATACAGTGATAAATAACCAAGTAATATATTTCTGAAATTATTAGAGATATCAAAATGAAATTTGGAAAGTGGATACTGCAGTGAAGATATTTGTTTCCAAATTTTTTTACAATATTAACTTCCTGTTTTACCGGAAGTAATGTCTAAAAAGCTGAAAACCCTGTAAGTTAGTTTCTGATGAAACATAATACAAAAAATAAATAACACATTCATTGTTAGGTACCTACCGAGATATTAACAGAAAAGTAACTAAGGAAAGTAAAAATTCGATGGTAGCTAAACTCGGTTCAAATTTCATTTTCATATAGCTCGGTATATTTCTTGGCCAATCGGTGTCAAGTAAATACCGTCACAAACAGCACTGCTTGTTCCATCAAGCGTTTGTTTAAATCAGGCGCAAATTAAAAATCAAGATTGTAGGTAATTCATTTGCAGAAGTGACAGTACACAATTTTAGTTTACATTTTTTATTTGAACGTAAAAAGATTGTATTGTTTTTAATTTGCTAGAGTTGTATTTTGTTATAAATATTAAGTGAAAGTGGAAGTCGAATAGAAATATTAATATTTCGGTTTAAATCAAGAAGTTTGTATTTTCAACATTGTTTTCATCCGAATACACAAATATTTTTATTTTGTAGTGACGAAAACTTTGCGACCAGGTACGACACAAGTGGAACAGCCTTAGCAATTACAAAAAGTGATATATTTTCACTTAAATTGACAGATAAATGTTTACGAACAAAATGTGCTAGTACGCGTCTTTAAGAAAATATTATCCTTATAAACCACGCCATGAAATTTTTTCAAGGAGGGATATTAAGGCGAGAAAAATTCTGTATAACTATAGATAATTCCACTCCACCCTATGTACCAACCAAGATTTATAGCTGCCTTCTGTAAACTATATATCCATCCCATATTTACGGAGTCAATCCGTGATATAATTTTAACCATAGTATATAACTGTGGTGTTTTCAGGCTACCCCATAAATTATTTCATTTTTAACATTTTATCGATATAACTGCCCTGTGTAACATTAATTGTTTGCTATACACTAAACACCCTGTGTTTATGAACGCACCAAATAGCAGAAACTTTAGAGTTTGACATGCTGTTGTCACAAGTTATTCCGGCATTGGAGGTAAATGGACAATTACCAAATAATATCTGGTTTCAGCAGGATGGAGCGTCTCGCATTGTTCGAGATCATTTAGATAGGTATTTGCATGGTATACAAACAACGAGCTTGGTACTCATTGAATGGAGCCGAAAATCCACTAGACTATATTTCTTGGGGTTACATAGAAAATAATTTCAAGAATTAGCAATTAAAACTCAAGACATCCAGTGCCTAGAATTCCCGCACTATTACGTTGGAATTAAAATATTTATGAGGAAATGTCCGTTTGAACATCTAATACATTAAGTTTGGTTAAGTTAAGAATTTTGAAAATCACTTAGATTTTTCGGCTTTCGTTAATTACTTCTGCAATAACTCGCAAGTTGCAGGTACAGAAAAGTAATGACAATATCACCTAGGGATCTTCCTTATTCGCAATAAAATGTTTCAAGACGTAAAAAATATACATATCAATTGCAAGGAGTTTTAAAATCGACCAATATGGTTAAAACAGGAAGTTCAAAATTGTAAAAAATATTGGAAACAAATAGACAATCTACTGCAGTATCCATTCACAAATTTCATCATTTGATATCTCTAATAATTCCAGAGATATTTGCTTGGTTCCAAATTTGATCACCAATGCGGATATATTCTATTAAACAAGACCATATTGGTTCATCCAGAGGAGAAGAAATTATACAACATACAAAAAAATACGTGAGGAATTGATAACCTCCTAAAAAATATATTAATTCAAAAAAGTAACAACGAATTTATTGACAATATATTTCATTCTCAATACCAAATCTAATTATATACAACGTCTTTCAATTCGTTTAAAATGGTTACATTATTCCTAATTAACTGGATATGTTAAAGTTTTTCACCACTTTCCATAGTAATTCTTGAGAAGCTGAGCTATTAAGATTATATGGTAGAATAGAAAGGTATTTCGAGGAATGACTGGCTAATATTAAATAGAATTTCTGACAAATGGAGAGATTTACATTCCGTTGTTTGTTTTTGTCTGTTCGATAACCCGATCTGACTGCTTTGGAATTTAATCTATAAACGTAATTTCCAAACAGAGGAATACTTTTGTTAAGTGGTCGCATAGGCAGTTCAAACCAATACCCTAAGAATACTTAACAATATTTTAGTCTTTAAATGTTTTAGTAGTAAAAAGTTCCGCTTAAAAGAACTTAGTGAGACAATATTAGTTTGTTTTAAATGTAGCCTTAAAACGTTCTTTATTTCTTTTTAGAGTATAAATATTGTTCGATTAAAAATTCTTTTTCATAAACAATTTTAGGGAAATTTAACATCACGTAGCTAATTGGGAAAAGTTTAAATTTAATCCACTAATTCCACATTATTGGACGAGATAAGCGAATAGACGTCCTCGTACAAACCGACAACAACTCTCAATAAAACCGATAAATTTAACTAAATCTGGCAAATTAAGCGAAGCCCGACTGATACTTACTTCTGATTAAAGAGGTATTTAATGAATATTTGAGAATGCTATTAGGCAGATTAAGCATTTAAAGTTATATATAACTGCCGATAAGTATCTACCCTTGGCATTTCTCTGTCTACCACGTACTTCTTTTCTTAAAACAATAATGGCACAAAAACAAAGGAAAATTTTTGCAACTCTTTTTTAAATCAAATTTAGGACAAAAGGTTTTAAAAATTCGTGCAGAAAATTTTACCCTTGACGATGAACTTTAGTGTTAGATAAGACTTTGAAACGTTTAGATTTTATTGGAACATACGGTATTTGTTTGTTTTTTTTTTTTTTTTGAAGTGGGTTGTTATTTCCCCAAGAAAACATAAAAATAACTTAACTGATTTGCTTTGAAAATTAATTTCTTTAGAAATATAGCTACAATTTTCAGGTCATTTCAAGGTCAAAGTTTTTTTGAAAAATCAACCAACTATAGCTAAATTAGGTGTACGGGGGTTTTCGACATCGCTGATTTCGAATCTGAAATCAGTTTTTCAAAATTCACAATCCAAGATGGTTGATCAATTTTTTGAAAAAAATCAACCAATTGATGCACAACCAATTAAAGGTAATAGATGTTTTTTAATTCTGAAACGAAAGATGACTGATTCAAATGGGGTTTTCCAAATTAAAAACAAATTTGACGTTGAACTTGGCCACTACTTGTTTTGAAAATTTGATTTCATATTCGTAATCATCAATGTCGAAAACCCCCGTATACCAAATTGGGAGTAGGTTGGTTGATTTTTTTCAAATTGCCAATTTTCAAAATCTGATTACGAATCTAAAATTAGATTTTCGCAATCCAAGGGGACGGACCAGTTTTTCAAACAAAAACTGATTTCAGATTCGAAATCATTAAATTGGGCCAGTAAAACTGCAAATCTTTCCCAATTTAACCATTGCTCTATCTCCGCTAGTTTCCGAGATCCCCATACTGATCATCAAAAAAAACTCACCCTGTATATTTATTGTGAGTAAATTTTAAAATTAGAACACTTTCCCCAAAGAATAAATATTGTCTAGCAGATATTTTTGCTTCTATTTCTCTAACAACTCCCAAAGAACAATACAAAACCCTTAAGCTGCTTTTCCTTCACCCGACTGACAAGAAAATCCATCGGAAAACCTATTACAAACTTATCGGGATACATCGACGAAATCTCCAGCTTAATCTCGACTGGAAACTTTTTCAGTGGCCCTAAAATGATTTGGAATATTTTCGCTGATACCCCAGATTCGGCGCGGGCGATAAGGAAAAAACACAAACTGCACAGTCGGAAGACGTCAGTGCATTGCGGTCTCGGGAAAGTAGTTTAGATAAACTTTAAAATGATTCTCCCGAGGGACGTGCTCCGACCGGAGGAAGGAAAGCTGGAAAGGCAATTACATTGTTTGGAGAAAAGTTCGAGTGATAAGAAGCGTCTTATCGTTTGTCCGGGCTCTCTGGGATTAGGCTGGTTTAAGAAATCAAACATCGCGGGATGTTTATATTAAAATTTGAAGACGCGAGATGTAAGACCGACATCTAGGATTTTCTTACATCTCGCGTCTTCAAATTTAACGAAATGCATCAAATGCATAAAGAAGTGTTCAAGAGGACATTCAATTGTGGGAAGCGCAACTGATGAAGTTTCCCGACCAGAAACAATATATATTATATTTATATATAATATATATTGTCTTGCGTACAAAGGAATGACAATGAAGTTGATCAATAAGTAATATAAACCCAGGAATTGTTCCCAAATTTATAAATTTGAATTCATGCTATAATTTAAAATATATATTTTTGTAGTTTATAAGGAGTGTAATATTTCTTGGAGTCATTCCAGCATAAAAGCTATTACAATCCGAACATATAAGCTTATAGACCCCTGCAATATTGGAAATATTTTCTTTGGATTTAGCATTAAGCATCTCATAACAATCGTTGATACGTTTGGTGTACACTTATAGTCTAAGAAATAGAGCCGGTTTTTGCTAGTCATCCTCAAAATGGACAGACTGTATCGTATTAAGCTCAATTCTTGAACTACATTACGTTTCTAGGCAGGCGACAGTGGAAGTGATAACCGAGGATAGTTACAAGGTGTGAAAATGGTATTTTTTTCTTGGTCATGCTCATCATCGAGTAAACGTTCCAAAATTAGCTGCATACAAGATTGTTATGCATTTAAGCAAATTCCCGAGAGGCGTCTGCCTAGAGCGTTACCATCAAGCTGGCGGACAGAGGTAAACTTGTCAAAAATAGGGGTGAAATTCGTTATTAAGTAAAAAGAACCCCATTTGCACAATTTTTTTGCTTGCACAAAAGAAATCATAATCCAAAAGGACGTATAGCTAAATGACATGAATATATTTTTCATGACGTCATTAATGAGGTCTGTATGACGTCATACACAATTTTTTAAAATGCGAAGCCATATTTTTCATTACCGATTTGGAAAGAGCGGAAAATTTTAGGTCCGAATATGACTTTGGCCATGACCTTGAACTTGACCTTCAAGGTCATTCCAAGATCAAAGTTTGTTTGAAAAATCAACCTATTATAGCTAAGTTAGGTGTACGGGGGGTTTTCGACGTCGCTGATTTCGAATCTGAAATCAGTTTTTCAGAAAAAAATAAAAAAATCGTTCAATGTTTATTGGAATAGTTATTAATAAATCAATCTATTTCATGGCTAACTACGTTAAAAGTGAAAATAAGAAAGAAAAGCATCCATAAATCAGTTATTTTTATGAATAACTGTATCGAGTGTTATATCGTTGAAAAGCTCTAAAAATGTCCGATTTTTTGAGGTCAAAGCCAACTGTTTTCCATTAAAAAAACGATAAGTTTGTGTCATATCTCGAAAACGAGAGCTGTCGCTCAAACGACATAACAATCATATTCGGGATACAATTCCCTTGAAGTTTGATATTTACACTTTTTTTATAAACTCAAAAACAAACGAGCTAGAGGAATTTGACTAAATCGACAGAATTTCGATTCTTCAAAATATCTAGTAAGCCATGACTTTTTACAAAAATCCGAAAATGTCATTAAATTGGGCCAGTAAAACTGCAAATCTTTCCCAATTTAACTATTGCTCTATCTCCGTTAGTTTCCGAGATCCCCACACTGATCATAAAAAAAACTCACCCTGTATATCTTGTAAATAACCGGTTTATTTATTTTTAACCTACTTCCAAAAAGGAGGATGTTATCAATTTGTCGGCAATTTTTTTTATGTATGACCAGGGATTAGTCAAAAATGGCTTGGGCAATTTTGATGATTTAAACTGCATTATATTAAGGGACATTACAGAAAGGTACCATATAATTGTCTATAACATGAGATTTACGGTTTTCCAGAAAATCAGGAAAAAAAGTAAATAAAGGACTAGATTACAGTGAATTTCAATGAATCTTCAATGTTTTCTCTAAAACATCTCAACTAATTTGAATATTATAAGTTGCATTCTACAAAGACATGTTACAGCTTGATTCCATATATTTTCCTATAATGTAAATCATACCACTTTTCTGAAAATCTGAAAAATTTGTGCAAAAAAACTGAAACATCAATGGAAAATTTTCATACTAAATATCTAGTTTAAATGTCAAGGTATGCCATGAAAGTATATCGTATAGGGTGTTTGTAATGGTTTTCATTTTCATTCATTTGAAGTCAGTATCTTTTAGAGACGAAGTTAAGTTACGGGGCTTATAGTCGCGTGAAACGGTAGAAAATATTCCATTAGTTTATCGAAACGAAGATTTGTTATGTCGGCGAACTCTTCTATATGGTATACGGTTGTAGGTGTGCTCGTGTGTACATGTGATATTAGGTGGTCCATAAGCAGTTGTATGTAAACACAGGATGGTTGAAATATAAGGTGGAATTGAATTAGTTATACAAGGTGGTTAAAAAAATTGTAATGCGTCGCTCATAAGTAGCTGCGTATACAAGGTGGTTGAAATCAGAGTGGCGCAAAACCATACAAGAAATTCAAAAAATGAAACAAGCAGTTGGATATACAAGATGGTTGAAATAAAAGGTAGAGTAGAATTGCAGTTATACAGGGTGGTTAAGAAAGGTATATAGTGTGGAACATAAGTAGAGACGGGGCATTAAGACGATTTCTGGACATTATCATTATATTAATGGAAGATGGATTGGTAGATGTGTACCAATCAAGTGGCCAGTAAGATCACCAGATTTGACCCTAATGGATTTCTGCTTGTGGAACTTTAAATGGTGCCGAGATTATACCATCCGGTTAAAAAATTTCCAAGTTATGATGGAAGGCATTGGACAAAAGACAAATGCCTTGACTCTCGCATTGATTCAAAATTCAGTTAATACAGTAGATCGTTGTCAAATTGCAAAATTTGACAACTTTTGTGATATAGATAAATACATTATTTATTTTTAAGCATTGGAATGCATTATTATTAAAATCATGTTAATAGTCGTTGAATTTTATTAGTTTCTTATTGTTTTTGACACGTTTCTGCGTTTTACAGAAAAAATAAAATTGATAGATTTGTCAACTATGCACTGAATTTCATCATTATAACATTGTATATTAATGATTTTTTTTCTTTAAAACCCTATAAAGAGTAATATTCTTTATAGTTAACTGTTAAATACTAGATACTAATATAATACATTTGTTCAACAGACTATTCAAAATATTTCAGCATGTAATAACAATATTTCTACATCATAGAATTGAAAAGCCTTTCAATATTACTGTATTAAAAACAATTAAAGTTGTGTTTATTAAACAAAAATATGTGTAACGAGACATAAATGTATATATGCTGAAATGAAAAGTTAGGTTGAGTATTTATAGCTCAATATAGAAATTAATAAAATTTAATTATGTTTTTTATTTTACAGGTGGTGAACATGTTACAGAATCCGATCAAGCACTGAAATTAATCCTATAGAGTCCTTGGACAGCGAATTGAATTTTTAAAAATGGCGGCTGGTAAGTAGTGTATATTATAAATAATGAATTTTATGTATACCTCACATGAATGCAACTTTTCAAAGGCTAATTTAATGGACACTAGTTTTTATTCTGAGACAACGTAATAAGTATTTTATTTGATTTGCAAAATCCGGTGATCTCGTTAGTCCTTATATGGATATATAGCGTTTTGTCCAAATAACGAACTTTCCAAAGGTCTTGATACATACTAAACTCACCAATTTAGAATCAGTAGGAAGTTTTCCTTGTCTTTCCAGGTGGTTTTGCGATTTCACTGACTTTCCCTGACCACCCTGAGTAAAATAGGGGGACTTCCCAGAATGTGAACAAACTTTTTGGTATTACAGATTTGAGGCAAGCCCAAAAAAAGTCTAATGGGCCAAAATCCAGTGATCTAGCTGGTCATTATATGCATTTACGGCGTCTTGCTCGCAGAATGGACTTACCAAAAGTTTTGATGAATACTAAACTCACAAATTACAATCAGTTGGAAATGTTGGGACACAAACAATGTAAAATCTTACATTTTCCTTGACTTTCTAGTTGGTTTTGCTATTTCACTGGCTTTTCCCTCATCACCTTGAGCTTCCTCTACTTTATCTGACTTCACAAATTGTGAACAACTTTATTATTACGGAGTTGTGTTAATCTTACAAAAAAGTCTAATAGTGCAAACCCGGCAAAAGTCGGGAAATAATAATATAATATTCCACATGATTGGTTCATTAAGGCACTGAAACTCTATAAAGTGAATAATTGTATTATTAAGTTTTTAGAATATGCCATGTCCACCTGGCAAACCAAAATCTCACTGAATGAAGCCAACTGTTCGATACAAACTGACCCCATTCCTACCAGAAGGGGTATATTCCATGGGCACTCTCTTAGCCCGCTGTGGTTCTGCCTTGCCATGAACCTTCTCTCAAACAAACTGAACTCGACTAATTTTGGGTTCAGTCTCAAACACGTACAAGCATTAAAGATAAACTATTTGTTATACATGGACGACTTAAAGTTGATGGCAGCTACGAAACAACAGCTGCATGATATGCTTAAAATAGTAGGAGGGTTCGCTAGTGATATCCATATGAAATTTGGCCTAGACAAATGCTGAATTATTAATATAGTTAAAGGCAAAATACAGCAGGAGCACTTCGAAATGGGAGATGGCACCTCAATTGAATCTATGGGGGAAGGTCATCCGTAAAAATACCTTGGAATAGGTAGGCTCAACGTATTGATCACTTGACTATGAACAAGGACCTAACAGCAGAGTTTTATAGAAGGGTAAGACGACTGTTGAAAACCAAACTAAACATTAAAAATCTATTTCAGGCTTTTAACACCTATGTGTGTTCAGTGCTCAGTTACTCTTTCGGTATAGTTAATTGGTGCAAGACTGACATTGAACAATTACAACGAAAAGTTCGAGTTTTACTAACAAAGATCAAAATCACCATCCAAAGAGCTCTGTCGAACGTACAACTTTGGCACGGTATGAACGAGGATTGGCAGATCAAAGCAAACTATTAGGTCAACAAATTTCTATTTTGCGTAGTCATTTCCAAAAACTCGCAGAATTTTCTGATCTACACAGAGTCATGTGGTTGATGACTCAACACCACTGCGACTGACACAACAACATGTCCAATTACACCACCAGACCACAGATCAGAAACTGCTGAAATGGAAAGAGAAGCCCCTTCATGGAAGACATATAAATGACGTCAACCAAGATTATGTCGACAGTGCAGCGTCGAACTACTGGTTGATCTCTGGTCATATAGGGCTATCCATTATTCGTGTTTACGGCGAGTTACCCCGACAACAGACTTAACAAAGGTCTTGATGAATATTAAACTCACCAATTACAATTAGTGAGAAATGTTGGGACACAAACAATATAGAATCCTAAATTTTCCTTGCCTTGCGATTTCACTGACTTTCCCTCACCATCTTGAGCTTACCTTGACTTCCCAGTTTGTGAAAATCCTGTTATAACAGATTTATGGTAAACCCCATAATAAAAAAAGTATATTGAGGGGGGAAGGGGAGGTTAAAAATCCTGTGATCTAGCATCCAACTATTTCGATCTACGGCGATTTGCCCCAACAATAGACTTACCTAAAATCTTGATTAATACTAAACTCACCAACTACAATCATTGGAAAATGTTGGGACACAAACAAAGCAAAATTTTCCTTGAATTTTCCAAGTGGTTTTGCGATTTCACTGACTTTCACTTGAACTTCCCCTGCTTTTCCCTGACTTCCCAGATTGTGAACAACCTGCATTACCCATTCTATGGGTCTACGGCGTTTTTTATTCAATATACCTTGCAATTTTTCGTTTGATGAAACTATTTTACGTCTATTCTGGTTGAAACGTAAAAAACATTTTACTGAAGTCGCAATAATTTACCCCGCTCTAATTTCTTTAAGCTAAGAAAACACATCCTACAATTTCATTAAAGATACCATAAATTCACTCACAATAAAACAAACAAGCTCTGGAAATTCCAAAAGCCATCTCGAACGTGTAAGCGCATATCCACTTTCAAGGTGTTTCTCTTGTTACTTGAGAAGTTACTGCTACAAAATAGCTTCTCGCGGGGTGACAAGATTTGGTATGGTGTGCGCATATTAAGCAACTACGCGAGCTTTGAAAAATATGAGGCGAAGCAGGGAGGGAAACACAAAATCGAGATCGGAGCGGAATTTCAAATCATTTCTATTTCAGATTGAATTGTTTCAGCTGATACGCTTACAGATGTGAGAATAGATGGGAGTTCTTTTTTCTCTCAGGACGAACTATTGGAAGTTGCTGATTCGTGAAGTTCTATTTTGAAATATGTATGAAGAATGTATCGGTATTGGTTTCGTGTTGGAATAATGTAATATGGAGATTGTGTGAAGACGTACTTGGTGACGATGGCGTGAATACGAAAATCAGCTTGCTTGGATTAATATAAACTACACTGCACAAGAATTGAAGTGGATAATTTTATAGTTGCAGTGAAAATTATTTCTATAAGGGTTATTCTATTTTCTAATTTTAACATTTTTGACATTTCTGTCATCTTTTACATTTTTTCATAATCATCGCTTATTGTAAATTTCACATTTTGGGATATTTAAATTTTTGCCATTTGCGTTATTTTTAACCGACTTCCAAAAAGGAGAAGGTTATCAATACGTCGCGTATTTTTTTTGTATGTATGTTACTTGAATTCTCCTGTGGTGAACCGCTTTGTATGAATATGGTCTTGTTTAATAGAGTATATATCCAAATTGGTGAAACTTCAAATTTGGGAAAAGAATTCTATTGGTAAAGTGAAGAAATTTGTGAGTTATATACTATGGTTGAAATATAGGATGGATTTGATTCCGTAAGTTGAAAATATGGGATGGATTCTAAAGAAAAATATAACGCGACTCCTATAGTTTATAACAAAATACAAGGCTCTAGCAAATAAATAACAAATTTATGCTTGTTAGGTACCGTACCCAGGAAGTAAAAAATGTAAGCATTAAAAGTCGTATTCCGTACAGTATTAATTACCTACCAATCCAGTTGTTTTTGAAATCGGGGCCAAGCAAATCTAAAACTTCATTGCGTGGAGTGGAATTATCTATAGTTATACAAACTTGATTTTTGTTGGCACCGACTTCAAAAAAACTAGTTGGTAGGTAATTAAAGGTTAGATGGCGTGGTCCATAAGGCATAAATATATTTTGGGCTTATTAAGTTGGAAGTCGCGTACTAGTACATTTTTTAAAAATGTTGGTATTTTTGAACATTTACCTGTTGTTTTTTCATTTTAGACAATTTAACAACAAACCAGTTAATGTCATCTGAGGAGGATTTACACCAATTTTCAAGCCTGAATAAATTGTTGTTTCTGTGAAACTGGCCCTCAAATAAAATTTATATAGCCCCTTGTTTTCGAGGTCACTGACTCCGTATCCGACAATGGTTATTGCATGTTTTAGAGGTCGCTAAGTCTGAATATGAGGTCTATTTGGCCTTGGTCAGTCATTTGAATGTCAAAACACAAAAATTCACTCTATCGGGTTAACCGTAGTTATTATATTCTACTTATGTGTTTGAGTGTTAAAGTAACAAATATTTAATGGTAAATATAACACTAAAATTGATTACCACTAAAATCTTTATTAGCAATTTGTTTTTCCAGGGAATATTGGGACTTCACTTATATCAATTGGTTTTTATTGTATCTAACTCTTTTATCTACAAATGATCTCAAAAGCGGTTTTCTTCTGTTTCTAAATCCGGTTGGGCGTTAGATTCACTTTATGATTTTAATGCCTAATCCTTGATGATTTCAATGTAGTTAATCTTGATACTAATAATACTTAATGGCCATCAATGCCGAGATATTCAGATACTCTACATGTAAAAGTTTCATTACGTACCAGTTATAAAATAAAATTGATTGACCCCTATAAAACAAGGTCAAATGGAGCCCCTATAAAAAGATCAAAGACGCCTGGAGTATTCAGACTAAATCGCATTTACAAGTTACTCAGTTTAACCTTAAAAAGACACTGACCTTGACCAGATAGTAACAACAAAAGGAACCCTAATCACATGTAAAATGCTTGTTTCCCTTTCCCCAGTGTGTTTTCTCGGATTGACCTTGACAATGACCATAAAAGGTCAAACTGAGCTTGAATTCGGACCCAGCGACTCCAAAAACATATAATAAGCATGGTATCCCCGACAAAGTAAATTTTTCTGAGTTTGACCTTTAAATGACCTTGGACGTGACCTGACAAGGTCAAGCAGACCTCGGATTCGGACACAGCGTCTTCGAAAACATTCGGTCTAGTCCTATGGGCCTATTTTTTATTATTCTGAGGCGCTCTGTAATAGAAAAAGTCAGTGCTCATCTCCCTATCCAATAATAGAAATTTCTAAGATGGATAACATGTCTATATTTTTTGGTTTTTCGAAAAATAGTGAACTTTTTCAAGTAAATTATCCCATCTGTTCGGTAACTTCAGTCAATTTATTTTGGAAGGGTATGTACAGGGTATTTTACCAAACTATCCTATTAGAACTATGTAGATCTTTTATGGTTGAATGGATTGATTAATTTTTTAAACAAATGTATTTTCAACAATGTAGCACCTCCGTTCCAACCTAATTTTTCTTATTTTATATTAAAACCTGTATTTTTTATTTGATTTTTTGAATTAGCGTGATTTTTGAATATTTTTTTGTAAACCTTGTTGTAGTTGAATGCTTCTTAAGATATTCAACACTTTACAATAAATACTATGTTTTCGGAATCTCTTTTCAATTTTTATATTTAAAGCCATTTATGGTCCATAAGATTTATTAAGAGAAGGTATTGTTAACCATCACAATTTACATTTTTGGGCTTCGGAATTAACATTTGTTTTATTTTTATTTTTTCGTTTATTTTCTACTGAGTTCATCTCCAGATTATGAACAACGATAATTACTCTCATTCAGTGTTCTCGCCTTCGCCAAAATTTTTATTCAAATGAATTTAGAATTATCTAAATCGGTTCATAATTGACGGAGTGTAAGGAAAAAGACAACCGAATTTTAGGTTATAAATTGACATGTATTTGAATTTACGAAACATCATCAGCGACAGTCGCTGAAATCATTCAAAATTTCAAACTAGTGGTTATATTGTTGCATGTATTAACTTAAGTAGCAATATTGAAGTTTCAGAAAAAAAGTTGAGAGGAAGTGTCATTCTAAACTGTTGAGCGACTAGTTTTAACTATACGAATCTCAGTTTGGAAACTCAGTAGACCAGTCATGTTAAAACTCGAGATAGGCTAATTATTTTCTTTAAATGTCATTTAAGGACAAGAACCGGCCTTAAATGATTCAGTAACTAAAGCCATCACCATCAAAATTTAAGAAACATATACTTTTTCCGAGATGACAGTAAAAATCTTACCCTGACATCGAGGACTTCACGATACCCACCCTGATTACTGTTTTGCCTTCAAAGTTAAATGTGTTTTCATTTCGAAGCAATATTGTCTCTTAAAAGTAAACAATTTCGAGCTAAACTTTTCCCATTTTTCACTTATTTCATCCTGAACCGTCTCGATTTTCTTTTCTCTCAAATTTCACGCAAGGAGATACTCTGGTAGGAAAATTCCTCGTAATCTACCCTCCAAAAGTTTCTCAGAGTTTATCATCGAGTCACGGTATATGAGTTTTCATGCGAAAAGATTAGTCCGACCCTCTTGGAAAATCATTCATCAAACGATGGGGAAATTTTTGAAGGAAATTTTCAACGTGGGTAGAAATCGAAATGAGGATTTTAAAGGAGTTGACTTTGACAAGTTATCCAAAAACCGGGGCAGTTATTTTTAGCCGATAAACTAATTTTAGTTTAGTTTTTGTAAACAACTTTAGATTAAGACTGTAGAAAAGATAGATCTGCTTATGCGACAGAAGTATCTATTTTGTAACTGCGACCCTACATATACAAGTTTTTGCTTTTCTTAGGTCGTGTGATTATGAGGAAATAATGTCCAAACTCAAAATTATATTATCTGATAAGTAACTCATTCGCATGTATTCCATTGATAGGGAATAAAAAAATGAAGATCCCAAGGAATTGACTGTGATATACTGATGAAGTTAAAGTAACAGCGTTAAAACCAATGAGTAAAAGAAAACAATAAAAATAAGACAGAGAAATTGAGAAGAATATGCCTCAAGACACCATAAACAACCCTAAAAGCTAAATAAGTAATCCATCAGCAAAAGAAAGATAAAAAATCACCGAGAGTTATTGCCAATATTTGTAAATATGAAGAATCAGGGAAAATCCTAGAAATCACAAGAGACAAAATCAACGAAGCCAGAAAACGAGAAGATGAGGTTAATCATAAACTATAGGGCTGGACATTCTGGACAAGGAAAATTATAAATTAAAACTACAAGGACAATTAACATTAAAAAATGTAACCGACTTCCACCTCAATAAAAATAATTATAACAAAATATAACTCTCGCAAATAAATAACACATTCAATGTTGTTAGGTACCTAACCAGGAAGTAAAAAATGTAAATATTATTAGTATATTTTTGAAGTCAGTGCCAAGCAAATCTAAAATCCTATTGCGTACTTATCTATTGTTCATCAAACTCTGTTGCCACCGACGACGAGCATCTTTTAATGCTTACATTTTTACTTCCTGGGTAGGTACCTAACAATTGAATGTGTTATTTATTGTTAGAGTTGTATTTTGTTACATATTTTAAGCTTTTTTAGTTGTAGGTGGAAGTCGGTTATATTTTTTTAGTAAAATGTTTATTTTCAACTTTTAGTTCTCAGGTAGTTTTCATTCTTTATTTTTATTTTGTACGTATAACCTTAATAGACAGGACCAGGTAACATCGAAAGCCTCAACATTACACAATGATACATTTTCATTTAAATTGACAGGTACGGTACTAGTACGCATTGACTTAATAAGCCCAAAATATATTTATGCCCTATGGACCACGCCATGTAATTTTTTTTTAACTTTTTTTGACCACTCTGTATAACTATAGATAATTCCACTCCAAACCTATGTACCAACCATCCTGTACATACGATGCAGATTTGTTAGCTGTTTTCTGTAAACTATAGGACGGAGTAGAATCCATCCCATATTTCAACCATAGTATATAACTCCTTGTGGGGTACCCCATAACATTTTTCACATTTATATTATCGCCCTGAGTACATTAATTCCTCTCCACACTTTATGCAACTTCTTATGTTCTATAAAATAAATAATTTTTTAATCACACTGTATAAATAATTTAACAAATATTTCAACCAACCTGTATATGATTTGTTTACGTCCATATCATATAATCATAATAGTGTTTTAATCACCCTATTATAACTTTAATTTTACATTTTTATACCACCAATCGTCCACTCCACCCTATATGTCATCCATCCTGTATATACAGCTAAACGGCATAACTTATATTTCAATCATCATATAAATGCAACTCCTTCTATCACTTTACTTTGTGATTTTGTTTGCAATAACTAAACATCCTGTGTATAAACCCACAAATAGCAGTTTAGAGTTTGACATGTGTTGTCACTGAATTTTCTATTAGGCTAGACAGTGACAACCACACCGTATTCGCAAAATGGAAAAATTTTCATTTAAATAGGTATACGGGTATACAAAGAAACGAGCTTGGTACTCATTGATTTAAGGAGCCAAAAATACTATGCTTTACTACCTATATGCTTGAGATGTACATAGAAAATTTTTAAATTCGCAATTAAAACTTCCAGTTAAAATTCCTGTACTATTACGTTGGAATTAAAATATTTATGAGGAAATGTCCGTGTCATTTCGATGAAATTTTGATAAGAAGTTTGTAATTCGCGATTTTCTGCGAAGTTGCACGTTATTATGAGATACCTAGGGATCTTCCTTTAATAGATTTAACGTAAAACTATACACATCCATGAGGAGTTATCGAAAAATCGACTAAAATATTAGGGATATTGGTCATTTCCATGCACGCATATGTTCATTCACCAATTTCATCACTTTACCAATAGAATTCTTGTCCAAAAAAGTTTCACCTCCAGATATATACTCTATTAAACAAGACCATACAAAACACCACAGGAAGAATTCAGGTAACATACATATAAAAAAAATACTCGACTAATTGATAACCTCCTCCTTTTTGGAAGTCGGTTAAAAACATAGCATGCATGTTGAAGACTGAACAAAAGCAGTTAAACATCGTCGCATATATTACAAGAATATTGCTTTAATGGCGAAATCTTCATGTTGTCTTGTAGGCTATATGGACAAAACATCAAAGGTTTCTCATTTCAATATAAATATGCTTTAAATTTATTTACAGGATTTTAAAACAATCTCCATTCCTTGGAATTAACATTAGTACAAAGTCCAGAATTGTTTTCTACCGAAGTCCTTGCGTGGACGGGTTTCCAACTCTTTAATCTACACTCCAACATTTTCATCAGATACTTAACAAATTTAGATCAGGAACAAGATCACTGATCTGGATCTTCAATGCGTATTTATCTGGAAGATCTTCATCGTCGGTATTTTCAGAAAGATGAGCTCCAAGTGAAGAGATATTGAGATTGACTGTACTTAGTCTGAGTTATTATTCCCGCGATATTTGACATTTAGAAATATCAGGTCCCCTGAACCTCTATACCAATGGAATTGGAGTGACAATCGTGACTTAAGATGATCTTTTAAAAAGATGTTCAAGGCTCCGCTGTACATCAAAAAAATATGTCGCAGTACAAATGACGCACTCTTCAATTTATTAGCTCCCGCTTTCTATTCTCTGTTGAAGAAGTTGAATTACCAAATAGAGTAGCTTAATTTCGTAATGGGGTTTCAAGATTTCGAGAGTACAATTATTTCCAAAGCCTAGCCAAGCCTTTTAGGTGCCATTACCAGTTTATCTCAACATAACATCTTCTAATTTCATCAAGCCCGGTGGTTTCGGAGGTGATTTTATTCTAAATTGCAGTTATCAAAATTGTGAATACAATTTGGTTAATCCAGAAAATGTGTACTTCCATTTGTTAGCTGAGAAACAATGAGTACAGTTATTTGGTGCGAAAAATACTGGTTAGCTGGCGAACAATTAGTACAGTTATTTGGTGCGAAAAATACTGGTTAGCTGGAAAGTTTTCCGGGACTTTTGAAATTGGTCAGTAATTTTGAGGTACTTCTTTCCGAAGTTCGCTCACTTTGCCGTCTCGTATTTCATTTCTGCTCGACGTGATGGAAAAGCGCACGAAAACCAGTTTTTTTGCTTCACTAATATCTCCATCCGACTCACACCTTTTACGAGAAAAAATTGGAGGCGTCTTAAAACGTTCTTTTAGCAAGATCTCTGGATCCGCATTTGGATATTAAATACAATAATGCTCCTATTAAATCTGGATATTATTATCGGAGCACATAAATATAATTTCATTTTTCCTTGAGAAATTACTGATGATAATGTTCGGTTCTATTATGTGGATAGGTTTTTCAATGTGTGTTTATTGAGGATTAAAGGCCCAATTCGGTAAGAATTGTGCCTTTTTAATTCGTAGTTGTCTTAACCATTGAAACGTTTGGGTCTGATCTAGAACCCGAATTCATTTGGAATATATGTTGCAAAATTTTCTATTAAACTGTTATTTCCCAAAGACAACATTGATGATGCTTGTAACAGCCTACTGGGAAATGCAAGAATAAAATATGATCTGCGGCTGCTTTATCTATGATACTTTTAGTTGAATATATTAGAGAAATTTTTCCTTTTCCGCAATTTTTTTCTCCCGAGGTTCTGATGTAGCATGGATTTTGAATTTACCCATTGCCAAAATATTTATTTGTACTGAGCTTCGTTATTTTGATTACGTTATTTTGGTGGTTTAGTAAAAGATCCATATCTGCGCAAACTATCATAAAGCCTCTTAAACGTACATAGAGCAGGTTGACGACGATTAAAATATCTATGAAAGTATTACTCACTGCACGAACTGAATTTTTATGGCATATGATATAACATTCCACCATATTCAGTTTTTCTTCTTTAGAATATTCCATTTTATCACGAATACTTGTCAATATCGACTGTCAGTTCAGCACTACTAATGGAATTACTCTCAAATGAGAAAACGTCAGAGTGAAAACAATCTTTTTCATGGCTACCCTGTATATATCTATATGATATATAGGCCTAAACGTATATATAATATAAATACTATATATTGTTGACATTTCCCATAGTAGGCTGTTAAAGCTTTTCTTTTGTTTCCATTGTTAGCTTTAATAACTTTAATATGTAATTTTGCAACATATAATTATAAAATGAATTCGTTCCTACCAAAAACAAACGAAATTCCTCAGAGCAAAATTTTCAAACAATGCCTCGGTAACACAATACGAATACAAAGAAGGAAAATTTAATACCGATTTTTCCTCATATACAAAGGAAAACCTATTCCACATAATAAACCGAACCGCATTATCTCAGTAATTTTCTCCGAAACGAAGGAAACAATAACCAACTACGATTATATATATATATATATATATATATATATATGATGCATTGTGCTGTCTTTTGTTATATACCCATCCATCTTTATAAAAGTTTGTATCAACATCTTTAAGACGCCAACCAATTCAATTTTCTCGATATAAAAGGTGTTTGAGCGCTCGGACTGACGATGTGGGATAATTTTTAGTTGAAGCAAAAAGTTCAATTTTCTCGTGTTTCGCCTTTCAAAACCGATTCACGTCCACCAGAAGATGTTAAATCGCGTCGTGAGAATGCGTGAACTGTGAACTTTGTTATGAAATAAATCATCACGTAGATTACTTTGACTGGCATTCATTTCAGGAAACAAGCATTTGTTCGATCGATCTGTTCATGTGATATTTGTTACTAGCGATAATCGTGACAGCCATCTAGGATACGGTTCAAGAAAAGCGAGGTTCCAAAGAACTCGAACATCGCGGGGTCGTTCTATGTCACACCGGTTATAATACAGTCATTTGGTAGTTTTACCTGGAAAGTTTTCCTGGAGTTTTGAAAATTGGTAATTTTATAGATTTTGAGGTGCTATTTCCGAATTTCGACTTTGCCACCTCGTATTTTTGCTGCTCGTGCCGCCATATTGGAAAAATGGCGCCGAAAAGCAGTTTTTTGACAATATCTCCTTTCCGACTCATTTTACGATAAAAACAGTTATAAACAAAATGAAACTAGAGACGATTGTCTACAATTTATGTATCCAACTTTTTTCTCATAAAGTCAATAGTTTTGGCGTACGAGCGCCGCAAAGTGTACTCCAACGCGCTTTTTGGCCATTACTCATCCAACCAGTGGCATTTAATTTTAACTGATTATATTTGGGAATTATGAAATTAATTGAAATCTAAACTATACTGACAGTAGACATTATATTATACCATTGCTCTATCTACGCTAGTTTCCGAGATCCCCATACTGATCATAAAAAACTCACCCTGTATATATATATATATATATATATATATATATATATATATATATAAACATAAAAAAAATATTTGATTAACAAAAATAAACTGTTTACCATGTTTAATTTAAGAACTTTCTGTAGTACTGTTACTGTAATCTGGTGGAAATAGAATATCAATTTATTATTCACAGGCATAAACCTTTTACTTTGCCCTCGTAGATGGTTCACAATTTTTAAAAGAACCAAGCTAACAAAATTTCAAATATCATTTGTCTCTGTTAAAGTAAGTGTACAAATTTCCAATATAGAGTTTGAATTTAAGTTGGGATTTATCTGTAGACAGATAATTGGACATTTTCGTTTTTAAACTTTTGACACGATATTTTTGTCTCCGTTTTTACATTCTAGATTTTTTGATATTTTTTACATTTGAAGAGTTTTAATATTTTTGGAATGTTCGATATTTCCGCTCTTTTGACATTTTTATTATTTTCAACATTTTTATTATTTGACACGTTCTAAACAACTCTCATCATCAAATTCGACGTCCTAGTGTACTTTGTTTTAGTAGTTAGATTGGTGCTTCTTATTGTCTCGGCTCTATTTTTTGGTAAATGATTTGAACACGTTTTTGCACCACCTTTCAATAATGTCTATATGGTTCCTTAGATTTAATCATATTTCAAACTCTTAGATTTTTAATTTTGAAACATAAAAGAACCATGTTTCATAATATGTTTTGTCTTAATCGACCTTTATATTAACAAATATATATTATTTTTTAAATATATTGCTAATATAATAACATTATTTTATAATGTCAGTCTCATTTAAATTCATATTCTTGTTATTTTCGTATTAAGGCAGGTAGGTTAGTAATACTGAAATTTTTTTTTTCACTTTTTAGAATAACTATTATTACTCCCTTTTAAATAATTAGTTTGTTATAACTATGCTGTTTTTGAATTATTAAGATAATTAGAACGTGATTTTAAGCGGTGAATTGAAAATAATTTATTTTAAATTATTTACAAGAAAATTACCAACATTAGGTCTGGCTACGACAACACTAACTAATAAATAAAACGTTCAACAATTTGACAACTGCTCCTTTAGTTGAGAGACGTTCGGGCATTACAGTCGCACAGGCAGCGAATACTGATGACGTAATCTCTGCCAGCAAATCTTTGCATACACAGATTTTGAAAGCCAGATGAAAGCTCTTGTTCCCACAATCCACAGAGACATTAATAAAATGGTAAAACATATAGGCACTTGTGACATCTAATTCCACCTACAACTCTTTTTACCACCGCCACGAACTCATACAACTTCACCATCGACCAGAATCCCTTATCCAAACTCGAAGGAAGTTGAATCGTAATCCTCGACAAGCAGTCACTTTTATTGTTCTTCCCGATCTCGTTTTCCGAGAACTGCTCTCTTCTACCGTCCCCAGTTCGAAAATATATAACATTGTTTGCCAAATGCTAGAACAAACAATTATAGTTCTATAGAGCGCTCTATACGGCATCAAGCCCGCTGCTCCGGTTTTTAAGCCTCGCGACTGGGGAGACTCAAACCGAAACCGCATCGATTGTGGTGTAGCCAGTCGATGATGACGTCGTCAGCACAAAAAGTTGCTGCACTCGAAAATAATTAAACAAATCCCCGCGTGGGAACGGAGCGAGAGTCTGCGAGGAATTCCGCAAATGATTGTGAGAAAAGAACACTTGATAGGGCGTCCCGCTGTTCATCGAAAAAAAAAAGAATATTTGTCATTATTACGCCTTCCGTAGCTATTTGTCTCCAACTTTGTATTCTCGAATCTGAATGAAGCAACCATACAAATATGTTTTAAAATGCATTTACATAATAAGAAGTACAGAGTTTTATACACAGTTGAAGTTCTGTTTTCCTTCTATTATTGGTAACAGGTTGTTGTTTGGTTCCCGGTGTAAGAAACAGGAACCAGATTATACCTTAAGAGTCTCTTCATTTATAGAAAATCAATAAATTATTGTAAATAAACAAATATAACAGCCAATTATTATACAATACCAGCACAAGATTTGCTTTTCGTACTAATAAAAATTCCAATTTTCTGTTTGCGATATTTTAAATTAGAGACTTAACTCGTTCTGAGATTTAAACCCATAGAACTGAAAGTTTCCAGAATAGCTCTGGTGTTAAAAGGGGGTATGATGTAAATTGCAAAATATATGATAATAGGTAATTATAAGCCACCAGTTTTGTCTTTTTTGTTAACCAAAGATAATTTTTATTCCCCAAGCATCTATAACTAAAAAGCTTAAAATAATTATTACAAAATACAACTCTAGTAAATAAATAACACATTCAATGTTGTTAGGTACCTACCCAGGAAGTAAAAAATGTAAACATTAAAAAGTGCTCATTCTCTACAAATTAATTACCTACCAATCTAGTATATTTTTGAAGTCGGTTCCAAGCAAATCTAAAATCCTTCATTGCGTACTTATCTACTACTTCATCAAACTTGATCGTTGCTTGGCACCGACTTCAAAAATATACTAGATTGGTAGGTAATTAATTTGTACAGAATGAGCACCTTTTAATGTTTACATTTTTACTTCCTGGGTAGGTACCTAACAACATTGAATGTGTTATTTATTTGCTAGAGTTGTATTTTGTTATAATTATTTTTAGCTTTTTAGTTATAGGCAGAAGTCTGTTAATTTTTTTTTTAATATTTTATTTACAACTTTTTAGTTTTTTTGAACTCAGGTAGTTTTAATTCTTTATTTTTTATTTTGTGTGTATAACCTTGATAGACAGAACCAGGTAACATCGAGAGCCTCAACATTACACAATGATACTTTCTCATTTAAATTGACAGGTAAATCTTTACGAACAAAATGTACTAGTACGCGTTGACTTAATAAGCCCAAAATATATTTATGCCTTATGGACTACGGCATGTAACCTTGTATAACTATAGATTATTCCACTCTAATCTATGTACCAACCATCCTGTACATACGACTGCTCACGGACAGGTATAAATTTGTTAGCTGCCTTCTGTAAACTATAGGACAGAGTAGAATCCACCCCATATTTATAGAGTCAAATCCATCCTATATTTCAACCATAGTATATAACTCCTTGTGGGCTACCCCATAAATTATTTCATTTTTAACATTTTATATTATCGACCTGTGTAACATTAATTCCTCTCGACACTTTATGCAACCTCTTATGGGCTATAAAAGAAATATTTTTTAATCACACTGTATAAATATAATTCAACTCCAGCATATATTTCAACCATCCTGTATATGATTTGCTTATGTCCACATCATATAACAGTTTTTTAATCACCCTATATAATTTTATTTTCACATTTTTTACAACATTTTTATATCACCAAATGTCCAGTCCACCCTATATTTCAACCATCCTCTATATACAGTTGCTTACGGACCAATATTATTCTAGTCCGTCCTATATTTCAATCTTCACATAAATGCAACTCCTTCTATCACTTTACTTAGTGATTTTGTTTGCTATAACTAAACAGCCTGTCTATAAACGCACCAAATAGCAGTTTAAAATTTGACATGTGTTGTCACTGGATTTTCTATTAGGCCGGGAGAATGTGACAACCAAAAGCACCGTCTGCGCAAAATGGAAGAATTTGCATTTAAATAGGTATTTGCCTAGTATACAAACAAAACGAGCTTGGTACTCATTGATTTAAGGAGCCGAAAATACTATGCTGTACTACCTAGGTATATGCTTGAGATGTACATAGAAAATTTTCAAATTCGTAATTAAAACTTCCAGTGCCTAAAATTACAGCACTATTACGTTGGAATTAAAATATTTATGAGGAAATGTCCGTTAAGTCATTTCGATGAAATTTTTGACAGGAATTTTGGAATTTTCGCCGATTTTCTGCAAAACTGCAAGTTCATTCGCAAATTTTATCACTTTACCAATAGAATTCTTTTCCAAAATTTGAAGTTTCACCAATCCGGATATATACTCTATTAAACAAGACCAGATTCATTCAAAACGGTGCACCACAGGATAAGAAATCAGGTAACATACATGCAAAAAAGCGAAAAAAAAAGGCGACGAATTGATAACCTCCTCCTTTTTGGAAGTCCGTTAAAAATCGTCTCATAATGACGTTTACTCGTGAAAGCCAACGAATTCATTTTTGTCTCGATCCCCGTTTCCATGAAATTAGCAATTACGACAGCAATTATCCATTCTGATGACGTCTTCACGCCTATATCGCTGTACGTCATTCGGAGTACGACACGGAGAAAAGGAAAAGAAAAAAATAGCGCATCCAGTTTCCAGCAGAGGTTTATCGTCGCTATTATAATATCGTTAGCTAGGGGAATGACGAAAAAGAAAAGTGAAAGGTGAAAGAGGCATCTCGAGCGAGAGAACATTATCCTTGTTGGGTGTAAAAGTACCCAAGAGCCGACGACACTAACGAGGGATCATTTTAAAGGTATCTCCGAAGCTTTTCTTTCCAACGACGAGGATATTATTATTATTATTTAAGGAGCGCTTTCGAACGATAAATATTCCTTTATTTGTCGACGAAGGGTTTTATTTTTAACGAGAGATTTGTAAGAGTGTGCGAATCTGGTGAGGATCGTTTTGAGAAATGTGGGAATTTTGTATGATGGGAACGTAGGGTGTGGAAAATATCGTCTAGTGGTTTTGCATCTCTGCCAGGATTTATAGCAAATGTTTTGAATGATTTGAGCAAAAGAGATTTTCCAAGACAGTGTCTTGTTTATTATCCTCTGTCATCATCCTTCGTTTTGTTTTACACAGGGAGGAAACGATATGAGATTGTGGAATAAATGAAACATTTAGCACAAGTTTGTACAGACAATTTACGTGAAACGTCTATATTGCGAAAAATGCTCAATTTTTAACCGACTTCCAAAAAGGATTTCTTCTCATGTGATGAACCGTTTTGAATGAGTATGGTCTTGTTTAATAGAGAATATATCCGGGTTGGTGAAACTTCAA
Organism: Octodonta nipae; assembly: GCA_034190945.1. NCBI lineage: Eukaryota > Metazoa > Arthropoda > Insecta > Coleoptera > Chrysomelidae > Octodonta > Octodonta nipae. Next base: position 3,229,545 of record CM067223.1, read on the forward strand.
ATTTGGGAAAAGAATTCTATTGGTAAAGTGATAAAATTTGTGAATGAACACATGCCTGCATGGCAATCGACCAATATCCCTACTATTTTAGTCGATTTTTCGATAACTTCTTATGGATGTGTATAGTTTTTTAACGTTTAATCTATTAAGGAAGATCTTTAGGTGATCTCATATAATTTTCTGCGACTTGCAACTTGCAGTTTTGCAGAAAATCGCTGAAAATTCCAAAATTCTTATCAAAAAATTTCATCGAAATGACATAACGGACATTTCCTCATAAATATTTTAATTCCAACGTAATAGCGCGGGAATTTTAGGCACTGGAAGTTTTAATTGCGAATTTGAAAATTTTCTATGTACATCTCCAGCATATAGGTAGTAAAGCATAGTATTTTCCGCTCCTTAAATCAATGAGTACCAAGCTCGTTTTGTTTTTCCATTTTGCGCAGAAAATTTAGTGACAACACATGTCAAACTCTAAACTGCTATTTGTTGGTTTTATACACAGGATGTTTAGTTATAGCAAACAAAATCACAAAGTAAAGTGATAGAAGGAGTTACATTTATATGATGATTGAAATATAGGTTAGGCCGTGGAGTGAACGAGTGGTCGTATAAAAATGTTGGAAAAAATGTGAAACTAAAATTATATAGGGTGATTAAAAACTGTTATTTGATATGGACGTAAACAAATCATATACATCCTGTATATGATTTGTTTACGTTGAAATATGTGCTGAAGTTAAATTATATTTATACAGTGTGATTAAAAAAATACTTTATAGCACATAAGAAGATACATAAAGTGTGGAGAGGAATTAATGTTACACAGGGCGATAATATAAAATGTGAAAAATGAAATAATTTACGGGGTAGCCCACAAGGAGTTATATATTATGATTGAAATATAGGACGGATTTGACTCCGTAAATATGGGATGGATTCTACTCAGTCCTATAGTTTACAGAAGGCAGCTAACAACTTTATGCTTGGCAGTCGTTTGTACAGGCTGGTTGGTACATAGGTTGGAGTGGAATTATCTAGTTATACAGGGTTGTCAAAAAAAATTGAAAAAAAGGTTACATGGCGTGGTCCATAAGGCATAAATATATTTTGGGCTTATTAAGTCAACGCGTACTAGTACATTTTGTTCAAAAGCATTTACCTGTCAATTTAAATGAAAATGTATCATTGCCTAATGTTGAGACTTTCGATGTTACCTGGTCCTGTCTATTAAGATTATACATACAAAATAAAAAATAAAGAATGAAAACTACCTGAGTTAAAAAACTAAAAAGTTGAAAATAAAACATTTAAAAGTTACTTCTAAATAATATGAAATAATTTTTTTATCATTTTGTCTTTTAATATAATTCTGCGAATTTTTTAAAAATTAATATATTCGACCAATTTTTTTTTAGAATTCTCGACAATGTTAATAGCTATTTCTTTACTAAAATGTATTTTTGATGTTCTTGGTTATTAAGGCCTATAGACCATAATGGAACACTCTTTTGTTTGATTTGGTGTATACTATCCCCATCTGGTTATTTAGAAGAATATTTTCTAGTTTTTTGGCAAATGCGGGAATTTTATGCGATAATGACAAATTCTAGACGTAGATAAGCCACATATAGAAACTTTGACCAATTCAACCACGTAGGTTAAAGCAAAAATCAGAATATTAGATGATATACCGGAATTTCTCACCGACACAAGACGCAGTTTCACCTAAGCTATTTACAGCGGCCTTAAAAGGTGAATAGTTAATGAGATAAATTGATGTCACTCAAATTCGGAGCTAATAGTTGGATAATAAAAATCACTCAATGGTAACCTTAGGGGTGAAAAGACTAAGGAGACGCGCTAATATCAGAGGGGGACATAAGCCCCTGACAAGAAATGAAAAATAAATATGGACGCTATGAAATTTTGGTGGAATACAGCCGAATCTGATGATGATATTGTAAAATGTCGTTTTATGTGACTATGTAATACTTAATACTGACGTTCCACAAGGAACTCATCTAGGACCATTAATTTTAATCTCAATGGAAGATAGGACAAACTTGAATGAATGAAACGATAATATTTATTTCGAAAATACAGCCAACTGTCTGGCTTTGAATCTCTGAGATAGAGAAGATATAGTAATCAGAAGTTCTAGTAATGGAATCATTGATTCCTCGCCCATACTTCTTTTCCTACTATCCCATTCACAAATAAACCTGCAGAATTTTGTGTATCCAAATGATAATCGTTAGGACAGAAATTTTACATTGCCACCAACTTTCCATTTGTATTTGCCTTCCAAAAAATCTTGTTTTATCGGATTGTTCCATGTGAAAAAACTTCATCCTTCTTTTTTGTATTCCCATCTGAAAATTTCGTCTTGATGTCTAAATGAATTTAATTTTGTTTTGGTTTTAATATAAATTCAATTTCTTTGATGGACACCCCCAAAAAGGTTTGCCTATTGTTTAGACACGGGGAAACGAATTTATCAGAATCTCCTTGCCATAGAAGTTGTGACCCGCTAGCTGACTAAAATCAGGATCAAGTAGTAATTTATAATTGAACAAACTCGGACTATCCACGTCATTCACATGATTTAACACCACCAGATGTCTGCACTTGTCGCATGAAAATTAGCTACGAAATAAAATGCTACAAGCTGCGACAACAGAAAGTGACATTTTTTTCAGCATTTGTGTCTACCGAGCTTATTCAAATACAAAATTTCCATATTCAGTAGATACTGTTCATTTTGACAAATACTGTATCATCTCGCAAATAAATTTATAGAACTATACAAAGATTAATAATAAGAAAAAAGTAAATACCCGTACCCACACGGATAACGAATTCAAGCTAGTCATTTGTCTTTCTCTAGCAAAATTCTTTCATCGCTTTTAAAAAGTTCAGTCTCTATTATAATTTCTAATTTTCTCTCTGGCAGTATTTCATTTCCATAACGACTAGAGCAGTCGAAAGGCTTTCAGCTTATTTCGTTCTAACCATTGTTCTTGATAATTTACATCGCTTTAATATCTAAAAGCTTTCGTACTTATTGAACAAGCTCTATATTTGGAAACGGAGCTGATTAACAAGAAATGCCATTCGGGTTACTGACCTGTGTATTTCAGTTTGATTATGTAACTTCCTAAATTCACAATACTATTTTACTGTCGGTTGCTTCATCGCCAGATGGCGCTAACTTTTAAGAGGGTGTTTGGAAAAGTTCCTTCCGATTACCACAGTGAGATAAATTTTGCTGGAGATCCAAATTATAGTTGTATGGATGTAGTAAAGGTATTTCGAGCCAAAGGGTCGTATGAACCGTCAATATCTAAAGCTCGGCTTATATCAAAAAGTAAGTTGTAATAAGCTTTATGTATCTCCATGATAAGCTGGCACATTAAAAGCTAATACAGGAAATGAAGCATTTCACCTCCTGTATGGATTGACTTGAAATTTTAACAAAAGGTAGGTAATAGCCCAAGGATTAAAATCTATTTCGAACCAAAGGGCGCCAAAGCCTTGCGGGTGGTTGACACCCCATCTCCGGGGTGGAAATTTTTGTTATTACGTTTTAAAACTAGATCCGATGAGTTTTCTTCGAAAAATGCATCATTTTCCCGGTATTTGACTTAGAATCTGTCAAATTTTGCATTTGAAGAAAACAGCTAAACAATGATAGGCCGTATTTCGGTTCCTATTAGTCGTAGAAAAGCTACAAATTTGTTCTCTGCAATTTTTTTGATAAAATGCATAATTTTCGAGCTATTCGCGAAAAATCGATTAAAAACTTAACTTAAAAAATATTAGTTTTACAAAAAAATCTATAGAAAATTTTTTTCTTAGAATCACTTTCTTAATCGACTCCTGTGGTTAAAACGCAATAAAAAATTTCCACCCCCGAGATGGGGTGGCAACCACCCCCAACGCTTTGGCGTCTTTTGGTTCGATATAGATTTTGATCCTTGAGCTATCACCTACCTTCTGTTAAAATTTCAACTCAATCCATGCAGGACCAAAGAATTGCGAGGTTTTATCTTTTCTCGAGATTCATATCCTGGACTAAGCCGTCGAAATTTAAAGCTTAAATAAACATACTAAGCTTTATAACATTAATATTAGTGTTGTTTAACCGCCAAGTATTACATTTAGAAAACTTTGTTTTTTCGAACGATATATTTGATAATGTCCTTGTTATTCTCTAAATAATTGAGTTTGGACAAATATTATTTCAGGAATATTCCATTTTAAAGTTCTTTCCGATCTGACTTTTTTTAAACAGATTTATGCTTTATAAGAATACTGTACAATGTCTTCTTAGATTTAATAGAGTGAGAATTGGAATGTGCTAATGATAAGCTGCAGTACCAGTAAGTTTGCCAATAGTTACATACTTTTAAGCTTTTCTTTTGTTATTAGAAACAATGCCCTTTCACCAGTAAATCAGCTTGTCACTTCTTTGATTTATGGCTACTGCTGGACGTCTTAGCTTCTTAGCAGGTTGTATAAAAATGATTGTATCCACTGTATCAAGAATATTTACAATATTGAATTGTTGCGGCTGATACTTGATGTAAATCCATAATGAGAAACACAAAAGCGAAAATTATATTTCGAGATTTACACTTTGTTTTATAAACGACACGTGTTTCGGCATACAATGCCTTTATCAAGTTTCACAAAATACTAAAACTATTATTCTAACTACACCATTATATATAGGTACATATTACTTAACTAAACTAATTATACAGAGCCATTAAAAAGATTTAAAAGTGGGGATGGATTAAGATCTAATTGGTTATTTAATAGTCTACCTGAATATTTATACCTGTTCATTTCTAGGGATTCTAATAGATTAATTTTACTGGGGTTATTTTCCAAATGTAATATACTTACAGTATCGTTAAAGTTGTGATTATCCTCTACTAAATGACGTGCAATTGCGGCAATTGTGACAAGCTATATATCGGTAGGACGTTTAGAAATTTTAATACTCGTATTAGAGAGCACAAAAGAAGTTATTCCACAAAAGACAATAAATCTAATTATGCACGTCATTTAGTAGAGGATAATCACAACTTTAACGATACTGTAAATATATTACATTTGGAAAATAACCCCAGTAAAATTAATCTATTAGAATCCCTTGAAATTAACAGGTATAAATATTCAGGTAGACTATTAAATAACCAATTAGATCTTAATCCATCCCCACTTTTAAATCTTTTTAATGGCTCTGTATAATTAGTTTAGTTAAGTAATATGTACCTATATATAATGGTGTAGTTAGAATAATAGTTTTAGTATTTTGTGAAACTTGATAAAGGCATTGTATGCCGAAACACGTGTCGTTTATAAAACAAAGTGTAAATCTCGAAATAATTTTCGTTTTTGTGTTTCTAAGAATATTTACCTTTCCAACATTGTAGTTCTTCAAGTTCAGATTCTAATACTGGGTTAAAATTCTCTTAATGGTCACTGTCTGCTTTAAATCTGAGTAAAAAACGATTACTGAACCTATAAATTGTTTTAATATTATTTAGACTTAATATAATTTTATGGGTAGGGTTTTTCTCAATATTAAGAGATGTGCTGTGCATTGTAATTGAGTTCTGGAAAAATGGCTCTAACGATTTCGTTAAATTTTCGTATTTAGAAGTTTCAATGGATATAAATCGATTGGTTATGGTCTCATATCTGGAAAAATCGTTTTGCAGAGAAATTAAATAATTAAAAAAGTTATTGACAGTTTGCGACAATAAAGATAGTTGATTTATAATTTAAAGGTGTTCAATACAGGGTGATTTGGTAACCTACGTAAGAGTGAGATTCGTCTTGTAAAAATTCTTTCAATACAGGGTGATTTGAGAGTGAAACTGCTCTTGTAATCATTTTTTCAATACAAATTGTATTTTTATGTTCCAAACAAGTAACTATTTAATGCCTACCTCATATTTTCCTAGCATTATATTTTTACACTTGGAGATTTCAAGTTTTAAAAGTGATAAAATTGCCAAGGCAGGAGATTTTTGGATGAGTAAAATCTTATGAATTTGCATATTAATTTCACGCATATAAATATAAATTTGTGGTGTAAAATTAAAATTATATAGAGCAGTTATTAAAATGTTAGGTGATCCGTAAGATTTGCTATGCAAGAGATTAAAATATAACGTCGAATGTAATTATAGCATACAGGATGGTTAGTAAAAAGCAAGAAAAAATAATTATATAAGGTAGCTCATAGCAGTTGGAAATTAATGATAGCTGACATACAGGGCGGAGTACAAATATTGTTATGAAGGATGGTTAAAAAAAGTTAATAGAATCTTACAGCTGTAGAATAGCTTATTAGCAATTACAGCCATTGCAGCACTGAAAATTCTAAAATAAATACGTTTTTAAAAAAACAAAAACCGACTTCAAAAGAAAATTAACTAAAAAGCATGAAATAATATTTTGCTACAATTAAATACTTTTTATGAAGTCGGTGTCAATTTGAACAGCGAAGTTGCGAAGTACAACTCATCAATGTACCGCACAAAATATTTTCACTTTCGCTTGGCACCGACTTCATAAAAAGTATTTAATTGTAGCAAAATATTATTTAATGCTTTTTAGTTAATTTTCTTTTGAAGTCGGTTTTTGTTTTTCTTAAATGTATTTATAATTTTATATGTCAAAAGTCAGTATTGCCTCGTCTAGCAATTGGAAAATACCAATTTGGCAGCCCGTATACAACCAATTTCGTCGCATAGCATGGTTTCAAGAATCGGGCCCCTGATGTGTAAAAATACAACTTTGAAATTAATTTTTAAAAGTAGTTCATATAACTATACGTAGTAAAATCCGATTAAAAATCAGTTGAAACAATTGCATTAAGGTAAGCTTCGCTTAAATTGTTTAGCAGAGAAAATGGCCCGTAAGTAATTTATTTAAGCTTTGTTGCACAACATTACCTACTAATAACGGATCAATAATTAATAGAGCTAAACAGAAAACACGAACGTACATGATACATTTTTAAGCCCGGTATTTAATCAACAAACGACAAAAATGCAAACGCTTGTTACTTTGATAAATTAAAAAAAACTGGTTTGTTTCGAAAATTTATACATTTTGTTAGCAAAGCTATTTAACCTAAAAAAAAGTCCATCCAATTTTCTGCTCATTAACTGCCGAACTCTTTCAAAAACACTAGAGTCATACCTTGTTGAGATCCAGCTGCCAGAAAGCATTTATGTTTTTTCAGTATAAGTTCCAAATAATGTCACTAAATCAATAAAAACATCCACTTCTTCAGGTTGGATATTAATCTCCATGTACTGATCTAGTATTTGATCATGTCAAAATAAGTTGATGAAACGTCAGGTGAATCGTTCTTTTCAAAGCAGAAACCAAGATACCGAAGTATACAGGTAACAACAACGTATAAGAGCAGTGCCTCATTAACACTCTTTTTCTCCCTAGTCACGTTTGTTAATTAGCAACTTGCTTAAAGCTTTGGTAAACATTGAAGTGCAGGTACACAATCACAGCTGAAACTCTTGTTTAGTATCAAGCGAGAAATTGACGTTACCACATACATTAATGTATTTTGCTCTGGGTCGTAAATGTTCTCGCTGCAATTAACATTTGTGTTTCATTTTATAGTACAGGGAAACAGTAATGAGTTTTAAGTTCATTTTTAACCGACTTCCAAAAAGGAGGAGGTTATCAATTCGTCGAGTATTTTTTTTTCGCTTTTTTTTTGTATGCATGTTACCTGATTTCTTCTCCTGTGGTGCACCGTTTTGAATGAATATGGTCTTGTTTAATAGAGTATATATCCGGATTGGTGAAACTTCAAATTTTGGAAAAGAACTCTATTGGTAAAGTGATAAAGTTTGTGAATGAACACATGCGTTAATGGAAATCGATCAATATCCCTAACACTTTAGTCGATTTTTCGATAACTCCTTATGGATGTCTATAGTTTTTTAACGTTTAATCTATTACGGAAGATCCTTAGGTGATCTCATATACTTTTCAGCGACGTGCAACTTGCAGTTTTGCAGAAAATCGCCAAAAATTCCAAAATTCTTATCAAAGTTTCATCGAAATGACATAACGGACATTTTCTCATAAATATTTAAATTCCAACGTATAGTGCGGGAATTTTGGGCACTGGAAGTTTTAATGGCGAATTTGAAAATTGTCTATTTACATCTCAAGCATATAGGTAGTAAAGCATAGTATTTTCGGCTCCTTAAATCAATACCAGTGCCATGCTCGTTTTGTTTGTATACCAGACAAATACCTATTTAAATGCAAATTTTTCCATTTTGCGAAGACGGTGCTTTTGGTTGTCACATTCTCCCGGCCTAATAGAAAATTCAGTGACAACACATGTCAAACTTTAAACTGCTATTTGGTGCGTTTATAGGCAGGGTGTTTAGTTATAGCAAACAAAATCTCAAATTAAAGTGTTAGAAAGAGTTGCATTTATATGAAGATTGAAATATAGGACGGACTAGAATGATAGTGGTCCGTAGGCAGCTGTATATACAGGATGGTTGGAATATCTTCATTTAAAGGCTCACAAGATTCAGATAACGCAAGAAATAAAGCCAACAGACTTTGGTTTACGTCGTCAATTCGTTAATATGAAACAGTCATTTGCTGCTGAATGTATTTTATATAATTATCAAGAACTAACTAAAACATATGCAAACTCAAACAGCATAAGAAATAAAAATATTCAAATTCCAATTAGACTTCGCTCGGTTAGCAATAAGATACGCTACATTAATGCTATTCGCATATTCAACTTTCTTCCACCCGAACTGAAAATTCTAAAAAAAGAGTGATTCTAGGAAAAACAAGGTCAAAAAATGGATACAAACAATTATGTAAAATAAAATTAAAATGCAAAAAACTAGGAGCAAGACACTAACATACCTACTATGTAATATTTATAATAATAAGCATACGTTTTCTATTCATAGTAGCACTGTTAATAGAAACAGTCATTTGCTGCTGAATGTATTTTATATCATTATCAAGAACTAACTAAAACATATACAAACTCAAACAGCATTAGTAGAAATAAAAATATTCCAATTCCAATTAGACTTCGATCGGTTAGCAATAAGATAAGCTACATTAATGCTCTTCGCATATTCAACTTTCTTCCACCCGAACTGAAAATTCTAAAAAAATAGTGATTCTAGGAAAAACAAGGTCAAAAATGGATACAAACAATTATGTAAAATAAAATTAAAATGCAAAAAACTAGGAGCAAGACACTAACATACTATGTAATATTTATAATAATAAGCATACGTTTTCTATTCATAGTAGCACTGTTAATAGAAACAGTCATTTGCTGCTGAATGTATTTTATATCATTATCAAGAACTAACTAAAACATATACAAACTCAAACAGCATTAGTAGAAATAAAAATATTCAAATTCCAATTAGACTTCGCTCGGATAGCAATAAGATACGCTACATTAATGCTATTCGCATATTCAACTTTCTTCCACCCGAACTGAAATTTCTAAAAAAATAGTGATTCCAGGAAAAACAAGGTCAAAAATGGATACAAACAATTATGTAAAATAAAATTAAAATGCAAAAAACTAGGAGCAAGACACTAACATACTATGTAATATTTATAATAATAAGCATACGTTTTCTATTCATAGTAGCACTGTTAATAGAAACAGTCATTTGCTGCTGAATGTATTTTATATCATTATCAAGAACTAACTAAAACATATACAAACTCAAACAGCATTAGTAGAAATAAAAATATTCAAATTCCAATTAGACTTCGCTCGGATAGCAATAAGATACGCTACATTAATGCTATTCGCATATTCAACTTTCTTCCACCCGAACTGAAATTTCTAAAAAAATAGTGATTCCAGGAAAAACAAGGTCAAAAATGGATACAAACAATTATGTAAAATAAAATTAAAATGCAAAAAACTAGGAGCAAGACACTAACATACTATGTAATATTTATAATAATAAGCATACGTTTTCTATTCATAGTAGCACTGTTAATAGAAACAGTCATTTGCTGCTGAATGTATTTTATATCATTATCAAGAACTAACTAAAACATATACAAACTCAAACAGCATTAGTAGAAATAAAAATATTCAAATTCCAATTAGACTTCGCTCGGTTAGCAATAAGATACGCTACATTAATGCTATTCGCATATTCAACTTTCTTCCACCCGAACTGAAATTTCTAAAAAAATAGTGATTCTAGGAAAAACAAGGTCAAAAAATGGATACAAACAATTACGTAAAATAAAATTAAAATGCAAAAAACTAGGAGCAAGACACTAACATACTATGTAATATTTATAATAATAAGCATACGTTTTCTATTCATAGTAGCACTGTTAATAGAAACAGTCATTTGCTGCTGAATGTATTTTATATCATTATCAAGAACTAACTAAAACATATACAAACTCAAACAGCATTAGTAGAAAAAAAAATATTCAAATTCCAATTAGACTTCGCTCGGTTAGCAATAAGATACGCTACATTAATGCTATTCGCATATTCAACTTTCTTCCACCCGAACTGAAATTTCTAAAAAAATAGTGATTCTAGGAAAAACAAGGTCAAAAAATGGATACAAACAATTACGTAAAATAAAATTAAAATGCAAAAAACTAGGAGCAAGACACTAACATACTATGTAATATTTATAATAATAAGCATACCTTTTCTATTCATAGTAGCACTGTTAATAGAAACAGTCATTTGCTGCTGAATGTATTTTATATCATTATCAAGAACTAACTAAAACATATACAAACTCAAACAGCATTAGTAGAAATAAAAATATTCAAATTCCAATTAGACTTCGCTCGGTTAGCAATAAGATACGCTACATTAATGCTATTCGCATATTCAACTTTCTTCCACCCGAACTGAAATTTCTAAAAAAATAGTGATTCTAGGAAAAACAAGGTCAAAAAATGGATACAAACAATTACGTAAAATAAAATTAAAATGCAAAAAACTAGGAGCAAGACACTAACATACTATGTAATATTTATAATAATAAGCATACGTTTTCTATTCATAGTAGCACTGTTAATAGAAACAGTCATTTGCTGCTGAATGTATTTTATATCATTATCAAGAACTAACTAAAACATATACAAACTCAAACAGCATTAGTAGAAATAAAAATATTCAAATTCCAATTAGACTTCGCTCGGTTAGCAATAAGATACGCTACATTAATGCTATTCGCATATTCAACTTTCTTCCACCCGAACTGAAATTTCTAAAAAAATAGTGATTCTAGGAAAAACAAGGTCAAAAATGGATACAAACAATTACGTAAAATAAAATTAAAATGCAAAAAACTAGGAGCAAGACACTAACATACTATGTAATATTTATAATAATAAGCATACGTTTTCTATTCATAGTAGCACTGTTAATAGAAACAGTCATTTGCTGCTGAATGTATTTTATATCATTATCAAGAACTAACTAAAACATATACAAACTCAAACAGCATTAGTAGAAATAAAAATATTCAAATTCCAATTAGACTTCGCTCGGTTAGCAATAAGATACGCTACATTAATGCTATTCGCATATTCAACTTTCTTCCACCCGAACTGAAATTTCTAAAAAAATAGTGATTCTAGGAAAAACAAGGTCAAAAATGGATACAAACAATTATGTAAAATAAAATTAAAATGCAAAAAACTAGGAGCAAGACACTAACATACTATGTAATATTTATAATAATAAACATACGTTTTCTATTCATAGTAGCACTGTTAATAGAACTGTACTTACAACTACAATCATAACAAAAAAAAATGTTTTAAATTAGTTTTAAGGCCCCTAGGATAAGTGGCTAGCCTACATGCAGATAACTTGATTATCTTTGTATGTATAAAATAAGATATGTATACTCTGTTATTAATAATTATTATTCTGGTCAATAAACTTGAACATTTTGAACATACAACAGAAACGTGAATTTTTTCCACAAAATCATCTTCAGTGATGAAGCACATTTTGAATTGGGTGGATTTGTTAACAAGCAAAATTGTCGAATCTGGATTTAAGCAAATCCACGAGAAATAATGGAAAGACCGATGCATCCACAAAAAGTAACTGTTTGGTGTGGCTTTTGGGCTGGTGGAGTGATTGGTCCATACTTTTTTGAAGACGAAAATTGAAATGCTGTATCTGTGAATGGTGATCGATATCGAACGACGTTTTTGTGGGATGAATTGGATCATATTGATGTGCAGAATATGTGGTTCCAACAGGACGGTTCAACATGTCTTTCAGCAGAACAGAAATTTGGTAATCGAATAATTGCTCGAAGAGGAAACATTAATTGACCCTCTAGATTTTTTCCTATGGAGCTATTTGAAAGAACAGGTCTATGCCAATGATCCACAAACAATTGATGACCTATAGGAGAACATTATTGACTGTTTCCAAGTAATTGAACCGCAGTTATGCCAGACAGTCATCGTAAATTTTGGCAAAAGATTAGAAGCTTGTCGTACAGCAGCAGGTGATCACTTAGAAGATATTATTTTCCATTACTGAACCGAAATAATTGTACGTTTGAAATAAAAGATTTGATCATTCTCAATTAATTTGTGTATTTTATTAAAAATTTGTAAATTAACCTCATTTATTGAATTGTTGAAAGATCTTTACAAACGTTCCAAAATGGCCACATAGACTAATGCATACGATTTTTCTCAAAATGTTTTATCGTATTGCCCTAGAAACTTTCATATGCTGCTCCTTTTTCCGAAGCATCCGATCAATTACTAATCCTAACAAATCGCTTGTCAGTTTAAAAAACTATTACCGATATAAATTGCTGTTATTGAATGCCAACTTAGCTATATAAATTTCAAACCGAAACAAAAACAAGGGTATATGGCGTTCACATAAATCCGGTTAGGTAACAAGACGTATACATTTTAACCGCTACTGTACAGTGGCTACTCCCACGTATAAATAACTCCCCGAAAACATCGGCGATTCTGGATACGTCGTTGCTCATTGGTGTAAGCACTGCTGTTGAATATTCACTAGAATAATAATACACACTTTTTACGACAAAAAAATTCTACCAGTAACCGGTCGGAATTTTTATAATTAACCACAAATAATATTAATAAGTGCGTCATAATATGGAAAAAATCCTAGCCAATTGCATTTCTTGTTCATTTGGAGAGGAGTGTTCAAAATAAATAGCGATTTGTTAGAACTATTTTACATATTTTATATTGCATTATATTATTATTATAAACATACTGTACCTACATAATGTTTTGAGCAATGTAAAAGGAATGATCTATGAATCATCATGTTTTTTTACCGGTGATTTCATATTAAAAACAAATATTCTACTCTAGAAATTACTTTTTAGCAAACTTTATATATAAAATTCAACACAATAATCCCAACTTAAATGCAGGAAACAGAAAAATACTGCCAGTAAGTTTCAACTGTTTGTAAATTCAGCTCAAGAGAAGATGCAAACTTTTCGATTCCACAGAGAGATTAGAGAGAAACAACACACCTCGCGAAATTCTTGAAAACTTTAACGGTGGTGATTTGAAGAAAGGTGCACAGAATGTGATGAATTTCCTGATGAAAATTCTTTTTGGGAAACTTTCCCGTTTGATATTCAACCTACGGATTGTGCATTGTTTAGTTTTTTCAACACGTACGGGGAGTTTTCAGTTGATACGATATCATGATGGTAGTTTTATTCTGTACATAGTAAGAAGTTGAGTTTATAAAACGTATAATTTTTAAAGTTTGAGTGTTGTATTGTCCATAGTAAATAACTCGTTTGTTATATTGACTGCCTCATAAATATACGTTTTTTGAACAGATTATTATCTTCAAATTTAAAGAAATCAAAAAATCGCGGTCGTAGGAATTTTGCGCGTTTTAGCACGTGACCAATGAGAGCGCTTACCTATACGTCAAAAACGTCAAAAAGCGGCCATATTGCTGGTAGTACAACGTTGGTATACATCAACTGCCAACCAGATGCCATCATGGAGAGATGGTCCTATGGCGTACGTCAACCGCGATTTGCGTTCCGTGCCACTGACACGAGTCTATGGTGTTCTTCAGCTGTCAACGTTCCGTGCCGTCGTTCTATGGCATACGCCTCGTGTCGACCGTCCTATCTATGGTCTCCCGAGGTCATTGACCCCCTGGTGATTATGTAAAACCGCACGTGCCAATGAGTGTGGGTGGGGTCATCAAAGGATGCCGCTTGTTCACACGACCTTGAAAAGTTTCCCAGGCTCAAGTCCGGCCATCCCTCCTAGAATAATATTGAACATAATTTGCCTAAATTGTATAAGCTTGATTTATTAACTACTGCATTGTGACCGCCTAAAGGTCATAAGTCATCATCGTCATCATCAAGCTTATTAAGAAACTGATTTCTTACCTGTTACAAGTAATGGTCACTAGGGGCTAGATCAGGAATGTATGGGGGACGAACAGCTTATGAAAGAATGAAAACCGTGTCATATAGCATCTCTGTTCCACCACAACACTTTTAAACTCTAACATCTTTGGTAACTTGGCCAAAATGTTGAAGGTTGATTGCGAAGTGATGCAGCAAACCTAAATCAGCCTAATTTGATTTGTTAAGGAGTTTAGCTCTTTGAATGTTAAAATTATTCCTCCTGACGATAACCTGGAATGGTTCTCTTTATTTGCTGATGAGAACCAAAAAGTTTATGAACGCGGAATCAGGAATTTGCTAACAACACATGGACGCTGATCAACTTATACCGGGTGTCAATTCAGTTCCGGGACGACTGAATATTTGCTAAAGTACTTCATTTTTGGAAAAAGTCAAGGTCATTCCTTTGGTAACTTTGGATTTGACCTTGAACCTCATTTTTGAGGATATTTTGAGGTCAAACACATTCTATAAAAACAGATCCGTAT
The DNA here is from genome assembly GCA_034190945.1 of Octodonta nipae. Classification (NCBI taxonomy): domain Eukaryota; kingdom Metazoa; phylum Arthropoda; class Insecta; order Coleoptera; family Chrysomelidae; genus Octodonta; species Octodonta nipae. Next base: position 3,244,561 of record CM067223.1, read on the forward strand.
TTTTTATTGCGGAACCGGAAAGAGAGGGAAATTGTACAACCGGACATGTATGGAGATATGAGGTTGAGGTCAAATACAGATGAAATAATGACATCTTAAAACTTCCCTATATTTTCGATTCCGCAATAAAAAATAGGGGTTCTCATTTAAAAAATGAGGTTGACCCCAAAATAACCTCAAAAATGTGGTTCAAGGTCAAATCCAAGGTCACCGTCAGATTCCTTGGTCAAAGTTACTAAATGAATGACGTTGACCTTTTCCAAAAAATGAAATTCCCGTCCCGGGACTTAATTGACCCCCGGTCATATATTATATTATATTATATATTCTAGCCGCTTCTAAAGATTTCACTTTCATTTTCCTTGTTTCACTAAAATGTAATTCTATGTCAAAAATGGTGTGGTGTATACCAGACTGTAAAGAGTTCGTTGAGAGCCAACAAATCAAGTTATATTATAGCAAATTCCTTGTAGCTTTCGTTCAAGACGTTTCATTGAAATTACGTATGCGTTTCAGGTTCTGCGGTCGCCATGATCGGTGCCAATTTGCGATTCGGTAGCAGCGCTGCCAACGCGACCTCCAACACCACGAAAGTGTTCCAGTGCCATCCCGGTGGGACTGCCGAAGCCGCCTTGATATTTGCTCTGGCCACGTTGGGAATGGCCGCCAACATTGCCTTGATGGGCGTCATTTTGGCCAACAGACAGTTGAGAAGGTAAGATTTATGTTTTGCTACCAATGCCAATGCGAAATTTATATCGGTTATGTTTCTACAGTAAATGATTTTTTGCGATTATTGACTTGGTGTATTAGTAGTATATGAACAAGGATTCTGGACCAGATGGTAAGACGGTCATCGAGTTCCTAATTGACATCTCAAGAAAAAAGTACAGCTTTCTGCAGAAACAGTTGGTCTTCTTCATCGATGGCGAGTTTAAAAGAGTAGCACGAAAATGTAGAGAATGGCTGCTAGTGTCCTAATGGCTGAAGCAAGTTTATTTCGGTTCGTTAAAGGATTGAAAAAGCAGCAAGAAATTGAAACGGGATAGTTAGTATCATAATAGCTAGAGGGTGTGAAATTTGAATGTATCGCGAAAAATTTAACGACTGCTTAGACTTGTTGTCTTCTTCAACGAGGTAGTTAGTACTCTATTCCCAAGGAGGTATAGTTAATTTCATATTGGTTAAAGGGGTGCTCTATTAGCCAAGTAGATAAGCGGTGGGAGTGACACTTAACTATAAGGCGACTTAAATAACATGTCAAAATTTCATTCCTTGCAATTAATTATTAATTGACAGGTTAATTGAGTTTGAAGTTTTCTTTATGATGTTAATTTGACATCATCATTTGTTGCAATGATACAGCTATCTCTATAAAGGGTGTCCTAATTTCTGCCTTATTTTACAACATGGAGACACCCCCGTTGATTTTCTTCTCTTAGTGTGTTCTTCTTTAAGCAATATCTTTGTCTTGTCCCAGTTCACTTTGTGTGTACCCTGGTCAGTTAGTACATGGTGTGCTAATCTTGATCTGTCTATACATATATGTCTCTTTGAGAAGTTGTACGACGGCTGGCTATTAACTAATGAGAGTCCATATGAAAATGAGTTTCAAAATTATTCTACAATCAAATGCTCCCCTTTAACTTACTCCCCTTCCCTAGCCACATACTGTTCCATTAGTTTTTTTCTACTGGGCGAACCAATGCTGGAAGTTTTCTTCTGTAAGAGCCGATTTTCGCTTCAACTCTTCCATCGACTCGAACCGGTTTCCTCTTAAGACAAACTTGATCTTCAGATATAAGAAAAACTCACAGGGGGCTAAATCAAGCGAGTCCGGCGCCTGTTAGAGCACTGGAGTGCCTCTAGAGACTAAATAACTTTTCACAGGCAGCGCCTTGGAGATGTCCTTATGTTTATATCTTTTCTCACAAACACCATACACACTGTACACACAATTTTTGGAACATTCGGTTCCGATTTTGTATCTGTCAAACGATTTCTTCTTAAACTTCCTCTAATACACATCTCTCTCAAAAGCATTAGCTGATATTTTCCTGAAACTTTGTTAAATCGTTCAGACTAAATAATAAAAAAGAATATTCGACAACAACTTTTTCTTCTATCAAAAGTTTTCACAGGTCCAATACTATTCACTTTTCTAGTCTTTTACTTTTTTCAGCTTCTGTCTAAATTAAATACGCGTTTAGGATATTACCGCGTTATTTTCTTCTGTAAAAAATTCAATTTCTTGCAAAACCAAATACTCAACAACGACAAGATGTAGTTAAAATTTTCTTTTAAATTTTTATTTCCGGAAAATCCCTCGACAAATGCTTCTTCATGGAACACAAAGTCACAAAGGCGTTTCATTTTTGTTCTTCAACTAGAAAACTATTATGAGCCAAAGAAAAATTCCTTTTGGCCAAGGAAAATAATGATGCAAATTCTCAAAAGCATTTTCCCGGCGCTCACAGGCGAATTTCCTTCGTTCGCGAGAGACCTCTTCCTCGGATTTTCTTTAGCGGGAAATGGATTTTCCTCGGAAATTATTTCCGTACAGGCGAATTATTTTACAAGGGGGTGCGGTCGTTATTTTAACAACGTATTATATAAAGTTTACTTTCATTTGTGTTCGCTGTGTGTAATTTGTTTGGGGAAAGTATTTCCCGTGGAAATTGGAGACGTAAGTGCAAGCTTACGATTATTCTAAGGATAAGAGAAAAGGGTTTTCTTTTTCTACATGTGTCTTTATATTCTAAGGATAATGGGGGTTCTAGTTTTTTGTTTTAAAACTCATACGAATACGACGATTACATGGCGGAAAGATTTCCCTCGGTTGGAGATTTGTTTTTCGTTTTAAATGGTAAAGACTACGTGGGCACGTAGAGTGGCGGGATAATTCCAGGTGTAGAGGATTACCGAGGAAATTATGTATTCTATGTTCCGTGGTCGCGACACGGTCATTTGTTATTCGCCACAAAAGCGGCATTTTTTCGAAATGGTGTTATGTAACTTAAAGGATTCATCTCGGCCAAAAAATGGAATTAAACCGTGAACATTTTCGTGCGATTATTTTTTACAACTTTCGAGGGGGATTAAGTCAGCAAGAGTCCATGGATGTACTTAATTTAATTTTTGGCGATGAAACTCCACCAAGGACTACTGTTTTTCGATGGTATGGTGAATTCAATCGAGGTCGTGGTTCACTCCAAGACGAATTTCGTGAAGGTCGTCCAAAAACAGTTGTTGTTCCGGAAACCATTGATGCTGTGCGCGAACTGATATTGCAAGATCGTCATGTGGCATATCGTGAGATTGAGTCAACCTTACACATTAGTGGGACCAGCATACATTCAATATTGCATAGACATTTGAATGTCAAAAAAAATTGTTCGCGTTGGATCCCACACAATTTGTCAATCGTTCAAAAAAAGGCTCGTGTCGATTGGTCGAAAGAAAAGCTCAAAAAACACGATCGCGGTGCTTCAAAACACGTTTATGACATAGTGACAGGTGATGAATCGTGAATTTACGCGTATAAGCCCGAAAGTAAACAGCAGTCGATTGTATGGGTGTTTCAAGATGAGTCGAATCCAACAAAAGTTGTTCGCGCACGAAGCACTTCCAAGCAAATGATCGCCTGTTTTTTGGGAAAAACTGGACAAGTCACAACCGTACCACTAGAACAACGCAGAACAGTCAATTAAGTACTTCTTGGGAAGTAACATAACCAAGTTACGAAAATTGCTGTATATCCCAAACTTTTCTATACAATAATGTTCCTGTCTCAAAACACTTCCCGTAGTAAAAGAACGATTAGAACAAGATTATTTACTAAATCAACGTAAACAATTGTCCATTAATACAATAATGGAACTACTAACAGTTTGTACAAAGACAACATATTTTCAACTTAATGATGACTTCTACCAACAGGATTTTGGCATGGCAAAGGGTACTTGTCTGTCTCCTGCTTTAAGCAACATTTTTATGGAGAAATTTGAAGAACAAACAATTTTCTCAAAACAGATTAAACCTATGGTTTGGTGGCGTTATGTTGATGACATATTCGTTATTTGGGAACATAATCTTGAGGATTTACATGCATTACTTAATGACATAAACAACATAGAACAAGCTATTCAGTTTACACTAGAGCTTGAACAGAATGACAAATTACATTTCTTAGACATTTTAATAACCAAAACACAATCGACATTTGAAACAAAAGTTTACAGAAAATCCACTCACACTAACATGTATCTCAACTTTAACTCTAATCTCTATATGACATAGCAAAGACCAACTGTTCTAATAACAATAAATTCAATGAAGAAAAAACGACTATACACCGGAGAAGTTTGAAACGCTATTTTAGAAACACCCTGTATACGAAGGTATATTATCTCCGAAACTACTGAGCCTAATCTTTTGCAAAACTAGGCCTCAATTATAGTCTACAGCAAAACTTAAACGAATATTCTAGAGTTAATTTTGGTAGGTAAACTATAAAATAAAAAAAAATCGTATAATTTACCTTGATACCTTTACCGCACGTGTCCAAATTGCATTTAACCAAATTATCTGATACATAATCATTGTACTTAGGAGAAAGGAGCTGAGCAGCTATAGGTGAAATTTTCATATTTTTTGGATGACCATTACGAGGTGCTGCTTTAAATACGATTTTCACACCTGATTTAGCCCCTATTGATTTCATTCTGCTCTCGCAATTAGAAAAATGGCCTGGTGGAAAAAAAATCAAGTCATTACGATTAGAAATTCGTTTTTTTTTTCAATCAAAACTACCATTTTTATATTAACAAACTTAATACGCCATTGTTAACTTGAACATCTAAATGTTTTCTAACAATTTCCCCTATTAGACAATTTTCTGTACCCAATTTCTACAACTCAATAATAAGGCATAATACTCCACAATTCTATTCATATTGCAAAACTCCTTGATTCGAGTTATAAGAAAAATAATAATGATGATATTCTTCTGAAGACGGACTCGAGTGAAATTCTCTTATTGTCGAGAACTTCTCGTTGCAAATGGCGACTCGACGTTTCCGTTCCTCATAATTTAAAAATTATTTTCCTAGACTGCAAATTTTGCAACTCTTATTATAAAGTTAGCCTCGCCAACTTTCTTTAAAGGAATAATTTGAGAACCGTTTATTTTCAGAAATAGAATTCATTTGGATCGTTTTCTACTTTTTTGCCCTGGTGTTTATTTGAATTTACTTAATGGGGTAATTCAATGACCTTTTAGTCAAATTTTAACACACTCTTTTGTATGTAAGTATGTTAACTAATTTTTTCGTTGGTTTGCCTTTTAAAAACTCTACAACCTGAATTTATATTCCCAACTAGTCCAATATATTCTTTATTAGGTAAACGTACAGACTTCAAAAAATTGGAAAAAACCTATTACTAGCAATTCGATTTTATACAATTTATTTTCTGAGAATTTGCTTAATTCCTACATATATATACAGTGGTCGAAATCGATCAATTGTGTCAATATCTCTGGCAGGTTAAGTTACCTGAAAATTTTATCGTGACATTCTATCCTAGGACTTTAGGGAGAACAGCAATTACACGGAACGGTTCCAGATTCGGAACCTCTGTGTGCTAATTCTCTCGAAAATCCTAGATGTCGGTCTTACGTCTCGCTTCTACAAATAAGTAACGAAATTCAAATTTTTTTTCAGATATAATTCATAGGACTTTATTTGTGTTCAAATTCGTAATTCTTAATTTAATATGACAACAATTCAATCGCTAATGGGCTACCCTACATATTTATGTTTTATAACCTCCCTGTATGCTATAATTGCACTCATTTCTCTAACATTTATTAAAATCCTCATTATAATAATTCCATCTCATTATATATTTCCACCACCCTGTATATGCAACTGCTGATGGACCACGCATAACATTTTTTAACATTTTTTAACCACCCGGTAAACTATTCTGTATATGCCACTGCCTATGAGTCACCGTATTTACTCTTTTTGTTCATGAAATTTTTAACTATCTTCTTTAACTATAATTCTACTCTGACCTATATTTCAATCATCATATATATGGAACTCTTCGTGGGCTACTCTATAAATCATTTCCTTTTCTAACATTTTTTATCATCATCCTATATATCTATAATTCCTCTCACCCTATATTTCATCTTCCCTATATATACAACTGCTCAACTGCTTATGGGTTACGAAATGTTGCATTTCTATTTCCGTTACCCTGTATATACATCTCTGTATAATATTTTGGCACCACCCTGTGTAACTGCAATTCTACTGCGCCTTCTATTCCAAGAACCCTGTAAATTCAACCGCTAATGGGCTTTTCTATATAATTGTTTTATGAGTTATAATTGCACTCTATTCTATATTTTAAACACCTTATATATGCAACTGCTTATGTGCCACCCAGGAAAAAAATGATTTCTAACATATCTAGAATCGCCCTGTATAATTATAATATACAACGATTACTTTACGACTAAACAATAACAAAGCTTGCATGCCACTTCCAGAAGTACATGCTCTAAGTATATAACAGCATTGGTCCCTCTATATATAATTACTCAATGTTTTGAGTCTGGCGGCGGCGGCATATTCAATTGTTTGGCGTTGACATTATGGACGTAAATAATGAATTTTTATTATATTTTATTTAATGAATGAACCAATATTATAAATTAATATTAGCTTTCTGCACTGAAGGTCGTCAGTAGCTACTAAACAAAACAAAAATGAAGAAAATCGGTTGAGAGACACAGGAGAAAACGGTACCTAATCGTTTTGTCTTTGCCTATTTATATATAGATTACAAAAGTAATCAATGCTTACCCAATCTGAAGTTAACTGGTACAAAACTCACCTGAAAAATAAAACGTAGATATTATTACAAAAGAAAACTATTTAATACATATCAGAATGAGTGTTGCAGTTTAGTCAATAAATCTTTGATGAAAAACTAATTTTCAATCATTTTGATATCACTGGTACTAAATTCGATGGAGTTCCATCCTAGTACGTAATCCAAATGAGAAATGTAGGAGTATTAAACAGAGTATAGTGAAAGGCCATCAAGATCACCATATCTAAAATGGTTTATGCGACTTAACATAGAGAAAATTACAGAAATATTTATATAAATCCTGAAAGTTTCAAAATTCTTAAATTGCACGAGTGTGTAGTTGAGAAAATTCACCTCACTTCATAAAATTTCCTTCTACCTGAATTTTCACGACGCCGCAATTTGTACTAGAAAGAAAAAGGGAAATGTACCTTTACCTAACGCAGACAAAATGCTAACGCCTGTAATAAAATTCCAGGCTCGTCTCACGAGTAACTTCTCTCCGCGATCCAGATTGAATTCCTTTGAACTGGATCAGCAAACAAAAAAAAAAACGTGTTTGAATTTCTGATACAATTCTAGAATTGTAAAAATATTTGAATAAGACGTCGGCTTCCTGACGTGGGAATGAGAATAACGTTTACGTAACGTAGATGATATAACAGGAAAATGTTCTAAAAATAGAAAATAGAAAATTTCACGGGCGGATCTTGGCCCCCAAAAGCAGCAGAACACAAACAAATAATTCGATAAATGCTAGATACAATGCCATAATGGCTTTTTATCTGGAAGTTCGGTAGTTTTTGTTAAAGAGGTTCACAATGCACTAGACCGGCCTGACCACTAAAGAAGATAAGATTTCATCCGAATGCTAAATAGCCGAGGAAATGGTTTGGCCGGGAAGGCAACTATGTGACATGAACGAAAATGTCAGAATGCAAATGACAAAAATGTATCAAAAAAGAAGATAGTATAAATATTTCATGATTTAATAAGCCAGTAGGTCAAAATTTTTCAGAATGCGTTATGAAGAATTTTAAGAACTCTCAATTTAAGGCTGATCTAATGACAGAAAATAATACTTACAAGACCAGTATTTCACCTAAAAAAAAAGATAGGAAAAATTTCTGTTGCTTAGATCACACAACTCTTTATATACCTACTTTTGTATAACATAATGGTATCACCCAAAAGAAATCAACGGAACATTCTACTAACTGGAAACCGCTATCAAAGTACTATCTGATGAAAAAAGTGTTTTTTCAACCCTAATAATGTATTTTTATTTATTTGAGGAAAGAGAACTAGACGTTTGTATGATTTTTATTACACAAGTTTACGTAATAAATATGAACTATACAGACAGAAATATTAATATCAATAATAGTTTACAATTTGCATAAAATTTAAAATTTTCTGCGGATTGGGAATTTAAATTTTTTCAAAGAAACTCAAAAATAGGGACTGATGTTTCATAGAGTGTCTATATAAATTTAATCATTATAATAAACATTTACTAGTAAAAGTTCTATAGATTAATAAATTATAAAGAGCCCAATCGCCTGTCTAAAATACCAGGAATTTTCCAATGCAACGGGCAACAGTTGTTCCACTTCTGAAACCTTCTGAACCAGCTAACCATTAACATATCTCTCTAATAAATTTCTTGAACAAGATGCTAGAAATGCTTGAGAAAAAAAAAGACATATCTTAATTATCAAAATCTTACTATCGAGTACTAATTTGGCTTCAGCATGAACCATAACAACGATCTACAATCAGCCAGAATTATATACTTATATAAGTTAAAAATAAATTAATCCCGGCAAAGTGGCCTCGATGATGGTATTAGGCTAAGGAATATGTACCATTTAGCATAATGGGTCAATCCACAAACTCTGCTCAATCCAGACACCAATATTACTGATCTAAATCATTGAAAACTATCCAGCCCAAAGGAGTTTCCCCGACAAAATTCAACATTTCCAGACCCAATTAAAAATGTAAAAACACAGTTTTGCACCCTAACACCAAACTTTTGTTTTAAACATTCAACGCCGTTTCAACAACTCTAAGTTGTCATCATCAAGGAGTAAACCAAACCCACAGTTTGGTCCTTGAAACTCATTTCGAAAAGCGGAAAATCCAACGAAATGCCGAAAAAACACAACACATACTCTTTGCTATAAACTATCAGAATAACCCATCACATAGGTATATCGAATAGGCAATCCACGCCTCTTTAGAGTTAAAAACTAATTTACAAATAGTAAAATCCTTTAAATTTTCAAAAACCAAACACAAAAACCAGAAGCTAACATCCTGCTAAAACTTTTTAGGAAGGTGAAAACAATTTAGCGTCATATGAAGCGACAAGACACGGAGAGAAGAAAATGACGATGACAAGAAAACCATTGTGTAAAAAATTAATAACAAAGCTACAAGGGGAGCTTAGGTAGCACTATGGAGAAACAAGGCGCCAAAAACGAGAGTACCACTATAAAATGAACTTCCAATTCTAATCTGATTAAGACTAGGGGACATTTCGTTGAGAAAAATGAGCCTATCTCACTTAATGTATGGACAAATGAATGAGGATGTAAACTCCACCCACTATTTGTTAACACTTAGGTTATAACTTATAACTGCTATAATACTATTTCAGATATGATTGGAGTTTCACTTTAATCCAATGCGAAGTACAACACGAATCGGTTACAAAATTCATTATCAACAATCGATGATCGATAACTCCGAAAGTTTCGTTGAAAATAACGAAAAGTTCCACTTGATTTATCTAAGGTATTTGTGCCAAACTCCTCCGGGAGTCCTGACCTTATTCTCCGTCAGGGAAATCTCTTCGAAGGTGTTTCAATAGCAGATTCGCGAAGTGAAAAGTTATTTTTATCGAGAGATAGCACAGTGACTGTTATGGATTCGTCTAATGGATTGTGCATTATTTAGGAGTTGCAGAGTATCGCTTAAAATGACGTCCGCGCGGAGAAGGAGAAGAGTTCGTGCCTTGGAAGTTCGTTGAGAAATTGCCGGAAGTTGCTCTAGCAGCGTACTTAGTTGATTGGTGCCGATGTCGATATTGACGGCGACTGAAAAATGGTCATCGGGCGACCCAACACGTTCTGACTTCGAAAGAGTGCAAACGCATCAATCATCATTTGCGATGTACATTTTTGTCAGTTTTTTTGTGTGTTTTATCAATCGATTGCGAGTTCAAGATGATTACATGAAATACTTTACTTAGGAGCAAATTCAAATTGTAGATTAGAACACGTAATAAGAGAGTTTTGATGTGTATTAATATACAGGAAGATGCATACGACTAAGCCCATCACTACTCCATGACGTCACAAAACCACGCCCCCTAAAATCAAATCCAACTCTCCCATTGGTCTGTGGTCATGTGGGCGGTTTGTCTTTATTAGGGACAAATTAAAATTGTAGATTAGAACAAGTAATAAAAGAGATCTGATCTTTATTAATATCCCGGATGAGACATCCGACTAACCCCATCACTACTCCATGATGTCACAAAGCCACGCCCCCTGAAGTCAAATCCAACTCTCCCATTGGTCTATCGTCATCTGGGCGGTTTGTCAGTTTTTTTTATATTTTATAAAGTGATGGCGAGTTCAAGATGAATATATGAATACGTTTATTAGGGGCAAATTCAAATTGTAGATTGCAAAAAATAATAAGAGAGTTCTGATCTGTGTTAATATACCGGATGAGGCATACGACCAACCCCATCACTACTCTATGACGTCACAAAACTCCGCCCCTTCAACTCAAATCCAACTCTCCCATTGGTCGGCTGTCATGTGCGCGGTTTGTCAGTTTTTTTGTATATTTTATGAGTCGAAGGCGAGTTAAAGATGATTATATGATATAGTTTTATTAGGTGCAAATTGTAGATTAGAACAAATAATAAGAGAGTTCTGATTTATGTTAATATACCAGATGAGGCATAAAAGTAACCACACAACTACTATATGACGTCACGTTAAATGCAACTCTCCCATTGGTCGGCCGTCATGTCGGCGGTACACTGGCGCGAAATTCAAAATTCAAGAACCTTAGCGCCATCTTCAGTAGGTTATCGGCAGCATTAAGGGGCTCTCTCTGTCCTCCACGAGTAGAGGCTTCCGGCTAGTCAAAGATAGATGGCATGAGGTTCGTATAATTTGAATTTGCAGCAGTGTATCGCTAAAATGTCGGCAGAACTGTAGGAGCATATAATTTGGATAGAGGAGGCGTGGCTTTGTGACGTCATAATGGAGTAGTGGTGGGATGTGTCGTATAGGACCCAGTTGCAACTGAAGAACCCAATTTTTACTGTGGATGCCGAGATAAATGGAAAACAACCCAAAACCATTGAACTAAAGACAAACTGGAATAGAGACTTATAACAAGTCTGAATATTTCAATTCCCTAAATCGCCATCAAGCACAAATTCATCACAACACTCGCATAGTCGTCCATCACCGAATGACTTTATTTTATTCGAAAAGTAAATACATTAAAAGAACTTTCCGAAAAAAATTTGCATGTTTTCGTTCTGGTTGGCAGTAAGCAAATGGAATCCAAGTGGAAACCTTGCCTCTGAGATGTTTGCAGACGGTAAAGTAACTTCGCTAATACTTCATGAAAATTGCGATTATACGAGAGGGAAATAATTCAAAGAATCCCTTCTCTATGTACGGAAACAATTTTGAGGAAGTTCCATTTCCTCTGGGGAAAAAATTCACCGGTTGGAATGATGGAGATATTCGGCTTAAGGAATGTTTAAGGACATCGTTTACGGGCGACGTTTCTTCTTTGATGTAGGAATGAAATGATGAATAATGTCAACCTACACTTCGTTCTCGTTCCATGTGTACCGGGTGTAAACTGTATAAGTGCAGATATACTGAGGAATAACAGTTTAGGTACAAAACAAATTAAGAGATACAACAGAGTGATTCAATAAATTTCCTGAAAATTGGACAATGACAATATATGGTACCTACAACATTTACAGAAGAGCTTCCCATACAGGTATTGTTATTCATAATGAGTCCAATCATACCTTACAACATAAACTAGCAGTAGTAGATGGTTATTTTCTTATAGGATCGCCAACCTTTTCAAACCATACATAAATATGTCCTTTAACCTAACCGATATGAGGTGCAGTGGTGTGTATCAACTTACATGTGATACATGGGGATCATTTTATATTGGTAGGACTTACAGATCCTTTAATATACGATTTAAAGAACATCTTAGATGTCTAAAAACATAACTTTTCGGATTTCTCGCATTTTGAAAAGCATCTCTTAGGTAATACGCATAATTTTGATGACACAAATGATACAAACATTTTACACCAAGCTAATAGGGGATTATACCTCAAAAACTTGAAATTTTGAGATCACATAAATATTTGAAATGCACGACTTAATTTAGATTTTTCGCCGGTTTATTCAATTACGATTTAAATCATCGGGTACCGTTCCGTGTAATTGCTGTTCTCCCTTAACTCCTAGGACAGAATGTACAAACGAATGACACCTCCAGGAGAGTATTCAATATCTCTGACAGGTGAAGTTACCTGAAAATTTTATCGTGACATTCTGTCCTAGGAGTTAAGGGAGAACAGCAATTACACGGAACGGCTCCAGATTCGGAACGTCTGTGCTAATTCTCTCGAAAATCCAAGATGTCGGTCTTACATCTCGCGTCTTCAAATTTAACGAAATGTATCAAATACATAAAGAAGTGTTCGAGAGGACATTCAATTGTGGGAAGCGCAACTAATGACAGAAACAATATATGTTATATATAATATATAATGTATATTGTTTTGCGTACAAAGAAATGACACCTCGAAGAGAGTATTCAATATCTGACAGGTGAAGTAACCTGTAAATCCACTATTCATCACTTGTCACTATGTCATAAACGTGTTTTGAAGCACCGCGATCATATTTTTTGAGCTTTTCTTTCAACCAATTGACACGAGCCTTTTTTTGAACGATTGACAAATTGTGTGAGATCCAACGCGAACAAACTTTTTTGACATTCAAAAGTTAATGCAATATTGAATGTATGCTGGTCCCACTAATGTGTAAGGTTGATTCAATCTCACGACAGGTCACATGACGATCTTGCAATATCAGTTCGCGCACAGTATCAATGGTTTCCGGAACAACAACTGTTTTTGAACGACCTCCACGAAATTCGCCTTGGAGTGAACTACGACCTCAATTGAATTCACCATACCATCGATAAACAGTGGTCCTTGATGGAGTTTCATCGCCAAATATTAAATTAGTTCAACCATGCCCTCTTGCTGACTTTAATCCACGTCGAAAGTTGTAAAAAATAATCGCACGAAAATGTTCACGATTTAATTCCATTTTTTGGCCGAGATGAATCCTTTAAGTTACTGTAAACAACACATAGCGCTCGTATGTCAAAACGTTCTGAGTACGTATAACCTCAAAAATGTCAAACTTTACGATAGAACTGTCAGTTGTCAGATTGCAACTCGTATCTCATCGTTATAAGCTATTGCTAGGAGTCAGATTCAGGTTCCAGCTCGTATTATAACAAAGTTGATTTTTTTTATCACTTACTTTACATTGGTTTTTCCAGCTTCTCTTTATGAAAAATGCTGCGTTCAAAATTTATAAACATTCATTTTGGAGATTTTCTGATTCTCTACAATTTTTCTGACGGCATTATGAACAGATCATTACTTTTTACACTATAAGCAAAAAAAAAACAAAAATAACTCATACTTTTTCTATGAGTTTGCTGTTAAAATTATGTCATTTATGACTTATAAACTATTATTTGCGTGATGGCTTATGCGGTTTGCTGCTGGATTTTATGTCACCTAAAAATCTCTATTGACTGCTGTATTTCCAAATCCCCTAGAGCTTCAAACTCCCCCCTCCTGGGACCGCTCCATGTGAACCAATAAACAATTACTAATCTCACAAATTTTTCACTTTTCATCGATGACATAAAATCTTAATTAATGCTACATCACAACAGCAAGTGTTGTTTATTGCCGACTTTCTGTCACAATTAAAATGATCAGAATCTTTCGGGGCAATTAACCTGAAACATTGGCTGTCATTTTCAAACGCTTCGGAGGTTTTCAATCAAATTTCCCCTCTAGAGAAACTCAGATCGCGTGAGAAATTCCAGTCTCGATTTCCTTTTCGAAACATTCATTAGTCCAACATCAGACGATTGAAACTGAATAGGCCGTTTGGAGAAGGACTGAATGGGGAAGCCTAGTGCCCGTTGAATCTTTAGAGTTGCGGCCAACTCCACGCAAATATGCCACTGCTGTGTTTGAATTTCTAGTTAATGAATGATAAGAGGATTGTAGCGGAAAGAGAGGCCGATGGGGTGATTGATTATTCGATTGGGATGGGAATTCTACGCAACATTCAATCAGCGTAGCGACGGCAAAGGTATTAACAAGCAATCATTGTGTCATAAAGCTTTGACATGGCGTGTATAGTTAGTGCGATAATTAGTCGTCAAGTTAAGTAGAACGGAACCCTCCAGTAATAATGATGGGAAGCTTTGGGTGAGGGCGAAGGTTGAAGTCAGTTTATAGTTTGTTGCTACTGGTGACCGAATCTCTGTCTGAATTCATGTTAGCTCACTTCCTGTGACTTGTACGAGGTTGGTTCAAATATAAACCGGAATTTTTGAACAAACGCGCGAAAAATTTACTGTTGTAAAAGTGGCTCCACTGGAGGTTAGACTGTTCTGTTACGAAGCGTAGAGAACAGCCGGGAGCGCGTAACCTCGCTTTTTAGTCTAGTTATAGCCATGAGCGAGAAGGATGTAGTATCTGTTGGGCAACGCATCATTATTCGTTTTTTGGTCAAAGTTAATGTAAAATCCGCGGAAATTTATCGAAAATTACTCGAGCAGTTCAGGGATGAGTGCCTCTCAACTGTATGGATGGTGTTCTGCTTTCCGAAAAGACCGAGAAGTGGTGGCAAACTTGCTACATGCGCGGCACCCCAAATCAAGTGTTACCGATGAGAACGTCAGCGCTGTAGAAAAACTCATTTTGGAAGACCGACGCAATACTGTACGCGATAAGGCTGAAAAATAGGGCATCAGCGTAGTTAATATTGAGCAAATAATTCATGAACGGCTTTGAACGACCGTGTTTTGGGACAAGAGACGAGTAATTGAGGTTGATTTTCTCACTGAACAACGAACTGTGAACGCGCAGTATTATAGTAACCCCCTTAAAAACACGATTATACCTGTCTACAGATCAAAACGACGCGATATTCCAATCCGTAGTGCGATATTGCTGCAAGAGAACGCTAAACCGCATACAGCTCGGCTTACGATGGAAACACTGAACGAATTACGTTGGGAAACACTGGGACACTCTACTTATAGTTCCAATTTGTCGCCATGCTACAATTATTTATTTGGTCTATTGAAAGAGGCGAACTGCGGTTCGAAAACAGGTAGAATCCTTCGTGCGCGAGAGATTTTTACGAAAAATGCATTCGAAAGCTTCCGGAGAGGTGGCAAAAGTGTGTATCGTCTGACGGAGACTATCTAGAAAAACTATAAAAAATATTAGCTCTGTAACTTAAGAATAAAATTTTTTTATAGCAAAATTCCGGTTGATATTTGAGCCACCCTCGTATATAGTATATAACAAAAACTCGCTTGCTGGGGTCTGTCCGACCTTACGTTTAAATCTTTTAAAATACGCAAAGGAATTTAACGCAGTTTTAATCAATAGAGTATTTCAAGAAGACGGTTTATACATATAGTTTAATACTTTTTTTTAATATGACACGTCGCTGCTATATTCACTCGGCGATCGTTATATTAAAGAGGACATCAGCTCAGTTGCTAGAGCGTCTTGCTATTAATGCCAAAGTTTCGGGTTCAATCCAGAGAGGGACCGCCATTGTTGGTCAAAATAATTTTTTTATTGTTCATTGATATTTTTGTGTGGGTATTTCGGCGAGTCCCTATGCGTTCTAGTAATTTTCTTACATAATTTACATTAAAAGCTAGTCTTTATTAAAAACAACACAAAAAAAATGGGCAATAAATCTAAGGGAAATTTCAGGTATTCATTTTTGACCTTTCTTTGAGGTGCTGTTACTCTACACAATTACACTTCTCGACGATCTTACGCACTACGATGAAGTATCAAAGCAATGAATTCAATAACTTTCGCATAGTACATGTGACCCGAAGTTAATTGGGATTTGGTTGTTGTTTGAATTATGTAGATGTCACATGCTAAGAAAAAACAACTCAAACACTTTTTTTAGTTCTCTATCACTGACTGGAATGGACAAGTATAAAACGTGACTATAGTTTCGACACAGACCCTGGCCATTTTCAACTCTGAAACATAAGCTAATTAAAGAACGACAAGATACAAACAGACTTATTTAAATCATTATAATAATTTTTGGGTATAAACTTTGACAATTCAAAATTTTTGTATCCTCAAATTTTCGAAAAGAATGACCTGAATCAAGAATATGATTTGAAAACGTAGAGTTTTTTTTGATATCTAAATGACAGGGTGATAAAATTTCTTGTAATCATTCCCACATAAAACTTATTAAATCGGGACAGATTAGCTTATAGACTCCAATTTGCTATATACCTTTTGTTTACCGTTGGCGTTAAAAAATAATGTTTGAAAGAATATCTAGATATTTAATTAGTTAAATTATAATATAAGTATTTTGTTCGATTTGTCGATACCGTAGTTGTTATTTAATGTCCATGTAATCACTCGTTATTCGTCGTTTTTTCATTAGTTTATGTTTTGTCGTTTGAAAATGCCTGTGATAAATCAATTATATGAAAAATCTATGATCCAGGCAGTCAAAAAATATCGACATACATAGAATGTCGAAAATGTCAAAAATGACGAAAATGTGAAAGTTGCAAAAAATGCCAAAAATATCAAAAAATTCAAAAAAATATTCAAATGAAAAAAAAAGTTAAATATGTCAAATATTATGGATGGATTTCCCCTCTTGTGTAGTAAGTTATATTTACAGTATTCCAGGACCCCGATTCTTGAAACCATTCGACGGCTATACCACTCGACGAAGGACGTATGAAGTTTAATACGAGGGTGAATCAAATGTGAACCGGACTTTTGTTTTAAAAATTTTGTTGGTACGATCAATACAAATTTAAATACATATTATTTTTCTACATAGTCTCCTCTCTTATGTATACATTTTTCCCACCGAATCGGAAGTTTTTTAATATCTTTCTCAAAGAATTAAACTGGTCGTGTCGATAACCAATTGCGCACAAACGTTTCTACACCTTCGTTGTCCTCAAAGTGGTGGCCTCCCAGTTCTTCTTTAAGTGGCCCGAACATGTGGTAGTCATATGGCGACAAATCAGGACTGTAAGGCAGGTGTTCAAGGGTTTCCCAATGCATTTTGTTCAATTTTCCTTTAGTCAATGCAGCTGTATGTGGCCGACCGTTGCCATGCAACAGAATCACACTTCGGATAGACATATCCCGCCTCTTTTTCCGATAGGCAAGTTTTACTTGTTGGAGTAGTTCGCAGTAATACTCAGCATTAATTGTACGGCGTTCGTGCAGAAAATCGATCAGCAGTACGCCTTCAATCAGCTCCTCACGAATTGCGTAGATATTCGCCTCATTGATGCTTGTCGTGGGACGGCGTGCATGAGGCTCATTTTCCACTGTCTCTCGGCCATCTGAAAACTTTTTGTGCCAGTCGTACACTTGGGTCCTTGAAAGTGTTTCATTGCCGAACTGTGCAGATAGTCGACGCAAAATTTCAGACGGTCTAACGCCCTCCCGCGCCGAAAATTTGATAACAACGCATTGCGCAACAGACGTATGCACCTCTTGCTCTGACATGATGCTACTAACAGCGCATCGACTACGCCTCGCCAAAACGACGAACTCCCCTCTTCTTAACATCCCTACCTAACATATATCGAGACGTCACGCCACTCGAATTACCTACAGGGCGAGAAACAGAAACGTCCGGTTCATATTTGATTCACACTCGTATATGGGTTCAACTTCATTTATGCCAATTTTTCATGAAACTTACGTCGAAAGTCGAGTGGTAGAACAGTCGAATGGTTCGAGAATCGGGGCCCTGGTCTATCGACTTTTTCTTCTTGATAAGTATTCGTTGAATAGGACAATTTTTATCTCCAACTTTCTCCTCGTCCTTGCTCATTTTCATCATTATGCCTCATTTCTTGGTGCTCTACCGTTGTCTATTTGTCACAAAGCTTATCTAAATTTTTCATATCCTCATATCTTTTTTTTCCTTGGTTTAGACTTCGTTTTTGTGTTGTATAGTTTTCTTTTTCAACTAAGCCCGTGAGGTATACGTTAGTACCCCAAGCTAATTTTCCACGAAATTTTATTACGAAATTTATATTTTACTCTTGTTTGTTTCCTATTATATAACAGACTGCGTGGTTTTATACTCGAATTATTACTTAGCAAGATTACAACTATTTTATTTTGTATATATACAACGTTAATTTCCGCCTAATTAGAAACTTCAACAACTTTCTGTATCGAGACAAACTTTGTTAATAAGGCAGCGTGAAGAGTTTTCTGCTCCTGTATACTTTTAAGAAATTATACAAATAAAAAAGCTGAGAAAGTTTGCAGATTCGCATCAGTTAGGTCGACTTGGAGCTTTAAACGCGTTGAAACTAACTAGCCAGTTTAAAATTTATTACCGACAGCTTTTAGTGTTGCTTCTATTGGGGCTAAATTAAATAGGTAAAAAGTATTCTGATATTTATGTTCCCACGCTCTTTAATTTGGGAAATGTTCGTGGATCAGTGGAGAAATCAATCACTAGATTATATTAGAAAAATATTTTTATGTACTTGGGTTCAATTGCTTGCTAGATATTTATTGTAAATTTGGGACCCCTCTTCCCCCTTGGTTTAGTTTTGTAAGATGTGGAGATCACTATCTCTCACGTGAGATTTAAACTATAATTTTTAAATAATTAAATATATTTGCCACTAAATACGTAAGTGTTAATAGTATTTTTGAAGCTCATTGTTCTGGAAAATAATATGTGAAAATTGATAATATACTTAAGGTGTACTAAAGAAACTTTTAATATATGTAAAAAACGAACTTTCTGCTTAACAATAGACATTGTGAAAGTTGTAATACAAATAAATCTTGAGCCTGAGTTATCTATCGTTGTTCTGATAAAAATGCTCTCTTTTATAATAATGTATATTTAAAAAAGTAAAAAGATGATTTTTATTGACCCATGATTCTTTTAAATGAAATTGGTGTTTTTCTAATTGATTTTCATTATCCGCCTCCTCTATAATCGATTTCAAATAAATTATGCTATTGGTAACTCTTTAGCTATCTTGTTTCATTAAATGGAGTATTTCCAAATTTCCAATTTTCATATAAAGTTGGTAAGTCATAGAATTAAGCATTAAAAAACTATTATGTTGTTAAGGTAACTCTCAACAACAATAAAAGATATAGGCGTAAAAATCTAACAAAAAAATTAATGGGCTGAGATGGAAAACTGTTTATGTGAAAAGAAAAAGTACCAAAAGTAACTTTCATATGGATATTTGCTTTAAATTCTACTTCTAGTATACAGGGTGAGTTTTTTTTGATGATCAGTATGGGGATCTCGGAAACTAGCGGAGATAGAGCAATGGTTAAATTGGGAAAGATTTGCAGTTTTACTGGCCCAATTTAATAAAACTTTGGGATTTTTGTAAAAAGTCATGGCTTACTAGATATTTTGAAAAAACGAAATTCTGCCGATTTAGTCAAATCCCTTTAGCTCCTTTTTTTCGATTTTATAAAAAAAGTGTAAATATCAAAATTGAAGGGAATTTTATCCCGAATATGATTGTCATGTCCTCCTCGTTTGCGTGACCGCTCTCGTTTTCGAGATATGACACAAACTTATCTTTTTTCGGATGGAAACCATAGTTGGCTATGACCTCAAAAAATCAGACGAAAATACTCTATATAGTTATTCATAAAAATAACGGAGTTATGGATGCTTTTCTCTCTTATTTTCGCTTTTAACGTAGGTAGCCATGAAAAAGATTGTTTTCACTTTGACGTTTCCTCATTTGAGAGTAATTCCATTAGTAGTGCAGGAATAACAGTCGATATTGACAAGTTTTCGTGATAAAATGGAATATTCTAACGAAGAAAAACTGAATATGGTGGAATGTTATATCATATGTACATTTAAGAGGCTTTACGATAGTTGACGCAGATATGGATCTTTTACTAAACCACCAAAGGAACGTAATCAAATTAACGAAGCAGCACAAATAAATGTTTTGGCAATGGTAAATCAAAATCCATCTACATCAACTCGTGAGATTGCGGCAGAAGCTGGCACATCTCAACGAACTGTAGTTAAGGTATTGAAAGCGCACAAGTTCCACCCGTACAAACTTTCAGTTTCTCAAACTTTGCATGCTGGTGATGAACATCGACGTATTTGGTTCTGTACATGGTTTAGAGACATGTGCCTTGACAATCCACAGTTTCCATTAAAGGTGTTATGGTCAGATGAAACTAGATTTACTAACTGCGGTATGTTCAATAGACACAATGAGCATATCTGGACTAAAGGAAACCCTTTCCATCTAGAACAGAGACGACCCCAGATAAAATTTAGTTTTAATGTTTGGTGTGGTATCATAGGGTCTACTATTCTGGGGCCTTTTACCTATGACGAATCACTTACTGGGGAGCGCTACTTACATTTCTTGTAATACACTTTTCAAGACATGTTGCATAATTTGAATTTGAAAATTCGTTTAGAAATTGAGTGGTTCCAACATGATAAAGCACCTACATATAACTCGTTATTAGTAAGACAACACTTAGATAATATCTATCCAAACTCTTGGATAGGAAGAAATGGCCCACGCGAATAGCCACCCCGGTCTCCCGATTTGGCAGTTATAGACTTCTATTTATGGGATGCGCTAAAAAACAAAGTTTACAAAAGAAAGTATGAGACAGTTGGTGACATAAGGGAGGCGGTATTACAAGCAATTGAAGAGATTGATAGGCGGTCTGTGAGGAAAGTGGTAATATCAATCTTAAAAAGATGCATTTTTTGTCTAAATAACAATAGTGGACTTTTCGAACATAAATTGTAACCATTATTATGTACTTTAATTTCTTAAGTTTTTAGGAAGTACCTACTTATTAAGTTTTTTAGCTATATCTGATATACCTAATAAAAAATTGTTCAATGTTTTTTGGAATAGTTATTAATAAATCAATCTATTTCAGGGCTAACTGCGTTAAAAGTGAAAATAAGAGAGAAAAGCATTCATAATTCCGTTATTTTTATGAATAACTATATCGAGTATGATATCGTTGAAAAGCTCTAAAAATATCCGATTTTTTGAGGTCATAGCCAACTATGGTTTCCATTCAAAAAAAAAGTTTGTGTCATATGTCGAAAACGAGAGGTGTCACGCAAACGAGGACATGACAATAATATTCGGGATACAATTCCCTTCAATTTTGATATTTACACTTTTTTTATAAAATCATAAACCAAGGAGCTAGAGGGATTTGATAAAATCGACAGAATTTCGTTTTTAAAATAATAAAATATCTAGTAAGCCATGACTTTTTACAAAAATCCGAAAGTGTCATTAAATTGGGCCAGTAACACTGCAAATCTTTCCCAATTTAACCATTGCTCTATCTCCGCTAGTTTCCGAGATCCCCATACTGACCATAAAAAAAAACTCACCCTGTATATGTATATAATATAATGACCCGTAAATGTTTCGCTTCTATTCATATAAATACTACAAATGCTAAATTTTCTCAGACTATTTGGTTATAGCCGTTATTAAAAGTTTCAGATTTTGTATCATACTTGGTTCTTTTTTTAGTTAGTCATGTCTTTATTATCAGAGCTTACTCCTAGTCCATGTTTTGGTATTTGTTCCTTAAATTGTTTTCTATGTAATATGTTTCCCTGAGCTGTTCCTTAAGATATGTTGCGTCCTCATCTGTCTGTAGTAGGACCCTCCTAGGTATCTGGTTCCTCTGTGATTCTTCTTGCGTCTTCATATGTACTTGCTGCCGGTTCCTCTTCATCTTCGGTCCTCGAAACCTCTGAATTCCTCCCCGCTGGTTCTTGTTTCTGTCTTGGTGTGTGGGTGATCTGTCCATCTGGCTGGTGTTATCGTCACTGGGATGTGGTCCGATGATATTTTCTCCGTTATCTCTGTACTTCTCCTTGACTTGATATTGTCGTTCTTGGTTCTAAAGCAATACAAGTTAGAAAATTGTCAACCCACAAACACGAAGTTAAGTAGGAGCACGAACATAATATATTAATTCAATATGTTATTTGAAAACATAACGACTGAATGCCTACCCTTTTTACCTTTTGGTCATTTCAAAAGAGATACGTTAGAGGAAATTCAGTCTTTCATCGTGACTCAATCTCTAATTTAGCGTTGCCATGGGCACTGTGTTGAACGTGAACTACCAACGTTTCTCTTCATTATCGTTGTTGTTTGCTTTTCCACTTAATTCTACAACTAATTATCGAACGGTATGTGTTGTCAAAGCTTTAAAACACAATTGCTTATTAATACCTTCGCTAGAGTATGATTGAAAATCGATCCATTGATGAAGTCTGTGTAGAATTCCCTTCACAACGAAATAATCGTCCGGCCTAACGGCTTCTATTTACTATAGAATTTAACACCGAACATGCTCTTCATCAACAATCGTTTTGATGGTCAATCTATGTGTTTGTGTGAATTAGAACATTTATAAATATCTATTGCAAATGGATATATCAATGTTAAAATCTGAAAGGCCTACTCGATAAGATTAAAAATTAAATATATTTGTAAACAGAACTTACTTCTTATTTATTACACTTGGTTTTGTCCAGCAATAATAGCCAGATTAAATGCATACCCAATTTTATGTCTAACCACAAGTTATTGAAACAGAAACTCAACGTCTAAATAGTTTACATTAATTATAACATAAGCAAAAATCTACGGGAAAGGCACTATTAGCCACTCCTACCTCATGGATCAGATTATCAGTGAGGAATTTTTTATAAGCCCAGTTTAACCAAAACATAAATCCGAAGACCAAGTGCAAAACTTCTCTCTATTCGTGAAAATTACTGGTATCTACTTCCAAGTTTACAATTACACCAATGACAGATGAGATGACTGTCAATTTCGTTTCAAATATAAAGGGTGTTCCAATTTCAGGTTATTTTTAAAATTTTTAATAAAATATACAAATTTATTTGAGAATGATCAGATCTTTTATTTCAAATGATAGTACAATTGTTTCGGTTTAGTAATGGGAAACAATATCTTGTAAGTGACCAACTGTTGCTGTACGACAAGCTTCTAATCTTTTACGAAAATTTTCGATAACTTTCTGCGATTCAATTACTTGAAAACAGTCAATAATGTTCTTCTTTAGGTCATCAATTGTTTGTGGATCATGGGCATAGACCTTTTCTCTCAAATAGGTCTATAGGAAAAAATCTAGAGGTATTAGATCGCAAGATCTAGGGGGCCAATTAATGTTTCCTCTTCGAGCAATTATTGGATTCCCAAATTTCTGTTTCAAAAGATTGATTGTTTCTGCGGCTAAATGACATGTTGCATCGTCCTGTTGGAACCACATATTCTGGACATCAATATGCTCCAATTCATTCCACAAAAAGTTAGTAATCATCGTTCGATATCATAATTTACAGTAACTGCACTTCCATTGTCATCTTCAAAAAAGTATGGACCAATCATTCCACCAGCCCAAAAACCACAACAAACAGTTACTTTTTGTGGATGCATCGGTCTTTCCATTATTTCTCGTGGATTTGCTTCACCCCAGATTCGACAAATCCACCCAACACAAAACGTGCTTCATCGCTGAAGATGAATTTGTTGAAAAAAATCACATTTTCAAGTTTCTGTTGTATGGCCCAATTAACGAATTGACGAGGTAAACCAAAGTCTGATGGCTTTATTTCTTGCGTTATTTGAATCTTGTAAGCCTTTAAATGAAGATCTTTGTGCAAAATTCTAAATAAAGTGGTTTTTGGAATGTTCAATTGTGTGACGATGACGAATTGATGTTTTTGGTTGTTCAACAACACTAGCAGTAACAGCTACAATATTTTCTTCTGATTGTCCACTACGATGATATGTTTTACTTTTTTCATCTTTTACTGAACCAGTTTCCACAAATATTTGAACAATTTCTCCAATGGTAACATTTGACGGACAATTTTCTCTTCCATATTCTGTACAAAATTTTCTTCTGCACAACTTTCAGCAAATTTAAAATAATTTTTAATAATAAACACGCGTTGCTCAGTCGTATATCTCTCCATTTTTAATAACCGGAATATTCCTACTTGTCATCTCTTAAATAGCATATGATATTCTTGTACAAAAAATATAAATGGCGGCAAATTTAAAAATTAACATCAAATTGGAGCAGGTATTTTTTTATAAGATAAAATACGAGGGCTGCCTTTTATATTTCGGGATTGGAGAACAAAAACAAATAGTAATCATCGAAAATCGCTTTATTGTTTTTAAAAATATTCCCCATGAAGATCTATACACTTTTGCATGCGTTTGAACCAATTGTCGAAGCACTTTTTCCACTCTGAGTGAGGTATCTGCAAAACATGCATTGGTCGAAAAATGTTGACCTCTCAGTTTGTTTTTACATAATAAAAAGAAGTCATTTGGTGACAAGTCAGGACTATAGGGCGGATGACTCATCAAATCGACGTTTTGAGTGGTCAAAAATGCAGTTGTTTAAGCCGATGTGTGAGAGCTGGCATTGTCGTGGTGAAGAGTTATCCGCCTTCGGCGGTTGGTTTTCCTCATTTCTTGGAAGACAACAACAACAACAATTGACTGTTCTGCGTTGTTCTAGTGGTACGGTTGCGACATGTCCAGTTTTTCCGAAAAAACAGGCGATCATTTGCTTGGAAGTGCTTCGTGCGCGAACAACTTTTGTTGGATTCGGCTCATCTTGAAACACCCATACAGTCGACTCCTGTTTACTTTCGGGCTCATACGCGTAAATCCACGATTCATCACCTGTCACTATGTCATAAACGTGTTTTGAAGCACCGCGATCGTATTTTTTGAGCTTTTCTTTCGACCAATCGACACGAGTTTTTTTTTGAACGATTGACAAATTGTGTGGGATCCAACACGCACAAATTTCAAATGTTTATACAATATTGAATGTATGCTGGTCCCACTAATGTGTAAGGTTGACTCAATCTCACGATAGGTCACATGACGATCTTGCAATAACAGTTCGCGCACAGCATCAATGGTTTTCGGAACAACATTTGTTTTTGGACGACCTTCACGAAATTCGTCTTGGAGTGAACTACGACCTCGATTGAATTCACCATACCATCGATAAACAGTGGTCCTTGATGGAGTTTCATGGCCAAAAATTAAATTAGGTTAATCCATGCACTCTTGCTGACTTAATCCACGTCGAAAGTTGTAAAAAATAATCGCACGAAAATGTTCACGATTTAATTTCATTTTTTGGCCGAGATGAATCTTTAAGTTACTGTAAACAACACATAGCGCTTGTATGTCAAAACGTTCTGAGTACGTATAACCTCAAAAATGTCAAACTTTACGATAGAGCTGTCAGTTGTCAGATTGCAACACTAGGGTTGTCCAATCCTGAAATATAAAAGGCAGCTCTTGTAAAAGTTTTCAGGCTTTCTTCCTGACCGTGTTTAAATCAATCTTTGATATATGATGTTTATAGTGTACATTTACGAAAAACATTTATATAAAAAAGTCTGAAAAGTTATACAAACATTTACGGTTAATGGAATAACGAGCTCACATTTTATTGGTTGTTCTTGGTTGGAAAAAAAATGATGTTTTTTGTTATATCTCCGGTTTCAATCATTGTAGCGGGATGCATTTTATCTAGATAATCCATCATATTAGTTGGTGTATTGCTTACTTAGTTGATGCTATTATCTTTTTTATTTTTATCAGTATTCAAACATTCCCATGTTGGGCGGCATTTGAATATTTCAGATTTCTAACATTACATTCAAATTTGTTTTTCACATCGTACAATCTTAGACTTTATGATGAGACTGTTCGATTCATATAATAAAGTGAACAATTTCTGAATCTCCTTGAAGAAATATTTAATACGTGATATCACGAAAATCCACAAAATATAGATGTTATTTTTTTCAAGATTTTCAAGATTTTCAAGTCGTCCTTGTTTAGGTTACCCGTTTAAGTGAATGATCTCATAACAGGAATGTGCTCTTTTTCCCGTCCTAATCGAAACGGCGACACAAAAAACCTTTTACCACAACCAAAAGAAATTCTTTGGACGTTTCGTTTACGTTGTAATTGATAACGTAAGCCTATATCTCTCGTTAGGTGTTGTACGATCGTGTTACAGCGATGCAGGGTTGCCATATTTTCCAAAACTGTAATTTTAAAAATAGTATACGATATAAACTCGTCCTGCCTCAATTTTAATTCGAATCCATAGCATAATGTTTAATCATAAAAGCAGAGTGGCTTCATTAATAAATAGTCAAAGTTACAAAAAGAAAAAAAATCACTACAGAGTTACAATATTGTAAAAAATTTTAATTTTAAATTTTACAACTGCACTTTTTCAAAATGGTTTCTCTATTCCATTGACAACTGGGTATTACCTAGAGCCCGAAACAATTTTCAAGTAATGTGGTTGACGGACGTCTGTTTTTTATGTAGCCTAAAACGTGTGGCATACCTTTCTTTTCTAGTTTTTACGTTTTAAAATTTTACTTTCAAATGAAGAAATGTTGCACATTTCTATGAAATTTGATAGTTGGGTTTCGGCTCTTGGGGCCAAGGCGAAAAATCTACTTCTATTCAAGATGAAATTATAAAATTCGGGCAACGCAATGTGCACCACCTAAACTAAAAACACCCTTAATTTGGTTAACATACAACTACACCCAAAAATCAAGATTTTCTTTTTACAGCTGCCATCGAATTCTATTCATTTGTCTACGTCACTCAATTTTCATAATTTTCCTGTAATTTTAATTTTTCCGATTTATCGACTTGTAACAAATACTCGAAGATTTCGAATATTGGGGCCAGGCTAAAAAACCTAAAAATAATCTTGATTTTGGGACGTAGGTCAACCAAATTAAGGGTGTTGTTAGTTTAGCTGGTGCATATTGCGTTGGCCGAATTTCTAAATTGTATCTTGAATAGAAGTACATTTTTCACCCTGGCCCCAAGAGCCGAAACCCAACCGCGCCAAATCCCATACAATTTCTTATAGAGCATCATAACGCCGAAATAGAACCACATTTCCCCACCGCTCCGACTCCACTGATGTGGCGTCATAAGCCACGCCTTGAAGCGCTCTCATTGGTCCTAAACTCCCACTTTGCTGCCACGCCCCCACCGAAGCCCTCTCATTGGTCAGTTGCCATTTGCTATGTAACGCCTCTCATTGATTAACTACCACGTGCTCAACCGAGCCAGGACCTCATTGGTCAATGGCCACGTGCTGTGTTCAAACGCGCCAATCAATGGAAGCGTTGACCATTGACCAATGAGGGCACTTAAATGAAGGAGTGGCTTATGACATCACTACAGCGAAGTGCGAGTAGAGGACCAATGAGAGGTGTGGCTTATAACGTCACATCATCGAAATGGGGGACGGAGTCTACCTTATGGTAGACCATGCGCAGTTGCATATACGGAATACTTAAAATTACTTATAGATTGAAACAATATCAAAAATAGTCAATAGGGTGGTAAAAAATTATACTTATACACGGTGAGTTAAAAATGATAAGTAAATAAGTTATATTGGTTGATCACAGAGGCATATACAGGGTGGTTGCAATATACGGTTGAAGTCGGTTCTTATTTAAATATAAATTATTTGTTTAAATTCCATTCAGTCCAAGGTGTTAAACAAAATAGTTTATCTTTTTCTCGGTATACTCTCCGAAAATTTCTATTCAATTCTGAAATCATTTATTACATTTAGAAAATGCGAAGTACGGATTGTAGAGAAAAAAAGATACATTTGTAAATTTTACTAGGATGAGACACTATTCCATTGGTGGCAAAGAAACAAAAGGCGGTCGGAAAAACTTTTCTTTGGGACGATAAATTAAGTGCAGTCTTATCCTAATTTAAGCCCATTAATTAGGGAAGATTGATAAAACTTTTCGCGAAACTTTCGAGACGATTAAGTTAACCACACAAGCGAGAGGGAGAGTCTTCGAATGGAAGACTCCCTTCATTTGTTAGCAGCCGAACGGGTTTCAATCAAAACTCTTAAATTAATCGTGTTTGTCGAGATCGTAAGCGAGTTTGCTTTGAGAAAATCTTTATCAGTGCTGACTCATTAAAAGAAAAACAGTTTGGGTGTTTAGCTATTCAGTGCTGCTTTGATTAAGTTTTTAAAATTGTTCGTGTTATCTGACCTGTAAAATGGGTCACCCAATGACGCTCTGAAGGAAATATCAAGATTTTCCGCAAAATTAGTACTACACCTATTTTTGCTCGGATGAGTTCTACATAATGCGTCTAATGAGTGCATCTATGTGCACCGTAAACGAAAGTTGAGGAAAATTATTTACAAGTTCTTTTTCTTCTTCATTTTTTCTTTATTTATCAAGAATTTGCTAGAGGTTGTTACAGTTCACCGTAACAACGCATTGAGAATGCCAAGTGAGACCTTGGCGAAACGTCTGCATGATTCAAACACGAATCAATATAACGAACGGATGTATTCCCGAATAAATAATTCTTCATATATACAGGGTAAGTTTTTTTTGATGATCAGTATGGAGATCTCGGAAACCAGGTGAGATAGAGCAATGGTTAAATTGGGAAAGATTTGCAGTTTTACTGGCCCCATTTAATGACACTTTCAGATTTTTGTAAAAGTCATGGCTTACTAGATATTTTGAAAAAATGAAATTCTGTCGATTTAGTCAAATCAAAAATAAAAAAGTGTAAATATCAAAATTGAAAGGAAGTGTATCACGAATATGATTGTCATGTCCTCGTTTGCGTGACAGCTCTCGTTTTCCAGATATGACACAAAATTATCTCTTTTTGAATGAAAACCATAGTTAGCTAAGACCTCAAAAAAACGGACATTTTTAGAGCTTTTCAACGATATACTCGATATAGTTATTCATAAAAATAACGGAGTTATGGATGCTTTTCTCTCTTATTTTCACTTTAAACGTAGTTAGCCATGAAATAGATTGATTTATTAATAACTGTTCCAAAAAACATTGAACGATTCTTTTATTAGGTATATCAAATATAACGAAAAAACTAAATAAGTAGGTACTTACTAAAAACTAGGAAATTAAAATACATAATAATGGTTACAATTTATGTTCGAAAAGTCCACCATTGTTATTTAGACAAAAATTGCATCTTTTTAAGATTGACATTATCGCTTTCCTCACAGACCGCCTATCAATTTCTTCAATTGCTTGTAATACCGCCTCCCTTAGGTCACCAACTGTCTCATACTTTCTTTTGTATACTTTGCTTTTTAGCGCATCCCATAAATAGAAGTCTATAACTGCCAAATCGGCAGACCGGGGTGGCCATTCGCGTGGGCCATTTCTTCCTATCCAAGAGTTTGGATAGATATTATCTAAGTGAGTTCTCAAATTCAAATTATGCAACATGTCTTGAAAAGTGTATTGCAAGAAATGCAAGTAGCGCTCCCCAGTAAGTGATTCGTCATAGATAAAAGGCCCCAGAATAGTAGACCCTATGATATCACACCAAACATTAAAACCAAATTTAATCTGGGGTCATCTTTGTTCTACATGGAAAGGTTTAGCCCAGATATGTTCATTGTGTCTATTGAACATACCGCAGTTAATAAATCTAGTTTCATCTGACCATAACACCTTTAATGGAAACTGTGGATTGTCAAGGCACATGTCTCTAAACCATGTAATAAACACAATACGTCGATGTTCGTCACCAGCATGCAAAGTTTGAGAAACTGAAAGTTTGTACGGGTGGAACTTTTGCGCTTTCAGTACCTTAATTACAGTTCGTTGAGATGTGCCAGCTTCTGCCGCAATCTCAAGAGTTGATGCAGATGGATTTTGATTTATCATTGCCAAAACATTTATTTGTGCTGCTTCGTTAATTTGATTATGTTCCTTTGGTGGTTTGGTAAAAGATCCATATCTGCGTAAACTATCGTAAAGCCTCTTAAATGTACATAGAGCAGGTTGACGACGATTAAAATATCTATGAACGTATTCCTCAGCTGCACGAACTGAATTTTTATGGCATATGATATATCATTTCACCATATTCAGTTTTTCTTCGTTACAATATTCCATTTTATTACAAAAACTTGTCAATATCAACTGTCAGTTCAACACTACTAATGGAATTACTCTCAAATGAGGAAACGTCAAAGTGAAAACAATTTTTATGATGGCTACCTACGTTAAAAGTGAAAATAAGAGAGAAAAGCATCCATAATTCCGTTATTTTTATGAATAACTATATCGAGAATTATATCGTTGAAAAGCTCTAAAAATGTCCGATTTTTTGAGGTAATAGCCAACTACCATTCAAAAAAAGATAAGTTTGTGTCATATCTCGAAATCGAGAGCTGTCACGCAAACTAGGACATGACAATCATATTCGGAATACAATTCCCTTCAATTTTGATATTTACACGTTTTTTATAAAATCAATAACAAAGGAGCTAGAGGGATTTTTACTAAATCGACAGAATTTCGTTTTTTCAAAATATGTAGTAAGCCATGACTTTTTACAAAAATCCGAAAGTGTCATTTAATTGAGCCAGTAAAACTGCAAATGTTTCCCAATTTAACCAATGCTCTATCTCCGATAGTTTCCTAGATCCCCATACTAATCATCAAAAAAACTCGCCCTGCATATATATATATATATATATATATATTTGTTTATAAGTTTTCGCGGGCACTAAATGTTTTAGGTGGTTTCCGGGAATTCATCCGCGTAGTTGATAACTGATCCCTGCCGGGATTTTGGAAATAATCCATATCGGAAAGCAAAGGCAATCAATTAACAAAAAAGTGGATACATTACGCTTATTTGTTGTCAGATCCTCTGAGGGATTTCTACGACGGACCAAAAGACCAGTGAATGATGTTCCATAGTTTGTGTTTGTGTTGAAGGTTTTTTAGTGTTCTATGCGGCCAAATGACATTTCCACGTAACCTGTTAAGAAGCATTTCACAGATTATACAATAGAGATTTTATTTCATACAAGTATATGTAACAACAAAATAGATCACCTCATTAATTTTCATAACCCTGAGGAAGGAAACAATAATTTCCGAAAGCTAGGTCAATGTAAATAAAGAGATACACATAAAAAACGAAAAGTAGTCAATATCCCTTAACCCTAATACTAATATATATATATATATATATATATATATATATATATATATATATATATATATACATATTAATTAAAAAGGTAATCTACATAAAACAGACAACTACCATATCGCATTAAATTGAGGAGCCCACTCTCATTAGCTCAACGTCGAACACAGACCGGCAATTTGCATTGTTTTGCCTTCCCAATCCGTCCCAAACACGCCCAGCAGTTTCGACAAAAAAATTCAGTACAATAGGCTTTCCCATTTGATTTGCTCGTAAAGTCCTTTCCTTTCGATTTCTGCCCGTCCGTACATTGCCTGGTAATTTTAGCTGTTTAAAAGAAGAAAAAAACAACCCTAGTGGAAGCAGAGTTCCAACAATTAAAGAAAACAGTTGTTAAGCATACAAAACGTAGTTTCTTTAATTGAGAAAGTTTGGAAAACTCTAGCCGATTAGAGTAATGCAAGATGGTGATCTCTAATAAAAGTTAAAACAACAAAAACTCTTTAGTTTCTATTTGTGCTTTTGTATTCGTGTCTGGTGATAATTTCGTTCATTGGAAGTTCCATTGAGAATATTTAGTTATAATTCAGATTCTTCCATTTACTGATTTAAAATACAAAACAAAAGACGTTTAAAAATTAGTATACGTTGTGTAAATATACTAATTATTTAACGTTTATAACATGCAACCAGAATTTAAATGATTCGGAATACTAAAACTAAAAAAAAATCGATGATGTCGGACAGTATTTTGTTATCACAGGTACAACAAAATTATTTTCAAATATCACAATTTATGACCTGTCACGGACATAAAAATATTATTTTTTTATGTACACAAAATATTTAAATCACTTCTAAAGATGCTTCATTTCAATTTTCTTTCTAGCCGCAAATATATATCGCCCTGTAGTTGAAAGGGGCCGTATTGCCCGTCCTCTTCTTATAGGTAATTTTACCGCAGGCGAGATGCTTTAATTTTAGTACGTGGAATTTCGCTCTTACTTATTTAACTGTTTTTTATTGTATTCGCAAGTTTAGTTTTCATTTGGGATAATTAGTTTCTCGAAGGTTTCTTAATTTTTGGCAGCGTAAAATGAATGTTACAACAATATATTTTTATTAATTTCTAAACCCTACCGTAATATCAACATCCCTACGAGCCCTAAAGACATTTATTTGGGGTGAATAGCCACCGGTGAAGGTAGGGATTACGGTGTTTTAGCCCTAAATTTAGAATCCCATTCAACCCTTTGTTAAATCATTTTATACCCACTCGAACCTTCGATGTTTATTTTTGATCAACTCCCAATAATTACGTTAGTGCCTTTCACTTCTAAAGCTTAAAAGGATCTCGTTCAAAGCCTAAAGAAATTAACTTCCCTGAAGTGAAAAACGAAAGCGTGTTACAACCGACTGATTCAGGAACTTGAATCGCTTTGGAGTTCTCTACTGAAAAGAAATTCACCGTGAGCTGTTTGGAAAGAGATCTCTATAGTCCTATTAGTTAAGTTATTTTTGGGCCAAAATTATTAAACAGAAATCAAGTATATAATATTAAGAGCACAACACTGCACATACTTACGTACAATTAAGTACTGTCTTATTTAATTGTTTAAATAAAGGCATATATTCTTACAAAACAGTTGAATTTATAATAATTAGTTACAAAAACAATAAAAATACGATTAGAAAATTAAGTAAACTTATAATATAAAAATTGGTGAATGCGCTGGAACACTAAACCCTCAATCTTTATGGTGTTATTGTGATTGTCATCCAAACTGTATATAAATCTCATCTCATTTCTATACGATATTCAATAAGAAGGAGGTTAATTGACTTCCAAGATAAGTTTATAGTTAGTAACAAGTGATGCTAATAAAAGCATGTTAAAGAATAATATTATGCTTCACAAATCTACCCAATACAATAAATTATGCGTTTAAATTTAAAAACAACAGCGCAATAAACATTAATAAGCACATCTGTTGCCAAACCTGGACTAGCTCAAAAAATGTGGATGACACGTGGCCATCAATATCAAAGGGAAAATACTGTAACATTTTTATTTACTCATTGGGTTCTTGGATTTATTTTAAAACACAGCCTAACTCACTATATTTTATTTCCACTTCATGTACACACGACTATTTACAAATTATTTTGAACCCCTGATGTTTATTAAACTGCGATTAAATACTAAATGAATCTTTCCGTCAGCTCTCTGTATTTATATACTTCTTCCCGGAATTCTCTAGAGAGATGATTCGATGAGATTCGATCTCGGGTCGCCAGACCAACAATGATGATGAATGCCGATTCCTAGAAATATCGGATGAATTCCCGTCCCAATACTAAGGAAACTCTACCGGCCAGTGAGGGAAAACGATTGAGGGGGTCTTAGATGCAACTTTGAACTGGAACGACTGTAAAAGAAACACCTAATGACACCTAACGTCTTATGTGCAGCACATGTCGAGAGAATGGACCCACAAAGAATGCCTAAGAGGATTTTCAACGGGGTTATAGCAGGAAAGAGAAACCTAGAACATCCAAGAATCCAATGGACGAAAAAAAAGCGTTCTGGGGACAAGAACTAAGGGAGGTCAAGGTTCCATAACTCTGTCGTTCCACTGCAAGAAAAAGAAGACATACGTTTACGCTGTAACAAACAAACTGAAGAAAATCACGCTGACTCTGATTTATTTCAGTGAAATTTTAATAAATAGTGATTTTTATTGAAAAAATTAGGTAGAGAAATAAAAATGAAAGACAAAATATTAAAAAAGACGATATGGGTCCATTCCACCCTAATGGCCCTATTTCTCGACCTACACGATTACTGGATCTAACGACCTGTGATTTTTTTCTGTGGTTCTATTTAGAACAGTTAGTTTTTTACCATGCAGAGGTAAATACAGAGAAACATCTAGAACAGAGCGCTTAAAAATACTTGTGGACCCCGGCATTTCAAGTTGTTCGATTAATAAAAACTTATTATTTATATTATTTGTAGCTCTCTTATTCTGCAACTTTTACAGAAGAAGAAACGATTTTTGATAAATAAATGTTGTACCAGCTCTGAAAATAAATTATTCAATTTTAACAACACCCTGCAGATTTATTAGTAATCGTGTAACTTCTGAATAATTTGATCGATTAAGGACATATTCACGTATTTGTTTCATCGGCAGTTTGTAGTTACGATAGGATACGATAGGTGGCCCTAGAGTCAACTTAATAACGAATTCTCTATTGTTATAACGAGACATTACTCACAAGATCATCGCGCCATCTATAGGTAGGATCACAACGACGTCTGACGTGTAAATTAATATTTTATTCTATTCTAATAATTAGAACCGGACTAATACGATAGCGAGGGTGCCCTTCGCACGTCAAAGTTGTTAGTCCCTTTTCAGTTTACGTCACGTGATCGCAAATCACTCGTGGAGTCTAAACCGTTCCTCGTAAATGATAAATTGCACAACCCCGTGTACTCCTGACGAGATATACATGACGCTATTATATTTCGTAGTCGGCCGTAATTTTAACATAACACGATTCACATGACAGTTCTGACAGTTTGATACTGGCTTGCATTGTAGCAGACAAGGGTTATAACCGCTCCCTTCATTAATGCCTTGTAGGACGCGATCGAGCAAGTCTAACTTTAATTTGCTGTCGAAAGTTTTGCTACGGGTTACAGTCAGTAGATAATAACTTTTTGTGAAAAAAAAAACATTGAACGAATTTTGAGATACTTTGCTTCGTCCCTTTGTAGTCAACGATCAGCGTAGGGTGTCATTGTGGAGGACTAGCAATTCTATTCATAAAAAAAAACGTGGGAGTTGATATAATCTATACAGCACACCCACGTTTTCGTTTTCAACAAATATGAAGGATCGCTATGTAATATTTTAATATTATCCTTGTATTGTTGTTTCGTTATGTTCACGATTGCATCACAACTGTTTCAAAAAATAGGGATATATATTAAACAGTTTTAGTTCGTATCAGTTCACAACTGAAGATGAAAACATACATCTTCAAACAAAATGGTTCACAAAATAAACTTGGTGTTCACTAGATTTAAATTTTAATTATAAAATCCCATAGCCCAAATAATCACCCTACACAGGATTAGCACATAAAGTTTTTAAGTTTATGTATATTATTGAATCTGTCCTAAAACAGGTATCAACCACAACCTTCTACACAGTTCTCGATATTGGGCATCTTGTTTCATTTTATAGTAAGTCTGACCTATCATGATGTCAGTATTCCATTCTTTGGTCTTCCTATACTTTTGATACCTTTTATATTCTTCTGCAGAGTTGAGAGTTTTGAAATGTGGCTAACATTGTCATTCATATTCTGTTTCAGCAAGTACTGCTTGGTCATACTACATAATTTTCACTTTTTCGTTGGCTACAGTAATCTCAGCAGTGACAATCAATGCTTCATTTATCAGTTTTCCAGCATATAAATTGAAAATTCTCCTCTATTGCTAGTTGAATTTTAAAACAAATACGCAACATAATAAGTAACAAATATATCTGCTTACTATATGTATACATTCGCACCAAAAGTCAAGTTATTTATTTTATGAAATACAATATTATAATATGTCATAATGGCTCTAATTCATTATCCAAATATTTAAGTTGTCTTAAGACAAAAACTTCCACTCCAATAAGGAATATTGTATATGAAATTCCGTGCAGTTACTCCAGTGAAGAATAAATTGGACAAACAACTCGGTATATTGAAAACAGATTAAGAACTCATCAATATAGCAAAACTAATACAACAGCTCTTGCTTATCATGAAATTTATCGTAAATTTAAATAAATACAAAAATCGTATATCGGAAATAGTATTCATAAACAATAACCGAAATGCTATTCATAGATACTAAATTTTATTATCGAGTGAGCTGAACGACTTTATGGTAACTCATCTTTGATATATAATTATGATACTTGTTCTTAATTCAAGAAACAAAATTGTTTACCGATTGTATATAAAAGATACAAGATCAAAAAAAAATATTAAAAAATTATCTTAATTAAGTCCTTGTCCTTGAACATCTTTTAGGGATCTGTGATAAGTAGGAGTCAGATGTGATGGGTCTGTGAGGTGTTTTAGATGGATATTTTTGTCACAAACAAAATTTCAGAGTTATAGCAACTAAATAAAGGAAAGTAACTGAATAAATAAAAATCTAAGAAACAAATAATCAGTTTTATTACATTTTTTTCCAATGAATGGGACTTACGCTCCTTTAAGATTTTCTTAGTTTTGTTTAGGAGATGACAAGATTCGCTACACACAGTACAAAACCCAAACTAACCTCTAAAAACTGGACTAATGCCTCTAATTCTGATTTGTGAACGATATTTGCAGCGGTTAACCATGAATTCCAAAGACTATCTTAGCCTTTCCACAACCCCTAGAGAACTGAGTACATTATTGTAACAAATGAAGTCTGGCGGTGTTGACGTTTAATCTGAACGTCGAGGGCGAACATAATTTAGAAATGGAACTGTCAAAATTCGCACAGGAAAATGGCGAAATAGGAATAACAAATTACGAGAGGATTTATAAGAAATTTCATTAAATTTGGAGCGTGAAAAGACTGCAGAACTAATGGAACGAAATGAACGTTTTTTAATGAAATAACTTCGGATCCAACGGCCGTATTGGTGGTTTTCTCCGTCATCCGGCCATTCGTCGGTGGATATAATAAAAGTGCAGTCAAAGATAATTAAAATAGTTGTTAATAACCACTAGGAAACAGTTAGTAATTTCTGATTTGAAGTAGTAATGCACTATATAGAACTGTATATTTGCTAACATATCACTTAAATAAAAATCCTACTGACTGAGCCAACCTCGTTGTTATAGCTGTTTTACCTCTTCCACAATACATTATCATATTATGTGTAGATTTCTTTTGTTTTGACACGTGTTTCAGTGGCGTATACCAATACTGGTTCATTATAACTTCTTGAATTTTCATATATTTACTACATCATTCAGTAATTGTGCTCCCAGTAACGTTATCAACCCTAGGCCTTGATAATAGCCGTCAATAAACAACAGAAATGTGTATTAAAAACGGAATAAGACGATCACAACGGAGATTGAATTTTGGAGACGTTGTGAACGCTGGGATAAATCCAAGAAGAAATGAAATTCGTAGAAAAATGAGCAGTGTTAACATTTGTGGACAACAATAAGATTGTGGTATTAGAGTAGGCTTCACCTAGAAAAAAAAACTAGATCGACCAATCAGAAGATGATCTTGATCAAGCAGTGGAGCCAACAGGATTGCTAGGCAAAGATTGGGAAGACAAGGACAGAAGCAAACAAGGTCTAAAAGCAGGAAAAGTGCGTCATATTTCACATCGTAGGTTTTTTTGTTTTTTTTACAATTTCAATACCAGGAGTAAATGGCAGTCTCTATTTTTTTTATTGTTTGAGAAGTTTTCCTAATCTTGAGCTATAACAACCTGGTCGCCTGCAAAATGTAGATACTAATTCTACTTCTATACTCAGACCGTGACAGCTCTTTTTGTCATCTCTTCAATATTGTTGAATCTGCTATCATCAACATTGATCACTTGCGCCCTCTAAAGATTGGGAGATCTAACAAATTCAAAATGATTGTGGAAGTTCAAGAAAACTCGGAGTAACATTGTCTACCAGTTTTAAACTAACAAAATATTTCTATTATAACTAGCTGTCGCCCAGTGGTCGAAATTCGACCAATTGTGTCAATATCTCTGGCAGGTTAAGTAACCTGAAAATTACTTCGTGACATTCTATCCTGGGACTTTAGGGAGAACAGCAATTACAAGGTACGGATCCAGATTCGGAACCTATGTGTGATAGTTTCGAAAATCCTAGATACCGGTCTTACATCTCGCTTCTACAAATAAGTAGTGAAATTCAAGTTTTTTTCAGATATAAATCATAGGACTTTATTTGTGTTCAAATTCGTAATTCTTAATTTAACATGACAACAATTCAACCGCTAATGGGCTACCCTACATATTTATATTTTCTAACCTCCCTGTATAGCTATAACTGCACTCAATTCTCTAAAATTTATTAAAATCCTCATTATAATAATTCAATAGCATTATAGATTTCTACCACCCTGTATATGCAACTGCTCATGGACCACGAATAATATTTTTTAACATTTACCACTAAACAATAACAAAGCTTGAATGCTACTTCCAGAAGTACATGCTCTAAGTATTATAACAACATCGGCCCCTCTATATATAATTACTTAATGTTTTGAGTCTGGCGGCGGCGGTACATTCAGTTGTTTGGCGTTGACATTATGGACGTAAATAATGAAATTTTATTATATGATCTAATATTCTAAATTAATATTAGCATTCTGCACTGAAGGTCGTGAGTAGCTACTAAACAAAACAAAAATGAAGAAAATTGGTTGAGAGACAGAGGAGAAAATGGTATCTAATCGTTTTGTCTTTGCCTATTTATATATAGATACTACCAAAACCTGTTCTAGAATTTTGAAAATCATCATTCACATACAACGTATATATTTTAAAGTCTTCTCCAGACCACAAAAAACGCATTAAATACATTTTTTATTCATCCCCAACAGTAAAGACAGTGCCAGTGTT
The DNA here is from genome assembly GCA_034190945.1 of Octodonta nipae. Taxonomy (NCBI): domain Eukaryota; kingdom Metazoa; phylum Arthropoda; class Insecta; order Coleoptera; family Chrysomelidae; genus Octodonta; species Octodonta nipae. The sequence continues at coordinate 3,283,680 of CM067223.1, forward strand.
GCCCCAGTCAACCGTGTCCATATTTAACCGGGGAAATGTATATCGCGCTCGAGTTCTAAACAGCCCACTGCCAATTTTGTCACGAAACTTCCACCAGAAGAGCCCCCCCGCTCCGGGCCCCTCGAGCTCGAGCCTCTTTTTCATGCATTGCATATTTTATCCGGGCACACCAGCTGTTCTGTTTTCACGACGCTCCCATTAAATTATTTATGGCGGCCCTCAGCTCAAGTTTATGGAAGCGGGATCGCTCTTAAAAGTACTTTTTCCGTATGACGAGGATTCCGAAGGTGGAGACGGTGATCCTTCAAGACGCCCGGTAGCTCTCTATTAATGACTACCTAGTGGAAAATTGGAATACTTCGTTGCTAGACATCGCTTTCACGTTTTGCTCTTGCGAGGATGGTTTATATGGAATTTTATAGGTTTGAGATGCGACTAGATTTTCTGATGGTTTATTTCATGTAGTCATTGTGGAAAGCAGATTGTTGGGAACGTAAAATGTGCCGGTGGGGATTTGTCGATGTCGCTTCCACAGAAAATTGTATAATGATATAAAATTGTGATAGTTCTCTGCGGCATATAAGATTAGTTCTGGTGGTATTCCTTCTGGTCGACTCTTCCTTCCATTGTTCATTTTATTTATAGTCTCGTTGACTTATTTTGGGTTGAATGTAATTCATTGGTCTACATCAGTTGCTATTTCTCTGGTGTTCATCCTCAGTTGGTGCGTGTTTTTTTAAGCTGTGAGTCGTTCAAGGTTCTGTTAATTCTTAGTTTTAGAGATAACACGTCATTACTGTGTTTATTTTATCTCCCAGTGCCTAGGTGGCGGAACTTCATTCGTAAGTTCAAGATTTTGTCACAAACGTGCATGTATCCAAATAATCGGACATTTGCTATGTAAAGTAATTTAAACTCCGTAAGATACTTTTTTCTTACATTTTTTATTTACATGGTGTTACTACAATTCTACTCCCCCCTATATTTCAACTACCCTATATATGCAACTTCTTATGAAAAACCCATCCGAACATTTTTTTTCTAACATTTTTTTAAATCACGCTACAATTTAATATTCCAACAACCCTGTAAATGCGACCGTTTTTGGCAATTATACAAAAACTTTTGTTTCCAAAATATTTCAACTGCCCTCTGTAACTATAATTCTACTTCGCCCTATATTTTAATCATTATATATATATATATATATATATATATATATGCAAGTCGTTGCAAGCTAAACTATAATACATTTTTGTAAACACTTTGTATAACTATAATTCCACTCCACTCTATATTTGAAACTTTTTATAGGCTGCCAAATATAACAATTATATAACTATAATTTCACACCACCATATTCTACCCTGTATATGCATTTGATTATGGCCACCTATTGTAATTTTTTTTTAACCACCATGTATAATTATAATTCCAGTACATCCTATATAGCACCCACCCTGTATATGCAAATGCTAATAAGCTACCGTATAGGTATAAAATACTATTAACATTTTTTTAGCGACCTACATAACAATACCTTTACTCCGCCCTGTATGTCAGCTATCATTAATTTCCAACTGCTTATAGGGTCCCCTACACAATTATTTTTTCTCGCTTTTTTCTAACCATACTATAATTCCATTTGACGCTATATTTTAACCATCCGGCATAGCAACTCCTATGGACGATCTAACATATTTCGAACGACCCTGTAGAATTATAATTTTACACCACCAATCCATATTATATGCATCAAATTAACATGCGAAATCATCTTACTCATCCAAAAATTAGATACCGTGCCAATTTTTTCATCTTGAAAACTTGAAATGTCTAGCTATAAAATATAATGCTATGGAAATATGACGGAGGTATAAAATAGTTACATGTTCGGAGCATACAAATACAATTTGTATTGAATGAATATTTACAAGAACAGTTTCACTCTCAAGTAGGTCACCAAATCACCCTGTATTGAAAGAATTTTTACAACAGGAGTCTCACACTTACGTAGGTTACCAAATTACCCTGTATTGAACGCCTTGAAATATATTTTTTAATAATTTAATTTCTCAGTAAAACGATTTTTCCCAAAGATGAGACCCTCTGAGACCCTCACCAATCGATTTCTATCCATCGAAATTTCCAACTGTGAAAATTTCATCAAAACCGTTAGAGCCTTTTCCAGAACTCAATTATAGTTTTAGAGATATTATTTTTGATTCTATGTGCGGTCTCATCTCATGATGTTACTTAGTATTTAGGTCCTTTTCATTAAGGGCTTTCTTTTCTTTTAATCATTTCGTTGTGTTCATATCCTGTTTCTATTTTCTATAAAACCTTTTCTCCGAAAACTTCTAGAAACGTTTCTTTCAAACAGTTTTTAATAATGATATACATGTTCATAATCTAGTTGATCAAACACAAAAAACTTTTTTGAGCAAAAACTGGCATTTTTTACAAAAGGCTTACCACACCAGTTTTTCTAAGAAAAATCGAAAATCTACCATCACTTATTTGGAAAAAAATCTGTATACCATCTTCAATATATTTTTCTGTTTTTCCAAGTGCGCTCTCATCGTTTATTTTTTTATATTTTAAATTCGACTCCTGTATTCTGTTCTTTATGTCTCCTATTCTTTACATAAGGGAATTGTTTTCTTATATTTAATTCGTAGCGTTTTTTCTGATATCGCTTTTTGTATTTTCTATAAGAATTTTCATCTCATAAGTTTCTAGATATTTTTCCTTCATACACTTCTTAATAAAATTGAACTGTATGACCCGTTTGATTTCGGAATATTCCGTAAAATACTAATTTATTCTAATTATTCTGACGCCGCTTTTGTACAAAATCTAAAGCTTACTGTATCAGTTTTTTTGAGACAAATTTTTGGAAAAAATCTTTATACTCATGGATTAACCACCTCTGAAAAATGGGCCTGTTTCAGTGCCAAACACAATTTGATAATTTTTTTTTTTTTCAAAAGACATATGCACATCACTAAGCTAAAGAAACACCAAAACCAAGAGAAAAATACAATTATGTTTCATGGACTATGATTTTCCAAACTTTCACCTATTCACCAAATATTTCGATATAGTGGCAATCCTATTACGCATGTTCATGGTTACCCATTCTTTTTCTTGTGAAGGCTGAAGTAAGTAATAATCAGTTCTTGCGAAATCATTGCTTTCTGGATCTCTGTTGGACCATATACTCATAATCAGATTAATTCTTTAATTTGTGGGTTACCAAGTTTCTGTCGTCACTATTCGATGCGTTTTCATCTATTTAGCTAATTCTTTTTCCCTCTTTTTCATGACCATTTCAGCAGTAAAATACATTTTCAGTGTACTCTTTGCAGCTTACTTTTTACTTTGCTTCAGTTATTATATCTGCGTTAATTTTCTCAAATTCTTCCTGCTCCTTTTTCAGCTCTATCCTTGGATATTCATGGTGTCAAAGGTAAGGGGATAACATATTAGCAACTCTCAGAGGAGCTAGATTGCTACTTTAACATATGTTACAAAGTTTAATTGACTGCACTAACAGAGGAATTCTCTCGAAATTATTCAAAATGCCATTATTTTCGAAAGCTAGTAGTCATGCACGCTAGACAGACAAGGATTGCGACAAGAATAATCGAGAGTAGAGGTGACAGGGTATAAATTCAACCGTACGACAAGAGCGGTTGAGTAGTAGTGGACAGCTGATTTGCGTTTGACTCATCGTTGTAATATTTGACGTCTTAATCTAGCGAATAGTAAATTTTTGGTGAAAATAAAGAGTGTAAATTCATTGATTTAAAAAACACGGATTTCGTAATAGTACTAATACATTTTATATGATTTACATTTATCACGCAGTTAATCAAAACCCTGACACGCATAAACTCATTACTCTAGTAACTAGCAGGTTACAGTAATTTCATTACTGCGATAGTTGAAAAAATCAAGTCCTGTCGTGGTTACTGAATCTCGAATCCCAAAACAGCCACAAGCCATTTGCCAGAAATTCCTCAAAGAGATTCACGCGTCCACTTCAGCAGTTTCGTTTTCCGTAAACGGAGTTTCATTACTCGACCATTATCCCCACTTATGCAAGCAATTGGGTCTCAAATTGCATCAGTAATTTTCAGCCCCGAAACCCTTCAGGACCGATTCACGCTAACCGACTGCCTAATATAAATGCTAAATACAGATCCGTCAGGCCGGACGGACCAGACGGAGTCCAGAGTTTCCACTGCAATATTACTGTTGCGGTGTAGTAGGTCAGTTGTTAGGAAAATGTAAGGTTGGTCGTACGAATGCTGGAAGTCTATGGGACGATTAAAAGTAATTAAAAGCTTGGGAACTGTTTTTAGTTTAGTCGTTCAGTGATGTGCTTTTACTGTTTCAAATTTCAAAACTATATGATATTGTTGGGATATATTTAAACAACTGTACTTTCAGTATTTAAATTTCGAGCTCTAAAATTGGCGCCCAACGTGGAATTTCAGATAATTTGAAACATCCCTTCTATGTGGGAATTTTTGGCAGAGATAACTAGCAATAACAAACCATTTTTCAACAGATATATGCTATTGACTTCAATCTTTTCTATTTTTAGTATTCAAATTTGCAATAATTAAATTGGCGTCCAACGTGAAATTCAAAAAAAAAATTAAAGTAGACTTTCTATATTAGAGTTTTCTAGCGGCACTAGAAGCGAGAGTTCCCAGGAGGAGAAAAGCTGTTGAGAAAACGTCTCTGGACTGTTCCTTTTAAAATAGCTAAATATGCTTCAAAGACAGTAAAGTCAATATAGTGGTAAAATCGTGCCTAATTTTAGAGTGGTAGTTCAATCAACGTTCTTTAGTTGTTACGAATTTCTAACTATATAGTATTGTTTGGATACATTTAACCATTTCCACTCTCAGAATTTAAATTTACATAAATAAAAAAAACAACCAAATTGGCGCCCAACGTGGGATTTCAGAAAAATTTTAGTCTATATTCTTTTTCAGCCAAGACTTCTAAAAGCGTGAAGAGAGTGACAATTGGTTGAGTTTGCTATTAAATGTGGGTACAATTGAAAGCTGACATACAATTCCATTTTTAAATAAAGACAAATTATAAGTTATGTAGAAGGATGCCGAAAATTATTTTATTTAGTTTTGTTGAAAAATTGTGTAAATAATTAACATTTTAATTCAAACAAGGTTGAATAAACAACAAACGTTTATAATTAGTAGCATTGCATCTAATTCTTTAAGTTTTAGAAATATCTCGAGAATTCTCAGGAATTCCTACTTGGGAATTCTCGACTGCAGAGAGTAACATTCATTCGCGAAATCAGAAACCCTATTCTATATTAACATTCGCTATGAAAGTTTAAAACCCGCAACATAAGTTTTTAAATAAGGAGTGTTATATCAAACTTTTCATCTTTTAAGTTTATAATGTGCCAAGAATTACTACATAAAGCACAAAACAAAATTAATTAGTCTGTAAAGTTTCCTCTGAAGTATTTGCAAGCTCATCATAGCCAATAAGCTTTGGAAAGTGTTGTGGAATTATTCGTAAAGTTCAGTGCAGCTATCGCTATCAAAGTTCGTTGCAGTTCGTAATTATTAGGGCAATTATAAATACAAAAATATAGCACTTTGAAGATCTGATTTTTTTACAGTTACTAAAATCTTGTACCGTTGAACTCTAATTTTGAAATGAATATTCTCTTTTTCTGAAAAGAAGCTGGATTCGTATTTGAGCAAAAGTTAAACAAAGCCATTCCTAAAAATTATATTTATGAAGTTGTTGGCCTTTACCGGTCAAGTTAGATAATCACTAATAGAAGGCACAAACCATTTTATATATTAAGATCAAGAGCTTACACAGCGCCCTCTAAGAAGGCCAGGTTTTGTGATTTTCTTTTCTGGCTTTTCAGTTTATAAATATACAAATTCTTAATAATCTGACTGGCATAGCTACGAACCATCCTGTAGGCAAAACAAATATATTGCGTGAATATTACCTCAATCGGCTAAGTAGTTCAGAATGTACACGATAACAAACGGAGCCACCAGCGATTACATATTTGTTTGGCTGAAATGTAATATCTGAATATGTAAGATAAGCATATCGACGGATATAGGGTGACAAGTTGATGAACTCTTGTTTTGAGAACGTTTGTATAGCTAGTGCTAAAGAAACTTCTCATTTATTCTCCCATACATAAACACTCGTTAGAGACGTTTAAAAAAGTGATTACTTTTAAAGGCAGAAGTTAAGAGTAGAAGGAATATGTTTAATGTCTAAGTACTTCTTGGGAAATGACACCACAGTTTAAAGAAAATTGCTGTATATTCCAAACGTTTCGGGGTCTAGGTCAGACCCTGTTGTCAATGGTTAAGAAACTATGGATTAAAAAGGCACAATTCTAAAACGTAAATTAAAATATTTGACAATGTGTATTATTTGATTTTTAAGGTAACTAAGAGAATTTTATTTGTAATATACAGGGTAGCACAGAAATTTCTAAAGATCATATAATCATAAAGTTCCTTTCAAATTGAAAGAATTTGAAAGGGAGATCTTCAGAATTTAATGTGGCGCTCCTAGGTGCGACTTTGTTACAAGATGTGCATTCGCCAATGCGACCAAAGAACATTGTTGATTCAGTGATTCCATTAAAATTATAAGGGAAAACCTTGGAAAAACCTTATGAACTATCCCGATATTGGGTTGTTCACAAGGACATGACCATTAGCAATTTCTTCCTTAATCATCGGCAACCAGGAACGACTGAATTCTACGGAGGGAGTAGCGATATCATTTTCATTTCATTTCAAATTAAAGCAGACTCTTTTAGTTTTCTTTTGGTGTTGTGTTCTTCTTTGTGAAATATAACTGAATTTTGAAATTGAGTAAAAAGAGGTATCATTAAATCTTTATATGACAGAGCAAAAATCAAATGTTATAACATCAATAACATCAATGAAGAAAAAACGTTTATAAAAAATGCACTTTCTGCCAATCATTACCCAAATAAATTTATTAATAACGACTTAAACAAAATCAAATACGAAACAATCCCTAACAAGCAACATCAAACTTCACCAAGCTACACTGACTCCCAAGATAATCACATTAATACAATAACTATATCATACATACAGGGTCTATCAGAAAGACTAAAAAGAGTGGAAAACAGATAAAACATCAAAACATCATTTAAAACAAGAAATACCCTAAAATCAATTGTATCAAAAACCAAACCAAATAACACAACTCAAAATACAAAAAATTGCATTTACAAAATCCCTTGTGAATGTAATAAATTCTATATTGGAGAAACTTCCAGACCTCTGAATGTTCGAATGAACGAACACAAAAAATACATAAAAAAACGACAATTTGAAAAATCCAAAATTTGCGAACATGCTTGGGACCTTGGTCATAAAAACAGTTTCAAAATTCAGTTATTTAACACAAAGAAGAACACAACACCAAAAGAAAACTAAACGAGTCTGCTTTAATTTTGTCAAATGAAAACGATTGTATCGCTACTACCTCGGTAGAATTCAGTCGTTCCTGGTTGCCGATGATTAAGAAAGAAATGGCTAATGGTCATGTCCTTGTGAACAACCCAATATCGGGATAGTTCGCACCTAGGGAGCGTTCAACACAGACTTGCTAATGGCACATTTCTTCTATTTATTACTTGCATATTCATAAAACTCGAGGCTGGCAAAATGCTTGTTAGCCAAACACACTTTCTAGTATATTAATGTCCAAAGAAAGTATAGAAAGAATTAAAATGACTCCTTTATATTGCTGCAGATTTGAAGTTTCAAATTTACCAATTTGACGAAAAAAGAAACAAAAGCAATAGAATTTGTTGACATCAAAATATTGAATCAACAAAACCACCATGCCATTTCACAAGATAACATGAAACTCGATCCTTAAACAACGTAAATAGTTTATGTATTTAGCTGCTCTCTAAATATCTTGTCAACAATTCTGAGAAAATAACCCTGTACCAATCTTGGCTGACTTGTTCTTTGCCGTAAACTTCCTCCTAAAGCTTTTCCAACCATGCTAACAACAATAATGGCTTCCACAGTCAATCTCGCTTTACGGGAACCATAATGATGTACCTTCCCAAAGACGTATACGCATTTGGTTTTCCCCTCAAACACCTCCCCCCCCCATGGCAGGATACGTAATCAGTAGCAATTACCTCAAACGAAGTATAGATGTGTTTTTTTTTTCCAAGAATTCAGGTTTAAGTCGAATCCTGGAGTTGATGGAAAAGAAGCACTCTAGCGAAGTCAGCATGAAATTTTATGTGAGGAAATCTTCTCCCATTCCACAGGGAAGTTTTTCCAAACTACCTTAACCCGATTAATAGTTTGCAATTTCCGGTTTGCACATTACGTGTCATTACTAAAGATGGGCGAATCGTTTGCCGACACCCTAACTCTATAATCAACCGCTCACTTCATCAAACGTCAATTAAGTGCTCCGTTTCCTTGTAAAACGCACTAACAGTCGAAGCTCCGATGACACACCTAACATTGTAGCTGTGAAACGTGAAATTATACAGGTCGAATGGCACGTTGATCAGGCAAATAATGCCAGACAACGGTGCCGAACGTGCACTAGGTCAGTGGTGATGTTCGTGCCGATGTGGTGGACGGACTGCGCCAATTTCAGAGGTTTTTCCATGTCGTTTGAATTTTCGTTCGTGTTTGTTCCGTAAGGGTAATTCATGAATGTTTACTCGTGTTCGCTCGATTAATGATGCAAGTCGGCTCTGGAACTTTTATCAGTCAGTTGGTAACGAATGTGTTTTGTTTTCAGGACGTGATGCTGTTACATTTCTGAGCAGGATTTTTTTACTGGTATTTTGGTGATTGCTCATAAGATAATTTGAATTTGTCGTGAAATCAGGTGAATAACTTTTCTGACATTATGTTGTAATGTCGGGTGCTTGGATAGAGGTTATATTTACACAATATATACTGCTTTTCGAAAAATCTGAACACATCCTAAAGGTTAAATTTTAATTATAAAATCTTGAGAAGAATACCATTCATAGTTTCTTGAATTCGATGGCGAGAGTTATCTAGTTATTTGGCATTTGGAGTGAATAGCTAGTCGAGTGCCACAATCATCTCCCATATAGGTTCAATTGGTGACAAGTCTGGCAACCGAGAAGGCCATGGAAGCAACCTCGCGTTAATTTCCAACTAGTTATAGTATTGCAACAGGGTACATACATTACAGTTCCTATGTGATATTTTGAAATTTTAATTTCTGTCCAAATTCTTTGGTGTAAAGGGCGTAAGTCAATCCAAATTCTAAATTACTGCATTCTCCACGTACTGGTCTCACTCTTCTATCAACAGCAACAGAATTCCACTCACCATCACAATTTGATTAGCAATTATAGAAAAATCTTTATAAACGCATCAACACCCGGAAAGCAAAAACTTAGTTTCTAAGTATGTTTTCTTTATTTTTGTACAAGATGAATAAGAATTATTTTGTCTGTTCATTGGGCTTTCTCTCCTCCAAATTTTTTCCTGCAACAGATGAACAAAGTGTAGTAAGGCAATTTCGTAAAATTGCCCGGATTACTGGCTGTCTGTACAGAGATTTTTCCTCACAGTTATTCTGAGAGAAAGAGATGTCTACAAAATGATCAACCAGTATTCCTGTATATAAGTAATGTATTGTATATTGTGTAATACTTATCTGTGTATGGAGACGTTTCAACTCCGAGTCTGGAGTCGTTGTCAATCGTTTAGTGTTGTTTTCGAGGTTTTTTCTAAAAAAATTTCGCTTTGATCTCGAAATTGTTTTTTGTCAAAAAATTTGACACTAACAATTTGTCGTTTGGCGATCACTTGACGCTGAGGTTACCGTTTTTTTTTGTTCTGTTAGCAATAAATTCCTCCAGTCCAAATGAAGGTCGGCTGAAAGTGCTCCGATTTCAGTGTTGTTTATCATCATACAGCTGGCTTCTTTAAGTTTTCTCTTAAATCGGAGCACCTTCAGTCGACATTCATTTGGACTGGAGGAATTTATTGCTAACAGAACATAAAAACGGTAACCTCAGCGTCAAGTGATCGCCAAACGACAAATTGTCAGTGTCGAATTTTTTGACAAACAACAAATTCAAGATCAAAGCGACAACGACTCCAGACTGGGAGTTGAAACGTCTCCATACACAGATAAGTATTACACAATATACAATACATTACTTATATACAGGAATACTGGTTGATCATTTTGTAGACATCTCTTTCTCTCAGAATAACTGTGAGGAAGAATCTCTGTACAGACAGCCAGTAATCCGGGCAATTTTACGAAATTGCCTTACTACACTTTGTTCTACATATACAATTTTAAAATACTTATCTGTTGCAGGAAAAAATTTGGAGGAGAGAAAACCCAATGAACAGACAAAATAATTCAAGACCTCCTCATCAATCTTTTCGAAATTACTTATGACTAGGAATATCACACAACTGATTCAAACGCAAGAAAATTTTTGTCATTATGTATGAGACAAAATTGTCTGGAGACTTCAGCAATATGGAAAATACTAGAAATATATGAACAACAAAAACTCCAGAAAAGAAAATAAACACGAAATAAATATGATTAATAATAGATTAGCCACATTTTTCGTTAAAAACTTGAAACAGATTTAAAAATTGATATAAACAATATATGCAAATGATTATCTTTTTCAAGGATGAGAAGATAAAAATGTTACTTACCTTGCGGCGACTACATTAGTTTAGTCTTTTACTGACAAACACACTTTGAAACTTCACTTTATTAAACTTCTCACACTGAGAGTGACACTAAGTGTGAGAAGTTTAATAAAGTTTCAAAGTGTGTTTGTAAGAAAAAGTGGTGGCGAAACGTCGGCAATCTTTGTTTATATATTTGTTAAGATATATAAAAATTATTTCGAAAAAATGACGGGGTCCAAATCCGGAAAAAGAACAATCAGCGATAACTCTGGTCGCGAAAACGTACGTTCTCACTATATGCAATTTATATCAATGCCTAATATGATCGTGAAAAGGTAGCATTGAATTCGCAGCACTAAAAACAGCTGTACATTAAAACAACTCGTTTACTTTATTGGATTTGCATTTGAAAAACGAATACGAGATTTTTAGGTTAATTTAAAAATACAGGCAAGCGCGGCAAAAATAAACAACAAAAGACAAACAAATACGCCAGCCCGACAGACTATAAAAACGAAAGTTATTCGTCACGGCCCTCCGGCTACGTACCTCTGACGTCTGAGTCATTAATCGTACCGAAGCCTGTAAACATTTCACGAATTGTGCTTCTGGAAAACGCCGGGCTAGTAATCAATTTTTTCGGTATAAAAAAACTTTTTAAAATTGGCGCAGTCATTCGACGCTGACATTGTAATATACTGCGTGGCGATTCACGTTGGCGTTGAGCCGAAAATTTCAGCTCATAAATTTGGAATATGTTGAAGTTTTGAGCAACACGGAAAATTTGTGTCGTTTTGGGAATGTAATAGTAGATCAGTGATTGTAGATAAAACAATTGAAATCAGGTTATTGATTATGGGGAAATATGAGCATTGATGGCAAAGAATTAACTACAAATAAAGTGACTGTCCCAGAAACGGGGATAGCCAAATTTGGCCTAGACAAATGCCGAATTATTAATATAGTTAAATGGCAAAATACACCAGGGGCACTTCGAAATGGGAGATGGCACCTCAATTGAATCTATGGGGGAAGGTCATACTTATAAATACCTTAGAATAAAGCAGGCTCAACGTATTGATCACTTGGCCATGAAAAAGGACCTAACAACAGAGTTTTATAGAAGGGTAAGGCGACTGTTGAAAACCGAACTAAGCAGTAAAAATCTGTTTCAGGCTCTTAACACCTATGCATGTTCAGTGCTCAGTTACTCTTTCGGTATAGTTAATTGCTGCAAGACTGACATTGAACAATTACAACGAAAAGTTCGAGTTTTACTAACAAAAGATCAAAATCACCACCCAAAGAGCTCTGTTGAACGTACAACTTTGCCACGGTATGAAGGAGGAAGAGGATGGGCAGACCAACAACATTTCCAGAAACTCGCATAATTTTCTGATCTACACAGAGTCATGTGCCAGGTTGAAGACTCAACACCACTGCGACTGACACAACAACACGTCCAATTACACCACCCGACCACTGATCAGAAACTGCTGAAATGGAAAGAGAAGCCCTTTCATGAAAGACATATAAATGACGTCAACCAAGATTATGTCGACAGTGCAGCGTCGAACTACTAGTTGATCTCTGGTCATATGCTTCCAACTATCAGCTATCTAAAGTACATCGTTAAAGACCCTTCTATTAACAACAACAGATGCAGGTACGGTTGCCAAACATCTGAATAGAAGATAGAGCTTTGATCCTACAAAACGAAGATTAGCTTAAAGCTACTCTGACTCTTAACCTTGTAGGAAACGTTTAACACTAAGATATATCACAGAAAGAAACATTAAATACAGAAGTCACAAAAAGCTTATAAAATCGTGTTTTTACTGTCCCAACAATAGTTGCGTTTTAATTACTTTACTAAATGAAGATACTGGCAATGAAACATAGGCTTAATTTGTATTAAATAGTTTCACCACATTGTAGGTAAAACTTCGGTGGAACAGTGCGGTCCGATGGTGAGGCATTCTGAGTGTTAACCTATGTGTTATCAATCTTTTTTTGAAAATGTATTCAAGTAACTCAGCCTTTACCAATCTGTACAAAAAGGTTTGAAAAAGAAAATTAAAATTATTTTGGACTTTCAGCCAATTTAGTTCACAAATCTTAGCGGACACCATTTCATATTTGCGGAGATTACACACGTACCTACAGCAACAATTTTGAACGTACTGTAGTCTCCATTTCGAAGAAACATCCAAACAGGGGTAGTAAACAATATTACAATAATTAAGTATTGACAGAACTAACGACTCACAGAGTTTTTTACGTATTTTATAATTTATTATAAACCTATCAATATACAAGAGTCTTAGACGAATGTAATTTTATGTCATTTACCCGACAAGACGATTATTGCCAGAGTAGCTCGTAAAATATTAGAAGTCTCGCAGTGATAAATCCGGACAACCGTGGGGACAAATAGACAGCAAAATTCTTGTTACAGTAGAATTCTTCACGAAAACTGGTTTGACATACGAGCGCGATGTATTGTTTACAGTAACTTAAAGGATTCATCTCGGCCAAAAAAATGGAATTAAATCGTAAACATTTTAGTGTGATTATTTTTTACAACTTTCGACGTGGATTAAGTCAGCAAGAGTGCATGGATGAACTTAATTTAATTTTTGACGATGAAACTCCATCAAGGACCACTGTTTATCGATGGTATGGTGAATTCAATCGCGGTCGTAGTTCACTCCAAGACGAATTTCGTGAAGGTCGTCCAAAAACAGTTATTGTTCTGGATGTTGTGCGCGAACTGATATTGCAAGATCGTCATGTGACCTATCGTGAGATTGAGTCAACCTTACACATTAGTGGGACTAGCATACATTCATTATTGCATAAACATTTGAATGTAAAAAAAATTGTTCGCGTTGGATCCCACACAATTTATCAATTGTTCAAAAAAAGGCTCGTATCGGTTGGTAGAAAGAAAAGCTCAAAAAATACGATCGCTGTGCTTCAAAACACGTTTATGACATAGTGACATGTGATGAATCGTGGATTTACACGTATGATCCCGAAAGTAAACAGCAGTCGACTGTATGGGTGTTTCAAGATGAGCCGAATCCAATAAAAGTTGTTTGCGCACGAAGCACTTCCAAGCAAATGATTGCCTGTTTTTTCGGAAAAACTGGACATGTCGCAACTGTACCAGTAGAACAACGCAGAACAGTCAATTCTGAGTGGTACACAACCATTTGTTTGCCAGTGGTCTTTCAAGAAATGAGGAAAAATAACCGCCGAAGACGGATCACTCTTCACCACGACAATGCGAGCTCTCACAGATCGGCTCAAACAACTGCATTTTTGACCAGTCAAAACATCGATTTGCTAAGTCATCCGCCGTATAGTCCTGACTTGTCACCAAATGACTTCTTTTTATTCCCGTACGTAAAAAACAAACTGAGAGATCAACGTTTTTCGACAACTGAAGAAGCGGTTGCTGCGTTTAGAATGCATGTTTTGGAGATACCTCAATCAGAGTGGAAAAACTGCTTCGACAATTGGTTCAAACGCATGCAAAAGTGTATAGATCTTCATGGGGAATATTTTGAAAAACAATAAAGCGATTTTCGATGATTAATATTTGATTTTGTTCTCTAATCCCGAAATATAAAAGGCAGACCTCGTATCGTTAACTAATTTGTCCCGAGAATTGTTAACAAATATGCAAAGCAGTACGAGTGATGTCTCCACTGTGCACAAGACGCTTCACCTGGGAAAACAATCAAAAGTTTATATATACACTTAGTTGTAAAATTCTCGGTTACGACTTGAAACAAACTCCGTACATACAAATCCATCTCACCATATCTCGGCATTCATTGTTTTATGCGGAGAGCCCGTGAGAAACCAAAAATCCAATCACGTCCGATGGCTCCCCGAAGGTTATCAAAATGCCCTCGAGCAAACGGCAAGAAAAATCGCTATCGCAGGTCAAAACATAACCAAGATAAAGCGACGGGGGTTTACCGAATCGATGGCGCAGTGACAGTTTAAATAAGTGTCGGCCGTTAAAACATCGAAGGTGTTTTTAAACAGGCCAACATTAAATCGCACGGCAAGCTTAATGCCGAGCTTGGAGAAATTGATGGGGCTTCAAAGTAGTTTATATTGACGTTTGATGTGTAATAAATTGTCGATATTCGACTTGACGGGGTGTTTATTTCGTAGGGAGTTTGGCTAAAAAGAAAGGCACGTTTCACTTGGAAAATATTGTCCAATGATATCTGGTTTGTTCAGGAACTCAAGCATCGAGAACGTATAAAACTGCGGATGAACAAATAGCTCTTATCTTTTAATAGAATTTCACGATAAAAACAAATAGCCTGGTGATTTTCGTTCTCTCGAATGTGGTCGTTTAGTCAACAATTTAATCTTCGAAAAGTAGGATTTATTGAATATTGGGAAATAATGAGATAACATTCCGCATTTGTTTCAACCGAACCTAAAATCTTTTTCGTTCAACATTTGCGTATGTACACAACACTATATAATGTAAATAAACTACAAAATAATAATATAGTGAGGCTATGTATTGCAATGTCATTTTGTTATTTAAAAGTAATAAGGTACCAATAGGTGCTTCTAAATTTCTTGGAAATTAGTGTATAAATAACAGAAGTGCAAATAAGGTGAATCAAATATGAACCGGACTTTTCTGTTTCTCGCCCTGTAGGTAATTCGAGTGGCGTGACGTCTCGATTTATGTTAGGTAGGGATGTTAAGAAGAGGGGAGTTCGTCGGTTTGGCGAGGCGTAGTCGATGCGCTGTTAGTAGCATCATGTCAGAGCAAGAGGTGCATCCGTCTGTTGCGCAACGTGTTGTTATCAAATTTTTGGCGCGGGAGGGCGTTAGACCGTCTGAAATTTTGCGTCGACTATCTGCACAGTTCGGCAATGAAACACTTTCAAGGACCCAAGTGTACGACTGGTACAAAAAGTTTTCAGATGGCCGAGAGACAGTGGAAGACCCGTTTTTCTGCAGGAAAAATTCTTGCAACAGTTTTTTGGGATTTGAAAGGCGTACTGCTGATCGATTTTCTGCACGAACGCCGTACAATTAATGCTGAGTATTACTGCGAACTACTCCAACAAGTGAAACTTGCCCATCGGCAAAAGAGGCGGGATATGTCTATCCGAAGTGTGATTCTGTTGCATGAAAACGCTCGGCCACATACAGCTGCATTGACTCAAGGAAAATTGAACAAAATGGATTGGGAAACCCTTGAACACCCACCTTACAGTCCTGATTTGTCGCCATGTGACTACCACATGTTTGGGGCACTTAAAGAAGAACTGGGAGGCCACCACTTTGAGGACAACGAAGGTGTAGAAACGTTTGTGCGCAATTGGTTATCGACACGACCAGTTTCATTCTTTGAGAAAGGTATTAAAAAACTTCCGATTCGGTGGGAAAAATGTATACATAAGAGAGGAGACTATGCAGAAAAATAATATGTATTAAAATTTGTATTGATCGTACCAATAAAATTTTTAAAACAAAAGTACGGTTCATATTTGATTCACCCTTGTATAAAGAGGTTGCAAATTTTATTCGTCAAAAAGTATATTATTAACACTAAGACAACTATTGATATTAGCAAAAAATAGTGATGAAAATAAAACATTAGAAAATGTTGGCTTGACAGAAACCTAATAAAAATATATCAAAGGGATAACAATATTTTTTCTCTTCATTAGAGGTAAAATTTACAAAGTACGTTATATTTAAAATAATTGATTACTTTTCATCTTAAGTAGAAATCTCTCTAAGGTCTCAAAAATAACACAAAAACCACAGGAATAGGCCTAGTGACCACGATGGGATAGGTGCCAAAATATTGAAATCCCCATTTTTGAGATTTTTGCTCACATAATAATAATTTCTGTGTGGTGTTTCGGTAGGCCAATTTTATTATGCACTACCTCAAGAAAAATTCACTACAATAATGAAATTCTTTAACAAACAAAACTGAATTTCACTGTCTATGTAGAAAAGATATTAGCGCAAACCTATTCGAACCGTTACACCTAAGTCTGAAAGTGATCCAGTGATTACCACATTATACAGTGATGGGCAAATGTGTGGAACCAAGTAAATATCTCTGGAATTATTAGAGATATCAAAATAAAATTTGGAAGGTGGATACTGCAGTAGATTGCGTATTTGTTTCCATTTTTTTACAATTTTGAACTTCCTATTTTACCGGAAGTAATTTCGATTTTAAAATTTGCAATGAAACACCCTGTATAGTATTTTAGTTTCTGATGAAACATTTTATTGCGAATACAAAAATATCGGGTTTGATATTGTTTACTTCAATACCTACCGAGAAGTAAAAGGTGCTCAGTTTGAACATCTAATACAATAAGTTTAGTTAAGTTTCAATGTTTTGAAAAGCACTTAGATTTAGTTAATAATTATGATTATGTATTTCTTTAAGGGATATTAGATTTTTGCCGTTCCTTAATTACTTTTCTGTTAATATCTCGGTAGGTATTGAAGTAAACAATATCAAACCCGATATTTTTGTATTCGCAATAAAATGTTTCATCAGAAACTAAAATACTATACAGGGTGTTTCATTGCAAATTTTAAAATCGACATTACTTCCGGTAAAACAGGAAGTTCAAAATTGGAAACAAATAGGCAATCTACTGCAGTATCCACCTTCCAAATTTCATTTTGATATCTCTAATAATTCCAGAGATATTTACTTGGTTCCACACATTTGCCCATCACTGTATAATTAATAAAGATTTTACCGCTGTGGCACAAGTTTAAATAGGTCACATTGTATAAAGGATTATCAGAAAACACTGGACTATTATTTTTGTTAGATTAGTGCTTAAAACTAATTCGAAATTTTTTAAAATGAATTAAACGTTCTGCCGGCACAAAATTAAAAACGTAAGTTTTGAACACTTCTCAAAAAAGTGAAACTGATTACATGTCAAGATGAATATTTATCGACCAATCTATACGGGCAATAATTTCTCAATTGTATTTTCCGCTGGATTTTGGTCCCTTTATGAAGCAAACATCATTAAAAACCCATCAGCCAGTTTTCCATCACAGCGTCATCCACTTTCTCAACGCTCGACATCATAATGACGTATCTCGCCATCGGTTCGGAAGTGGTGCTTCTCCGAATTCGGAATATGTTGTGATTGATAGTAACGATTTGCTTTCTCCGCCTGCTAGACAGAACTAATCTAGTAGTGTTTTCATGTAGAAAATTACCGGCCATTATGGGCACGCTGGTGTCGTAATTTTGCCTGCCCTTCGGGCTGTTTTTCTTCTTTTACAGTTATTTCTCTATGCTGACTTACCGCCTGTTATGCTCTTGTGAGACGAAATTAAATGGGTTTACGTCTGAGCTGGTTCGCAAAATGAAGTTGTTACGAGGTCTGCCTTTTATATTTCGGGATTGGACAACCCTAGTGTTGCAATCTGACAACTGACAGCTCTATCATAAAGTTTGACATTTTTGAGGTTATACGTACTCAGAACGTTTTGACATACGAGCGCTATGTGTTGTTTACAATAACTTAAAGGATTCATCTCGGCCAAAAAATGGAATTAAATCGTGAACATTTTCGTGCGATTAGTTTTTACAACTTTCGACGTGGATTAAGTCAGCAAGAGTGCATGGATGAACTTAATTTAATTTTTGGCGATGAAACTCCATCAAGGACCACTGTTTATCGATGGTATGGTGAATTCAATCGAGGTCGTAATTCACTCCAAGACGTACTTGGTGAAGGTCATCCGAAAACAGTTGTTGTTCCGGAAACCATTGATGCTGTGCGCGAACTGATATTGCAAGATCGTCAGAACAAAGCAGAACAGTCAATTCTGAGTGGTACACAACCATTTGTTTGCCAGTTGTCTTCCAAGAAATGAGGAAAACCAACCCCCGAACACGGATCACTCTTCACCACGACAATGCGAGCTCTCACACATCGGCTCAAACAACTGCATTTTTGACCACTCAAAACATCGATTTGATGAGTCATCCGCCGTATTGTTCTGACTTGTCACCAAATGACTTCTTTTTATTCCCGTACGTAAAAAACAAACTGAGAGGTCAACATTTTTCGACACCTGAAGAAGCGGTTGCTGCGTTTAGAACGCATGTTTTGGACATACCTCAATCAGAGTGGAAAAAGTGCTTCGACAATTGGTTCAAACGCATGCAAAAGTGTATAGATCTTCAAGGGGAATATTTTGAAAAACAATAAAGCGATTTTCGATGATTAATATTTGTTTTTGTTCTCTAATCCCGAAATATAAAAGACAGCCCTCGTAAGAGATGACTCCGATTCTCATATTGAAACTAATTTTGATCTCAAGGCAATAGATCAGCCCATACAGTTGAAAAACTTTTACCAAAAATGTTAAGAACTAGTAATAAAAAGAAGCAACAATATAAAACCGTTACCTCAACTCCACTTGAACAGGAATTAAAAGAAAAAGGATTCCAAAGATTAAGCGGTTAAGGAAAATGTAAATATGATAGTTTTAGCTCTAGCAATAAAAAATGAGGATGTTTGTTCATTTTGCTGTGATTATGGGAAATACAAAGTAAGGTGGAGAATTTCAGAGTGCTGAATAATTTAATATATGCGTCAGATGTGTTGAAAATATCATTTAGAATAATCGATATTAAAGTGTATTTCCCATAAGGACGGGTAATATCCATCAAAGAAAATACTGTAATTTTTATGTAGAGTAGAATCAGTTAATATTTTTTTTAAATAGTTGTAATAATATGTTTTTTATAAGCAAATACACCACAGGAAGTTCTGGTGAAATAAAAACTTCCCCTACGTTTGAAAAAACTGGTCACGTAGGGTGTGACTAAATCCAGCAAAAAAACAATAAATCAATTTCATTTGATCATAATAAAAAGAAGTTTTATTTGGAGTAAAAATCATTTCAATACGAGCCCTAGAAAATACGTAGGTATATCTCTTTTTAATGTAGATATTATAATTTTAGATGTGCACAGGGGAGATAAAATATTACCAACTCCTTTTAATTCAATATTTATTCTTTGAAGACAGCTAAAGATGTTTAATTAAAATATTTCCCCAGCCAAATTGCTTGAACAGATTAAATTCCATTATAATTAAAAGTAATACAACTGAATTAAAAAAACTTCCACTTGGCCGCCTTTTTAATCTGGGCGCTATTAAAATCGCTCTTTCAATTAAAAAACTTCGTTTAAACATCCGATAAAAAGAAGTTGAAAAATGGTCGTCTCGTCAAAATCCCCATTCGTTTTGTTTTCACGCAGAACAAATGGCCGTGCAATTTTTTTCCCGCTTCCCGATGTAACGTTCTTACCGAGAGGACTTTTTCCTCGTCTTCCGGTCTTAGTTTCCATTGACTCGGAGATTTTTAATGTTGTTTTTGTGTCCTAAAAAATCCATAGGCGACGCGACCCGGATGATGAATGATGGCCGACTATTTTGCGACAGTATTAAGTCTAAAGACTTTTATTGTATTTCCGAGCCAACGGAATCTCGTTCGAACTGGAATTATGGAGATGCGATGGCGTAATCCACTTATGAGGATGTTCGGAGGTGAATTGGAGGAAATTGGTATCTGGGTTGAACGAGAATAATGAATGTTATTCTTGAATAGGAGTCTGTGAAGAGATTTAAGCGTGGCAGATAAAAAAGGACATTTATTTTTGTTACTATACTCACTGACAAAGAAAGAGATATTGTTGAGGTAAAACGTAGATACTAAAGTAAGAGGTAAAGAGTTAAAAATATATATAATATTAAGTTTGTTAATAATGTATTTGTCCACCTCAGTTATCTATACAATCCCCAATACGTCTTAGCTATCCCATGCTATCTGTATTTTATGTTTTAGAACCTCTAAATTCCGTGAGGGCCACTCCACATTCCAATGCTGTAGTTCTCTGCACCACTGTAATTGCCGTCGATACTCAGCGGTTAGAGGACCAGATGTTGTCGATAATGTTGCATTCGAAAAAGACCTTATACGACAGTAAACCGTTCAGATTCTTACAACACAAGAGTATTTGACAATGTCATAGATATACCAATATCATAAAGGGTTTGCATCATGATGGAGCAATGATGTGCGCCTAAGCTCTGAGTATCTAAGTGAGGGGCAATGGGTCCCGTTGTTAATCTAGAAGAGATTAGATGAGAGCAGTCTTAAGCTAATTTTGGGGACCCTAAAACCACAATCGGGATATTTTCTGCTATTTAAAATGCTACGAGTATATATACAGGTAACAGCATAGGTCTTTCTCCTAGTACTCAAAGAACAGAGATGAAAGGTTGCCAACATTTATCTATAAGATACCATCAAGGGATATATGTCATTCCTTTTGATATAGAGCTACCATAGAAAACGTTTTGAACATTTTCAAACAAATGTTGGAGGCAGACTCAAGATGAGGCCTCACCATAGATGTATAAAGTCTTATGGTTGTTCTTACACTCAAATCTTGGCTGTTAAGTACAACAAATCCAAGAACTCTATATGTTTTGTTTATCAGATAGCTGAAATGGATATTGAATTTGAAGTTATCTTGAAAGACCACCCCCAGATCTTTTACCTCCTTATACCTTTTAGCCTTACAATTTCCAATGTAATAGTCTTCAGTAGCTACATTGACTTTTCGAGAGCAGGAAACAACACAACATTTTTGGGTATTAACAAACATTTTGTTTTCTCGAAACCAGTTGAGCGCCAAGTTCAAGTCATTTTGTAGTGCAATAACATCATGTATGCCATTAATATATTTAAATTATTTGAAAACATCAGCAAACGACAACCCAACGCAGGTCCTCAGGCTATCGGGTAAGTCATTAATAAAAATCAAAAACAAGAAGGGACCCAAGATGCTAACCTGGGGTACTTCTGAGGTGGCAATATAATGATGGTAGAAGACAGAACCTATCTTTGGTAATTGACATTTGATAAGCTTGCATTGCCTCTGGTTTTAAGGGCATGTAGGTGGTTTTTCCTTCTGATCAATTGAATGGGAACCAGGGAGCATACCTTCTCATATTCGACGTGTTTCTCATTAACTACTTAGGAATAGATGTGTCCAACTATTTGTAGATGTTTGAGTAACAGACATTTACACTTTTATTAACATCATCACATGCCAGGACGTCTGACCAGTCACAATTGCGTAAAAGATAGAATAAAAAGAGATAAATGTCTTTAGAGAAATCGTATTTGTACTTTTTTGGGAAGGGACTCACTTTTTACTCTCTCTGCAATGATAACGAGATATTTAGTGCTGGATGATAAGCATTCTCTTGGAGAAGAGGACTGTCTGACCTTTTTACTCCAACTTCGAGGTTAGAGATAACCAAATCCAAGTTCCCGTTCATGAATTTTTTAACAGACTTCAGCTGTTGCAATTCATATAGGCTCAGGAATTATAAACGGAATATGTTGATTAGGAAGTTTTTTCATCTTTGTTTTTTTTTAAAGAGCGGCACTCCTTTGAGATTGAACGATGGAAGCTAAAGCTTGTTGTTTTTTATTCCCCCTTTGGCACATTTCGCGGACTGTACAGTGTGAGAGATAGAGCGGGATTTTGCTCGTCATCCTGAAAATGGACAGAATGTATCGTATTAAGTTCAATTCCTGAACTACATCACGTTTCTAGACAGGCGCCAGTGGAAGTGAGAACCGAGGATAGCTACAGGGTGTGAAAATGGTATTTTTTTTGGTCATGCTCATCATCGAGTAAACGTTCCAAAATTGGCTTTTTACTTAATGACGAAGTTCACCCCTACTTTTGACAAGTTTACCCTTGTCCGCCAGCTTGATGGTAAAGCTCTAGGCAGACGCCTCTCAGGAATTTGCTTGAATATATCACAAACATGTATGCAGGCAATTTTGAAACGTTTACTTGATGACGAGCATGACCAAAAAAAAAAAATTACCACTTTCACCCCCTGTTACTATCCTCGGTTATCAGTTTCACTTAATACGATACATTCTGTCCATTTTCTCGCTGACGAGCAAAAACCTATCTCTTAGACTAGTATATATCATGACATAGTCTAAGAAGATTATTGAGAAATTCAACGATATTAGTTTATTTCTTTATTTATTCTAATACAGAAAAATCCGAAGGTAAGCTCTTCGTACGTTCATTTATCATAAAACTTTTAAACTGTCATCATTTCGCAATGATTCATATCGACCAGGGCAAAACCAACAAACGTCCGCAATAAACGTTGCACAAGAAAAAGTCTAATATACGTTTTTCCTAGAGACAAATCGTGCGTTTTTCCAACTAATAAGAAAACCCCATCATAAATTCCTCTCACACAGATGCATCGGGTGTACGATCTCGTCCAGGAATTATCATCGTGGGGCAGTTCAGCGTCCTACATTCCCCCAGTGAGCGCCCCGGCAAAGCAGATGGAAATAGCACACGGCACATCGACTGTTATGGTCGTTTGTTGGATAATTAAAATTTTCCACTGTGCATCCATTACGACTGTAATGTCCGTGAGTTATGGAGAAGATACGGGCATGATGGTTTCGCATAATGTCTGCACTCCATTGCGTTCTTTTATTTCAACTCGTTTCGGAAAGAAAAACCTTTTGGAAGTTCATAACTGAAAATAAATTTTAAAAAAATCGCAAACGTAATAATTCCAAACTACGATACGATGATTGCTTACGTCAAGTTTGCGATTTATTAAGGACCTGTATAGCAATTGCATTGCATAGCTTTTCCACTTATTTTAATTTTCAATTGACTTCCAAAAATGAGGAGATTATCAATTTGTCGGCACTTTTTTTAGGGTTCCGTGTATACAATATACGGATACCCTTATAATATCACTCCGGATTTCTGCCTCTGTCACATCACAGCAATTTGCTCCTAAACTACTAGACGGAAGAGGTTGAAATTTTGTATCAATGTACAGTTTGGTGACCCGATCAGGAGTACATATCCTAAAAGAAGAAATTTTGATTTTAGGGGTACTTCTGGGAGAAAAAAAATCGACCGTTCCCCCCCCTGATCTCCGAAACTAGTGAGCGCAAAATTTTGAAAAAAATAGGAAATATAGAGTGTTGCCCCAACTTTACAGGAAAAATAAGGAGAAACCATTAATATTAATTTTGGGGGGCAAATTATACAATAAAATGAAAATTTAAAAACAAAAAAAATTTTCAAACGCATCATGTAATACATCAAATGAAAGGTCCCATTCTGAGGAACACAAATATATTTTTTATATTAAAAAAAATTAGTTAAAAAGATTAACGAAAATATACCAAAATTTACCCATTCCCCACTTATCTCCCAAACCATAAGCTGTAAAATTTTCAAAAAATTGAGGTAAAGGGCCTGAGTTAATTTTACTGGGAAAATAAGGACAACCCCTTAATTTTCATTTTGGGGGGCAAATTATCGAATTAAATGGAAAATAAAACAATATAATTGTTTCTAACGGATCCGAATAAATAATAAAAAAGAGTATAATTATTTTGAAAATTATGGGGGGCAGGTGAAGGAATTACATTTTCAAAAAATCGCTTTCTTGAAATATATACATGATTCTTAAAGTTGCGACAAGTTATTAAAAGGGAAAATGGGAGTCACATTTGTTTTTTTTTTTAGACATTCAGTATCTCGGAAATAGTAAGTGGTATTAACAACGATTTTAATTATTTTACGACAATTTAATTACAATAGAGGGCAGATTGAAACCAAAAAAAGGTCTAAACTGCAAAAATTATCAAAATGGTTAAAAAAAGTCAAAAATATTAAATATATAAAAACTGTCAAAAATGTGAAAAATTGAAAAATGGTTATAATTTTAAAAACGTCGTGTCAAAAATGCACAAAAGGTTAAATGTATCAAAAATTTCGACATCTTATAAAATGTCAAAAATATAATAGATCTGAAAAATGTAAAAAAAGTAAAAAAAGTCGAAATATCATAAATGATAAAATGTAAAAAAAGGTCTAAACTGACAAAAATATCAGAATCTCAAAACATTATATATTATCAAAAAATGCCAAAAATAATAGTAATATAAAAAATATCGACATCAGATAAAATTTATAAAAAAATTTCAAAAACTCTAAAACAAGTTGATGGTGAGCATTTTAAAAGAAGGCTGAGTGGGAAATAAGCATCCAAAGACGTAAACTAAGAAGAATCAAAGAAGAAGGACTTATTGAAAAACTTTCTGAGTTCTGTGATTACCTTAAACCACTTAATTCAAAGATCTAATTCAGTTATGAATGTATACTTCAAAAATAAAAGAAGGATTCTGAAAAAATACATTTGACAAACTACCGGACATCCCATCCCGTCTCTTCATACAGACTAACAACGATAATAAATTCGTAAATTCCTTCCGGAACTCAGTTACGTCACAGGCGACGACGGACTATTGTGCCATTCCAAAAAGACAAAAACGAATCGCTGCAGACGTTCGAAAACGCGAGCATAACAGTTCATTTTGTCGTCTGTTGAAGTGTTTCCGTAGTTCGAAGGTATTCGATAATTTTTTTTGTCGTTCACTTTTCTATTTGTTGAATACTTTATGATATCTGCACTGATGTGTTCGGATGCCGTGAAAATCTCTGTGTGTAACGAGCGAACACGGTCACTTGCAGGAATTAACAGCAGGATATCGGGAAATCTGGGCGATACGATATCTGTTGCAAACACGTTTCAACTTGAAAAATAAACAGGTTAAAATTTATGAGCAAGTGTTCATGTAGTTGTCCATTTAATACGTAATAAAACAAATCGACGAAAAACATACGGGGTGTAAGTAAATAAGTGCTAAAGATTTCCAGATGTGCTTCCTCAATTCATTTTGTGACGAAAATTTTACATGAACATACAGAGTAATTTGCATTTATTTGGTAAGCAGTTGAACATTTGAATAGCCTTGTAGAAGTGGCTTTTTTACCAATTTCTTTTGAAACTGATGATTTTTTACAAAAAAAAATATAAAAGAGTGCAAATTCATAAGAGATTAATTTGCTATTTTGTTAATTGCCAGGGGCCTAGTGAAAAAAGTTGTAGGGACAGAAAGGACACGTGACCCCACAAAAAGTATCACCTTGTAGATTTTCATGACCGAGGAAGCACATCTTGAAACCTTTCGCATTTATTCAATTACACCCTGTATATTACTTACTTAGTTGCTTTAATTGAAAATTGACGCCCATCCATCCCTGGAAAAATTTTGTGTTCCCCAAGGATTTTTAATATGACAGAGTTCAATGATAGATCCTAATAATCATAGATATTTACTTACGAACTCGGTTATACAACCAACCACACATACTAAATACTATTGTATAACTGGTTGCATAACTTATACATTATTGTTTCTCAAACAGGATCAAAAAATGTATGGTTCATAATCTTGTTGTTGTTGTTCCATGTTATTAAAACCGAACTGTATATAATTGTCTTTACAAAAAAAAATTTAAAGTCTGAATTAGTAGTGTTTAAGACCTCGTTTAGTGGGCTTGTTTGAAGTAAATTGGGTTTCTATGCAAAAATGGTTGACACGAGCCCGTGGCCAGCGGCATTTTTTCATAAGAATTAATTTTATGTTTATACAGTTGTAGATATCATATCCATATCCAATCAGAAAAATTATCCATACTGGTCCCGCTTGCACGACAATGCGTCAAGTCATTCCTCGGAACTCGGTACTCACCTCGATTCACCTCCTGCCTTACTCAGCATGGCAGTATCGACTAGACTATTTCATTTCCTAAGTTGAAAATTGAGATAAATGGAGAACGTTTCAAAGACACTGAAGCATTCAAAGGAATGCAAAGAGGTCTCTGAAAGCCATACTGTAAATAATCCGCCAAATGGCTGGGAAATGAATAATTTCCAGATGAAGAGTAGGTGCCACAGAATTTTGGAATCGAACTCCACCCTCAAAATTCCAGCCAACATACTTTGAACGTCTTGAGGGTGGCCACTGGTATGGTATCGTAAGGACAAGTGGGAGTGCTCTTAATTTATTGATTTCAGTTCATTTTCTGTTTTCTCGATAATCATTTTATAAATTTTTAAAATCGAGAAAGCTAAAAAGATTAACGTTTTCGAATACTATGACAACACTTTTTGAAATGACGAATCTGCAAATTGTATCGTTCATTCTTCAGGATATTAAATGAAACGAAACTAAAATCTTACTCGTCTGCCTTCCAGTGTAAACAAAACAATTTGATGTGTTTTTGCTTGAACAGTTAAACGAGCCGAGCATAAATTCCGCATTAATATTTCGGACGTTAAGTCGTTAGAGCCATCCGAGCTATCACATTTCGAATCCTTAGCTCGAGTTTTAGGGAAACTGGGTCAATGATAAACGGAAAAATAGAACTGAGGAAAGTACACAAATAAATGGGCTTGATAATCGTCCAAGACGTTGCTTGGATTTCGATAAATATTTGGTATGTGGGATACGTTTTTTTTTTTCATATGTGATGAATAAAAGCACCATCTATACATTAACGATTGATCTTTTAGTGTAAGTGCTCTGAGTTCTAATTTACTTTTATACATTTTTCTGCTTACCCTAACAAAATTTTCACTTCATAACCAAAAATTTAGTTACTCTTTATTTAATTTACTATTATCAAATAGCCCACGGATAATTTAACTGTATACACAGGGTGTTTCTAAAATAGGGTTCCAAACTTCTACTGTGTATGTATAAGCCCAAAAGTCCCTAAAACGCACCATTAGGAAGTTATATGTTCTTAAAAGGGTTCTATTATTGAAAAAACGGTCGAAAATAAAAGAATAAATTGCATAACTTTTTACGTTAAATAACATTTGCTACTCCGTTTTTCAACATGTATATGGGCTCATAATATGGGGTTTTCGGTCCCTAGAAATATTTATTTTTAGGGCTTTTCACACGAGAGCGAGATTTTTTCTGTTTTTTGCGAGACGAGAACAAGAAGAAGAAAAAAAGATAGTGATACGAGGGCTGCCTTTTATATTTCGGCATTGGACAACCCTAGTGTTGCAATCTGACAACTGACAGCTCTATCGTAAAGTTTGACATTTTCGAGGTTATACTTACTCAGAACGTTTTGACATACGAGCGCTATGTGTTGTTTACACTAACTTAAAGGATTCATCTGGGCCAAAAAATGGAATTAAATCGTGAACATTTTCGTGCGATTATTTTTTACAAATTTCGACGTGGATTAAGTCAGCAAGAGTGCATGGATGAACTTAATTTAATTTTTGGCGATGAAACTCCATCAAGGACAACTGTTTATCGATGGTATGGTAAATTCAATCAAGGTCGTAGTTCACTCCAAGACGAATTTCGTGAAGGTCGTCCAAAAACAGTTGTTGTTCCGGAAACCATTGAAGCTGTGCGCGAACTGATATTGCAAGATCGTCATGTGAACTACTGTGAGATTGAGTCAACCATACACATTAGTGGGACCAGCATACATTCAATATTGCATTAACATTTGAATGTCAAAAAAAAATTGTTTGCGTTGGATCCCACACAATTTGTCAATCGTTCAAAAAAGGCTCGTATCGATTGGTCGAAAGAAAAGCTCAAAAAATACGATCGCGGTGCTTCAAAACACATTTATGACATACTGACAGGTGATGAATCGTGGATTTACGCGTATGAGCCCGAAAGTAAACAGCAGTCGACTGTATGGGTGTTTCAAGATGAGCTGAATCCAACAAAAGTTGTTCGCGCACGAAGCATTCCAAGCAAATGATTGCCTGTTTTTTCGGAAAAACTGGACATGTCGCAACCGTACCACTAGAACAACGCAGAACAGTCAATTCTGAGTGGTACACAACCATTTGTTTGCCAGTTGTCTTCCAAGAAATGAGGAAAACCAACCGCCGAAGACGGATCACTCTTCACCACGACAATGCGAGCTCTCACACATCGGCTTAAACAACTGCATTTTTGAACACTCAAAACGTCGATTTGATGAGTCATCCGCCGTATAGTCCTGACATGTCACCAAATGACTTCTTTTTATTCTCGTACGTAAAAAACAAACTGAGAGGTCAACGTTTTTCGACACCTGAAGAAGCGGTTGCTGCGTTCACAATGCACGTTTTGGAGATACCTCAATCAGAGTGAAAAAGTGCTTCGACAATTGGTTCAAACGCATGCAAAAGTGTATAAATCTTCATGGGAAATATTTTGAAAAACAATAAAGCGATTTTCGATGATAATATTTGTTTTTGTTCTCTAATCCCGAAATATAAAAGGCAGCCCTCTAGCAAAACATAAGAAGTAGCTTAAATTCTACTAGCATGCCATTTGGTATCGGGTGTCCCAGTTCTAACATTTCGGCTCCAGGGCAGCTAGTTGGTACCATAATATTGCATTAGGTCAATGGGACATGATTGTGGTTAGCACAAATTTTGAAACAGACAATTTAGATACGAACACTGAAAGTTAAATAAAAGCTTGTAAAAATTAGAACCAGTTAGATAGCTGTCTATAATGCGATCGAACAAAACGTAAGATATTGCACGTATCTTGAGCTAAAATACATTATTCTCACTTAGCCAGCATCAGGTTAACTGAGAGCTCTGCCACAGATCATACAATAGAGAATAGATAGGAAACTCTGTGGTGAAAATTGTGTTCGCAAAATGGCGGATTTAGCCATCTATGATTCTTCCGGGTAAATTAAAATGTGAATTTGAGTTACAGACATCTGCATTTAAACAATTGCCGATAAAAAAGGAACCTGCACACTATCTATCGGGTGTATTTCTCTGCTAGTTCCTATCCTTTTATGAATATACTATAGATGTCGGCATCAGCGAAATAAAAATCCCAATATATTTTTTTTGTTTTTATTTACAAAATCAAGTACAACCACAACATATTGTTCACAAATAATACGTTTCGGCCATGTTTTTGGCTTTTTTCAAATCTATTCTAAAACAGATAATACTATTGATACATTTAAGAACTTATAAAATTATAATTAACTTACCCATAGGGGGAGTTAAAATTATAATTTCATACATTCTTAAATCTATCAATATTCTGTTTTAGAATAGAATTGAAAAAAGCCAAAAACCTGGCTGAAACGTCATCAATAAAACATCTGCAATAAACACAATCTTATCAATTTGAACAACCTAAAATCAAGAAAATGTACATTCAACCAAGTTTGAAAACAATGTGCAATGACTGGTTCTATATAGAATACTCTGTATATTTGAATTTTCTACCTCTTTTGCATTCTTTAAAGAAGTATGAAACAATACAATTGAAGATAAATAATATAAATATATTTATAATGAAATATAAATATATTGAAATACATAAAACTCCCAAAAATACTAAGGAAATAGTACTTATTAAAAAAAGTTGAAAAAACAAATATGTACACTGTATATTTTGGATTGCTACCTTTTTGTTTACTTTAGAGGCAAAAAGTAGGGACTATACAATACCCATATTAATAAATGTTAACAAAATATAATAAAATACATAATACTCCCAAAATAAGTAACATGCTTTGAAAATGAAACATTACATTTAAAAAAGTCAAATATACAGAATACATCAATCATAGATTAGAGTACTCTACTTTTTTAGGTTTACTTAAATGAATACCTTTGAAAATCATGACAATATACAATACACAAATCATAAATAAGAATGTAAAATTATATACACCATACTTTATAAAATACACAGATTATTATTAACATCACCTAAACATAATTTAAAACATAATACTTCAAAAAGACTATTGTGAATTTCAACAATTAAAATGTAAAACAGCTTTTAAAATAAGAGACAAAAATGTAGAGTATTATAAATGTTTAGGTCGTGTTTTACTGTACTTATCAAAAGCTAATTTCATTATGACATCAGCATCTTTATATCGATGATCTTTCCTTGATAAAATTCTATTCACTGTTTTGACATACCGAAAAATTGTAAGAGTAATTGTTTTGTTCACAAATAAATCAATGAAGGAGAAATGTTCATGACAAAATAAAGATTCAAACTGTGAACAATCAATTTCTCTTTTGATCTTATCTCTCATATTAAAAGCTGTTAAGAATTTTGGTAGCAAACTATAAATTTCATTTGTAAGGGAATTAAAAACTTCAATAAAACGTTCTGAAGGGTATACCAAAGAAGATTTTTGAAATTGTCTTTGCTTAATTAAAACATTTTGGGCAATATCTCCACTTGATAATAAAATACTTTTACAATTTTTGCAATCAACTTTAGAAAATATACTTCTACAAATATATCCTAATACATATGATATAGCAAGATCACCATTAACATCAGAAACTGACCTGTCATATGAAGGATATACAGGTGGTATTGTATCATATTCTTCTATTTGTGGTGCAGTTGTTTGATGAGTCAAAAATTGTTTTAATGTGTCTAGTGCACCACATGATTGATCTGGTTCACAATTGGATTGGGGTGAATGTAACGACATAAAATTATTAAGTAATAATGACTTAAATGAAGAGACAAAACATGAACATGTAGGATTAGTGTTTCTGTGACCATGGCTTCTAATAAGGGAAAAGAAATTTTCTATTGGGTCCTGATTAAAACATCGAGGACTTATATATTTGAATCCTTTATCTTGTAAAATTTTCCATATTTTTATAAAACTGTGAAGTGTGAAAGTAAAATTTTGTAAAGAGGGTGTAATCGTTTTATGAGATGAATTCGGAACTGCAAAGAACATTGACTTTAGAATTGGAATATAATGTTGCCAAGTTGCAACATGAGTTGAGTTTTTAGTCACTACACCCCTCAATTGCTTACCAGGAGGAGGCTTCAATAAACTACCATTAACGCTATCAAAAAGCTCATCAAAAAGTAAGAGACAGTCTGCTGTTTGTGATGCCAATGGATCAATATACAACTGAGATGATGGTGCAACCTCTTTGCTCATTACTGCCCTAACTTTCATTGCTGAAGCTACAGTTCTACTAAATACTTGCGTGCAATTTTTAACTTTCATTTTTTTAATTCTATGAGGTAGAACATGTTCATCTGTTAATTTTGGAAACTGGCTAAACTTACCCATTTGTGCATCCTTTCGATACGTATCCACTATATGTGACCAAGAGGCAATTTTATTTTCTCCATTTTCAGTGAAATGTAAATCTTTTGTCAATAATGCATTTCTTACACCTTTTAATAAATGTGGACAATCAAAAAAATTAATAATTTCTTTTCCATCAACCAAATAACCGTGAAATTTGTTTTCAATATTATTTCTCAAACAATAAGCATTTGTATCTCTAAGTAGGTAATTTACTGCCGCGCGGTTTGTTGCACCTTGGTCACATACTGTGGCTACCAGCTCCAAACCAATCAAACGAATATGTACTATTATTTCCTTTAAAATTCTAACTAAATCTATTGTTGATGTAGTACTTTCACAAAAATAATAACAAATAGGTTGCTTCCACTTTTTATAAATACCTTGTAACATAAAAACTAATGCATGATCGGCAAAGTGTACCTATGCGGCGATCACCACTACCAAAATCTACAATTCCTTCTATACAATCTTTTGAATAATTATAATTGAGACCATGACTTAAAGAAATTTCATCAAACATTAATATACAATATTTCTCTTTTTCTTGTTGCTTAGAAACAATTCTTTTTAAATTTTGAAAAATTTGTTCATTATAACCACAATTAAATGGAATTCTATTTATAAGATTACTTAGAGTCTTAGAAGATGGTAAACTAAATACTTTTGACAAAAACCTATAACTCTTGGCACTTTGTTTATAAATTGATAGAGCAAATATTTTATCATCTAATGAAAAGCGTCTGCCCTTTGGCTTTAACCGTTGATTTCTCATTTGACTTAAAAAGAAATTTATAGTTGTACTGTTTACATTTTTCAAATACCTTAGTTCACATTTTTTCTTCCCCAAGTGCCGTAACCGCTGTTTGTTGTTCAGATTAGTGGCTCTCCTTGCTGTTCTCTTCCATTTGGCTAGTTCTCTCCTCAAATTCTTCCGTTCTGATTGTTCAACCCTCTTTCTCACCCCTACTGTTTTGTGTGCTGCAAAGTATATCAAGAAATTATGAAGAATTCGAAAGCCAATATTCAAATGCTTACCTTTAAATCCTTCTATTATTTGACAATCTGCACTGGTAGACTCCCCTGCATGGTGATCTTCCAAAGATTCACTGAAAAGCCTCTTCCTCCCACCATAAACTTTTTCTGGAATTTTCACAGACAGTTCAGGGCTGTCAGATGCTTGATTTGAAGCAGTACTGCTGCATTCTTTACTTCTTGTTTTTGGTGGGGTCACAGGATCTTTTTCTGGTGAAAACCATGCAAATGAGTCTCCAACAGTTCTCTCATAACCTAAAATGCAATAATATATGAAATACAAGTACATATATATGAGAAATATGAACATACCAGGTAAATTTAATGTTGGTAATGCACCTCTTAATAACTTGCCATTGGGTCCAATGCAGTGCTTCTCAAAATGATCTTCACAAATAACAGTATGCCGGGCATTTTCAATACAGAGTTTTTCACTATTTATTCTTCTAAGCCATATTTCCTGGTACTTGGGGGTGGTTGTAATATAATGTCTAAAAATATATAATTAATAATTTACCTTCTAAATACCACAATTCATTACCTTTTAGACGTTTCATTGGGACATTTAGGAACACAACATTTTTGCTGCGATGCCATTATATAAATGCTGGTTCCTGTATACCAATCTCGAACGAATCCGAAAAATATGTGTTTGATAAACCTGAAAACTGATAAAGAACTCCAAAGAAAGATATGAATGATATATATATATATATATATATATATATATATATATAATTAGATTACAAAATTGTTAATTTTTAGTGAATAAATAAATAAATATATAGAAATACTCGCCAGATAGGATATTCCTCTTTATCAACACTATTTTAATTACACAGAAATCTGAAAAGAAATGCTCCAATATTATAACAAGGCAAAAATTTTGTTTGATGCACGATGCTTTCATATGTTCTTGCTTCGACAATCACAACAAAATGGACTCTAACAATGGCCGACAACAACTTCAAACAATTGATAATTAAGTCGACTATTTCGCCATCTGGATGTGATACGAGCAACCGTCAGATTTAGTATTCGGGAAGAAGTCTAGATGACTCGTCGAACTGTGGTACAATGTTGTGTATTTCAGTTCCCACCCCCTGAGCTCTGCTTTCAGCTGATAACGCGTTTGCGCTTAAATGGGCGGTCAAGAGGCGTGGTACTGTGGTACGACTTTATTGGCTAGTCCGCTACACGTATCTAATTTGTCCTAATTAAAACAGCACTGCACAATGGTGGAGCGACTTTAGCTTGCGGTATATAATCTTATGTGTAGAAGTCAGTTGTTTTTTCCATGTGAACAGATTACGAAAGTGTCATACATTTACTGTAGATAACCATTGTTTCATATTAGGAGGTTCAAAGACTTGCATTTAGCCTAAGTATTACTATAAAATATATTTCCCATCGATGTACGTAGGTAGATAGTAGGTAAGCATAGGTATGTTCAGGAGATAGGTACATACCTATTGTGAGTATTTGTTTGTTGATGTCATTTATTCTTGATGAGATTAATGTTTGTTGGTTGCAAATTTTGATTACCTACCTTTAACTTAGAATCTTGTGTCACTTAATCACCTTAGATATTTATGGGACTTTATACTTTCATTCTCTTCATTGGTTACCGATTTACGTATACCTACCTACCTACAACATCTAGGTACCATGTCTCAAATCTTTGTGAAGGTAGTTATTTACAGAGTTAAGGACTATGGAGCTTCTGCCTTATTTGTCCAAAGTTTTGCAAGCTAAGATAGTTCGTAATCAGAATAAAAGCAATATGTTCGAATATAATTTGCTGCATAGTTTATTTCCAAATTCAAGCATTTCTCCTATCAATGATTAATTCTTGAAAGTGTCGCTAGACCCACAATTTTGACCTAATCTCTTAATACGAAAAAATATTAAAGCAATGAATAATCATCACATTTTGTCACAAAGCGACCACTCGAAACGACTTTTCCTGTTGCCCATTAGCAGCAGAGATCTTGGAAAAACAAAACGACCTTTGAATTTCCAGTGCACTCTTGTCTTTTGCATTCGAAACGTCGTCTCTTTCCGTTTGCTTAATAACTCCTAATCCCCACTCTCCGATGCGAAGTCATTTCAAAATTACTTTGGCCAAGTAGCAACAACAATCTGCATTGTTATGAATTGCAGCAATTTGTCTCTGCGGTTTTCCGGGGGCATGAAACATTCAACAGTCGAGAGAGGGAAACTCGGGAAATCTCCGTTGTCATTCGAATGGAAGAAAGCGCCCGGTGTGTCGTTATAAATTTAAATTGTTATTATGTACTCGATGTTTTATTCATATTTTAATTAATTTTTTTCCAGTTATGACCAAATATTATCCGCGTATACGAGGGCTGCCTTTTATATTTCGGAATTAGAGAACAAACACAAATATTAATCATCGAAAATCGCTTTATTGTTTTTCAAAATATTCCCCATGAAGATCTATACACTTTTGCATGCGTTTGAACCAATTGTCGAAGCACTTTTTCCACTCTGATTGAGGTATCTCCAAAACATGCATTCTGAAAGCAGCAACCGCTTCTTCAGGTGTCGAAAAACGTTGACCTCTCAATTTGTTTTTTACGTACGGGAATAAAAAGAAGTCATTTGGTGACTATACGGCGGATGACTCATCAAATCGATGTTTTGAGTGGTCAAAAATGCAGTTGTTTGAGCCGATGTGTGAGAGCTCGCATTGTCGTGGTGAAAAGTGATCCGTCTTCGGCGGTTGGTTTTCCTCATTTCTTGGAAGACAACTGGCAAACAAATGGTTGTGTACCACTCAGAATTGACTGTTCTGTGTTGTTCTAGTGGTACGGTTGCGACATGTCCAGTTTTTCCGAAAAAACAGGCGATCATTTGCTAGGAAGTGCTTCGTGCGCGAACAACTTTTGTTGGATTCGACTCATCTTGAAACACCCATACAGTCGACTGCTGTTTACTTTCGGGCTCATACGCGTAAATCCACGATTCATCACCTGTCACTATATCATAAACGTGTTTTGAAGCACCGCGATCGTATTTTTTGAGCTTTTCTTTCGACCAATCGACACGAGCCTTTTTTTGAACGATTGACAAATTGTGTGGGATCCAACGTGAACAAATTTTTTTGACATTCAAATGTTTATGCAATATTGAATGTACGATCTTGCAATATCACTTCGCGCACAGCATCAATGGTTTCCGGAACAACAACTGTTTTTGGACGACCTTCACGAAATTCGTCTTGGACTGAACTACGACCTCGATTGAATTCACCATACCATCGATAAACAGTGGTTCTTGATGGAGTTTCATCGCCAAAAATTAAATTAGTTCATCCATGCACTCTTGCTGACTTAATCCACGTCGAAAGTTGTAAAAAATAATCGCACGGAAATTTTCACGATTTAATTCCATTTTTTGGCCGAGATGAATCCTTTAAGTTACTGT
Organism: Octodonta nipae; assembly: GCA_034190945.1. Lineage (NCBI taxonomy): Eukaryota > Metazoa > Arthropoda > Insecta > Coleoptera > Chrysomelidae > Octodonta > Octodonta nipae. The sequence goes on from CM067223.1 coordinate 3,320,073, forward strand.
AAACAACACATAGCGCTCGTATGTCAAAACGTTCTGAGTACGTATAACCTCAAAAAAGTCAAACTTTAGGATAGAGCTGTCAGTTGTCAGATTGCAACACTGGGGTTGTTCAATCCCAAAATATAAAAGGCAGCCCTCGTATACAGTGAGCTATTCGAATTTCCTTGTGTCCCAAATTGAGGTTAATTTTCATATGTTTTACGCATATTATACAAAGTAAATGAGGATTAAATCTGGTGAACTTGGTTGTCAATATGTCCTCTGTTATAAATTCACACAATGGGAAAATTTTTTTTGCCAAAGGAATGATAACAAAACATCGTTTGAGGATGACTGACAGACAAATACACATTTTTTGTATAACGAAAGTGTGCCTGTGTCTGGTCAATCTCCTTCGTATAACCAGAACACGTTAGTTGCCAAAAACGAGTTATTTCGTAGATCAAAGTTTCTGTTTGAGTACCAGTTACGAGTTAATTCGTATGTTTTTCTGCTACTTACGGCTCGTACGATCAAAATCGCCGTATTTTCTTGTTCTTTAAAGGTGTCTGGATTGGATGATTAGAAAAAAATATCACAATTTGGTGCAATGCAAGGGATTTATTATAATTAATAAAAATAATAAGCACGTAGTTATAAAGTAAATAACGTAGGAACTGTAAAAATAATCTACAATAATATTTTATTGTCATGTGTTTTGAGTTTTTTAGCAATTTGTTAGGATAAGTTATATAGGTATAGCACAATATCTACCACCAAAATTCTACAATGAATAATTATTCGAAAGAAACCCTCGGTATGTTTTGATGGCTTAAAAGAGAAAAACGCATTTTTAGGTAGGTATATTCCAATATCTGCAAAATTCAACATGTTTACACCAGTTTAGATGAGTTTGGAGAAAAGCGTGCGAAATCAAATCAAAAATGAATCGTTGTTATAAGCAACCGCTAACTACGAATATACTCGTTACGAATTTACTCGTTACGAGTATACTCGTAGTAGCATACAAGAAATATTATATCGCACAAACCGACTACGACATAGCTCGTATAATTAATAAAGCAAATTACAAAACTTTTAAAAAGTAAGAAAATTCCACAGTCGTAGATATAAATAAGCTTTTAGTACACCGGGTGTCAACGGGATAGTTGAACAATGTCACATTCATTGTTTCTTATAATTAGAAATGTGAAATTTTAGATTACGATATGTATTGTGGGGACCTACATATAAAACAACAGTTGAAGATTTTAGTCTGTACGGTCCATTTGACATTTCGATGAAGCCTAGGGTGGCTAATAAAATTTTTGTTATATTTATTTTTTAATACATTTTCAGGTTCTGGAGTATAAATAACAGTGTCCAAATGACCTCACAGAAAAATCTAATGGTATTAAATCAGTCTTTCTGGCAGGCCACACTCAATATCTGTTCTACCTCCTAGGATCATGGGGTCAAAAGATAACGCAATTTTGGCTTCCACACATTTGATAATGTTTTTGCATGTTTCAACTTTTTTCATAACGTTCAAATTTTTAGAAACCGAAGTGGAAAACTTACATCCTGTATGTTTGAATATCCGAAGCATCCAGAACATAACTAAGCCTAAAGACCAATGTTGTCTTGTATACACGTAGAACAAACAAAATCAAATATCGAAACAAAAACTAAATTGAAACAAAACCTACTTGATATATCGAGCCGATGCTGATCGTGAAGAAAATAACATCCGATATTGAAATCGCCAAACGTAAATCTAAATTTCGGTAGGCATGTAATAAGGGCTCCACTTTTTATGTTCCTTTTTTTGGTTGCGTCCTAGACAATGAAGCAATTCTGTGTGAATCGAAAACCGATACGAGGATTCGTTGTCGTGCCCACTTTGAATGTAAATGCTCTCATTTGTGAGACCGTCTACGTATTTTGCCACCAACGGTAGGAACGGCCCAACAATAACAGGATAATAGAATAACGCTCCGTTGCTTGAAGTTAGATCTATATACCTACCTATAAGTCGATAACAATAGCATTAACAATATTGTTCGACTAAAGAATGGGCCTTTTTAGTTAACAGTGTATAAATATCGGTTACTGCAGAAAAAACTACAAAATTCAAGTTCTAATAAAGGTTGTTGTCTGAATAATAGTTGTGACAGTTTTACTTCCTGACTCCAGTGATAATCGCATTACTACAATTACAATACTAATACTATATATATATATGAGGTCTCTCAGAAACACTAAAAAGAGTAGACAACACATATTAAAACCCCAGAAATATTGTAGATCAGTCATGTAAAAAACAAAACCAACAAACACAAATCAAAAACTAACACCATGTATAAAAATCCTTATTAATGTAATACATACTATATTGGAAAAACCTCAAAACATCTAAATATTCGAATAAACGAACACAAAAATTACATTAAAAAATTACAGTTTGAAAAATCCAAAATTTGTGAACAAGCTTAGGACCTTGGCCATAAAATACAATTACAAATTCGGTTATATTGCACAAAGAAGAACACAGCACAAAACGAAAACTAACTCCTTACTGGTTGCCGATAATTAAGGAAGAAATTGCTGATGGTCATGTTCTTGTGAACAACCCAATATCGGAATAGTTCACACAATTTTTTCTAGGTTTTCCCTTATCATTTTAATAGGAATGTATGAATAAGCTCCATCGAACGCCAAGCAAGTGTCACAGTTTATAAAGTATAAATTCGCAATCAGTTGAACCAATTAATTCATCGGGAACTTTATAATTATATGATCTACAAAAATTTCTGTGCTACACTGTACCTATATTATCAAATTAGGTAAATTCTCTTAGTTACGTCATGTGGGTGCTATAAACATTGTAATAGAAGTCTCGTAAACTTTTTGGGATAAAGTTTCTTACCGACAAGTGGTTGTACATGTTGACTGATAGGAATCATCACGTAACGACAAAGCGTTATGTCACCGTCATGCGACTTTAGACAAAAGCGTGCGAAATCAAATGAAAAATGAATCTTTGTTATAAGCAACCGACAACTACGAGTATAGTCGTAACGAGTTTATTCGTTGAAACATTATATCGCACAAACCGACTACGAAATAACTCGTATAATTAATAAACGAAAATACAAAATATTGAAAACTAAGAAAATTCCACAGTCGTAGATGAGTAAGGTTTTAGTATACCGGGAGTCAACGATATGTTTCTTACCGGCAACTGGTTGTACATGTTGGCTGATAGGAATCATCACGTAACGAAAAAGCGTTATGTCACCTTCAAGCGACTTTAGACAAAAGCGTGCGAAATCAAATGAAAAATGAATCTTTGTTATAAGCAACCGATAACTACGAGTATACTCGTTATTCGTTGAAACATTATATCGCACAAACCGACTACGAAATAACTCGTATAATTAATAAACGAAAATACAAAATATTGAAATGTAGGAAAATTAGGAAGAATATAGAAAAGTTACCAAAAAGTGGAAAGCAAAAGGTTTAGATGGTGTAAACATAGATCTACAAAAGCACAACATCAGATCTACAATATTTGGAAGAGAACAAGGTCCCCAGAGCTTATGCTGCTGTTAAAATTATTTCAGTTTTTAATACAGGAAAGTAAAATGCGTAGCAAATACCGAAATATATGAAACTTAACCTTATTTTTCGCTAAAGTTGACGTAATCTAGATAATTGCAACCAACTACCGGGGCAAGAAACAATGTAAATTGTTACGGCATCATGCAAAGTTAATTTTCAAATTTCGGAGCTTTTCACGAACAACAGGCTGTTTGAATAAAATATCTCATTAAGAGAGAAGTCATTTACTTAGAGAAACGGCAAAGGAAATTTCCAGATAATTAACATACGTCTACATAGTAAATTACTTAGGTTTGCGTAGTAAATTTCTAACGGTTGTCTAAAGTCAAGCGAAAACTATTACGAGAAAACTGATTCCGTGTTATGAGCAAATGAAAATGTTGCGGGAAGTATTTTTGAATGGTTATATTAAATTTCATTGCGAGATTCTATTATTGTGCACAAGAGCTTTTTTCAGTTTTGTTTAGTTTCCCAGTTGGTCAAACTGAGTTTTCCTTGCTTTAATTAGGTATAAAAAAACTGATAGTGGTTCTTAGAAGTATTTGATTATTTATATTTATATATTTTCGAAACATAAGGAAAAATTGACATTTCTGACATTTCAAATAATTCTAAAAAAATTTTTGTTTTATATGATGCCGACACTTTTTTGGTCTCTCCGTTATACTTGGAATTTTTGATAATTTGCGTATATTGATATCTTTAACTTTTTTCATTTAGGATTCATTTCAAACATATCCTTACTGTCAAAGTAATATCAAGACCCAGAAGGAGATATTTAAATTTAATAGTTTTGGTAAAACATAGATGCTATAGTAAGGAGCAAATAATTAAAACTTGAACAAAAAAGAGCGGCAGTCAACTGAGACTGAACGATGGAAGCGAAAGCTTCTTAGGAATTATACATTCCGAAAGATTGGGGGATCTAGACGACAATGGCATGAGGCAGAGCATTATCTTGTTGAAATAAGGGAAACATGAACCGATTAAGGTAAGTACATACGGCCCCATTACTTCCTGAAGATAATGTTGTAGTCATGTGCCTCAAACAAAGATTAACGGTGACCCACGCCCATGTGCATTAGGACCCCATACCATAACCCCTACTCTTCGGTGTACATGTCAGCAGGGGTGACGGCACTTGAGCCTGGGAAAATTCTCAAGGTCACGTCCCCCACTTGATTACAAGATGACACCGCCCGGGCTCATCCGCACGTGCCATCGCCTGGGGGTCAATGACCTCGGCTGACAGGGGCATTGACACAGAACGTTGACATAGAACGATGGAACGTTGGTATGGGGCTTATTTCATATAACGACGGAACAATGACAGCTGACAGATAGGCCATAGAGTTGGGGCGTTGACGTATGGCACGGAAAGTTAGTATGGGGCCATACGTCAACGCCCCAACTCTATGGCCTACCTGTCAGCTGTCATTGTTCCGTCGTTCTATGAAATAAGCCCCATACCAACGTTCCATGGTTCTATGTCAACGCCCCTGTCAGCCGAGGTCATTGACCCCCAGGCGATGACACGTGCGGATGAGCACGGGCGGTGTCATCTTGGTTCTCAAGTCACGGACGTGACCTTGAGAATTTTCCCACGACCAAGTGTCCCAATACCTTCTCATGTCGTTCAATATCAGATTGAGGTTGGCGTCTTTCTCCTCGACGTCGTCTAACCCTTTCTCGGCCAACATGTCCACCCAAGCAGAGTCGGGATTCATCAGAGAAGACGACTTGATGTCATTCTACATTCCAATGTTGTCGTTTTCTGCACCACTGAAGTCGTTGATCAGCAGTCAGAGGTAGCACAAGATGGGGTCTATAATGCTGCAGTACAAAAGACCTTTACGCGGTAATCCAATAATAGAATTTTAAGAATTTATGCTATATTTAATTCTAGTGTCTATATGTTTTTCGATTTCTAAAAATAAGTGAATTTTTCTTAAAAAATACCCTATTTGTCCTCGATTCATTCACTCACATGATTAAACCCGTTATTTTAGCAGAAAAGTATGGATACCAATATATTTAATAGCCCACTCCGTGTTTTGTTTTCCTAACAAGATTTATAACAGTCTATCTAGTAGGGCACCAGCATATTTACGTATTTTTATCTCAACCAATATCAGATAACTTACAGTTCGGCAAAAAAAAACATATCCATAACTTTCAAACAAACCGTCAGATAGCGTTATTGTAAATCTGCTTCAATAAATCGTTGGGGTTAATTTAAAGAAAAAATCCACAATCTGTTGGGAAATCCCAATTTAATACGGCCATAAATTTCGTTTTCTTACAGCAACTTTATCACTTTTACAGCTCGTTCGTCTTTTATTACAATCGAAGGCTTCGAATTCGAATTCGGGGATTGAAATTCCGCACGGGAAGTCAGAATTTCCGGTTGCTTATAACTTCGTGTGAAAGTAAAATTAGAAAACAATGCCATATGGAAATTAAATATTTGAATTGTATTTTTTATAAATCTCTTCACTCGCTAAAACTTACAGACGCCGACTTTAAAACCCGACAAATTATTGCTTTCTAAGTAAACGTTGTTTCACTAAGTGAAGCTTTGGCAAAGTTCGTCGTCGAATTGGCTAAATTGTTAAGAAAGTTCAGAACAGTATAATCTAAGTGAATTGTTATGATTACTAACGCAAACGGTTTTAGAGCAAACTTTCGTTTGTACGAAAGCTGTAAGTTTTATGTGTCTGCTTAGAACATTTTTGAGACAATGTTCCAATTAGATTCGAGCGAGCTCTGAAAACTGAATTTATAACTTTTGCATAGGCGTAAAGTGCCTGCTTAAACAATTCGCATATTAAAATACAGCTTTTTTGATGTTTTTAACATTTTTTGATATTTTTTTATATATTTTTGACATTTTCGACGTTTTTGTAATTTCCGTCAGTTTTGACATTTTTGGCAACTTTGAAATTTTTCATATTTGACATATTATATATAGTTGATATATTCGACACATTTCAAATTTTTGTCATTTATTAAATTTTTGACATTTAGATATTTCTGACGCTTGAGTTTTGGCAATTTTGACATATTTGACATTTTTGTGGTTTTTAAGTTTTTGACAATTTGATATTTCAGGCATTTTTGACATTTTTTGGCAATGCTTACTGAATGGACTGAAAAGCTCTTCATTAAGAAATAAAACATAATCAATGGTATTTGAACTAGTAAGCTGAATTCATTATCTACAGAATACAAAAAGTTGCATTAAGACCAAAGCTGTAATCTCACAAATTTAGGCAAATCTTCTGGACTCAAAATGCTTGAACGGAAACTCGATTCCTTTAAAAAGGACATCTGAAAAGAAAATAAAACAGATAGATGTTTTAAGAATAGCTCAACATCAACATCCCAACAACTGCTAAAGATAAAACACAACTAGTAACAAACAAAACAGGGAACACACTAGTCCGGCAAACAGAATAAGAGTCATATAGAAAACATAAGACTAACGTCAATACTAGTTAAGACCACAGCTATTCCAATAAAACTGCAATAGAACAGTTCTAGCAAGAACTATATAAGCTACTTAATGATGAAAAACCTGCATTTTGGAATTGAACGAGCTGCAATACCACCTGTTTATTGTGGTAAAGAAGAATCCTCATAACTGGAAAGCACCAGGAACAGATGATGCAAAACAATAACATTATTTATGAATTAGCAACCCCCAACTTATACAAACTTTTAAGCGGTTACATTAAACATTTCCGAGAGTGACTTGAATAACATAATTATTGAATAACAAAAAGGATGAGCAGTCAAACTCATGCCGAACGAAAACTACTCATGACATATGTTGCCTACAAGTGTCAGTTTCAAACGATTGGCTCATTCATATACTGAACTTTTATTAATTGTATGCAAAATGCTACGCTAGGCTGGCAAACCAGAATCCTTATAACTCAAGGAGTCTGCTCCATAGATTCTGACTCTATTCCATTCAAGGACGAGTATTTTCCAGGGAGACTCTGTTAGCCTGCTGTGGTTTTGTCGTGCTATGAACCCATTCTCACATAAACTGAATTCGACTAAATCTAGACCCACAACAACGTAGAACTCTTAAAGATAAAACAATTTGGCTGCAAAATTCTACAACTGCATAAATGTTTATGTCAGCGTAGGAGTTCTATATTGGACACAATCTGGCCTAGACAAACGCCAAATTTTAATTATTAATAACTTAATTAGTCAAAATGCAGCAACCCCTATGAGATCGTAGATGACCAACTAGATTGTAATAAAACAATCTTATACTAGCCGTTACCCGCGGTTTCACCCGCGTAAGGAATGTTCAAGCCTACGCAAAAAAACTAACTTATGAATCATATGTGTTATCCTATATCAAAATTTTTTAACTTGTTTCAATCACCCTACTTAACCATAAATCCACCAACATATATATTTCACCCAAACTGCAAGTACTTATGGGCCACCCAATATAACATTTTTATTCGACATTTTTTTGAATCACCTTCAATAACTATAATTCTACTTCACCCTACATTCCAACCACCCTGTATATGCTACTGTTTATTTGTCACCCAATATAACTTTTTGAATACCTGACTATAACTCTTCTCTAGCCTATATTTCAGCTATGCAACTGCTTATGTTCTACGCTGTATACAATTATTCCTGATATTTTTTGAACAACCGTTTAAAGTAAAATTTCTCTTTACTCTATAATTTAATCAACCTTTATATGCAGCTATTTGTGACATTGTGTTAAACACACTGTAAAACTATAATCTTGCTTCTCCCCATATTTCAGATATTCCATATAGTAGAATGCAACTGTTTATGGTCTACCCTATATAACTTTTTTTTTTACTTTTTTGATCCATCCTAACAGAAATGATGTGGAACCCTTCGTGAGTCACAAATATAAAAACACAGTTTTGCATCCTAATACCAAACTTTTATTTAAACCCTCACCCAAACTGCAACTGCTTATTGGCCACCCTATATAACCATTTTATTCCAAAAAAAAAAAAAAATTTAAGCGCTTTGTATAACTAACTCTACTTCCATCTACATTAAAACGATCCCGTATACACCGCTGCCAATTTGTCATTCATTATAACTTATTTTTGAACCACCTTGTATAACCATAATTTTACTCTACAAAATATTTCAACCACCCTGTATGTGCATCTGCTTAGGGGCAACCAAATATCAAATTTTTAAATACTTCTAATCACACTGTATGAACTATAATTTTACTTCGATCCATGTTTCAGATATTGCAGATATGCAACAGCTCATGTTCTATCTTACAAAAAATATATCCAACCTGTTTGACTATAAATCTACTCCACCCGCTATTTCAATCACCTTGTATTTGCAACTACTTATAGGCCACCCAGTATAACATTTTCTTACCACCCTGTATAACTATAAATCCATCAATGTCAAATATAATTCACCAAAACCGCAACTGCTTATTTGGCACCGAAAATAACAATTTTGTTCAATATGTTTTTGAATCACCTTGTATGTATTACAACTTCCCTGTATACGCTACTGCTTATTGATCAACCAATATAACATTTTTTATCATAACACTTCTTTTTCCTTTTATATGCAACTACTTATTTGCCCCCAAATATAACATTCTGTACTACCCTGTATCCTTAGAATCCTACCCCACCCTATATTTCAACCATCCGGAATAGCTTGTAGATCATACCATTACTTTAGAATATTTTTAAACCCACCTGTATAGCTGTAATTATACTCCCTTTTTTTTAACCACAACATATATTATAATTCCACTCCACCTTATATTTCAAACACTATACAGGGTGTTTGAAATATAACAACCCATTTCATAACTATAGTATCTTATGAACATAATTCAAAGATCCTAACTGCTTACCTAACACATTTTTTTAAGTTTTTTTATTCACTGTATAAATATTCTACCCTTTTTCAACCACTTGGTATATGGAACTGTTTATGGCCCACTCAATATAACACTTTTGGACCACCCCGTATAACTAATTCCACTCCCCCTTATTTCCACCACATCGTATATATCCAGCTGCTTATAGGAGATCAAATATAACTTTTTTTAGATTTTTTAAATCCATGTAATTCTACTCCGCTCTAAGTTTCCTATATACAGAACACCCTGTAAAATTACGCTTGATATATGTTGATTTTTGTTAAATAAAAACATGCTACATTTGCACATTCCGAATTTTGAATATAAGCTAAGCTTGTGCCAGTATCTAATATTTTGGCAGAAGTTTTTTCGCTATATCTACCGTTTCTGTCAATATAGAAAGATAAAATATCTACCAGATTTTAAGTTAGACTATAGGCTTCCCAACAAAAGAAGATTCAGCAAAAACAGTTAAGTAGTTCTTACGTGATGCCCGAACAAACGAACAAACAAACAGACAGACTTACAATTTTATAATAGTATAGATGACAAGACAACAGATGTGTATCACTGACATAAAGAACGATAAGCCATTATTGTAATTCTCATATGTAGGCCAGACGCATCAGTGGTTGAGAAACAGACTTGCCAAACACAAGAGTTAAATTACGATAATGTTTTATTGAGCTGTCGTTGGTCCTGTGAAAGCTGCATGCAGCATGGCGTCTTGTCTTGTCAGTGTTTTAAGTACTAGCAGTCACAGTATATATATATATATATATATATATATATATATATATATATATATTTGTTTTGTTATTAAATCCCCAAAGTTACGCGTATACGCGATACTCTCTGAGCAAATACTTCCAACACTATTTTCTTGTTGTCGTCGTAAAAGTAACTCGTATATTTTCTCTACCTACCCCAATGAGACCGTAACTGTGCTCCGGAGTTAACTTAGCTAATAACGAAGATATATATAAGCCGTAAACCTCGATGAGAACTTTTCCCATCTTAGACGAAGTAAAAGAAGAAAAAAAACTTGAGGGAAAACGTGCCAACCGATAGTAGAAAAATCCAATGATTACTTCGAATACTCAGCTTGGCCGTTACCGAGGAATAACTTGTCATAAAACTAAAGTGAGTTTTGATGGATACTATGTGTGGAAAAACTGGGGAATTTCCATCGAGGATTTTTCCATCTAGATTTTTCGACGACACGGCAATTTCTGTTATACAGGACAACTTTATTGAAAAATTCACTTTTACAAAATGAAAGCTTAACCTGAGAATATGCGTTACAAAAGATCTTACAAAAAATAACGGAGGCCCACACTTAAACATACAAAAATGGATGTGTATGGTAGTAAAATGAAAAAATTGCATTAGTTTGACACTTCTGACTGACACGACACTTCTTTGAGCTCAACGTACCTATACAACTCAGTTCTCGGTGTAAGAAACAAGTCCCAGGTTATACAGGGTGTTCCTAATTTGGAGGTACAAACAAAAAGGGGAGATTCCTTGAGTAGTTTTAGGAAGAAAAAGTCCCATAAATTTGGGTCCGCAAACGTTTCGTTTTCAAGATACAGAGTGTTAAAGTTTGATTTTTTTTCAAGTTTTTTTCTCATAGTATCTGCAATTCACAAGTTATTCAAATGAAATTTGGCATAGTTATTACAATTAAGAGTTTACATCTTGTGACTTGCCAATTTCGGTTGCAAATGTACAGGGTGATATTTTTTCGGGAACACTGTCCACTGTTGTCCTTCAGAACTTTTTTTTGTGAGCCACTGGTACTTTCAAAAATTGTAAAGAAAACCAAACTTTATGTTCTCTTTTAGTTTTGTCGTATCTACTACCGGTTTCGAGAAAAAAATTTGAATGATTCTCTTGAAATCCACAGAAAATTCCGAATTGTCATAGAAATCTAGTTACCTACCTAGTAGGCGGTGGTGAATGAATAAATTTACTGTTAGTTTTGACACATCAAATTAAACTCCTGTGTTTTGAAAATTAAAGATGCTTGCATTTTAATATCAAAACATGCCGAATTTTACGAATTCCGAAATGGCTGACATGCATTTCATGTATGGTCTTTCAAATGGTAATTCAAGAAAAGCTATCCCAATAGAGTGATGCCTGGTCATCGGATGTTCTCTAATATCCACAAGCGTCTTTCAGAAACTGGATCTTTTTCTGCGAAAAATATTAATGCAGGTAGACCACGAAGTGTGAGAACACCACGACTCGAAGAGACAGTGCTGAACGAAATAGAAGAACATCCAGGAACCAGTACAAGTAAAATTAGTGTCACCTTAAATACAAGTCATCAAGTTGTTTGGGGGATCTTGCGGGATTCTTTGCTCTATCCTTATCACATTCAGAGGGTGCAGGCGCTCTTGCCTTGAGATTATCATCCAAGAATTATTTTTTGTCAGTAGTACCTCAACAGACTATTGAACAATCCTCATTTTGATCCTATTCACTAATGAAGCCTGTTTCTCAAGGACTTCAATCATAAATTTCCATAATGAACACATATGGGCTGAGGAGAATCCCTAAGAAATTGCAGAAGCTTATTTTCAAGAGGAATTTTTATTAAATGTGTGGGGTGGTAATATTGGCGATTATTTGATTGGTCCTTTCTTCTTGCCAGGGCGACTTACTGGTCAATCATACAGACATTTTTTAGAGAACGATTTGCCCTTGTTATTGGATGATATACCTCTTATGATGCGACGCGAAATGTGGTTCATGCACGACTGTGCTCCTGCTCATTTTTCACTTTATTTGAACGAAAATTATGTAAACAGGTGGATTGGACGAGGTGGACATCAGCCATGGCCCGCCAGATCCCCAGATTTAAATAGTTTAGAGTTCTTTCTATGGGGCCATCTGAAATCTCTAGTGTACATAACGCCAGTGAATACCGTAGACGAACTGAGAAATCGTATAATAGGCGCGTTTGATACAATTAGGAATACTCCAGGTGTGTTTGAAAGAGTTCGATCGTCTATGAGAAGAAGAACAGAAGCTTGTATAAGGGTTGGAGGAGGTCATTTTCAACAAATGCTGTAGTTTAGTTCCTTTGTTGTTATTTAGTTTTTTTTATTATGATTAATTTTTGAGTTGTACGCTTCTTGCAGTAATACATTTTTTTGATGATTATACCAGTTTATCGAATCTTTAAGAATCATTGCTAGATTAATAATTCAAAATTTTTTTTCTCGAAATCGGTAGTAGATACGACAAAACTACAATAGAACATAAAGTTTGCTATAACAACAAAGCTTTTCTTTACAATTTTTGAAAGTACCAGTGGCTCACAAAAAAAAGTTCTGAAGGACAACAGTGGACAGTGTTCCCGAAAAAATATCACCCTGTACATTTGCAACCGAAATTGGCAAGTCACAAGATGTAAACTCTTAATTGTAATAACTATGCCAAATTTCATTTGAATAACTTGTGAATTGCAGATACTATGAGAAAAAAACTTGAAAAAAAAATCAAACTTTAACACTTTGTATCTTGAAAACGAAACGTTTGCGGACCCATGTTTATGGGACTTTTTCTCCCTAAAACTAATCAAGGAATCTCCCCTTTTCGTTTGTACCTCCAATTTAGGAACACCCTGTATATTAAGAGTTACTTCGCTTATAAAATATCAATAAATTATAGTAAACAAATATAACATCCAATTAATATACAAAACCAGCAAAAAATCGTAAAATTGTAACATTTTGTGCCATCTATTTTCAGGTTAGGAAAACGTTTTTCACAACAACCAGATGGCATCGGAAACTACACCTGAAGATGAAGTTTTTGACATTAAATCCACAAAAGAAGAATGGCTGATTTAACAAAGAATGCCCCATATATACATAAACTTGTCATTTTCTTTCCTTTTTCTTACTTCTTCCTATATCTTGAAATTTGTGAAACATGTTATCAATTTCGGAAACTGTACGTCGGAAAAAATTTCAATTTCGCCGGTAAATGAATCGGAAAATCTAAAAAATCCTCTTCAAAAATAATTGGTTGGTCTTTGAGAGTTAAATCTGCATTACGAAAGAAAAAGGACAATATTAAAGTATAAAGGAAAAGTCTAACGACAAAAAAAATCCTATTCCGTTTTGTACGTATAAAAGCTGTATCTCTGAAGAATAATTTCCGTACCAGCAGAGTATGAGATCGATGAAATGTAACTCGAAGTGGTTTCGTTCTGATTGCATTTTAAATTCCAATGCATATGAAAATTTATAACTTCAATATAACTTTCCGAAAACAAGGACACAAGATCTAAGCTTTCGTATTATATTATGAATGTTTACGAGTTTATGTAAACACACGAGAGGTTTTATTAGCGTTACTGATAACAAATAATAAAATGTGCAGTTGACACCAACCAAGGAAAAGGCTGGATTTTTCCTTCCAAATAATAGCTTTCCTCAAAGTTGTCAAAATATGTATTTGTTTCAGTGATAGCTCTTCATTCAATCCCAAATCTCGTACCACCCAGCCACTTCGCCAGACTTGAAAATAGGAAATAGTCACAGGAGGCTAAATCTGGGCAATATGCTGGATAGCGTACCAGTTTGTAGCGAGGTTTATAGATTTTTGCCATGGTGACAACTGACCACAAAACAATATCGAGTATATCCAATAGTCTCTTCGAAGTGTCATTTCTTTGTACGCAAGGCAATATACATTATATATATTATATATAACATATATTGTTTCTGGTCAGGGAACCTTCATCAGTTGCGCTTCCGACAATGGAATGTCCTCTCTCTCTGAACATGTTTATTAAATTATAGGGATAATTACTTTACAGTTAAATACATTTTTTGTATATAATCTGTGGAATTTCTTCCCCAGTCGGTATTTGTTCTATCTGGCTTTTGTTTGCGGGATTCCTTTCAAGGATGGCAGGGTTTAGTCAAACAAGGTAAGTCTGGGCCTCTTCCTTCGTTGACAGTGAGGATCATACTGTAGCTGCCTCTTGAGCATCTCATTTGGGTGGTACTCAATCCTCGATATAATTTCTTACTTAATGATCTGATGTGTTCTCTAAAGGTGCTAATTTTTAAATTTTCTAAAATATGTTTGTTTCGTATAAACCATCGAAAATTTATAATTATTCTTAAAATTTTACTCTGAAAAGCTTCTAATTTGTTAAGGTTGGTTTTACAAACTTGAGACCATGTGGCAGCAGCATAGGATATTGTTGGTCTAATCACTTGTTTGTAGAGGCTGAGTTTATGACCTATTGTCAGCTTACTTTTGCGAGATAGGAATGGGTATAGTTGTATAAATGCTGTTTCTCCTTTTTTCCTTAAATAATCTGTGTGTGCTTTCCAGTTTAATATCTTGTCGAACATGACTCCCAGATACAGCGCCGTGTCCTGCCATTCTAACTGCATATTGGATATCCGTAGCCGACTTCTTGGCTTCGAATTTTTGGTAGAAAAGTGGATAGCCTGGCTTTTACCGGGATTGATGTTAATTTTCCATTTTTCCATTAATGGCTCTTTGGAGGTACACTGTGCATTGTTCCTGGGAGATTGAAGTGGTGATAATGGCAGTATCGTCGGCAAAGACGAGCGTTTCTGTGTGTGTGGTATGGATGGGAATGTCAGCTGTGTAAAGGATATACAAAGTGGGTGAAAGTACTGCACCTTGGGGGACTCCTGCTCTCATAGGTGAAGTGTTTGTTTTGTTTAACCCTGTAATATCTGTTGTTGATAAAGTTTTTGCTATTAATTTGGTTATATCTGTTCTGATTTGGAAGCGGAGTAATTTAAGGATAAGACCTTGATGCCAAACCCTGTGAAACGTCGAGTAATATGGCGCTGGAGTGTTTTTTCTTATTATGGTTATCATAAATGATTTCTGCCAAACGGAGGGTCTGTTGAATGTCCTCTCAAAAACTTCTTTATGTATTTGATACATTTCGTTAAATTTGAAAACGCGAGATGTAAGACCGACATCTAGGATTTTCGAGAGAATTAGCAAACAGAGGTTCCGAATCTGGAAATCTCGAAAATCCTAGATGTCGGTCTTACATCTCGCTTCTTTAAATTTAACGAAATGTATCAAATACATAAAAAATGTATCAAATACATAAAGAAGTGTTCGAGCGGAAATTCAATTGTGGGAAGCGCAACTGATGAAGGTTCCCTGACCAAAAACAATATATGTTATATATAATATCTATTGTCTTGCGTACAAAGGAATGACACCTCGAAGAGAGTATTCAATATCTCTGACAGGTGAACCTAATCTGAAAATTATATCGTGACATTCTGCCCTAGGAGTTAAGGGAGAACAGCAGTTACACGGAACGGCTCCAGATTCGGAACCTCTGTGTGCTAATTCTCTCGAAAATCCTAGATGTCGGTCTTACATCTCGCGTCTTCAAATATATCCAATAGCTCTGAATAACATTTACTAGTGATCGTTTTATCTATTGCAGTGTCTTAAACGCATGTTTCATAGTTTTGGCTCTTTCGATCTCGTTTTTTATAATGGAACACTGTAGGTTAAGTGTTGTTTATAAAGCTTATAAATATTAAAAGGCATTGTTTGGCATATAACTTAAGCGAGGTGTTATGTTTTATTTTTTGCAACGTACATTTAGTTAGGATATTTTGGTTATTTAAAGATTTAAAAGATCTTTCTTATTAGCATAGTTCTTTTCATTTTTATAGGCTCTGTGATTACTTCATCCTCTCGGAGCTTTGTTATTTTTCATTTTATTCAAGGCATGTTATATTTCAGTCAGAGATCCCTACATTTTGTACAATTTCGTTGAGATCTCATTCATCTTCTTCTGTACTGTCTTTGCAATGCAGTCAGACAAACGAGGCTGATAGAGATTACGATAGGGGATTAACAGGTAAAGTAATAAAAACCGTAATCGAACAACAACTAAACTATTTACGACCCCGGAGACCCAATATAAAATACACATGCAGTTCGAAATTTTTTCATTCTAGCTTCAGATTTTCTCTTTTGAAAATGTCAAACGCGAAACTTGGGGTTATTTGAGAGCACATACCCAGGAACGGATGTACACCAGATTGGTCCATCTTAGCCCTGGTACGTGACAATTTCAAACGTTCACACATTTAGAAAGTAAATATTGAACACCATTCATAATTTTCCTCGCAAAAAATGACAGCTTTCCCTCCTACAATGACATTAACACCGTTCGCATTTTCTGCGTCTATTAATATTAACATCTACATCAACACCTCTGCCAGCAGATGGCTAATAAATCCACGACCCACCCACACATGAATATGGAACGCGACATACATTTCCGCTATAGAGGAGCTGCCATCGAAAGGAATGATAATCACTTTAACCGAGGCATATAACGAATAAGGGATCACGGCTTTTCGTTAATGAACACACTTCCCCGGCCTGTGTGCCTGTGCCGGCGGACTTGGTTTTCGACAATGGCAACTGTTCTACGAATACAGTCGAGAACAGTTAATTAAGTCGTTATCTGTAGAATAGAATGGAGGAATTTCTTCTTTACCGATTTCCATAGCATTCATTTCCCTGGAGGTAGTAGATCCGTTAAACGCCGCAAATAGATTGTGTGCTCTTTGTCGTCAGCAGTAACGATTAGTTTAGTCTAATTAAAGGTGGAATTGTAACGGTGAAAAGCCAGTTTTGCACTGGCAATTGTTTCAGTCAATTTCTTAAATATCTAATAGATCAATAAAAAATATGAACGAAATTCTTAAGTCTTCCAGGTAGATTATTGACTCAAAATACTCATATCTTCCTGAAAATAACTCGTGAATAATTTATATTTAAATAATTATAGTTTAAAAAACTCAAAAAATACTCTTTAGTAGCAAACCAAACTAAAAAGCAAACGTTTTTGAACTATAATTATTTTTAGCCTCATAACGATGTCTATATGATTCATAATTAAAAAGTTTACTTTAAGTTTGCGAAACTTTTCCATTTCATTACAACAAGTTCTACTACTACCAACTAGATGGCAGTAGTTAATAGACGAATTTGTATTTAGGCAAGAACAGTGACAAAAAGACAGCAAACGGGAAAATTCAACTTAAAGAATTGTCATGCGCCCTTGACACGTGTGCCAATTTCCAACTTAACTAGACTTCTTAGTTGGTAAAAATTATGTTGAAAAATTTTTCAACGTAATTTAGATACATAACATACGTACACATGAACCTAATAAAAGCGTATTAAATACAACCAAGTCAAATAATTCAAAATGAAAACAGTTTAAACACCCTAGGCATATTTTAAATCTGGAATATATTTAATTTTGGAGGGCAAAATACAGAATTAAATGAAAAATATATAATTAAAATTGTTTCTAACACATCATGTTATATATCAAATGAAAGGGATCATTACGAAGGAAACATATTTTTTTTATATTTTTAAAATAAATTATTTTAAAAATATTAACAAAAATATAAAAGTTTTTACCCATTCCCCCTACCTTATCTCCGAAACTATGAGCCGTAAAATTTTTAAAAACAATAGGGATATAGGACCTCACCTGAATTTAACTGGAAAAATAAGGAGATACCCCTAATATTAATTCCAGGGGGCAAATTACCGCATTAAATGGAAAACATAAAATTAAAAATATTTCTAACGCATCATGTCATATATCAAATCAAAGGTCTCATAATGACGAATACAAACATATATTTTTCATATTTTTAAAATGAATATTTTAAAATATATTAACAAAAATATATTAAAAAAATACTCATTCCCCTTTTATTCCCCAAACTATAAGACCTAATTTTTTTTGTTTATAGGAAAAATACGAAGAAATCCCTAATATTAATATTGGGGGCCAAATTATAGAATTAAACGGAAAATAAAAAAATATTTTTAACGCATCATGCAATACATTAAATGAAAGGGCTCATTATAAGGAATACAAATATATATATATATATATATATATATATATATATATATATATGATATTAACAAAATGATATAAAAAATTCTCATTTCCCGCTTTATTTCCGAAACCATACTACCCAAAATTTTTAAAATAATTAGGGGCACTGGGGCTCACTTGAAATTAGTAGAAAACCCCCACAGTAATTTTAAGGACAACTTATAGAATTAAATGGAAAATAAAAATTCAATTTTCAAACGCATCATGTAATATATCAATTAAAAGGCCTATTATGTGAATTAAAAATATATCATATTTTTAAATCATTTGTTTAAAAGATATTAGCAAAAATATTAAACATCGACTTAATTCCCACTTTATAAACTACACTATCTAAAATTTTGAAAAATATATTTTATTTCTATTTTTAAATAATTTGTCTAACAGATTTAATAATTTATTATTTAAAACTTGACCTATTTTCCCCTTTATCTTTCAATCTACAAAGCCTTAAAATTCAGATACTAGATGATAAAAGGCTTCCCTAAAAGTTTATTAGTAAAATAAAACCCTAATGTTAATTTTCGGGGTCAAATTATAAAATAAAATACATATGCATTCTTATAAATATCAAGTGAATTCTGAAGAAGATAAAATAAAAAGTCTATGTGTGGAAAATAAAAGTGTATATTTTTTATAAATTGAAAACGCTTCCTTTAAAAGATATTAGAGTAAATATAAGAAAATACACCATTCCCTGCTTTCAATCTGGAATATTAGAATCTTGAAGGTGGTACGGAACCCATAGTAAGCGAGTCCAACTCGCACTTGACCAAATTATTTTAATATATTCACACACAATTAACTTTTTGCACTAAAATTTGAATCTGCACAGGTTACCTGACTACTGTTGGACCCTCGAAAGAGATACAAATGACATTAAATATTCCCGAAAATCTTGCATAATTCATGTTTCTTCATCACATACAATTTTCAACCACATTTACTTAAAAAATGTCAAGTTCTGTTGCAAAAATAACACTGACTGACTTTAACTTTGAAAAATTCATATTAGATAGAAAATAATTAACTCTCATTAAGTTATAGTTACGTAAATATTTACATTTTGCAGAATAGCTCTTACCAATCGTGAAAAAACATCTCAATAAATAAAAAATGTATGTAATCCCAGAATTTGAGTTAAGTATGATGAAAAACGACCACAGATGGAATTTCGCACAAAAGAATCATATAGGTCTCCAATACTTAAGCGGGAGACCTAATAGAAGGTTTCCTGTGAACCGGAAACCCAAGGACTTTATCATTAATCAATCGAAAAATGTGATTCTACCGAAGGTCGGTCCATAACGGAGATTTCGCTGACATTTCATCGCGCGAACTACATTATCATTCCATTGTCCCTGTTGTCAGACAAGTCCATTTCATCTTGGATTTCACACTCTGATGGCCGTTCTTCGGCAATACTTTCCACTTTTATGGAAATCCCGAATTACTTTCGGGAAGTGCTCGATAATAAAAAGACACAAAAGTTGTCAGTTCTACCTTGTACAGTGCGTCCAAAACTGTATGGTAAACGAAGTACAATACGTTTCATTAAAATGGTAACTAGTTGACCATCTTTAAATAAATAGACGTCAATTACGACATTTTTCGTAACACTAATTTTTAGTATGCGTACCAAAAAATACAATAGAAGCACTAAACGATGATTTGTCACTCCGATTGTAAAGTTTAACAAAAGATCTTACTAACAACAACTAACTGAGTTTTCTTTTTTTTCCAGATGGTCGCAGGGTTTGCTCTTTCACCAAGGAGCAGTGGACTGTGCAAGAGCAGCTTTGTTACTGCCACTGGGTGTTTCAATATTACACTGCCAACCCGTTCAGAAATGTTCCTTAGTAGAAACAGCTTTCCTGTTGCTAGTCACTGTGGCGACAGTCAATATGCTGACGACAGTTTTGAACGATTCCCCGGTAAGTAAAGTTACGCACTTTATAAATGCGG
Organism: Octodonta nipae; assembly: GCA_034190945.1. Classification (NCBI taxonomy): domain Eukaryota; kingdom Metazoa; phylum Arthropoda; class Insecta; order Coleoptera; family Chrysomelidae; genus Octodonta; species Octodonta nipae. The sequence continues at coordinate 3,340,550 of CM067223.1, forward strand.
ATATGAAAAAACTTTCTCTGGTAAACACAATATATTTATAGACATATCGTGCTTCTTCCTTTCAGGTTTCAGGTTCTTAGTACTTCTAGTTCTTTGTTATTGTTGTCACTATTTTATAAAGTTAGAAGTTTTGATATCAGTGTCATGTACAACGATATTGATACTAGTGATTTGGATTTTATCTATCAGGTAGTTGAAAGAAGACTTTTTCAAGTATTTTTGTTCCAATACAAACATTTTACGTTGCAATTTAACCGTCATACTCTCTCAGTCCTTGTAAAGGGACATTGTTCACTAAGTCAACGTCTCGTAGTTCCGTATTTTGCATACTCATCTTTGTGATTCGCAATAAAGGGATCTAATTAACTACGCTAGTAAAGTATGAAATGTGTAGGTAGGGTTTATTAGCCAAGTTAAGTATATCTAGGTATAGGGTGTGTGAGTTAATGTTTTGAATACCGGACAGTGTGGTGCAATTGTCTTCTAAATGTTATTTGTGGCATACTCTTGATTATTTTTATGTGTTCTTGGGAAATAACACCACAATCGAAACAAAAATCTTTATATTCAAGAAAAAAACAAACTTTTCCAGGGGTATTCTGACCTCGTTTTCAATTACTTTAAACATGTATTGATAATATAAAATGCAAAATGAAAGTTTGATATATGACATTTAAGTTGACATAAGAAACATTTGTTGTTTCTAGAAATACAGGTAGCTCAAAAAATTCTAAGCTAATGTATTACAGTTAAACAGCTTTCAAGTACGTTTCCATACGTTTAAAGTCTATGAAAACAAGGTCAGAATACACCTGGCAACGTTTGATTTTTCCTTGAATATACAGATTTTTGTTTCGATTGTGGTGTTATTTCCCAAAAACACATAAAAAGGGAGGTCTGGACTATTTTTTATAACATAATGTAATTTTCTTATCATTAACTTAAGGAAATGAGAAAAACAAAATTTGTTAATTCTCAAAAAAGCTCTTTTTAAGTAATCTAATACTTACGAAATATAGAAAGTGTAGTAGACAACTCACCTGAAACAAATTAAAAAGAATTTTTAAAAAATTACAAAAACAAAATCTTTTTGTGAAATTTATAAAAAATTGTATCATTCATAAATTAGTCACGAGTCACAATTGAAAATTAGATACGTAAAAATGCAGGTAGAATAAAAAACGAATTTTGCTTTTGGTTCATATTATATGCATCAAATTAACATGCGAAATCATGAGATCTTACTCATTCAAAAATTGTCAACCAGGCCAATTCTTTCACCATGAAAACTTGGCTATAAAAGTATAATGTTAGAAAAATATGACGGAGGCATAAAATAGTTACATGTTCGGAATATACAAATACAATTTATATTGAAAGAATGTTTACAAGAACAATTTTACTCTCAAATAGGTCATCAAATCACCCTGTATTGAAAGAATTTTTACAACAGAAGTCTCACTCTTACGTAGGTTACCAAATCACCCTGTATTGAACACATTGAAATTACAAAGCAGCTGCCTTGATTGCCACAAACTGTCAATAGATTTTTTAATAATTTAATTTCTCAGTAAAGCGATTTTTCCCAAAGATGAGGCGCTCATCAATCGATTTTTATTCATCGAAACTTCCAGATGGGAAAATTTCATCAAAATCGTTAGAGCCGTTTTTCAGAATTCAATTATATGTATATACAAACAAACCTTGCTCATATTACAGTATTAGATTTAAGATTCAAATAAGCACTGAAATGCCAGATGACGACACACCAATAATATACCAATTCTGCAAAACAAATTCGTGCACTCTATATACATCGATCAATTCTTGTTTCAGATTTTCCCCAGCGACGAAAATCCCGACGTCTCGGTAGCCGACGTCCCACTGCTGATGGATTCCCCACAATGCGTCCTCTTCGGCATGTTCATGATTTGGTTCGCCTCGATCACCATAAATTTGGGACCGACATTTTTATCCGGTAAGTGAACGATTGCCGAGCGTACACACACAAACACACACAGACACAGAAAACGGAGTTTCGGTGTTACAGTGTGCGTTTGTAGTTATAAATTGTAGGACGAGGGAAAAACGCCACACCGTAGGCCCTGATTAATGTTTCCAAGGCTTCTCGACGGAGACCCCGTCGGCCTGTCCTCGATTTGACACACGTCGATTGATTGATCAGCCTGCCAATGTAGGCTATGAATTTTTTATAGGAGCTGTTCTGAGAAATGTTTCGTTTTTTTTTGTGCCAGCAAAAACGTTTTATGAATGTAGTCTCTCTCTCTTTGCTTATAGTTGATAATATCGAAATAAGATATTTATCACAACACAAAATAAGTATATGGTAATTCACAAATGTGGCTCAATTAGAACGCACTTACGTATTTTTGCAAATCCGACTAACTGCGCCATAGCAGAAACAAAATGAGAAACGATCTCTATGACATAAAGTGCATTTGCTATTTAGTCAGATGAAACTAGATTTACTAACTGCGGTATGTTCAATAGATACAATGAGCATATCTGGGCAAAAGAAAACCCTTTCCATGTAGAACAAAGACGACCCCAGAAAAAAATTTGGTTTTAATGTTTGGTGTGGTATCATAGGGTCTACTATTCTGGGGCCTTTTATCTATCACTTATTGGGGAGCGCTACTTGCATTTGTTGCAATACACTTTTCAAGACATGTTGCATAATTTGAATTTGAGAACTCGTTTAGAAATTGAGTGGTTCCAACATGATGGAGCACCTGCTCATAACTCGTTATTAGTAAGACAACACTTCGATAATATCTATCCAAACTCTTCGATAGGAAGAAATGGCCCACGCGAATGGCCACTCCGGTCTCCTGATTTGGCAGCACTATTTATGGGGTGCGCTAAAAAACAAAGTATACAAATGAAAGTATGAGACAGTTGGTGACCTAAGGGAGGCCGTATTACAAGCAATTGAAGAAATTGATAGGCGGTCTGTGAGTAAAGCGGTAATGTCAATCTTAAAAATATGCAATTTTTGTCTAAATAACAATGGTGGACTTTTCGAACATTAATTGTAACCATTATTATGTACTTTAATTTCTTCAGTTTTTAGTAAGTACCTACTTTTTTGGTTTTTTCGTTATATCTGATATACTTAATAAAAAAAATGTTCAATGTTTTTTGGAATAGTTATTAATAAATCAATTTATTTCATGGCTAAATACGTTAAAAGTGAAAATAAGAGAGAAAGGCATCCATAACTCCGTTATTTTTATGAATAACTATATCAAGTGTTATATCGTTGAAGCTCTAAAAATGTCCGATTTTTTGAGGTCATAGCCAACTATGGTTTCCATTCAAAAAAAGATAAGTTTGTGTCATATCTCGAAAACGAGAGCTTTATCGCAAACGAGCACATGACAATCAAATTCGGGATACAATTCTCTTCAATTTTAATACTTACACTTTTTTTATAAAATCAAAAACAAACAAATTCAAAATATCTAGGAAGCCATGACTTTTTACAAAAATCCGAAAGTGTCATTAAATTGGACCAATAAAACTGAAAATCTTTCCCAATTTAATCATTGCTCTATCTCCGCTAGTTTCCGAGATCCCCATACTGATCATCAAAAAAAAACTAACCCTGAATATCGAAGGCAAGGTCAAGTTGATGAGAAATTGAAATCAGTCAGAAATGTATTGAAACCTGGCAATTCCAAAAAGGCATATTAAAAAACACGTGATTAGAGACGCCAGCAGTGAATTCAAAACTTTTCCAAATCCTACTTACTGCGCCACGATACTCTTACTCCTGTAATAATTTTCGTACAAATAAATAAACACGAGTTCACCAACTACATTTCAAATTCAAAAAATGTCCTTAACTTAAAGTTTTGTCACAACTTATCGTAGTTTCAGTATTAAACAACTATAAAAATATTATCTGACATATCTAATTTAATTTCAAACTCGTAACTCATACAAAAAATAAACCTCCTAACTCAATAAGTCTAAAATATCCTTCTTTATAATCCCGCAGGTGCTCTGGCCGCACAAGGCGAAGCCGGCCACAAGGCGCCCTCCTGCCCCCTCATAAACGGACCGTTGCGTCACTACATACTCAACGCCCTCTGGATAGCCGTCAATCTAGTGTGCGTCTTCCTCACGTTGTTCCATTTGCGGAAACTCCACAGAGACCTCACGAAAGCCAACGTCGAAGCGGTCCGAGTGGCGGGCCTGGTAACGACGTTAGTGAACGTGACCGGATCGTCGGGAGACGGGATGCTACCCAACGCCAACGGAGAAAGGGTAAGTCGTTGAGAAAATAGTGTATAGAGAAGATCGTGGGGAGAGAATTCGAGCTGCTCTTTAATTGAGCTTCCACCGTGCTGACGTGAATGTAAAGGGAAATGTTACACACTGAAAATAAAATGTCATTTTGTTATTTAGATCAAAAATTACACCGTAAATTTTGATCATTGGGTCTTATCTGGTCCAGTCAGCGTCGTCGTACCTGCGTAGCGGCAGAGCCCGAAGAAGAGCTGTCCAAATATTTTTAATTTGGACGCTGGGCTCGCTAATTATTTATATTTTCCTTCGAGATTATATATGTTGTCTCATGAATTTTCTTTTGTACCAGTGCTCTTCCTTGTGAATTGCTCTAGCCTCGTCCCAGTTGATATTATGGTGTTCGGTCCATGCGTGATTAGCTAGCCCAAACTTCGTTACTTCTGCCCTCTGAGTAGCTGTGCGGTGTTCCTTAATCCTGGTGTGCAGCGGTCGCTTTGTCTCTCCAATGTAAAGATCGCCACATTCACACGGTATGCTGTAAATACAGTTATTTGGTATTGCTGGTGTGTCGGGCCTCGTTCTTGTTATCATGCTCCTCAAGGTGTCGTTGCTTTTGAAGATCATTCTGATTCCATAGCTGTGTGCAATTCTTTCTCCGACAAGCCTTTAGTATACGGTAATAGTATAGTTGCTACCGTGGTGTCCTCTTCCTACCTAGGTGGTTTGTCCAGCTCTTCTAAGGCTTTGGTAATGATCGTTTCCGGATATCCATTAGCCAAAAGGTCTTCTCTAACTTTCCCTTGTTCTTCTTTGAAGGCTTCTGGTGTGCTGCAGATATTTTTGGCTCTATGGATTAGTGTTTTGATGATGCCAGTTTTCGTTGCTGATCTCGACGCTGATTGGACCAGATAAGACCCACTTCAAGACGATGGAAGTCCAAGGAAACTTCGAGGAACGAGTTACATTGTCTAGCAACTTCAGACTAACTTCATATGCGTTCTTACAAAATACTTTTTGTTGTAAAATGAGGTCGTTTCCCTTCAGCTCCTGATTAAGACGCTTCAGAAAATCAGCATAATATTGAATTTGTTCCTATTACATGGATCGAATACATAGATTTTTTCGGTAGTACCAACCTTCAAGATACGTATAAAAAAATGAAGGTTAAGTAACGCTACATTTGTTTTCGGTTAAACGATGGAGAAAAATTTTCGTGTATGAATCACACACTGTTTTTAATGAGAAGAATACCGTTCAAGATCAGGTCGTCCATTTGAAGTGACTACGCCGGAAAACATCCAACAATTTTCTGTAAGTTGTTACATTCAAACGTAAAACGAATCTGTAAGAGACAGCTGACAAGTTAGGAATATCAAAAGGCACTGTGTTCAGCAAATTATTCCTAAACTATAGATTCACGCAATTTTGATAAATGGACATCTGGAATGAAATATTAGAGTTCACATAAATATTAACAATCAACTGTATTCTGTAATCTTAGTATAACGACAGATGGAGCTGCTATATGAAGAAAGTCGAACGTCTGAACCTCTTCAACAGCTTTACAGATGTCATTTACAAAAAAAAAAGAATCTAGTGCTGAGGAAGAATTTGAAGACCCTGAAGGGAACACAAATCACAGCACAGAGAAAGAAGAGATTAACCCATATGAACCTGATGTTTTTTATTTTTTAAATCTATAAGTTGATCTGATTTCGAAATACTTATCACCTATACCAAAACTGCAAAAATGTGTCTAACATTTGAAGAATTCTCCGACGAAAAATTAGCTAAAATAGAACAAAAAAAACTGTCATCATCTTGCTATACAGATTCCAACAGAAATATCGATGGTTGTAGTTGTCTTGCTTTGTTTTTGCTATTAAAAAAGTAAAATGAGAGAAAGATTAACTACTGGGATCATAATTATAATTAGAACGGCATGTTAGGTGACTATATATACCAATTGAAGTGTCAAGTATTAGTTTATGATAAATCCTAGTAACTGCGCCAAATAACAAAATGTATCTTAAGTCCTATAGCAAAACTGAGAAAATGTGTTTAATATTTTAAGAATTCTCTGGCCAAAAATGATGCTCTTCAAAATTATACTTAGCAAAATTGAACTGTGAATTCTAAAACTTGTTGGTCTAGCCTTCACAACATGATTCGTACAGACAATAAAGTAAAGCAGTATGTAGCGAACACATTCATCGAGTTCTCGTTGCGTTTTAATTTTGGTTACATTTTAATGGATGACTAACCTTTGGTTCTTGTAAACTTCAAACATAAATATCAGTTCGTGAAACTGGCTGTCAAGTTAATATATTTTCAACATACTGGATTTGAAAGTGGTGCGTTTCATGGTTTGCAAGTTATTAGACGCCGTTGTCAAAAAAGCTAGTCAAATAAGTGTAACTAGCAAAATAATTTGAAAACTATTGAAGGGCAACCAAACCTAAGAAGATCATCGCAAAGAAAGCAATCAAGAATATAATCAGACGATTATACCGCAGATCTGAAGAAACAGATCATCTGGAATATAAATAATACAACAGTATCAGTCTTTAACTTGCGATAATTTTATGACAGTTTCCTTATGATAAGTTATAAACGATAGTGCAAAGCAATGTTGAGGGGAGAAGACTTTTTCAGCTGTTTTATGATTCCAATTGCTTCCACAGTCTCCATATTCACCAGATCTGGCTCCATCTGACTTCTAATAGTTTGCAGATCTCAAAAAGAAGCTTCAACAAAAGAGGTTTGAATTGGATTATGAATGTATCAATTTCAAATTCAAAAACTGAGGATTTCATCTTCGCGTTTATTCACAAACCCTAAATTCCAGTACTAATTTAAATTTTGGCACTTTTAATGTTTTCAATTAATATTTAACGTAATCTGTATTACAGATTTCAAAGTTCATTCGTTATTCAGTGCTCTTCAATAGCTTTAGTATAAAAAAGGAGGAAAAAACACATGAATCAAAGTTTGCAATATCCTACAGACTGAACCACATTACAAAATGAAAAAAAAAAACTTGAAAGTTGTTCCGGAAGCAATACGTCAGTTAGATACTCTAAAGTCAAAACATTCTTCTCCTTTTGCTTTGTATACAACTTCAATTCTCGACTTTTCATCGGAGTTTTATACGCTTCGATACCATTGAATCGTAAGCTTTAAAAGTTGTTCTTGTGTTTGCTTGGGTTTTTTTTGGAGGTGGTAGTTGTTGTTTTATATTCCCTTAGAGAAAAGTCATGTAGATAATTTGAGATTTTCAGGAAATTCTACTGATGCCTTTAATTTAGAAAGTTCACTGTAAACTTTTTTTTTCTTTCGATACTCAATAGTTCAGGTTATTTATGTCTGTCGCTCGGTTGTATTAATAGATACTTTTTAACAAAATAGATGACAGTAAACCGTACAATAGTTTCGAATAATAAAACGAACGTCAGTTCAAGATTACAAAGATAAACAGTAAAGAAGACTGGGCATATGTTCCAAACTATATTAGCCTTTTGTTAGGTATTTAAACGCCTTACAGTCACTACACTCCCAAATCGAGTGTCATGCTAATTGTCCCCAGTGATTTTTATATTTTAAAACAATTCTGGCAACCTTCAACATTGTCCTACTATCAATTAATGCTAAACTTAAAACTTGTTAAAATTCGCATTAGAATTATTCCTATGAGGGTATATTAAGATATTTTTATTACATACTCTGGGAATTACAATTATTTGTATACCCACAAACCATAAATCTGGCATATAAGAGGGTATTAGATCCATTCAAAACTAAGGAAACGACAAAAGAATGTCGACCTCACATTATACAGCAAATGTGTCAGAAATGTCATAAAAGTATAAAAAAATGGCAGAATTTTCAGAAATCTCAGACATGTAATGAACGTGAAAATGCCAATAAAGTAAATGTCAAAAATGTCTAAATGTCAATAACATTAACATGTTAAAAACGTCTAAAATTCAAATTTTATGAAGAGTCAAATATGTTAAAAATATCAATAATGTCAAGGACATCAAAAATGTCAATACTGTCAAAAACGTCAATAATATCTGTAATGTAATATACCGTTTACTGTACAACTACAAACATGAATTCACAGAACAAGAACGTAAAGCACTTACTTCACACTATACTAAACCACCACATTTCTATGGGTTACCAAAAATTCATAAACCTAATATTCCTTTAAGACCAATTGTCAGTTCTATATATTCTCCGTGTAGTGAACTTTCAAAATTTCTTTTAAATATTATTCGTCCTCTTACAGGAAGTTCTGTTTCTCATCTAAAAAACAGTGCACATTTCTTGGAAAAACTGTCTCATATATGTTCCTGTTTCCAAAACAATTCCAATAGTAAAACAACTACTAGAACGGGACTTTTCATTAAATCAACGAACTCAGTTATCAATTGATACAATAATGGAACTACTAACATATTGTACCAAAACTACATACTTTCAATTAAACGATGACTTTTACCAACAGGATTTTGGCATAGGCCATGGGTTCTTGTCTCTCACCAGCATTAAGTAACATATTTATGGAAAACTTTGAACAACAAGTAATTTTATCAAAAGAAAATAAACCTTTAATTTGGTGGCGTTACGTTGACGACATTTTCGTAATTTGGGAACACAATCTTGAAGAACTAGATAAATTATTAAATGACATAAATAACAAAGAACCAACTATCAAATTTATCCTAGAAATTGAAGAAAATAACAAACTATCTTTCCTAGACATATTAATAACAAAAACAGAATCTAAATTTCAATTCAAATCATCCGAATACAGTAAAGAAAGGTGTCATTAAGTCATTACATGATAGAGCAAAGACCAACTGTTCTGATGATAATAAATTCAACAAAAAAAAATAATAAAGAATGTTCTCACTGGAAACAATTACCCCACAAAATTTATCAACAAAGAGTTAAACAGACTTGAACAGAAAACAAACCTTCCGAATCAACCCAGAACTTCTCTTAACACTACTACTACTCAAGACAACAACATTACAGTTACAACTATACCATATATACAGAGTCTGTCAGAAAGATTGAAAAGAGTGGTCAACAGATTTAATGTTAAAACAACATTCCAAACAAGAAATACATTGAAATCTTTAATATCAAAAACAAAACCAACAAACAAAACCCAAAACTCAAAAAACTGCATATATAAGATTCCTTGCGAATGCAATAAATTTTATATTGGAGAAACATCGAGACCATTAAACAAACGAATAAATGAACACAAGAATTACATAAAGAAACGACAATTTGAAAAATCAAAAATTTGTGAACATGCTTGGGACCTAGGCCATAAAATACAATTTGACAATTCAACTATACTTCACAAAGAACAACATAACACAAAACGAAAAATAAAAGAGTCTGCCTTAATTCTTTTGAATGAAGACGATTGTATCGCTTCTACTTCTGTAGAATTTAATCGTATCTGGTTACCGACAATTAAGGAAAACATTATTAATGGTAACCTCCTTTTGAACACCTAATATCGGGATAGTTCATAAGGTTTTTCCTAGGTTTTCCCTTATGACGTTAATGGGATCACTGAAACAATAGAATTCTTTGATCGCATTTTTGGCGAATACGCTATCTTATAACAAAGTCGTACCTAGGAACGCCACTTATAAATTCTAAAGACAACTCTTTCAAATTCTTCTAATTTGAAAGCTGGTTAACTATAATTCATGTTCTTTAGAATTTTTTGTGCTACCTGTATATCTAAAAACAACAAATTTTGTAATGTCAATTTTAAATGTCATAAATCAAATTTTCATTTTGCAATCTATATCAATAAATATAAAGCCATTGACAACGAAGTCAGAATAGACTTTGAAACGTTTGGTATTCCTGCAATATACGTCGTTTTATTTCTATTGTGGTGTTTTTGCCCAAAAAAAACATAAAAGTAATCAAGAATATGCCACAAACAACGTTTATAAGACAACTAATAAATACCTAGTTTCGTTAGGAATATTAGAGCACTGACTCTTTACCTGTTAAAAATACCGTTTTTATGCTAGTTTAACCGTCATTTGATAGTAATCTCACATTGACCAACATAAACAGCTTCACAGTTTTTTTATTTACTCCCGCTTTATGTAATAAAAACTTTATTACTAAGAATGTTGCTAAATTTGGAGAAACAATCATTTTAAATTTGCAGATTTGTAAAACTTAACTATTGTCAGTTACGCGTATCCTACTAACTGGGCCACGGGAAAAATTAAACTTTGATTTCATAGATACACTTTGGGCGAAATTTTTGCTCAATTACCCGCCATCGTTAAATAATCCGTTAAAATATACACCGCTTAATAAACCACTTATATGAGATCTAAAACGCTTTCATCTACTCTCGACTCGTACTCGCGCTCTCGTTTGTTTTATAGTAAATTTCCGGCGATTGTCTGCCCGACTAAGGAAGACAAAGGAGCTTCGTGAAGTACGCTTTCAACTAGGCCGACACAATGAGAAATTCTGGCTTTGGGATTCCTAAAATGCGGAAAAATTGGAGCACAGCGAACTGTGTTCTCTCTAATGACGATCAAGACCTTTATGAAAATGAAATTGCGATGAACAATTCTACGGAAAAGTCGTAGGCGATTTGTCTTTGTTCACAGAAAGAATTAATTGTTTCTAGATTAGCTTTTTCCTATTAATTTTGCTTTAGTTGATAGAAGTTAAAGTTTGAAAAAGTTTTAATGGACCGAATAATTTCTAGTTATGCAACGTGTCTGACACATCGATACAAAAATCTTAAAGGGTAGATTACAAGACAGAATTGTGTAGTATCTTCTAATTTACAGTGATGGGCAAATGTGTGGAACCAAGGAAATATCTCTGGAATTACTAGAGATATCAAAATGAAATTTGGAAGGTGGATACTGAGGTAGATTGCCTATTTGTTTCCAATTTTTTTTACAATTTTGAACTTCCTGTTTTACCGGAAGTAATTTTAAAATGTGCAATGAAACACCCTGTATAGTATTTTAGTTTCTGATGAAACATTTTATTGCGAATACAAAAATATCGGATTTGATATTGTTTACTTCAATACCTTTCGAGATATTAACAGAAAAGTAATTAAGGAAAGGAAAAATCTAATATCCATTAAAGAAATACATAATCATAATTATTAACTAAATCTAAGTGATTTTCAAAACATTGAAACTTAACTTAACTAAACTTAATGTATTAGATGTTCAAACTGAGCACCGTTTACTTCTGGATAATAAGCAAGTTTTTAAATTCTCTAGTAACATTAGCTATTACTTTTGGTGTAATTCTCTGGATGTCTTGAGTTATTCTTGCAGCTAATTCTTGCAAATTATTTGGTCTATCAACATAAACCTTAGACTTTAAGTAACCCGACAGAAAATAGTCTAGTGGATTAAGGTCGGGACTTCGTGCAGGCCATTCATAAGTACCCCTTCTACCAATCCATCTGTGATGAAATGTCCTATCTAAATGATCTCGAACAATGCGAGCTTAATAGGGTGGTGCTCCATCCTGCTGAAACCAGATATTATTTGGTAATTGTCCATTTACCTCCAATGCTGGAATAACTTGTGTCTCCAACAGCTGTAAATACCTATCTCCGTTTAAAGTTTCTTGTAAGAAGAAAGGTCCCACGATTCTGTTGTTATAAATACCGGCCCAAACGTTCAATTTTTGGGGATGTTGTGTATGAGCCTCTTGTACCCAATTAAGATTACTTTGCGACCAGTAGCGGCAGTTATGTCAATGTACCGTATCATTTAAACAAAATGTAGCCTCGTCTGAAAACACAACATTTCTTATAAAATTATTATCACGGTTACAAATATCCATCATCGTTTCACAAAATTGCAAACGTCTGTCGAAATCGTCTTCGGAGAATTCTTGAACGAGGCGAATTTTGTATAGATGATATTTTTCTCGCCTTAATATCCATATTGGCGAGGTCGGTAGTGGATAAGTGAGGATTTTCTTCCAAAGATATAGCAACATTTTGAGCTACACCTTCATTACTTACACTTTTTAACAGTCTATTTTTTTAAAATGGCTAACTGTTCCACTTGTGTCGTACCTTCACTACTGTAGGGGATATTTGTGTATTCGGATGAACATTGTTATAAAGGTCACAAACTTCTTGATGCGTCCTTTTCCTCTCCCCATACCCAATCATCATTAATATTTCTATTCTTTCTTTTTCACTTAATTTGGCCATTAAAACAATATAATCTTTTTACGCTCAAATAAAAAAAACTAACTTATTTTGACAACTACTAAACTTGATTCAGATTTAATTTGCACCTGATTTAAACAAGCGCACGTGTATTCGACTATGGAACAAGCAGTGCTGTTGGCTGTGACGGCATAATGCCACCGATTGGCCAATAGAAATACAAATCCTCACCGAGCGGTTTGTTTATATCGGGCGTAAATGAAATCTGAAGCGAGTTTAGCTACCATAAAATTTTTCCTTTCCTTAGTTACTTTTCTGTTACTATCTCGGTAGGTATTGAAGTAAACAATATCAAACCCGATATTTTTGTATTCACAATAAAATGTTTCATCAGAAACTAAAATACTATACAGGGTGTTCCATTGCAAATTTTAAAATAGACATTACTACCGGTAAAACAGGAAAAAATTTGGAAACAAACAGGCAATCTACTGCAGTATCCACCTTCCAAATTTCATTTTGATATGTCTAATAATTTCAGAGATATTTACCTGGTTCCACACTTTTGCCCATCTCTGTATATAGTATTTTCCACAGAATTACGACATCCATTTACAAAACGTACTGCTAAACGCCCTATATAGTACTACAATTCTTGAATTAAGGGAATGTTCTAGAACCAGCTGGTACTCTAATTATTTATATATGATTTATGATCGCTTTGAGACTGCTGATATTTTGGAAATTTATGTTTTTGATCTTTTCGTTGATATTAACATTTATGACGTTTGACATTTTAAAAATATTTTATGCTATGGCATTTTCGAAATTGTTTTGATATTTGGTAAGGAGAACACAAACCGATTTTCATAGCTGCATCCTTTTGCTTTCTGGAAAATTATTTTCCTTAAAATACTGAAAACCCCCATTCGCCTGTCACCTCAATAAATTAATAGAATTTTCGAAAAATGACAGATTAATTTAAAGAATTAACATCATCATTCATGTGCCTATATTTTTTTTCGGTATCCCACAAATAGTGAATTTTTCTAAAAACTACGACACCTGACCTTATCCGATAATTAAATTTTCGTAAACTGGCGTATATCACTCACAGGTAGAGTAGCTTTCTATTAGTGAAAGAATTATTAAAAACGGTTCAGTACCTCCAGAGATTACCCCCTACAAACAAATTAATCCTACTGACTAGGCCATAATGTTTTTTGATAATATGTTAGTGATTCTAGTTTTTATATTACGATCCTTTCAGTAGATTTTAAGAAGTATCAACTTATATAAATAATACCAGTTTCTTGTGTAAATCTATGAAATTTTATGCACCCTCAAATTCAATAATCGCAGCATAACTGAAAGATATAACAACGTGTCATATTTAAGGGGTTATAAAGTCTGGCATATAAGTTTTTATAACTTATTAGTGTTGGTAGAATTAAAATGGCATCCAGTAATGTCTTGATATAAAGCTGGGAAGAAGTGAAAAAGGGAATTTAATATGTAAAAAGGTCGTTGAAATGAGCATTAACAGGGTTGTAAACTTAAAGATCTTTTTTATGAAGCCGTTTTGTGTTTAAAGGTCCGTGAGTTATGCTGGTGGTGTGACTTTAACTTGAAGTATGAATATTAAGATTTAGAAATCGGGGCATATTATTATACATTTTTCAATGAAATAGCATAACTATCTGCAGTTTTTAATTCAAACTATTTTAACTTTTTAGATATTAACAAAAGTAAAAGAACTTCACTTTTAAGCAAAATTCGTATTTGCTGACAAACCTCATCTAGTTAGAAAAGTGACACGTAATGATTACAGTATACGTTTTTGATAATGCAACAATGTTAATGAAAAATAACTTTCTCTCTTAATATTATTCATAAAAAAAATTCGTTTGATGTATGTACACACTGTATATACAGAATAATTGAGAATCTTCACCTTGAAGTTGATTAACTGACATTTATTTTGATTAATACAATTTATTTTCAATTTATTATATTCCCGAAGAGAAACATTTCCATATTTTTATAATACCATCACCTCCACCAAAGTATAATCTAGAAGAAAGTTGGTAAAAACAGTTTTTGCGAGTTTTCTAAAAAACAGCAAAAGCTACGTTATTGAAAAAAATATCGGACCACTAAGAAATCCCCCGGAACTGGATCCAGTATAAACGAACTAAATTCCTTGGGCCGTTTTCTAGTGATTGCTGAACACATTAAAAAATTATAGATAAAGACGAACCGAGAACCTTGTTTTTGAAGTCGGTTAATAAAAAGTTTTCAAATATTCGTAAGCTTAAGAATTATTTTGAATTTGAAATTACTTTGACCTTGGAATTTTGAATTATCGCTAAGGCGACTCCTGAAAATACAACTTAACACCCTTTACATTTCTAGAAACATTTCAAACAATCAATTGACTTTAACTGCACCACATTTGGTTACCCTTTATTGCCTACAACTAATGTATGAACGATTTTTTTAAAATATTGGTATGTCGATTAAAATAATATATAGTATATCTTAAATGTTTACACAGTTTTATGGTTGCCACAATTCCTTTTGGCATATTCTTTAAATTTTAAATTGCGAATATTAGAGCCACTTTAATTTCCGTAATTCGTTCCTTCTCCATAACTGGAAAACCCCGCACTTTCCATTGTGTCTGCTCAGCCAAACGCCATGAAACTGCTTTGTCTCCCTCAAATTCGCTATTGTCGAATAAAATAAACGAGAATGAGTTAGCCGAAGGTTTGAAGACAATATTTTGAGATTTTATGGAAGCCATTCAATCAGGGTGGAAGCACATCTTTCACCGTTATCGGTACGAGACAAATCCGATAGACGTTCACAGTTGGGGAGATTTGTGTACATCAATTTCAAATGAGTTTATATAAAAAATACGACGGGTATTTAATGGAAGCCAATTTCGTTACTTTTAATCTTCAAGAATAAAAAACGTGGCGCAGTAAGATAGGATTTAATAGAGCTGATAAAATAATGTAATTGTATATACAGTGATGGGCAAATGTGTGGAATCAAGTAAATATCTCTGGACTTATTTGAGATATCAAAATGAAATTTGGAAGGTGGATACTGCAGTAGATTGCCTGTTTGTTTCCTGTATAGTATTTTAGTTTCTGATGAAACATTTTATTGCGAATACAAAAATATCGGGTTTGATATTGTTTACTTCAATACCTACCGAGATATAAACAGAAAAGTAATTAAGGAAAGGAAAAATCTAATATCCATTAAAGAAATACATAATCATAATTATTAACTAAATCTAAGTGATTTTCAAAACATTGAAACTAAACTTATTGTATTAGATGTTCAAACTGAGCACCGTTTACTTCTTGACAATAAGCAAATCGGTTTTTAAATTCTCTAGTAACATTAGCTATTACTTCTGGTGTAATCCTCTGGATGTCTTGAGTTATTCTTGCAGCTAATTCTTGCAAATTATTTGGTCTATCAACATAAACCTTAGACTTTAAGTAACCCCACAGAAAATACTCTAGTGGATTAAGGTCGAGAGTTCGTGCAGGCCATTCATAAGTACCCCTTCTTATAATCCATCTGTGATGAAATGTCCTATCTAAATGATCTCGAACAATGCGAGCGTAATGGGGTGGTGCTCCATCCTGCTGAAACCAGATATTATTTGGTAATTGTCCATTTACCTCCAATGCCGGAATAACTTGCGTCTCCAAGAGCTGTAAATACCTATCTCCGTTTAAATTTTCTTGTAGGAAGAAGGGTCCCACGATTCTGTTGTTATAAATAAGATTTAAACCTTTTAAAGCCTCGCCTGAAAACACCACATTTCTTATAAAATTATTATCACGGTTACAAACATCTATCATCGTTACATAAAATTGCAAACGTCTGTCGAAATCGTCTTCGGAGAGTTCTTGAACGAGGCGAAACTTGTATGGATGATATTTTTCTCGCCTTAATATCCTTCCTACTGAACGACGGCTAATTCCATGCATATTGGCGAGGTCGGTAGTGGATAAGTGAGGATTTTCTTCCAAAGATATAGCAACACCTTCATTACTTGCACTTTTTAACCGTACACTTTTTGGTAAATTGCTAACTGCTCCACTTGTGTCGTACCTTCAAAGTTTTCGTCACTACTGAACGGGATATTTGTGTATTCGGATGAACAATGTTAAAAAGGTCACAAACTTCTTGATGCGTCCTTTTCCTCTCCCCAAACCCAATCATCATTAATATTTCTATTCTTTCTCTTTCACTCAATTCGGCCATTTTACGATCAGATTAAAACAATACAATCTTTTTACGTTCAAATAAAAAAACTAATAACTTATTTTGACAACTACTGTCACATCTGCAATGAATTTCATGGACTACTAAACTTGATTCAGATTTAATTTGCGCCTGATTTAAACAAACGCACGTGTATTCGACTATGGAACAAGCAGTGCTGTTGGCAGTGACGGTATAATGCCACCGATTGGCCAATAGAAATACAAATCCTTACCGAGCGGTTTGTTTATATCGGGCGTAAATGAAATCTGAACCGAGTTTAGCCACCATCGAATTTTTCCTTTTCTTAGTTACTTTTCTTTGAATATCTCGGTAGGTATTGAAGTAAACAATATCAAACCCAATATTTTTGTATTCGCAATAAAATGTTTTATCAGAAACTAAAATACTATACAGGGTGTTTCATTGCAAATTTTAAAATCGACATTACTTCTGGTAAAACAGGAACTTCAAAATTGTAAAAAATTTTGGAAACAAATAGGCAATCTACTGCATTATCCACCTTCCAAATTTCATTTTGATATCTCTAATAATTCCAGAGATATTTACTTGGTTCCACACATTTGATCATAACTGTATACCACTTATTAAGAAAATCCAAAAGTGATGAAAAATATAATCGCAACACACAGATCTCTCACACTGTATAGATCTCCCTTGCGAAGATTACTAAATTAACATACATAATGTTAACGAACCAAATGTAGACTCATAAAATTAATCTGAACGATTTTTGTATTTCCGGTTACTGTGTTATATTGACCTCCACAAAATCCGAAATATTGTGATCACCCTTTATCTGAACATTTCTAGTTTGTTTAAATTGATACAACAGCTCTTGTATTCTGAACTAAAGAATTTGTTGCCTTTAGACCACCTCCACAACTGAAAATTCGGAGTTATCATATATTCATCATATGAGAACAATAGGAGTCCATGAGAGACGATTAAAACAATTTCCATTGAGAAATAGAAAATCCAAATCGTTCAAATATTATTTTCATCAGCATAATCTTGTTGAACCAACTACTCAAACATCTCATATCGTTAATAGCGTTTTAACGTTTACGTCGGAATGTGGGGAAAGCTCTGAGGGAAAACAAGTCGATTTTCGCTTTTTATGAAATTTGATACTGCTACATCCAACCCTCACTCAATCTTTTCCTATCCGATTAGTGAAGACAAAAGCGAACAACGCTTGACTGTCGATTATCCGGACACAACGGATGGTTTGATTTATGCGAAACTGAGATAAAAGGGCACAATCTCCAGAGCAAATACTTTAAAAATAACAATTAAGAATAAGAGTAATTAGTTTTTTACTTTTAAAATATGTCTGAGAAAAATACTATTCCTAATGACTGCGCCATATGACTTTTGATATTCGATGTTACTTAATCTGGCAACCTATGCATTGTATTTTTCTTTGTCTGTTAAACTTTGAGATCTGTGAGCTTTTATCACTGACAACTATTATTCCGTTGAGTTTCTGTTTCATTAGTAAATAAGTAAGAACGGCAACTGGTGGAAGTAATTTACGGGTCATACCAAGTAAGTGTCATATAAGTATCGTAAACATAGTTCAGGTTGGTATTTTGTGGTTTGATGAAGAGCTTGCGTTTTGATCTTATCCACAAAAAGTTTGGTTGCACTTGGTGCACTTTCATTTGTTTGTACTGTAGCTCCTCGTATATCCTAGTTTGTGGTTTCTGGGAAGTTCATACAGCTTCAGATCTCGTTGAAATTATACGTTTCTGAGTTTTGTCATTTATAGAGTTTGCTTTCGTTTGTGACTTGTACACTGTTCCAAGTATGTTATGGGTTAATTTCTTACCACTTTGTAAGATTATTGTAGAAGATCTCGACTGCGTTTTTGTCAGGCCTCGTTAGGAGGGACATTCTTCTTTAGGAGGATTTGGAATGGAAGGTTTTGTTTTCTTTAGAATATTCTTTAGTTCCTGGAGATTCGTTGTGCGTTCGTTTAGTTTTGGTACAGTTGTTTTCCACCTGACATATTATATGCTACGCTGCTATTTGTGAAGGAGCTAGTGAAACTTTGATAGTAATGAAACCTCTGCTGGCATCTATTCTGTCCCTGATGATATAGCTACCATTTTTTTGTTGTTTTATTTTCTCTTTGGTGTTACAATTTCAGCAACAGATTTGACCATGCATTCGGCTAAAGAATTAACGGCATTTTGACAGTGTGGTATTTTTAAGCTGGGTCGGTGGATATATGGGTTAAAGTGATATTTAGTTTACTTTTTGCATTAGTTCAGCTAGAAGAAATTCACTTCTGTCCAAAACTGTTTCCGTTGGTTTGGTTCTGATGTACAAACTTAGCTTGCAGGGCATGAGTGTGATGTCCGAATGTTGAAAGTGACGTAAAATGGGATAGATCTCATCGCAATCTAGATTTCTTTGAAACTAAACTAGGCGGTCGACTGCCATTCCTTCACACTCTAAACGAAACAGGTCGAGTAGGCAGAGCACAACCATTCTGCTCAATTATTCTCAGTTGTAAAAAAATCAAACACGTCAAAAAAATGTATTCTCTGGCAAAATAAACCAAAAACTCACTAATATGTCCACTTAAATAATTCAATCTAAGTACAAAGTCAATATACACAATAAAATATGACTTAAACAATTTTGCCGTACAAAATAATAATAAATGATTGCTAGAGCGTACTTCACTGTATAATTTCCATTTCATTCTCCCGCTGTTTGTCTGACACAAAATTACGCAATGGCAACAAAAGTTTCACTATAAGAGAACTAATCTGGGTCCGAAGTTCTGCGTCTATCTTTAACCCCCTCGGACAATGAAAAGCTACAAATTTAACGCCGCAGATGGGCTGTTTTATGTCGAGGTCTTTTCATCGTTGAAGCGCCTTTAGATATAAATGAAGTTGAGTACGGTTACTGGTCTAATTTTCCATGAAGTTAGAAGTTGGTGAATGAAGTAAGTTATGAGATCCACCAACCCTTAGGAATTGACGTTTCAAGAATAGTTCACACAATAGCGGCCTAAATTGTATTGCTAAGGAGATTACGGACACAATATTTACATAGAGAGATTTTTAACATACAGATATTACACTAAATAAAGTTGTATATGTTCCTAGAGACTGCGCCATTTGAAAAAATCCAGATAGCAATAACTACGAACAGCAGGAATCCAATCTTGAAATTTAATTTCCATGCTGCGTGAAATAAATTGGCTAACAATTAGATATCATCTTTAGCAGCTAGAGCGTTTTCAAACTCTAAAAACTTTCAATCTCTTTGTACATAATAATTACATTCAACCTTTCTAGGAAAAGTTTGTGATTGAAGCAGCTGTTTAAGAGCAAATTTTCATTTGAGAGTTAAGGATCAATAAGTTTTAATTAAACAGGAATTAAATTGGATAGGGTGACAGATTAAACTTTCCAAAACACAACAAGGTTTAGACTGAGTTTATATGTAAAAATATGCAAAAAATACCATAAAACAACCATTTTTATAGATACAATACGGAGCAAAATTTCTTTAAATAACAACAATGCTCAACTTAAAGGCGAAGTTACGACTTTTAAAACATTTTCAGAAGACTCTCCGACTTCTTTAATAGCTCAAAACTTTTAGCAGACAATGGTTTAAAATTCTCATGGAATAAGAGTGTTTTGTTATACGTATAGCGAAGTTGACTTAGCTTAGGTTAATGGACTCGGGTCTTTATTGCCCGGCCGTAACTTCTTACTGTAAACGTTGTCATTGTCTTTTTGGAGTTTAGTGAATTGTTAATTTATAGCAGCATTCATCTTACGGTAAGTTTAATGCTGACTTCCATGAAATTAGGTTAGACGGTACGAATGAGCTTTTAACGTAAATAGAATGATTTAGACACTTATTTCTTAATTTTCACTGTTAAAAACATGTTATTAATATTTTAAAATATACATTGCGCCACAATTGAAGTGAATATTAAAGCATTTAAAAACCTTACGTGTTAATTTT
Organism: Octodonta nipae; assembly: GCA_034190945.1. Classification (NCBI taxonomy): domain Eukaryota; kingdom Metazoa; phylum Arthropoda; class Insecta; order Coleoptera; family Chrysomelidae; genus Octodonta; species Octodonta nipae. The sequence goes on from CM067223.1 coordinate 3,361,365, forward strand.
GGAAACAAATACAGACTGATATGTTTATCTAATAGGAAAAATGTCTTAAAAGAAGCCACAGATATTTTCTTGCTACAATCAGATTAGAAAAGTAATTCTACCAAAATAAACGAGACCAGATTTGAGAAACTCTGCGAAGAAGAAACAATTAACTATAGGAGAAAATACCAAAACAAATGAGATAATGAGGCTTATAAACATAATGACAGGACATTAAGACAGATATGTGTACCTATATCATAAACGAAATATAAATAGACATAGAAAAGAGACATTTTGGATGATACGAGAAAGGCAACCAATAAGACACATATAAAGTGGAGAAGATTTCTCCACAAGCTTTACATCCACAAGATTTTACATTAGTTTATATGAATCCTACTGACTGCGCCATACAAACTCTTAAATGGCTATAACTTTGTTTCTTATTTAAATTAAAACTGATGATTTATTAAGAACGACGGCGTCAATTAGCCAGAAGCTTTTCTCCTGCGTTACTCATCCAAATAAATACAAAGATCTCAATTACCAACATAATGAAAGGACCTGCTACCTCTTTGACTGCTGCAAAGTGGGATTTCGTAGAAAATTAAGAACAAAAAAAACGGGAGCAAATAAATTAAGAGGTGGATAAAGAATTTTCCGAGCTAGCGAAAGCACTTTTTTTTAAGGCCCGGAGTGTTATTTTATGAAGCCGGCAAGAGGAACAACTTGAATAAATTACCCATTAACTTTGTTGATTTTATACAATATAAAAAGTAAATTCGTCCTTGTTTTGTGAAAATTAACAGAACAAGCTGAATTATCTGAAAAAACAGTATAAATTAGTTTTGTTAACAAAAAATCATTTTAAGGTTAAAGGTACAATGAGAAACAATTTATTTCTGAAGTTACAAAAACTACTTCGAAGGATTTGAACGTTGTAAAAAAATTGGTCAAGTAAGATTGAGGGTGTTAAACATTTTTAATAAATCAAGTCAGTTTGGCAAGAATAGAAAAATCGTGTTTTCGTAAACATTTACTTTCTGAAAATACCCTTAGACAAAAAACGCCAGAGGACTTATATCAGGTGGACGTTGTGACCAATCAACTGGACCTACACGTCCAATTCAACGACAATGGTATGTTTCGTTAAATTATTTCATTATCTACGAGGGCTGCCTTTTATATTTCGGGATTGGACAACCCTAGTGTTGCAATCTGACAACTGACAGCTCCATCGTAAAGTTTGACATTTTTGAGGTTATACGTACTCAGAACGTTTTGACATATGAGCGCTATGTGTTGTTTACAGTAACTTAAAGGAGTCATATCGGCCAAAAAATGGAATTAAATCGTGAAAATTTTCGTGTGATTATTTTTTACAACTTTCGACGTGGATTAAGTCAGCAAGAGTGCATGGATAAACTTAATTTAATTTATGGCGATGAAACTCCATCAAGGACCACTGTTTATCGATGGTATGGTGAATTCAATCGAGGTCGTAGTTCACTCCAAGACGAATTTCGTGAAGGTCGTCCAAAAACAGTTGTTGTTCCGGAAACCATTGATGCTGTGCGCGAACTGATATTGCAAGATCGTCATGTGAAATATCGTGAAATTGAGTCAACCTTACACATTAGTGGGACCAGCATACATTCAATATTGCATAAACATTTGAATGTCAAAAAAAGTTGTTCGCGTTGGATCCCACACAATTTGTCAATCGTTCAAAAAAAGGCTCGTGTCGATTGGTCGAAAGAAAAGCTCAAAAAATACGATCGCGGTAATTCAAAACACGTTTATGACATAGTGACAGGTGATGAATCGTGGATTTACGCGTATGAGCCCGAAAGCAAACAGCAGTCGACTGTATGGGTGTTTCAAGATGAGCCGAATCTAACAAAAGTTGCTCGCGCACGAAGCACTTCCAAGCAAATGATCGCCTGTTTTTTCGGAAAAACTGGACATGTCGCAACCGTACCACTAGAACAACGCAGAACAGTCAATTCTGAGTGGTACACAATCATTTATTTGCCAGTTGTCTTCCAAGAAATGAGGAAAACCAACCGCCGAAGACGGATCACTCTTCACCACGACCATGCGAGCTCTCACACATCGGCTCAAACAACTGCATTTTTGACTACTCAAAACATCGATTTGATGAGTCATGCGCTGTATAGTCCTGACTTATCACCAAATGACTTTTTTTATTCCCGTACGTAAAAAACAAACTGAGAGGTCAACGATTTTCGACACCTGAAGAAGCGGTTGCTGCGTTCAGAATGCATGTTTTGGAGATACCTCAATCAGAGTGGAAAAAGTCCTTCGACAATTGGTTCAAACGCAATATTTTGAAAAACAATAAAGCGATTTTCGATGATTAATATATGTTTTTGTTCTCTAATCCCGAAATATAAAAGGCAGCCGTCATATAAAAAAAATTCTTAATGACAGACTTATTGACCGATACAGAAATATTAGATTCAATTTGGACAGAATTCAGCACGTCATCGTGAAGTACTACCCAACTATTTATAACGAAAAAAACTCTCAGAACGAAATGTTGATTGTTCTAAAACAAATTTTTCCAATCTATTGTAGTGTTTTCAACAGCAAAATCAATCCTACCAAGTTGTCGAATAAACAACATCTATTTAGACAATCGTTCCGTGTATCCTAGCGACTGCGCCACTAACAAAACATTCGATTCGCAACGTCAATTAGTAACGAACGTACACAATCCTCCTGTTAGCGACATATTAACATTCAAAAACGTTCAAAAGTGCAAACGGTCGGCGAATAATGGTCACTCGTCGCCCTGATGAATAAAAAAATTCTCACCCGCCCTCAGTTGTCGCTCGTTCGTTTTATTCCAAATTTCCGACAATCGCCGGTCGGATTAAAGGAGCCCGAGAGAGAGAGGTCTGCGAATTTCACAGTTTGGCTTTCAACTAGGTCGACGCAATGAAAAAGTTCCATTGTCGTATTTGCGATGCGAAAACATCGGTAGGAATAAATGAGGAAGTGGCTATAATGATAAATTTTATCTCGGGCAAAAAGGGAGAGTCTTTTTTTTTGGTCGGAGACATTTGCTGAATTTAACAGCTGGTGAAATTACAGTTGGTGGTTTACTTTAGTTTTAGTGACTCAAATTAAAAGGTGCACTTTCAGCTATGTTTGTTCTGGATAGAGACATTTTCGTTTTTAATACCATCGCCTCCATCAAAATTCTACATGGTGAGTTTTTTTTTATGATCAGTATGGGGATCTGGGAAACTAGCGGAGATAGAGCAATGGTTAAATTGGGAAATATTTACTGGCCCAATTTAATGACACTTTCGGATTTTTGTAAAAAGTCATGGCTTACTAGATATTTTGAAAAAACGAAATTCTGCCGATTTAGTCAAATCCTTCTAGCTCCTTTGTTTTTGATTTTATAAAAAAACGTGTAAATATCAAAATTGAAGGGAATTGTATCCCGAATATGATTGTAATGTCCTCGCTTGCCTGACAACTCTCGTTTTCGAGATATGACATAAACTTATATTTTTTTGAGTGGAAACCATAGTTGGCTATGACCTCAAAAAATCGGACATTTATTTATGAAAATAACGGAGTTATGGATGCTTTTCTATCTTATTTTCACTTTTAACGTAGGTAGCCATGAAAAAGATTGTTTTCACTTTGACGTTTCCTCATTTGAGAGTAATTCCATTAGTAGTGTTGAACTGACAGTCGATATTGACAAGTTTTCGTGATAAAATGGAATATTCTAACGAAGAAAAACTGAATATGGTGGAATGTTATATCATATGCCATAAAAATTCATTTCGTGCAACTGAGGAATACTTTCATAGATATTTTAATCGTCGTCAACCTGCTCTATGTACATTTAAGAGGCTTTATGATAGTTTACGCATATATGGATCTTTTACTAAACCACCAAAGGAACGTAATCAAATTAAAGAAGCAGCACAAATAAATGTTTTGGCAAGGGTAAATCAAAATCCATCTACATCAATTCGTGAGATTACGGCAGAAGCTGGCACATCTCAACGAACTGTAGTTAATTTACTGAAAGCGCACAAGTTCCACCCGTACAAACTTTTAGTTTCTCAAACTTTGCATGCTGGTTTAGAGACATGTGCCTTGACCATCCACAGTTTCCATTAAAGGTGTTATGGTCAGATGAAACTAGATTTACTAACTGCGGTATGTTCAATAGACACAATGAGCATACCTGCGCTAAAGAAAACCCTTTCCATGTAGAACAAAGACGACTCCAGATAAAATTTGGTTTTAATGTTTGGTGTAGTATCATATGGTCTACTATTCTGGGGCCTTTTATCTATGACGAATCACTTACTGGGGAGCGCTACTTGCATTTCTTGCGATACACTTTTCATGACATGTTGCATAATTTGAATTTTAGAACTCGTTTAGAAATTGAGTGGTTCCAACATGATGGAGCACCTGCTCATAACTCATTAGTAAGACAACACTTAGATAATATCTATCCAAACTCTTGGATATGAAGAAATGGCCCACGCGAATAGCCGCCCTGGTCTCCCGATTTGGCAGTTATAGACTTATATTTATGGGGTGCGCTAAAAAAAAGTAACAAAAGAAAGTATGAGAGAGTTGGTGACCTAAGGGAGGCGGTATTACAAGCAATTGAAGAAATTGATAGGTGGTCTGTGAGGAAAGCGGTAATGTCAATCTTAAAAAGATGCAATTTTTGTCTAAATAACAATGGTGGACTTTTCGAACATAAATTGTAACCATTATTATGTACTTTAATTTCTTAAGTTTTTAATAAGTACCTACTTATTTAGTTTTTTTCGTTATACCTGATATACCTAATAAAAAAATCGTTCAATGTTTTTGGAATAGTTATTAATAAATCAAACTATTTCATGGCTAACTAAGTTAAAAGTGAAAATAAGAGAGAAAAGCATCCATAACTCCGTTATTTTTATGAATAACTATATCGAGTGTTATATTGTTGAAAAGCTCTAAAAATGTCCGATTTTTTAAGGTCATAGCCAACTATGGTTTCCATTTAAAAAAAGATAAGTTTGTGTCATATCTCGAAAACGAGAGCTGTCACGCAAACGAGGACATGACAATCATATTCGGGATACAATTCCCTTCAATTTTGATATTTACGCTTTTTTTATAAAATCAAAAACTAAGGAGCTAGAAGCAATTGACTAAATCGGTAGAATTTGGTTTTTTCAAAATATCTAGTAGGCCGTGACTTTTTACAAAAATCCGAAAGTGTCATTAAATTGGGCCATTGCTCTATCTCCGCTAGTTTCCAAGATCACCATACTGATCATCAAAAAAAAACTCACCCTGTATAAACAGTACGGTTTTTGCCGATTTTCTGTATAAGTTATGCCCTTGAAAATGATATGGGACCAATTCGAGATCACCCTTAACAGAATACAGTTTAGACGATCCAAATTCCTTGAGCCGGTTTCGAGTAATCGCCGAACACACTTTAAAAAAATATATACACACAAAGAATTGGGGACCTCCGTTATTGAAGTCCGTTTTTATATGATTTCAGTATATAATACCAAACTTCTTAACGACAATTTTGTCAATTATCTTACAGAATAAACGGACAGTGCTGTATTAGTTGAAAGTAGTCACTCTAAGATATGTTTTTAGAGTACGATTTTTCCATATGAACTTTGGTACCCCCCATTTCACCCCCTTTAAAGAGTAGCATTAAGAAATATATATGTAAATCTTAATCATTTGTCTTAAAAACATCTCTGCAAAATTTCAACAAAACCCCGAAGCGACTTTGTTTTAAACTATGTAAATATAAGTGAGGTTATATTGTCTTGCGTTCAACAGAATAATATCTGGAAGAGTATTAAATTGTCGACACGAGTATTGAATTATCGAAAAGACATTAAATTGTTAAATATTGGAATAACAAAGTTTATAGGCATGTTTATCAAAAAATTGAAGATGTCATCAAAACGAATACAATTTAAAAACAAATGTTTAAATATGTATGTTAGACCAACGAATATAGACTCTTATAGAAGCGCACGTCTTATGGAGAGAATGTCCTCTGTTTACATGTTAGTATGTTACCCACGCGATGGGGGCGCTGGTAGTTCAGTTAATGTGTCATGTATATACAATATTATTCAAATTCCAAACAGTAGAAGCGGTAGCCGAGCGCTTAAAGCGTCCGGTCACTAATCTGATGTTCCTGGGTTCAAGACCCAAGAACAGATATATTTTTTTGGTTTTTAAACATATGTCTTTAGATTCAATTTTATGTATCACTTTCATTATTTGCATTAACATATTCCGTTAATATTGACAAATCATATGAAGTATTTAATAGTTGCAAGTTGGTAGTCTTTTAATGCGAGCGCAAAAATCGCGCCAAACCATTAGTTTATTGGCAGGTGCATTCATTACAGTTTATATATTGTAAAATCTTAAAATAGAGATTTAATATTTACTTAATTCAAGTGTAGATAGATTTCTTCGACATTCTTCTAATATTTATTTAGATGAACAAACACTTATTCAATATTTATACTTGAATTAAATAAATATTAAATCTCTATTATAAGATTTTACAATCTGTAATGATATACAGTTTTGTTACCTGCCAATAAAAAACTATTGGTACATTAAATTCATCAAATTAATTAATAAAGTATGTTTAATTATAAACCCAGGAACATCAGGTTAGTGACCGAACGCTTTAAACGCTCGGCTACCGCTTCTACTGTTTGGTAATTCAATAATATTGTATATACATGACACATTAACTGAATTACCAGCGCCCCCATCGCGTGGGTAACATACTAACATGTAAACAAGGGACATATTTTACTTAAGGCGTGTCCTTCTATAAGGTTCTATATTCGTTGGTTAGACCCTTTCGGATAATTAAAATCAGTCCGTTCATTTTTTTCTTGTTAATCCATAAAATTTACTATAGTTATACAGTACAATTAATCAAATTTCTGACAAGAGAAACATTTTTACTGTTTTACAATAACTGCATTAATTAAACATATCTTACGTTCATGAAATCAACGTAAGATTAAGTTGAATTTAAGATTACTTAAAAACAACAAACACTTGTTTGAATTTTCACTTTTTATTTCATTAAATTTGATATATGTTTCGCCAAGTCTGGCTTTATCAGAAATTGGAAATACAATGAATAATAAATGCTAAACTTATATTTCATACAAAGGAACTACAGGTAAGGTAATAAAATGATTAAAAGGTTTTAATTCTGGGGAATTTCGGAAGAAGTGGGATGGATATAGGTCAGTTAAATTATACATTTATGAAATTGTTTACAATAGATGTTAATAATATAAAGTAATATTATTTAAAGATGGATTTTAAGATTAAGTAATGGAGATGAATTGATATCAGTTTGGTCGTTTAATAGATTAGGAGAATTTTTGTTTTTATTAATTTCTAGTGATTCAAGCAGAATATAATTTTTTACTTTTGTTTTCTAAATGTAAAATTTCAAGTGCATTCTGAGATACATGGTTTTCTTTCAATAAGTGATCTGCAAATTTGGATTTGTTTTGTTGTTGATTTTCGAAAGCTCTAGTGTGTTCACGCCATCTTGAATTGAAAGATCTTCCAGTGTGACCAATATAGAAATTAGGGCAACTACCACAGTTCAACCTATAGACACCCGAGTTAGAATTTTTGTCAGTTTTGTCTTTGTTGTTTCTTATATGTCTAGATAAATTGTTGTTTGTTGTGAAGGTTGTATATATGTTCCTGTTCTGTAAAAATTGGGAGATTTTTTGTGAGGGGGTTCCATTGAATGTGAGAGTACGGTATAATTTAGGTATGGGATTGGGGTAAGTGGGATAGACTTCTTTAATAGCAATTTTCTTTAATTTTCTGTTTAATAAGTTGTCAATAAGTTGAGTGGTGTAACCATTGTTGACCGCCATGAGTTTGATTCTTTCAAGTTCCTTATCAAAGTCGGTTTTGTTAAGTGGTATTGTCACGAGTCTGTGTAACATACAGTGATATGCAGCAAGTTTATGTTCTATGGGGTGGTGTGAACTATTGTGGATGGTAAGGTCAGAGTGTGATGGAAGTAATCTTAAAAATGAATTTTCATCAAGTGAAGACTGAAACAATCATTAAGTTGAATTTGTTTGAATGTCAATCAACAAGTTTTGAATAGTGCCACAACGGCTTTTAAATCTCAGACTCTTAGGCTATAATAAAATGATAAGGTAAAGGTAAACTATAATAAATATAAATATATGATATAAAAACCCTAATACGGTCATTATTTTACATTTTCTTTCACGACTGCAGCATAATCGACCTTTCAACATTACGAAATACTTCTCCAGCTTTTAGGCCAGTCATTGTTGTTTGTAACACCCGAATTCATCCACCAAAACGAAACTAAAAGCTCTTTTATGACGGCAATAATCCAACTCGAAATTATTTCTAAACGTTTTAAGTTTTACAATAGAATACTTGAGTGCTACGATTTCTTCGTAGACACATCTGTTTAGAATAACTGAGCCGTTTTGTACGAATTTCTCAGTAAAATTGAAGAGTTCAGATTCAGGTTTAAACCCGAATACGATTCCAGGAAGATGTCGGTGTGCTTTTAAGGTTTAGCGATATATCTGTTGATTGTTGATAAAACAATTAGAAGATTTAAATTGCTCTTGTAGGCTGTTTTGAAAACTGATCCAATCTCGTAGCTGTAACCAATTTTGATGTAGAATTCACGCACATGATAATCATTTAGCGAACAAACAAGATACATTAATATCAATTACCTCTTAGGCTTTTTTGTCTATCTGATGAGAGTAAGAAAATTCGTAAGCATGGATAAGATGAATCTAGAAAATTATAACTTTTGACAGCAAAGTAAAAGAGCAATTCTCCCTCTAAGATTTAGCAAACTCCAATAATTTTGCGGCGTTATTGGCCTATTTTGCGTTTCGAGAATCTGTTCAACTGTTTGAAATCACCTCTTAAATTTCTGTGTGATAGGCAAAGAGATTGTTCTTCATTAAAAACACATTGAAGCTGAATAAACCAGCTATCCAGTCCATGTAATGGTTTACCTGGAATAGTTTGTTCAAGTCCAAGGATCTAAAAATAAAAATAATTGTCTTTTTTAAATTTCTAAGCTTAAAAAAAATTAACGAAAAAATCTCAAAGCTGCTTCAATAGAGTAATTTCAAAACTCACTGTAAGGAGCTTTGTTGATCCATGATTTTTTTTCTCATAATGTATATTTTTCTAATTAATTGAGATATTTTCAAAATTATATCACTCTATATTCCTCCGTTGGTCAAAACCTAACAAACATTTTTCAGTATTTGACTGTACTCTTCCAAAAAATACCAATTCTTAAAATTTAATAAAAAATCTAATGTCACGCCTATGATGCGAACCTTGCTACTACATTTGTATTCGACCTAAATAAATACTAAGAATTTGAAAGAATGAAATATTTTGTCTAGACAACACCTGACGATAAACCCAATTAGATTTCATTCATAAATTTTTTGTAAAATATGGGTTCAGGCGGAGAACACAACTACAGTGACGTGCGATTAAAAATTGTTTTAAATGTAAACAATAATCAACTCATTATGTGGTAAAATTAAATATCAAATTTTTTGTGTTTAAAATTTTACAAGTTCGGATAACAAATAAATTTATAAAGGAAAATTAAGAAGGAAATATGAAAAAGGTATTCCTCATTCACAAATGTTTAAATAATAATAATATTCTAAAAACAATAATATAAATATCAAGCAGGCTGAGAAAATAACCAAATATAGGGTATTGGAATTTCAAATAAAAACTCAGTGGGTCATGAACAACACAAGAACTGTACCAACTGCTATTTCAACGACAGGAGTAGTCCCAAAAAACCTATTAAAAAATTTAAAATACCACGGTCTGGACGAACATCTTTACCAACAAATTAAAAAAGCCGTCCTGTTAGGAACAGCCCGGGCGGTCAGGAAATTCATGGGGAACTGCCGCCACGACTCTAGCCACGGGCCTGAGAAGCTAGCTAGGGTTCCCACGGAGCTAAACCCTTTTGATACCTAGGATATCTGGGGTTTAGTGAATTTTCCCCTAAAGGCACTCTTAGCGTGCCTTAGAGGGAATGTGATGCCGCACATTGTATGGTCAAGTCTGGGAATATCATGTAATATAATATATAATATTAAATAATATAATAATAAATATATTATACTTTTTGTGTTTAAAATGTTACAGGTTGGGGTAGCAAGTACATAAATAAAGGAAAATTAAGAAAACAAATTATGAAAAAAGTATTCCTTACAGATAACTAATAGCGCGCTCCTTTAAATACCCTATAAAGACAGAAGAAAAAAACAAACTACAACAGTAAGGATATTTTTCAAAATTTGTGGTGAGAAGAATTACAAAAACTAGCTGTCGCCCAGTGGTCGAAATTCGACCAATTGTGTCAATATCTCTGGCAGGTTAAGTAACATGAAAATTTTATCGTGACATTCTATCCTAGGACTTTAGGGAGAACAGCAATTACACAGAACGGATCCAGATTCGGAACCTCTGTGTGATAGTTTCCTCGAAAATCCTAGATGTCGGTCTTACATCTCGCTTCTACAAATAAGTCACGAAATTCAAGTTTTTTTTCAGATATAATTCATATGACTTTATTTGTGTTCAAATTCGTAATTCTTAATTTAATATGACAACAATTCAACCGCTAATGGGTTACCCTACATATTTATTTTTTCTAACCCCCCTGTATAGCTATAATTGCACTCAATTCTCTAACATTTATTAAAATCCTCATTATAATATTCCATCTCATTATATATTTCCACCACCCTGTATATGCAACTGCTTATGAACCACGCATAATATTTTTTATTTTTCAACCACCGGGTAAACCATTCTGTATATGCCACTGCCTATGACCCACCATATTTACTCTTTTTGTTTATGAAATTTTTAATTATCTTCTGTAACTATAATTCTACTCCGACCTATATTTCAATCATTATATATATGGAACTCTTCGTGTTCTACTCTATAAATCATTTCCTTTTCTAACATTTTTTATCACCATCCTGTATATCTATAATTGCTCTTACCCTATATTTCATCTTAACTATATATACAACTGCTTATAGGTTACGAAATGTTGCATTTCCACTTCCGCCACCCTGTATAACTGTAATTTTACTGCACCTTCTATTCCAAGAACCCTGTAAATTCAACCGCTAATGGGCTTCCCTATATAATTATTTTATTAGTTATAATTGCAGTCTACTCTATATTGTAAACACCTTATATATGCAACTGCTTATGTGCCACCCACGAAAAAAATGATTTCTAACATATCTAGAATCGCCCTGTATAATTATAATATACAACGATTACTTTACGACTAAACAATAACAACGCTTGCATGCCACTTCCAGAAGTACATGCTCTAAGCATATAATAGCATTGGTCTGTCTATATATAATGACTCAATGGTTTGAGTCTGGCGGCGGCGGCACATTCATTTGTTTGGCATTGACATTATTGACGTAAATAATGAATTTTTATTATATTTTATTTAATGAATGAACCAATATTATAAATTAAGATTAGCATTCTGCTCGAAAGGTCGTCAGTAGCTACTAAACAAAACAAAAATAAAGAAAATCGGTTGAGAAACAGAGGAGAAAATGGTACCTAATCGTTTTGTCTTTGCCTATTTATATATAGATATTATAAATTAATTTGAGACTCTAGTAAGAAGAAAATAATGATTAGTAGTGCTGCAACAGAAAATTGCATACAGTATATGGTAGAGTTTTATTAATTTTGTCTTAAAGAAATTATGGCATTATTTTTTTAAACGTAAATATCAAATTTTGTATGTTACGCTCATGGTACAAACCGACTAGACATGTGCATCCTTACCCCAGAATTTACAGACAGTTTTTATGTGTTTTTAATAGTTTTGTCCTATATAGTAAAATGCGTGGGTGTATAGTAAATTTTTGTAGGAAAACAATTCATTAAAAAATTTAGTTTGGACAGAATAAATAACTTCAGTGACGTACAAAAAAAATATGTAATATTAATAAAAATGTAAACAAATTATTTTTTTTTGGTAAAAGTGATTTAACGAAATTTTATTTATTTTATAATTATCGGTTAACAACAATTGTTTACACAATATTTTTTAGGGAAATACAGTATTTAAAAAAATTACAGACTCAGTTCTAAAATTCATAATTCCAATAGTTCAGGATGTACATAATTTTCATGACATAAATTAATTACAGGAGAAATATATTTTTAGAGAAAAAAAAAGTTGGTAAAAACAGAGTTTTACTTTTTTAAGCTATGATACAGGTTTTAGAAAAAAGTGTTAAAATACTTTTTGAAAGGTAACGAGTGTTTTTTAGAGGTATAGAACTTTAAGTTGGCAACACTCTTTTAACCGGCGGCCATCTTGTCAGTTGTCAAGTGATTTATGTTTAGGTTGGTTTGGCATTTCATCATCAATAAATAGACTGACGCCTGAACAACGCTTCCAAATTGTACAAATTTATTTTTAAAATCATGGTTCTGTTCGAAATACGTATCGCGCACTACGTCCATTTTACGGTCAACATAATCGTCCATCAGAGCAATTAATTCGATTAACTATGCAACGTTTTCGCATCATGTTTACTCTAAATGATAATACGCATCCTCAGAGATGTACAGTGCGTATAGAAGAATCCATTGCTGCTGTAGAGCGTAGCTTAGAGGAAAACCCGAATCAGTCTATCAGCCATCGTGCACAGGAATTGGATATGTGTCCATCCAGTTTATTGAAGATTTTGCGGAAAGATCTTGGTTTCCGTGCTTACAAAATTCAACTCGTGCAAGAATTGAAGCCACACGATCATCTAGCAAGGCGTACAATCGGTGAATGGACCCAAAACAAGATTGCCGTTGATCCCGATTATCATAAATCAATTTTGTTTAGCGGTGGTTGAATAGATACGTCAATAAACAATACTGCTGTTTTTGGAGTGATGATAATCCTCAAGTTCATGTATGTTTTGTGTGCTTTATGGGATGGTGGAATAATTGGTCCGTACTTCTTTAAAAACGATGCTGGCCAGGACGTTACAGTCAACGCTATAGAGCCATGATTACTAACTTTTTCGTTCATCAAGTGAACAATCATGATGCACACGAGCTGTGGTTTCAACAAGACGGGGCAACATTTCACAAAGCTCGTGCCACAATTGATTTATTGAAAGAAACGTTTGGTAAACGCATATTTTCCCGTTTCGGACCCGTGAATTGGCCTCCAAGCTCGTGCGTTTTAACGCCGCTTGACTATTTTCTGTGGGGATACGTGAAGTTGCTAGTCTACGCCGATAAGCCCGAAACGATTGATCACTTGGGAGACAACATTCGCCGCGTTATTGCTGCAAATGTTGGAAAAAGTCATCGAAAATTGGACCTCCAGATTAGACTACGTCCGAGCCAGCCGTGGCGGTCATATGTCAGAAGTCATATTCAAATTATAATGCCAGAAGATTATTTCTCGAATAAAGTAAATTTCAAAGTTCTATACCTCTAAAAAAACACGCGTTATTTGCAAGATATATAATTAAAGAAGCGGCAAGATCAAATTGCCTTTTTTGCAAAAATTCAAAAAGGTCTTATTTTGCAATATTAATTATTGTTTTCATTATCGTTTTTTTTTTTGAAAAGAAAGTCATTTTAATTTCAAATAGAATGAGATTTTGTGAGTTTTGAATGGTTCATTAATTCATTAATTAGTCAGATATTGCAATTTCTTTGTCCAACAACTGTAAATGTTTATTGCTGTAATTTTCTTTACGGATATTTTAATAAGACCTATATTCGAACAATTATATTTAATCCCATTAAAAAAATTATGTTTAATGCTTTAGTTATTGCTTTAAAATGTGGTGACTAAAAAACAAGGAAAATAATTTGATTGATTTGCGTTTTAGCAGAAACAAAAAAGGCAAATTCATCTTACTGCTTCTCAAATTGTACGTCTTGCTAATACCTTCCACATATTATTTTAATGTTTTTTTTTCTCCAAATTCTATAATAAAATGTACTTAATATTTTGTTCCATATAATTCCTAATGTTTTCTTATAAATTAATATTTCAATCCTATGGTACCGAAATCCATTTTTTATTGACCTTAAAATCGTGCGTTATTATTGAAACACCCTTTACTTGTAATATTAAGTGCTGAGTTGATATACGAAACATTTTTGCCCACATCATTGTGTATTCATAACTGAATTCTAACCTCCAAAATCTGAGACTCACATGGGTTGAACGTACGTCTAAAACCTAAAACCTACAGTTTAGGAATTTGTTAAGTTCCTGGAATCGTGTACAGTTGTTTTTATACGGCAGTATATTCATTCGCTTCACCTTAAAAATACAATTGAACGTAAAAATTGAGTAACTTGAAATTTCTGACATTTGTGACATTTTTTTATTTTTTGAGACTTGATAATTGTGAAATTTTACAATTGACAAATTTGATCTTTTAAGTTTTTGGCATTTTTTACAGTTCAAATATTTCCGACTTTTTTACTTTTTTGAGGTTTTGTAGATGGTTGAAATATTTGATATATTTAACAATTTTGCTATTATTTTGAAATTTCTAACATTTTTTACATTTCTGACCTTATTAACGTTTTTGACAATTTTTAAATGATTGAATTTTTTACATTCGGCTGTTGGTTATTTTGAGATTTCTGACATTTGTAACAACTCCTCATTTTCTACGTTCTGTACATTTTTGATATTTTTAACATTTTTTTGACGTTGTTAACGTATTTAGCATTTTTTACATTTTCGACTTTTTTTAAATTTTTTTGGCGTTTTTCACATGGTCGAACTTTTTGACATATTTGACATTTTTGGTTAGTATGTTGAAATTTCAGACATTTTAAAAAAGTATGACATTTTTTATATTTTTGACACTTGACATTTTTTACGTTTCAGACGTTATTCTATTTCACAGTTTTTTAGATGGTTGATATTTTTGACATTTTTTACATTTGACATTTGTGATATTATTAACGTTTGTGGCATTTTTTACAGTTTCGACAAATCCGACTTACTGAAAGAACAAAAACACAGTAACTCCAAAATAGTATTCTTACCAACATCGTGAATTTTCAATTAATGTTTCAATCCTACATCTAAATAAAAATTGCTTTAATCGGGTAATTAATTTATGTCATGAAAATTACCTACAACCTGAGCTCTAAACGTAAATTACGGAAAAAAATTACCCACAAAAATTTCATTTAATTTCATATGACATTTCCTCACTGCCAGACATTTTCATATTTTATAAACTCGGTTTCGTCATATCTTCAAATTTATAGCACCATAAAAACATTGATATTAAAAGTTTCCAGCAATCTCAAAACACATTAGCATACGCTATGCGAATCCTGTGAAAAACACGAGTACCTCTGTTGCCTGCTCGCTGGAGCTGCAGCTTGAAAAGACTGCTCAGAAATGAAATCCTGTACATTATACACTATTTCACAATCGGGAAATATTCATGCACGTCACTCATCGAGTTCCCTTTGGTGGGCACGTTGGTTTGGATTCGCGGAAAGCGCAAACTTGCATTGGAATGCGAAATTTACTATGGAAATCGAGTGATGCAGACGACTTGGATACGATTTTATTAGACAGATAGTTTCCGTGTCATAAGCACCACGCAAAGCAACTTTGGAAACAATACAATGGAAAGAAATGGGTATCTGTCATGTTATATTTTATGTGAAGACAAATGATCAAGTGTGTCCTTAGCATATCTAAGGAGAAGAGAGAAGATGATGCTCACCCACAAAGAGCTTCTACAAACCTCATAAAATATTTTTTAATATTTTTTACACTTGGGACTTTTGACTTTTCTGATATTTTTGATACTTGACATTTTTGACATTCTTAACTTTTTGACATTTTTAACATTTTGACATTTTCTACATGTATTATTTTGTCTGTTCATTGGGATTTCTCTCCTCTAAATTTTTTCCTGTAACAGATAAGTATTTAAAAATTGTATATGTAGAACAAAGTGTAGTAAGGCAATTTCGTAAAATTGCCCGGATTACTGGCTGTCCGTACAAAGATTCTTCCTCACAGTTATTCTGAGAGAAAGAGATGTCTACAAAATCATCAACCAGTATTCCTGTATATAAGTAATGTATTTTATATTGTGTAATACTTAGCTGTGTTTGGAGACGTTTCAACTCCGAGTTTGGAGTCGTTGTCAATCGTTAGGTGTTGTTTTCGAGGTTTTTTTCTACAAAATTTTCGCTTTGATCTTGAATTTCTTGTTTGTCAAAATTTGACACTGACAATTTGTCATTTGGCGATCACTTGACGATGAGGTTACCGTTTTTTTTTTTGTTCTGTTAGCAATAAATTCCTCCAGTCCAAATGAAGGTCGGCTGAAGGTGCTCCGATTTCAGTGTTGTTTATCATCATACAGCTGGCTTCTTTAAGTTTTCTCTTTTTTAAATTTTCTTCTTTCAGCAAAATCTTTGTTTTATCCCAGTCTATCCTATGGCTGCCGGTGCTAGTTAATACATGATTGGCCAAATTTGATTTGTCCACATGTCTTCTGGAAATGTTATATTGATGTTCTTTTTTCCTTACTTCTAAAGGTCTTGAAGTTTCACCGGTATAAGAATGGCCACAGTCACACAAAACACTGTACACACAATTTTTAGAACTCTGGGTTGCGTTAAACGGTTTGGTATGTGTGAGGAGAGAGCGCAAGGTATTATTTGTTTTAAAAACAGTTTTAACGCTGTATTTATTTCCTAACCGCTTAATATTTTCCGATACGCCTGGGATATATGGGATTATATTCATAATTTGGTTGTCTGTTTGTGTTTGGTTGGTATTATTGTGATGGTTATTGGTGCTGGTTTGTTGTTGCGATTTTCTTTCTAGCTGATTTATAGTTTTATTTATAAAGTCTTGGGGAGAATCCCAATGAACAAACAAAATAATTCAAGACCTCCTCAACAATCTTTTCGAAATTACTTAATTTTCTACATGGTTGAAATTTTTGACATTTGAGATTTTTGGCTATTGGTTATTTTGATATTTCTGACATATGTCACATTTTTTTACTTTTTGACGATCTTTACATTATGACATTTTTTACATTTTTCACATTTGACATTTTTTATGTTTCTGACGTTAACATTTTTGACATTTACACTTTTTAATTTTTTCGTTTTTTTACATGGTTGAATTTTTTTACATATTTGTCATTTTTCGCTATTGGCTATTCTGAAATATCAGTCATTAAAAAAAAATTTCTTACTTTGTGAGGTATTTTACATTTTGGGCATTTCACATTTTTGACACATTTTTTACATTATTGAAATTTATGATGTATTTGACACTTTTGGCTATTGGTTATTTTTAAATTTCTGACATTTGTGACATTTTTTTCTTTTTGACGTTCTTTACATTTTTGATACTTTTGACGTTTTTGATGTTTCTGACGTTATTAACAATTTTTACATTTAAGACATTGTTAATTTTTTGTGTTATTTAAATGGTTGAAAATCTTGACATATTTGTCATTTCTGGTTATTTATTATTTTTAATTTTGAAATTTGAATTTGAATTTGAAATTTTTGACATTTCACATTTCCAGCTATTGTCAATTTGTGATTTATAAAATTTGTGACATTTTTACTTTTTATTCGTCTTTTACATTTTTGACATTTTTGATATTTTTGACATTTTTCACACTTGACATTTTTTTGATGTATCTGATTTTTGATACTTGTACATTTTGG
Source organism: Octodonta nipae (assembly GCA_034190945.1). NCBI lineage: Eukaryota > Metazoa > Arthropoda > Insecta > Coleoptera > Chrysomelidae > Octodonta > Octodonta nipae. The sequence continues at coordinate 3,379,257 of CM067223.1, forward strand.
ACATTTCTGACATATTTTTTTACGTTTTTTTATGTGGTTGAAACTTTTTGACATATTTGACATTTTTGGCCATTGGCTATTTGGAAATTTCTGCCATTTAAAAAAGTATTTTGTTTTTTTAAATTTTTGACGTTTTTTATATTTTTGACACCTGACATTTTTGTCATTTCTGACGTTATTAACGTTTTTGACATTTTTACATTTTGTCTTGCCGTTATTTTTACCATTTTTGATATTCTTTTGAAATGTTTGTCTATTTTTCCCGTTTATGATACTTTAGGGTTTCTTGACTATTTTTATTTTAGATATTTTAAAAACAAAGCAATATAGTTTTTACCATTTCATGAGAATTTTATATTTTCGTGCTTCAATTTTTGTTTCTGCAATATTGTAACCTAAATAATTTCCTTAATTTAGGGAAGATCCTCTGATATATTCGCATCAGGTAGTGCTGACCTATTTGTAAACTCGCCTAGGTTAGGTTAGAAAATATTCCCTGCGGTGTTGCTCAAATCCAATGCGATATTGTAGAAGTTTAATTTTCCTAGGTTGGAGAAAATTATCGAAAATTTATTCCCTGAGAACGGAAAAGTGAAAAAACAACAATACAGTTTTTAAAATAACGACCAATGATGGAGTGTAAAATCAAAACTGACGGGAAGATTTTAGAATCATAATTTACATAATAAGTTACCATAATTTTTATTGAATATAATATAGTCAACATCTATAAACTTCAGAAAAACTATAGTTGCTCGGAAAAAAAAAACAGCCAGAACTCTAAATATAATTTACGTAAAAATCTATTGAATTTATATCAACGTTTAAAAATGGAACAACTACAGATAAACCCCAAACAATGATTTAGTGAGCTCATAAATTTCCTTACACATGAATTTTCTTAGATTTTTCTGACAAAATCTAATAATTTAACTTGAAATGACTTTCAACACGACCTCATACAGAGAAACTGTAATTGGCTCTTTAAACTTACCATGAGATTGAATATAATATAGTCAATAGTCAACATCTGTCAATAGTATGGTATATCTTATAGCATAGTATGCCTTCATATACTTAAATTACTCAATAGACGGTAGATGTCACCGACATCTATTAGGTTCAATACACTGACTGTTGTCTTACTGATGTGTATAACATCCAAGTATTTCACTTTAGAACTTGCCATTCAAGGAAGCGTATCTGACGAGAACTCCTGGTTCGAAACGGCTGTCATACGTTGAATGATATAGTTCTAAATATGTGGATATATATCTGTATATATATTTAGTTATGTGTTTTTATATAAAACACTCGAACCATCTGTCAAGTGTATGGTATATGTTATAGCATAGTATGCCTTCATATACTTAAATTACTCAATAGACGGTAGATCTCACCGACATCTATTAGGTTCAATACACTGACTGTTGTCTTACTGATGTGTATAACATCCAAGTATTTCACTTTAGAACTTGCCATTCAAGGAAGCGTATCTGACGAGAACTCCTGGTTCGAAACGGCTGTCATACGTTGAATGATATAGTTCTAAATTTGTGGATATATATCTGTATATATATTTAGTTATGTGTTTTTATATAAAACACTCGAACCATCTGTCAAGTGTATGGTATATGTTATAGCATAGTATGCCTTCATATACTTAAATTACTCAATAGACGGTAGATGTCACCGACATCTATTAGATTCAATACACTGACTGTTGTCTTACTGATGTGTATAATATCCAAGTATTTCACTTTAGAACTTGTCATTCAAGGAAGCGTATCTGACGAGAACTCCTGGTTCGAAACGGCTGTCATACGTTGAATGATATAGTTCTAAATATCTGGATATATATCTGTATATAACATCTATAAACTTTAGAAAAACTATAGTCACTGGGAAAATCAAAAACATAATGAGTCCAAAATAGTATTCATTTAGTTTGTAACAGGTTACAAAAGTCAAAACTCTAAATATAATTTAAGTAAAAAATTATTTAATTTATATCAAAGTTAAAAATGCACGCCATTGGAGCAAATACAGATGGACCTCAAATAAGGATTCAGAAACTTCTCTACATATGAATTTCTTTAAATTTTTCTGTCGAAATTCAATGATTTAACTTAGCCACAGATTTAGTAACCTCAAACACCTACGTATATGAATTTCTTCCAATTTTCCAGCTGAAATCCGAAATTTTGACCCTAAAATGACTTTGAACGAGATCTCTATAATTTTTATTACACATAATATAGACAACATCTATACACTTTGGAACAAATATTAGTCGTCTGTTCCCGCTGTTTTTATAAGCATTCCAACATAGTCGGTATCAAAAACGAGTTACTCCTTAAAACAATGTTGATTTTCAACTGAAGTTTTCAATGCGGTCCAATCCTTGGAGAGGACTGTTTACGCACCTAAGTTTCATCCTGCGGAATTCAAACTTGTTAACTCCTTGACGCGAAAGCTTTGTGGTAATTTTAATTATAAACACCCTTCGAGGGATTAGACTTCATATTTTAGTTGAGTAAGTGGAATGGCCTGTCTATCTTGGGGAAGAGGTCTCGGCGTTGAGAGAACAGCTATTCCGTACAATATTAATGTGAATATGTTCCATGTTATAAAGGAAATTCCGCATGCTAGAGGGGTATCAGCCTTAGATGGCATTTGAGAATGGTAAAATCCCACCTTTGCTTGCCTTTTGAGGTTTGAGAACTCAGGGGATTTGTTGAATTTAGTTCTGACACAATCTGAAATCTCCATGAATGTTAATGCAGTGTTAAAGAGTAAATAATAACCTTTCATTTTAATGATTACACAGCCACCAAGGAAATCAAACAAACTTGAGTTTTAGAGTTGCTGAATCGAAGTTCAGTTTTTCTATATCAAGTTACGTTCAAGATAATTTCAATTCCACCGACTGCGCCAATTAAAGTTTTTGCATATTACATTATTTCGAGATGTAATCCCCAAATAAACATTCCCCATTGGAAAAATCGAGTTCCTGTCACCGAAATAACGAAAACAACGAACGCCTACTCTTAAAAACCTGCCACAATGCGCTTCCATCCACATCCCTGGAAACGGCTCCGCGTCCTCCCTCGGGATTCGCGCCACGCCGAACTCGTTCGGTATTCCAACCCCAAACAGACCACCGGAAAAGTTAGAATTATGAGTTCCACGGTGATGATTTAATTAACTGCCAAGCTGAAATCTGTCAATGAATACCAAACAGATGAATAGGCACATCGAGGACGTCACTGAAGCGTAGTGCTACGCAAGAAATTTTCCGAATTGATTTGAATTTTAGAGAGCTAATTCGTCAAGAGGGGAACTTGGTCCCGTGCGAATGTTCGAAGACACGGTAATTGGAAAATGGAAGACGAGACAATAGTTTCCAATACGGGAAATTGAATCCTGGAATAACTCGGATGTTCCGTAATGTTGAACTTTATGAATTTGTCCTCTTTAGAACTACGACAACTTTAAGTGAACGATAGAGTGTTGCAAAGTAATGATAATTCATTAGTAGCTTCACTAAATCTATCCATTGATCCATGATTGGAGTATTGTAAAAACTGGCTGAAGGGACAAGTGATATTTCTACTGTTGACAGTACTTTGCCTACCGTTCTTACTGGCTGCCTCCATGTCTATGTTCTTGAAGGGTTACTGTCAGAATAGCGCCAGTCCTCAATGTTTTGTACGAATATTAAAAGATAAGAAAGTCATACGCGATTTGGGTGCCGCGTTTAACTTCAATCAAATGAGTGAATGCATAGTAATCCAATAGTATTGATAATTGTCCAATATTATGCTGATTTGATGATGCGTTTTGGTACGAAAAAAAATCATCTTCTGCTTTGCAACTTCTAAATTAATCGATTTAAGTAACGAAGAATTACCGTCCAGCATATTCACCCGATCTAACACGTAGCGATTTATTTTTTTTCATACAAATTCGTTTCTATCACTCACAAATTTATTTTTTCCAGGCCCACGGTGCCCTCGAGGAACACAGACGGATGAAGGAGTACCTCAGAAGAATGGAAATTGAAGGCGTTCAACGCGTCAAAATGTTTCTAGTAATCACCTCAGCGTACGTTTTGTTCTGGGGACCACTATTTTTCGTCACACTGGTCAACCACCCAATAGTCGGCACTCCGCTAGGGCACGAGGTAAATAAAATGCTTAATATATCTGCAGTTAGTACCAAAACTTTTTTTGTCTTGCAGATAACTCTTCACATATCATACGTCCACGCCATCGTCAATCCGACGTTGTTCCTCGTGCTACATCGAGGTCTTCGGAAAGCCACACTGGATTTGTGCTGCGGTTGGATACCGTTGTGGTGGATGGCCGCCCCGTCGGTGAGCGTTCCCCCACCGCCGTCGCCGCCCAGGGCGGCCGATATAGCGATGCTCAAGACACCGCCTTTATTGCCGGCACCAGCCCATCCCGATAGCTCTATGGTAATTAAATATTATATGTAAGTGGTGTAAGAGGCATGTACCATTTTTGCCATTTTGACAAATAACTGTGTTGACAGCCTCTAAAAATTCGGGTATTAAAGCAACTACACTTAACAAATACGTTTTATAAATCACAAAGAATGGTTTCAAGAATACATAATAAATATTTTCAGAGATCCTAGTGTCTGCGCCAATTTAAAGTAAAATAATTTGATATTAAAAGCCTTAAAGTTGGATATAAGCAGTATAGCAAGTCCATAAAAAGATTTTGCAAGGCACATTTTGATTTATATGGTAATTAAATGATTCAAAAGATTTAATCCAAAAATCAATATGCCTTTATGCAAAAATTTTAATAAAATTTGAGCCTTTTTAAAGCTTTATGAAAATCACTTAATGTCCTTAGCTGCAGTACACTTTGATGTTCAGTTTCAATACCCCCGTTTAAAAATAATTGTAAATGCTCTTTTGTTTTCAAATTTTATGCTCTCTATTTATAGCAATACTCACGAAATTTTAAATCAATTAAAACAACCGCAAAATATCATCAACTTAGAGGTTAGATTAATCCTACTGACTGAGCCAAATCTACCACGGATTAGTTCGAAAAGAATGACTGTAATAAGAGAGAATTCAAAAATCTAAGAGTGACACAACTAAAATGAAACTCTGTAGAACTTGTTGCAAGAGATGAGGATTAACTGTGGACCAACACAATTGATTGGAGCTGTTATCTGGGAAGATCCAGGAGGGGTCACATAAAGCGATGTGCGGACGAAATAATGAGATCTTCCAGATAGCTCTGGATCGGAGCCTATGATTAAAAATATAGGAAAGAATACATCTTGGGATAAGATTAGTAGAATTAGTAGAATATTTTGATAGTAAATTGCTTCTCTTTCTTCTCGGTAGTATTGAAATACGTCCATACTTCCATTATTGCGATTCTGATTCTGAACATCTATGTATTAAGAGATTAACTCCACACAGGTGCCTTTTGTACCACATTTTCATTTACATGAGCTTCTGATATTAATATTGAATTGGTTTCCTCTAAGCAGCTGTAGATAGTATATCAATAAAACCAACCTAAACATTTATTTGCGACATAAAAAATCTTGACAAACCCTCTTACGACCTTCGGCGTTAAAGTATCACTCACGTTGGGCGTTTTATAGGCCTTTCAAATTCAAAACCGACCCTTATAATTCCCGGCGACTCGTATTTTGCGATACCCTTCTATTCCACGACACCGTCGACTATTTTATTGCTTGTTGGTGAAATATATTTTCTTGTAGAGGTGATGTTTAAACAGTGGGCTTGTTTCCGACGAATATATTGAATAGGGAAAAAGAAAAATATAAATACGATATACATGGAGATCCGACCTACAATACGTTCAATATCTTTTTGGTTGACAAAGCGTTCGTGTTATTGTCTGATTTCGTATTCGGTTCACAAATTTTTACGTATTTGGACGTCACATGTGGGACGGTGAAACCGACATGGAAGGATATTCGATCATGTTTCAGCTGTGAGAAAGACGGTTTCAAATAAAAGGATAGGAACGTTCAATGTAACAGTTTATAGACAAAACTCAATCAACGTAGATGTTGCTTCAACTCGACCACGAAATTGGATTATTCATAAAGACAGAAGTTAGATAAGATATTGTGAATTTAGTATCGTATATTTCTAAAAATATAACAGTGCAATGAATACAAACTAGGCAAAAACAGTTTCGTTAATCCTACTGACTGCGCCAATTTAACGCACCACTCATTACACGGGCAATTAAACATGTAAAACAGGATTTTAATTTAACTAACCACACTTTTGTGTAGCCTAGTTCAAGCAAACCATGATGATAATTTTAATTTTGAATGCAGGGGCTTATATCGAAGCATATCAGGTAGATAGCCTACAGAAATTGTGTAATGATCATAAACAAGGCAAATATGGTTTTGCTAATCCTACGGCCTGTGGCAAATTTGAGGCAACACCCATTACATAGGGGATAAAACAGATAAAAAATAACATTTACCATAAAATGGAGAAAGATTTAGATCTAATTAAACTACTGTAGCCTAGATCCAACCAGTTGACATAAATAAGTATACAAAGTACTTCAAACACTAGCCAAAGAACAAAAGGAGCAGCTCTATTTTCTGGTCTATACAGGGTGATTCAAATCAGATGCGCCAAAGTTCGGCTTCATATTCGTCCTCGGATCCTTTGAACAGAAACAGAGCAAAGAAGGGTGAACAGAACATAAAATGTAGCATCTAACATCAAAACAAGTCAAAATTATATTTTATTGTTGTGACAAAATGTTATCTGCAAATCAAGAATACATTGGTCAAACATATTTCTTAACAAAAAATAGAATTTAGTACATATATTTAAATTTTTAACAGATTCCAATTCAATCCCCATTAAAAAAATGTTTACATTAGGACGTAAGACTGAATTATTTAAATACAAAATTTTTGGTCGTTTTAATGTACAGTAAAAACTTGGTTTAGCAAACCAAGACGCCAAAGTCAACTGAAGTTATTAAAGTTGGAATGTTCTCATTGAATTTCAAATTTAATATTCCTGCGTCAGTTACTTCAAATTTTATACCGTTCTCATATATTTCATGCCAGCATTAAATTATGTAAGAAAATAATATGCGGAAACGTGACATAAAAGACGAGATTGCTGTGTGTCAACAACCCGGTAGGCGCCAAATATGGACGGACTGGAAAATTGTACATAACTGAGATTTCCAGATACAATATTTCGGGACATCCAGTATAAATACACATTCTCTATAATATCCGTTGATGGACATAAATAAATAAACGAAGAATATTAGAGAGAAGGGAAATTAACAAGTCACTATAAAAACTTATCTGAAAATTCGAACAGTTTTAAACGTCTTCTTCTGTTTCTTCGTTGGGGTAATAGGGTAACATTCTGTATAATTTTACGAATTCTGGTGGAGGGGTTGAGACCTTTCCATTTAATTTCCACATATGTATTTTTTTAGAACACCCCCAAGAAAAATCTAACGGGTAAAGAACAGGCGATCCAGCAGGCCTTTCAAAAAAGTGGGTACTGAATTGACATGTTGAGTTACACTAAAAAGTTTCTTCGTGTAATTGTAACCCAAGAATTACAAGGTAACAATAGTGACATGGAATGACTTCTGATTTGTGACCGTGGTGTGTTTATTTCCCTGAGAGCCCTAGGTATTGACTAGTATTTCAAGTCAACTTACAAATACATTTTAATATTTGCAGTTTTGTATTTAATACATGTTGAGATTTGGGAAAGGTACAACTCAAATGGGGCCAGATCTGGTAAATATGGGAATGTGGAAAAATAGACATACAGAATACATCACCTTGCCTGCCGACTGTTGTTCATACTTTTCAACACGTAGCTGAGCTTAAACGGTATTTTGATCGCATTAAAGAAACACACAAACTTCATTTTTATCCATCATTCAAACAAAAACATCTCAAAATCTCCACAACAACTGAACTAATTGTCATAAAATTATTACGCGCATCTTTTGAAAATTGGCACTACCAAAAGAACAAAAGCGGCATGACATTGGCAACGTCATCTATGTGTCAGTCCCGGAACTTAATGACCCAAGTAATGCAGGGTAGGCCAAGAGTCCGTGATCATTGATTTAAAAATGGCTGCAGAAGTTCGAGTAGATGGGTTCAACCATAAATTTACCACGATTCGGCCGATACAGAATATCAAGGGATCCAGAAATCGTTGAGCTTGTAAGAGCGTCCGTTTGCGAACAACCTGGACTTCTAGCGTCTTAAATTTATCCAGAACATCTTTAAATCGCATTGTGCACAAAGATTTACATTTACATCTGTATAAATTCAAGTTGTGCAGGAATTAAACACGCAAGATCATGCTCAAAGGTTGCAGTTTGCTATAGAAATGCTAGAGAAGTTCACCATTTTTACATTATTTTCGCCGGCGATGTCCACTTCCACGTCAATGGGTACGTGAACAGGCAAAATTGCAGGTACTGGAGTGACACTATTCCGCAGTTGAAGCATCACAAACCCCTGCATTCATTCAAAGTTACTGTATGGGCAGCTTCGTCAGCAAAAGAAATGCCACAGTTAATACTTTAATGAAGACCAAAGAGGAAATTCTGTTAAAGTAAATACAGAGCCATGGCCATGGCACAGGACTATTTTGCTCCAGCGCTACAAGATTTCAATAGTTCTAATCAACTTACGTGGTTACAGGAAGATGGAGCAAAATGTCACACCTCCAACAACTCAATGGGTTCAGTACCTGAATTTTTTGATAAAAAAGTTATACCCACAAGGGGTGATACGAGGGCTGCCTTTTATATTTCGGGATTAGAGAACAAAAACAAATATTAATCATTGAAAATCGCTTTATTGTTTTTCAAAATACTCCCCATGAAGATCTATACACTTGCATGCGTTTGAACCAATTGTCGAAGCACTTTTTCCACTCTGATTGAGGTATCTCCAAAACATGCATTCTGAACGCAGCAACCGCTTCTTCAGGTGTCGAAAAACGTTGACCTCTCAGTTTGTTTTTTACGTACGGGAATAAAAAGAAGTCATTTGGTGACAAGTCGGGACTATACGGCGGATGACTCATCAAATCGATGTTTTGAGTGGTCAAAAATGCAGTTGTTTGAGCCGATGTGTGAGAGCTCGTGGTGAAGAGTGATCCGTCTTCGGCGGTTGGTTTTCCTCATTTCTTGGAAGACAACTGATAAACAAATGGTTGTGTACCACTCAGAATTGACTGTTCTGCGTTGTTCTAGTGGTACGGTTGCGACATGTCCAGATTTTCCGAAAAAAAAGGCGATCATTTGCTTGGAAGTGCTTCGAGCGCGAACAACTTTTGTTGGATTCGGCTCATCTTTAAACACCCATACAGTCGACTGCTGTTTACTTTCGGGCTCATACGCGTAAATCCACGATTCATCACCTGTCACTATGTCATAAACGTGTTTTGAAGCACCGCGATCGTAATTTTTGAGCTTTTCTTTCGACCAATCGACACGAGCCTTTTTTTGAACGATTGGCAAATTGTGTGGGATCCAACGCGAACAAATTTTTTTGACATTCAAATGTTTATGCAATATTGAATGTATGCTGGTCCCACTAATGTGTAAGGTTGACTCAATCTCACGATAGGTCACATGACGATCTTCACGAAATTCGTCTTGGAGTGAACTACGACCTCGATTGAATTCACCATACCATCGATAAACAGTGGTCCTTGATGGAGTTTCATCGCCAAAAATTAAATGAAGTTCATCCATGCACTCTTGCTGACTTAATCCACGTCGAAAGTTGTAAAAACTAATCGCACGAAAATGTTCACGATTTAATTCCATTTTTTGGCCGAGATGAATCCTTTAAGTTACTGTAAACCACACATAGCGCTCGTATGTCAAAACGTTCTAAGTACGTATAACCTCAAAAATGTCAAACATTACGATAGAGCTGTCAGTTGTCAGATTGCAACACTAGGGTTGTCCAATCTCGAAGTAAAACATACCGACATATCCCTACTGAACTATTTCCTTTGGGTATTAAAGGCAAATAGCCAAAAGTAAATGCAAATCTCCTATGACTAGACTTTCGCTCCACCTTACATTTAACTGAAATTTAAATTAATCAATTCTTTGTCTCAACACATGTCCACTGTTATCACTGCTTCTCGAATCATACGAAAGACCCCCGTAACTGTTAACCCCTCTCTCCTAATTTTTCTTTTTTACATTGTTGCAGGGAGACTCCGATCTGAGTCCGTGGAGCCCCATCATAGATCCGTCCCTAAACAACGGAGGGCTGATACACATTCTCAATCCGCAATACATTCCCGATCCGGAACCACCAGACGTATCGACGCCACCAGAAAGCGATTAGCATTCGGAGGATTGGGACAAGTCGACTAGAATTTAAGGGGCCGAACTTCGGGATAAGGGACGGCGAACGGCGGATAAGGGGACCAAACGCTCTGATGATGATGCTTGCGTTAATAGACGAAACTTTGGATGTAAAAAAAATGAGGGGGCTACGTGCGCAATTGAATCGTCCCCCGAGTCCGGAAGTAGCTTAGACGCATATTTGATATATAAGTCTGTGTATAAATAGTGTGAAAGCTGCGTTCACTGGTATTGATTTGAATAAAAAATAATACAAATTGCAGAAATCCAGGCGAATTGGAAAAAAAATATGGATAATGATTTTTTTTTTGGAAGGGTTCTAAATATCTAGTACAATATCATTTCATCAATTGTTACAAAAATGAATTTTTATACGAAAATTAATATACCAACAATTTATTCGAAAAAATTTAGGTAACATGATTTTTTATATTAATATAAATATTTCTGTATCTGCTCCAAAAGGTTTCTGAATTTAAGAGATATAAAAAAAGTTAAAAAACGTGAAACTCGGAGCTGTCCTTAGGATTAAATTGAAAATGATATCACAAAAATGCTCAAAATATAAAAATGTTTAAAAATTTCAAATGACAAAAATATTTTAAAAAATTATCGAAAGCAGTTGATATTACCATTATACAGGGTGAGTTTTTTTTGATGATCAGTATGGGAATTTCGGAAACTAGCGAAGATAGAGCAATGATTAAATTGGGAAAGATTTGCAGTTTTACTGGCCCAATTTAATGACACTTACGGATTTTTGTAAAAAGTCATGGCTTACTAGATATTTTGAAAAAACGAAATTCTGTCGATTTAGTCAAATCTGTCTAGCTCCTTTTTTTTGATTTTATAAAAAAAATGTCATGTCATCGTTTGCGTGACAGCTCTCGTTTTCGAGATATGACACAAACTTATCTTTTTTTGAATGGAAAACATAGCTGGCTATGACCTCAAAAAATCGGACATTTTTAGAGCTTTTCAACGATATAATACTCGATATAGTTATTAAAATAACGGAGTTATGGATGCTTTTCTTTCTTATTTTCACTTTTAACGTAGTTAGCCATGAAATAGATTGATTTATTAACAACTATTTCAAAAAACATTGAACGATTATTTATTAGGTATACGAGATATAACGAAAAAACTAAATAAGTAGGTACTTACTAAAAACTTAAGAAATTAAAGTACATAATAATGGTTACAATTTATATTCGAAAAGTCCATCATTGTTATTTAGACAAAAATTGCATCTTTTTAAGATTGACATTACCGCTTTCCTCGCAGACCGCCTATCAATTTCTTCAATTGCTTGTAATACCGCCTCCCTTAGGTCACCAACTGTCTCATACTTTCTTTTGTATACTTTGTTTTTTAGCGCACCCCATAAATAGAAGTCTATAACTGCCAAATCGGGAGACCGGCGTGGCCATTCGCATGGGCCATTTCTTCCTATCCAAGAATTTGGATAGATATTATCTAAGTGTTGTCTTACTAATAACGAGTTATGGGCAGGTGCTCCATCATGTTGGAACCACTCAATTTCTAAACGAGTTCTCAAATTCAAATTATGCAACATGTCTTGAAAAGTGTATTGCAAGAAACGCAAGTAACGCTCCCCAGTAAGTGATTCGTCATAGATAAAAGGCCCCAGAATAGTAGACCCTATGATACCACACCACACATTAAAACCAAATTTTATCTGGGGTCGTCTTTGTTCTACATGGAAAGGGTTTTCTTTGTGTCTATTGAACATACCGCAGTTTGTAAATCTAGTTTTATCTGACATTAGCACCTTTAGGGGAAACTGTGGATTGTCAAGGCACATGTCTCTAAACCATGTACAAAACAAAATACGTCGATGTTCGCCACCAGCATGCAAAGTTTGAGACACTGAAAGTTTGTACGGGTGGAACTTGTGCGCTTTCAGTACCTTAACTACAGTTCGTTGAGATGTGCCAGCTTCTGCCGCAGTTGATGTAGATGGATTTTGATTTACCATTAACATTTATTTGTGCTGCTTCGTTAATTTGATTACGTTCCTTTGTTGGTTTAGTAAAAGATCCATATCTGGGTAAACTATGGTAAATCCTTTTAAATGTACATAGAGCAGGTTGACGACGATTAAAATATCTATGACAATATTCCTCAGCTGCATGAACTGAATTTTTATGGCATATGATATAACATTCCATCATATTCAGTTTTTCTTCGTTAGAATATTCCATTTTATCACGAAAACTTGTCAATACCGACTGTCAGTTCAGCACTACTAATGGAATTACTCTCAAATCAGGAAACGTCAAAGTGAAAACAATCTTTTTTATGGCTACCTACGTTAAAAGTGAAAATAATCCATAACTCCGTTATTTTTATGAATAACTATATCGAGTATTATATCGTTGAAAAGCTCTAAAAATGTCCGTTTTTTTTTTTGAGTTAATAGCCAACTATGGTTTCCATTCAAAAAAAGACAAGTTTGTGTCATATCTCGAAAACGGGAGCTGTCACGAAAACGAGAGCTGTCATGCAAACGAGGACATGACAATCATATTCAGGATACAATTCCCTTGAATTTTGATATTTACATTTTTTTTATAAAATCAAAAACATACGAGCTAGAGGGAGTTGACTAAATCGACAGAATTTCGTTTTTTCAAAATATCTAGTAAGCCATGACTTTTTACAAAAATCCGAAAGTGTCATTAAATTGGGCCAGTAAAACTGCAAATCTTTCCCAATTAAACCATCGCTCTATCTCCGCTAGTTTCCGAGATCCCCATACTAATCATCAAAAAAAAACTCACCCTGTATAGGTTCAAGTTAACTAAAATGATTATGTTTATATCGTTCTCGTGGGTTCTAATCAAATTGCCCTAGATTGTGTTAAAAGGAATAAGTCTTTCGGCAAACTACATGAGGCAAAATTTTAAATATGGACTTATTTTACGGAGTCTTATCCTGTGCCCATTATATTGAATAATTATTAAATTAGACTAAATCTCTTTAAAGTTAAAAGAATATATTTAGTGAAAGTCACAGACATAATATTTTAAATACTACCGATATTTTTTTGTGTTGCACCTAAAACCTGAAAAGCGTTCACATATCTGGGACACTCAGTATATTAATGTCGTTAAATCTCAAACTTATGATAATGTGTAAATGCAAATCATTATTGTACTAGATATCAGAACCGATTCAAATAAAAACTATTATAAATGAATGCTATACGGTGAAATGAAGCTTTTATGCTACACGAAAATATGTGAAAAGATTCCATAAGAAAATAAAAATTCCTATGCTAGGTAATTCAGTTTTAGTGTTAATATATGCACATAAGGAATTCTTAGACTAAAAGTCTACAAACTGAGATATTTTTTAATATAAGGCACTGATACACTTCTCTACATTCATTTTTCTATACATTCGACTACAATGATCAGCACCATTTTTTCTAAAGAACCTAAAGAATGGTATTAAACACAAAATTAAAGGTTATATCTATAGCAAAAAATGTGGACCAAACTTATTTTTTGCAGAAATAGTCTCCATAAGATATATATAAAAGCCTCTCCAGGTGCGCCATTGGAAAAAATTGTGGAGAATTATGTATAAAACGTTGTTATATCATTTGTTCCCTTTATAACCTTGTTTCTGATCCAATAATTAACACAATTTTTAATCAGAAGTGGGATTAAACATTGTAAAACATTTTTCGAAAGTAACAAATTCGGGGTCTCGAAATGATCTTTCGTTTCCATTTTGTAGAATTAGAAAAATATGCAACACTGAAATATTTAAATTTGTCTTAATTGTCAACTTAAAAAACACTGCAAAAGTGTTCAAAATTTCTTGTTGCAATTGCGCTTAATAAATGACCATCATGTGCACAAAAAATAATTCTTATAAATATATCATTTCAGTTTGCCTTGACTAAACTTTAATTTAAAAAATTCGTCTTTTTCTGAAAAAATTTCACATCCTACACAATTTCAGAATTTTTGCAAATCTCAAGATATTAGCATTGTAGAAGTTTGGAATCGAAACAACTTTTGTAGAAAAACTTGTTCTCCACAAGCTGCGGCAACTAAGTCATAAACTTGATACTTATATGTAGTTTGGCTGTCAACACTATAATTTGGTATCATGGAGATCATCTTATATACAAAAATGGGACATTACCGGAAAGTTTTAATTTTATTACCGGCACATCCACCATAATTTGGATTATTTCAGTGTCTAGAGCGTGTTTTTTCGTTCTTGAAACTATAATATGTTTCATATCAGCTTGATATAGTTCCCAGGGATAGACTTAATATATAGTCTATATACTTATTACGTAGAACCTATTTTTGTAAAATAACAGGTCTGGTCCATACTTTGCAAAAACAAATCGATTCAAAAGTCTAAAATTGATTTTGTTAAACATCCCTGAAAAAGTTTTATCTACTAGTAACCTATCTTGATTTGACTTTTTTTCGGATAGAGTATATATATGTCTATGTTTTGTGGAGATTTGGATGTTTAAATCTGAAAGGCAATCTCTACTAAATTGAATTTTCTAACCTAACAATTTTTAAAAAAGTACGCTTGGGATTATTTTGTTTAAAATTTCAATAAAACGCTGTATTCACAGTAATTTAAAATGATAAACCAAATTCATTTACTCAGAATTAGTTTACTTACATATTTTAAAAAAACATATAAATTCAATTTTCCGATGTTTCGCCCACACTTAGATATAATTGTTAACAAGTTCGTTTTTTACAAAAGGTTGCAATGCCATTTTGAATGACTGAAAATACATTGTTTCGGTCAGATTTTGAATAAAATAATTTGTGGCGTATTTTCTAAAATTTTTGGTAAGAAAATTCTAGCTAGTTGGTCTTGCAAAATTTGGCAACTAATAAAGATTTTACAGGGGTGGCATCAGCCAAAATGAATCACCCTGTAGAAAGAACTAATACTTTTATTGTACTCTAAATGGTCTAAAAATTTCAGTTTCATCTCTAAAATCACCGGACTATTAGGTGTAATTCACTGAAATACGTTTGCAGATAATAAATTATATCGTTGGCAGTTGTTAGCCGAATTCCAGGTAATTCGAAATACTTTTTCCGGTGATATATGTTTATTTTCAATTATACCGGAACGGGCTCCGGCGAGCATTCATGTGGGTTCTAACGTGCTTTGTTAGTTGAAACGCGTCGTGAATTACGACATATATATATCTGTACGCTACATCATACGGGCTTAATCGCCAAAAACTTATTTGACGAATGTTTTGGGGGAAACACTCATCTAAAGGACTACTCAAAATTATCTTTGTTTCTTTTATACAAAAACGAATTAAATTGAAAGAATCACCAAGGAAACAACTAAGTAGGGATTGACAGTATGTCTAAATAATCCGGTTGTTGAATAGTCAATTGATTAAACTCCTATTCAAAGTTAAGATTGTTGATATATATCTTACGTTTCTGTAAAGAAAAATCTGGAAACCATAATCACAGAATTTAAGCAACATTTGAATTTCCTTTTACACTAAAACAATTTTTCACAGCATTCTTTGTCAGAATAAAGTATACAGAACGTTACACAAATCTAGCAAGCAACCACTGTTGTTCATACAGTGTGGAACAGCAAAATGGTATACAATCTATAACGAAAAAAAAGAGAGCTTGTAAGAAAAAACGTCTGGGCACGTCGATTTGTATTTTTAAATAGAATTTTTTTTTTCAAAAAAAAAATTATATACGGTGTCATGTCGCAGTGGCCAATACCAACTTTCTTATTTTAAATTCAAAAAAATTATTATATTTCACAAATTCGCTGCATTACACTAAAAACCTAATAAGTAATACTGATTATTTCCTAATACGAGGGGGAATCAAATATGAACCGGACTTTTGTCGGTTTGGCGAGGCGTAGTCGATGCGATGTTAGTAGCATCATGTCAGAGCAAGAGGTGCATACGTCTGTTGCGCAACGTGTTGTTATCAAATTTTTGGCGCGGGGGGGCGTTAGACCCTCTGAAATTTTGCGTCGACTATCTGCACAGTTCGGCAATGAAACACTTTCAAGGACCCAAGTGTACGACTGGCACAGAAAGTTTTCAGATGGCCGAGAGACAGTGGAAAATGAGCCTCATGCACGCCGTCCCACGACAAGCATCAATGAGGCGAATATCTACGCAATTCGTGAGCTGATTGAAGGCGTAGTGCTGATCGATTTTCTGCACGAATGCCGTACAATTAATGCTGAGTATTACTGCGAACTACTCCAACAAGTGAAACTTGCCTATCGGCAAAAGAGGCGGGATATGTCTATCCGAAGTGTGATTCTGTTGCATGACAACACTCGGCCACATACAGCTGCATTGACTCAAGGAAAATTGAACAAAATGCATTGGGAAACCCTTGAACACCCGCCTTACAGTCCTGATTTGTCGCCATGTGACTACCACATGTTTCGGCCACTTAAAGAAGAACTGGGAGGCCACCACTTTGAGGACAACGAAGGTGTAGAAACGTTTGTGCGCAATTGGTTATCGACACGACCAGTTTCATTCTTTGAGAAAGGTATTAAAAAACTTCCAATTCGGTGGGAAAAATGTATACATAAGAGAGGAGACTATGTAGAAAAATAATATGTATTAAAATTTGTATTGATCGTACCAATAAAATTTTTAAAACAAAAGTCCGGTTCATATTTGATTCACCCTCGTAATTAAAACAAAATTAATGTCAATGTAGGAAATGTTCAAAAGTTCGCCGCAAACGTCTTGCCAACATGCTAAACGGTATAGAAATGTCTTCTAACGTTACTCAACACCTCAGGCATAACTGATCTAATCCCAAGTGTGATTCGCCTTGTTTAGGTTATTTAAGTTGAGGGGTTTAGTTTTGTATACAGTACTTTTGACATATTCCACAAAAAGTACTCCAATGGCGTCAAATCAGGAGATCGTGCTGGCCATTCTATAGATCCGCGCCTCCCAATCAACCAATTTGGGAAAATTTCGTAATGGGGTGGTGCTCCATCTTGCTGAAACCATATTGTATTGGCAGGAACTTGTAGGTTTACTGGATCAAGATATAAATTTGTCAAAGTTGGCACGACATTATTTTGGAGCAGTTCTAAATATTTATCTCCATTCAAGTGGTCACCAATGAAAAAGGGACCTATGATATGATTTCCAACAATTCCTGCCCAACCTTAACTTTTTCAAGATATTGCGTATGTTTCTCTGTCATCCAATGAGGTTTCTCATAAGACAATAGCGGCAATTTTGATGATTAACATGACCGTAAAGTTCAAATTCGACGTCCTAGAGTACTTTGTATAAGTACTTTGTTTGATGCTTTTTTAACCTCTCGGCTTTATTCGTTGCTAAATTATTTAAACAAATTCCTGACCCGCATTTTAATAATGTTCATATTGTTCTATAGAGGCTGCTATGAGTGTTAAACGCCATTCTCGTTCTGGGCCTCTTTCAACATCTCGACAAGATAAAAACGTTGAAAAAATTCTCCAGGAAAAACAACCTTTTCAAATAAGACAGTCCCTTTCCTGGAAATTGGATAGATTGAAATGTACCTGCTATGTACCCAGATTTAACTACATAAACGACGAAAACATTTATTGGATAGAATAAAGTAAAAAAACGAATTTGAAATAGGAGCTAGAGCAATGAAAGTGAAACGTCAAGCCCAAAAAATTTCTAAGAAATTATTTATTTACATTTACTGTGTCAAACTTGAACCATCGCACTTTTATAAGAGCATGGGATGTTACTTCCCAAAATAATGACTTTTATGAAGTTATCTGACGGTATATTACTTGATAATAGAATAAGATAATTCCACTTGAAAAATGAAATGTTATCTCTAAAACAACTTGGTACTATTTGCTTATGGAGATTAGGGTGTTTCAAAAATGCAAACAATTTTTTTTCCCTTTGGTGTTGAAAAGTTGAAAGTACATAAAAAAACAAAAATTTTGGCACTAATTAGAGCCCTTAATATTGATAGTAAGGTTTGCCTCTATTCATTTGTTTTTTTTTCCATTTAAATAACACAGGAAATTATTTTTCTTATTTTTGAATTTTGATTACTTTAAACTGGTTCATTCGCTCGGTACCAAAACTTCAGATCTTATAGGAAATTTCAGGCTCTAAAAAAAGACCTGAAGGTCAAAGCTCGTCAGAGCAACCGCTTCAAAAATATTGAAATACTTTAAAAAAATATCTTTTGTTATTTTTATGCTGTTTTATCTAAAATCACTTTAATTCTGTTAATCTAAAACTGTTATTTTTTTGACAATTAATTCAATACGTAACATACAAAAAGCACGAATACTTAAATATAAAGATAAAAAAAATTCTATAAATAAATTTTGGGTTTTTCTATAACAAATTCATTTTATTTTTCACTAAGTAACAAAAAATTTTTTAAACAATTAATTCTTTATAATAAACAACAATATATATACTTATAATAATCTTTTGTTGACTTTAAAATATTACGGTGTCACAAAATTAGATTTATTACAATTCGGATATTGTTTTCTGTGTTCTGTGACTACTTGCAACAAATATTGGAGTTGTTCTACATCTTTGGTTAAGCAACGATTATACTGTTCTATCAATGCCACACCACGTTCTGCTACATCATTTACAACTTGAAGCTTCTTAAAATACCCCAGGTTTTCCAAGAAATTTTGATTTTCAGGCCAGAGAGTAACTTCAATGAAGATCAAAGTAATCAAAATTGAAAAATAAGAAAAATAATTTCCAGTGTTATTTAAATGGAAAAAAAAAAACAAATGAATAGAGACAAACCTTAATATCAATATTAAGGGCTCTAATTAGTGCCAAAATTTTTGTTTTTTTTATGTACTTTCAACTTTTCAACACCAACAGAAAAAAAAAAGTTTGCATTTTTGAAACACCCTAATGAAGATCCGACTGGTTAATTCGTGGGCAATATTTTTTCCAAGGAAAGGAAAATGTTATACGTTTTGGCAACAATGCTTAACATGAGGAGTATAGTTTGGGAACGGAAAGACATAGTAACTGTCACTTTAAGCGTTTTTGCGAAATTCATAAAAGGACCAAATGCTAGGAACATAGTGCTAAAAAAATGTCCCAAGGACGAATGAGGTGGTACAATACAACTACTAAAACGGTGTAATTAGTAACCTCTAGTCACGTTAAACAGTGAAAAATTAAGTTAGAATAAAAAATATCAAGACAATTTATATTACCGATGTTGCCAAATTTGCGAATTTCCCGATGCTAGGGACAAAATGAACAATCGCACTTGAATAAGAAAATACATAGGATTTTAACAACGAAATGGCAGGGCTTATCTCCTTTCATTTTAAAGCTATTTGAGGCAAACATGAGATATTCACAGACGATAAAATAATGCAGGGTTGCCATTTAAATAATACAAATTAAAACCACCTGGGTTGATGATTTGCCCTGCATAATAAAAAAGTTCATTTTATAAATTGCATAAGCCCTTATTATTTTACGTTATCAGATCCACAATTTCCATTCTCACCGACTAGAAGCTTTCAACCAGAAGTTTTGAAATACAAAAACCTTGTCCACCATTACTCGGTATATTCGAACGCCGAATTTTGCATACGAATATACACTGTCGGGATTGCCATGACAGAACAAAAGACGACATGCGGAGTCCATTATTCATCTTCAAACGCCAGATACAAAACAGAAACGTCAAACATAAAAAGCACGATAAGAACGTGGTTTAAGTGACACACCAAACGTTATACGAAATAAAAGAATAATGCAAAATAAGGGTGGCAGTGTTCGCCCTCTTTTTTATTATTATTATTTTTTTCATAAATATACTCATACATTTTCAGCAGGCTTTATTGGTTTGGTGAAAGCTATATGGAGTCGAAACGAAATATATCAAAGGAAATATTTCTTTCTTTTATATCGATATGAAAAACGCCAATATTACAAAATGATTGTCACATTTCTTACTTCAATAAAACATAACATAGGAACCGAAATGAAAACGTCAACATTATTCCTTGTTATGTGTTTCAGTAGAGAATATTTTTTTGTTTGTCTTCCCCAAATATTGCAAAGTACAAAGACGTATGTTAGTCTTAATACAGATTGATTCTCTACAGATTGGCAAAAAGATAATAACAGATAACCAGAATTTCCTTTCATTTTAACTTGTTTTGCAAAATTAGCATTCGTGTTTCCAAAATGCCAAAAATTTAAAAAGGAGGTATAAACAGTGAGGTAGTAAGGGAAAATGAGTCAAATATCATTTATCTGAGTTGTTTAAGAAGTCAGAAAATTAAATTTTTTTTTTTCTGAGGTAATGAATAATATAGGGTGAGTTTTTTTTTTCGATGATCAGTATGGGGATCTCGGAAACTAATGGAGATAGAGCAATTGTATCCCTAATATGATTGTCATGTCCTCGTTTACGTGTCAGCTCTCGTTTTCGAGATATGACACAAAATTATCTTTTTTTGAATGGAAACTAGAGTTGGCTATGACCTCAAAAAATGGGACATTTTTAGAGCTTTTCAACGCTCACTCGAAATAGTTATTCACAAAAATATCGGAGTTATGGACGGTTTTTTCTCTTATTTTCACTTTTAACCTAGTTAGCTATGAAATAGATTGATTTATTAATAACTATTCCAAAAAACATTGAACGATTTTTTTATTAGATATATCAGATATAACGAAAAAACTAAATAAGTAGGTACTTACTAAAAACTTAAGAAATTAAAATACATAATAATGGTTACAATTTATGTTCGAAAAGTCCACCATTGTTATTTGGACAAAAATTGCATCTTTTTAAGATTGACATTACCGCTTTCCTCACAGACCGCCTATCAATTTCTTCAATTGCTTGTAATACCGACTCCCTTAGGTCACCAACTGTCTCATACTTTCTTTTGTATACTTTGTTTTTTACCGCACCCCATAAATAAACTCTATAACTGCCAAATCGGGAGACCGGGGTGGCCATTCGCGTGGGCCATTTCTTCCTATCCAAGAGTTTGGATAGATATTATCTAAGTGTTGTCTCACTAATAACGAGTTATGAGTAGGTGCTCCATCATGTTGAAACCACTCAATTTCTAAACGAGTTCTCAAATTCAAATTATGCAACATGTCTTGAAAAGTGTACTCCAAGAAATGCAAGTACCGCTCCCCAGTAAGTGATTCGTCATAGATAAAAGGCCCCAGAATAGTAGACCCTATGATACCACACCAAACATTAAAACCAAATTTTATCTGGGGTCGTCTTTGTTCTACATGGAGAGGGTTTTCTTTAGCCCAGATATGCTCATTGTGTCTATTGAATTCATCTGACCATAACACCTTTAATGGAAACTGTGGATTATCAAGGCACATGTCTCTGAACCATGTACAAAACAAAATACGTCGATGTTCGATGCAAAGTTTGAGAAACTGAAAGTTTGTACGAGTGGAACTTGTGCGCTTTCAGTAGCTTAACTACAGTTCGTTGAGATGTGCCAGATTCTGCCCCAATCTCACGAGTTGATGTAGATGGATTTTGATTTACCATTGCCAAAACATTTATTTGTGCTGCTTCGTTAATTTGATTACGTTCCTTTGGTGGTTTAGTAAAAGATCCATATCTGCGTAAACTATCGTAAATTTTGACGACAATTAAAATATCTATGACAGTATTGCTCAGCTGCACGAACTGAATTTTTAGCTCTAAAAATGTCCGATTTTTTGAGGTCATAGCCAACTATGGTTTCCATTCAAAAAAAGAAGTTTGTGTAATATCTCGAAAACGAGAGCTGTCACGCAAACGAGGACATGACAGTCATATTCGGGATACAATTCCCTTCAATTTTGATATTTACACTTTTTTTATAAAATCAAAAACAAAGGAGCTGAGGGATTTGACTAAATCGACAGAATTTCGTTTTTTCAATATATCTAGTAAGCCATGACTTTTTACAAAAATCCGAAAGTGTCATTAAATTGGGCCAGTAAAACTGCAAATCTTTCCCAATTTAACTATTGCTCCATCTTCGCTAGTTTCCGAGATCCCCATACTGATCATCAAAAAAACTCACCCTGTATAAATACAGTGAGTTCCTAAAGTAACGGATAAACTCATTTTCTACGTAATTATGAGGAATAGTATCCAAAGCTACCTGTATTTCATGTCTTACAACCTCCAAAGTCTCCCAAACATGACGAACCTTTTTGTCAATCTTCTTTTGAAAAGTTAGCATTTGCCGAAAAAAAAAATGCTATTCTTGATACGTACGTAGTCACAATGACAAAACAAACCCTAAATTGGGCTACAAATTGCTACCCCGTCTAGCACATTCTGCAGATTTAGCCCCATGAGATTAATGTTGGGCGGTAAGAAACTAAAAACCGACTATGTTGAGAAATAAAAGGCTTATTTGCCGAAAAATATATCTTTTATTGAAAAGTCAGTAACTTATCAAACTGTCCTCGTACTTGGTCAAAATTAAGTAACTAATTTACAGGATACTCCTTAAAAACGGCTTTTAAACAAAACTGTATTTCATTTTATTCGTAAAACATAAATTAGTATACGAAAAAACACCCAGTTTAACCTTTGTCTTATTTACTCAACACAACCCCCCACCATAACTCTCAGAAACATTCTCAAAAAATAATAACAACAATACAACAAACACCCAATTGTACTATCAACTTCATACTAGCCTCCCTACCGAGATGAGCAATGAAAAATGAATTTCACAACTCCGCAAATCCGATATTTCATCCGTGTGAGTTTCAGTGATTTCAAAGTTTAATACGATCTCAGGAAATCCTACTAACTGCGCCACAAAAGCTCTTATCAAATATTTTCACAAATCTATTAATTTTAATAGACGCCCTGCGGAAAATACATTCGAAGTGGACGGAGAAAATTTTCAGTTTCTGGAAAAAAACGCCGTTAAATTTTTACGACGACAATTCAAAAGGAATATCAACGTTTATTTTGATATGGGAAGAATTCAAGTTTACTCTGACAGTGTATTAATAGCGTATATTGTCTTTTTATGACAAAAATCTTTTTTTTTTCACCAATTTTAATATACAGGGCAATTCACATTAAACAAATTGTATAAAGATAAATCTTACATACACACCTACAATGTAAAAGGTTTGATTTTTAAGAAGCATTAAAAGTTAAAAATCACACGTCAAAAATTGTAGGAATTCAAAAGATAGTTTAACATTTTTCTTACAGCACTTTCTGAGGAATCCAAAGCTGTCTTGTAGCTTTATTATAAATTTGTATATGGATGACCTAGTATATTTGCCAAGAAGTCATAATTTTTTTCATAATTCAAAGAAATATTAGCAAATTAAATTAATTAAATTAATTAAATTTAAAAAATTAACCAAAATATCTTCGAATTGTTCCGCGCAATTTGCTCTAGTTATGTTAGCCTCTTGTTGGCTAGTTTTTCCACAGAAAATTATTTCCAAGAAAATTATCGCATTTTTTTCATGATTTGAAAATTTTCATTAGTCATTTTTTGAACATTTTAAGATAAAAATTGATCATATATATTTCTTTTTCGTGATTATCAAAATGTTTTTCTTATAGAGTTTATTACCGATAATTTTAATAAAAAATATAATAGTTGAAAAATTTTAAGGCATTATTAAAAAAATAAAATTAAAATATTAAAAAGACTTTTGGAATGTTTGAATTGCCAAAATTAAATGCCTTGATACTTTTTGAAAATTTTTTTCCAAATTGCACTATATTTCTAGAAAATTGCCGTTTTTAAAATCTGTTTTTCTACTAATAATTATTCTGTTTTTTAAATTTTGAATGCAGTTTCTTTGTACCTAAAACTTATTTTAGGCAAAGTTTCCGAACATGAATGAAATAATTTGAATATAAAAAAGTAAATAGTAGTAGATACGAGGGCTGCCTTTTATATTTCGGGAATAGAGAACAAAAACAAATATTAATCATCGAAAATCGCTTTATTGTTTTTCAAAATATTCCCCATGAAGATCTATACACTTTTGCATGCGTTTGAACCAATTGTCGAAGCACTTTTTCCACTCTGATTGAGGTATCTCCAAAACATGCATTCTGAACGCAGTAACCGCTTCTTCAGGTGTCGAAAAACGTTGACCTCTCAGTTTGTTTTTTACGTACGGTAATAAAAAGAAGTCATTTGGTGACAAGTCAGGACTATACAGCGGATGACTCATTAAATAGATGTTTTGAGTGGTCAAAAATGCAGTTGTTTGAGCCGATGTGTGAAAGCTCGCATTGTCGTGGTGAAGAGTGATCCGTCTTCGGCGGTTGGTTTTCCTCATTTCTTGGAAGACAACTGGCAAACAAATGGTTGTGTTCCACTCAGAATTGGCTGTTCTGCGTTGTTCTAGTGGTACGGTTGCGACATGTCCAGTTTTTCCGAAAAAACAGGCGATTATTTCCTTGGAAGTGCTTCGTGCGCGAACAACTTTTGTTGGATTCGGCTCATCTTGAAACACCCATACAGTCGACTGCTGTTTACTTTCGGGCTCATACGCGTAAATCCATGATTCACCACCTGTCACTATGTCATAAACGTGTTTTGAAGCACCGCGATCGTATTTTTTGAGATTTTCTTTCGACCAATCGACACGAGTCTTTTTTTGAACGATTGACAAATTGTGTGGGATCCAACGCGAACAATTTTTTTTGACATTCAAATGTTTATGCAATATTGAATGTATGCTGGTCCCACTAATGTGTAAGGTTGACTCACTCTCACGATAGGTCACATGACGATCTTGCAATATCAGTTCGCGCACAGCATCAATGGTTTCTGGAACAACAACCGTTTTTGGACGACCTTCACGAAATTCGTCTTGGAGTGAACTACGACCTCAATTGAATTCACCATACCATCGATAAACAGTGGTCCTTGATGGAGTTTCATCGCCAAAAATTAAATGAAGTTCATCCATGCACTCTTGCTGACTTAATCCACGTCGAAAGTTGTAAAAAATAATCGCACGAAAATGTTCACGATTTAATTCCATTTTTTGGCCGAGATGAATCCTTTAAGTTACTGTAAACAACACATAACACTCGTATGTCAAAACGTTCTGAGTTCGTGTAACCTCAAAAATGTCAAACTTTACGACATAGCTGTCAGTTGTCAGATTGCAACACTAGGGTTATTCAATCCCGAAATATAAAAGGCAGCCCTCGTAGTTGTCCACAAATAACTACATCCACACATCTCTCATCTATATTTGAAATGAGTCATAAGCTTTAATGTAACAAGCAACAAAAAAAACATACTTACTCATTATTTACGAAGTTTTTATCTACAGTCTTTTTGTATATCTCGTAAAAATGGAATTACACAAACCTTTTAAGATTGAAACAATCTAGTCTATTTCGTATTTCATACAATTTTTTAGACCAAAATTATTGTTGTATAGTATTAAATAATGCGTAGCACCTCACTTTCGGAAAAATATACTTAGTATATCGGCCTTGCATGATATTTTCCAAAATGTCACCTGAACAAATGACACAAAGTATTTTTGAATTTCTATTATAAAATCTAACTCAGCGGACTTTCATCAACAATTGATGCACAATTGACAAATTTTCATGACTTTCCCCTGATTTTATAACATGACGACGTTTCGACAGATGCGCATCTGCCCCTTCAGGCATTGTAACCCTGCCGAATCGTCATTTATCCAATATGGATCATCAATTAACAACACCGCGTTTAAAATTGTAAATTTCCACCCACATGATCTGTAATAATTAGAAACAAAAAAAATTGAAAGAACTTTATCCTTATAAATATGTGTCACAAAGATTTAAAATCAGTTTTACTAAAAAATGTGCCTAAAAGTATGTTCGCCATTAAACAAAGCATACGTGTATATATTGAAAAATAAAAATATTGTAAATAAACTCGGAAAATATTGTAAAAGATACACGAAATAAAAAAACATAAAAAATTCTATATGTATAGTTATATATTCTATGTCAATTGAAGAGCAAAAAAAATCGTACACCAATGATTTCAAATGAGATTTTATCGAATGTAAGTTTAGAATGAGAAACATAGTCTGAAATAAATTGTGAATAAAGACAATGTAGAAAGGAAAAATCGTATTTTCATTATCCCATATTTCCCTCCAATACATAGATAACTTCTCCTAAATATTTAGTTAAAATAATTAAACACCCTGTATCTGATTTTTATGAACAATCATCCGTTTAGGCTGCAATGAAAAATTTTACAAACCTGCTCGAGAACCAGATTTAAAACTATTTGATGTTTACTCTAAAAATATAATTGAGGTAACATACGCGGTAATTTTAAACAAAAGTGTGTGTTAGAACGATCCCTTTGAGAACAAGTATATACAGGGTGTTACATAAGTAAAAAAATACTGATACATGTGCAAAAAGTAAGTGAATTCTGTCAATGGAAGATAAACATTCAGTGTAACAAACCATGCAACTTACCTGTTCAAAACCTCCCAGCAAATCTGTGGTGTCCATAGCTGAAGTTACAGCAAGAGTTTTCAGCGTTTTTCCCGCCAAACACGCCAAAGTTTTAACAACACTGCTCTTTCCACTACCAGACGCTCCAACCTGGAACAAAGGTGGGTATTTATTTAACACAAAGATTAGAATAATCTTTATTTGTAGGCATTCAACAATATTCAAGTAAAGGTCACGTCCTGTATATTACAATAGACTATGTGTTGATATGAGTACGGGACTGCAGCTACTACTGGGGTTCCTCAAGGGTCTATACTGGGACCATTAATTTTTTTTTGTATATCAATGACTTATTGAACTCTAGGGATAATAAGAACAAAGTATTAATACGTTAAGGAAAACAGAGTAAAGATGCAGAAGATGAATTATCAACTGAGCCTAGTTGGTGAATAAATCCTGTCAAACAACAAACAAATACAAACGATACCAGACTCAATATGTAATAGAAAAAAGCACCTACAAATCAAAAAAAGTAGATAGTAAAATTTGTTAGATTGTTAGAGTTTATTTTTTTTGAAGAGCAGTTTTTAATTACTGCCCCCCCCCCCCCATTGACCTGCACATTCCTCTATAGGATTTAAACAGGTAGTTTGTATGAATACAAACTGCATAATTAAATAAATTTAAAATTACAAGAGGATGTGCAAGTACTAAGTATCCCTTACTTGTCTTCAAAGTGCTGATTGAAAACGATACATTAATCATTCTAACAAATCCCCACTACCTCAAAAATCTTAAACATCAACAATTCAATAACACCTCTTACTTACCAATATGGCCATCCAGTTCAAATTGGCGCAGTAAGCCAAACTCCTCAACACATCAAGTTGCGATCTCAACACTAAACCAGTTCTGTCCTGTTTCAACACGTTCATGTTCACGCCCGAGTTGTGTCTATCAATCCGAACGTCACCGACGTAAGCACTATCGTCATTCAGATACGCAATGGGGCAAGTTCCGCGTACTTTAGACCCGAACACGGACTCGAAAATACTTTGAACGCGTTGTTTATCCGCTAGGGTGCGCATCCTGTCACCGTAGATCAAGAGGACAACGTTTTCAGGACGGTAAACTTTGTATTCGTCGTTGGGGTTGGAGGTGTGGTGGTAGATCATTGCCTGACACCATCTGAAAGAAAAAAAAGCAGGCGTTTAATAATTTCATTTCACAATCTCATTTATTTCTTACAGGATTTCCGATTTCGTAAAACAGACACAACTGTAGTCCTCACCACACTTACCACTTTCTGTAAATGTTTGTCTTCAAATACTCAGACTTCCCCGATATATCCTAGTCACATATTTTCTTTCACACACTCTTGTGTCGATATTAATAAGCTTTAAACAAAAATTATTCATACTATGATTTCGCTAGAGTATCCAGCCACTACTAAAAACTCTTCCCTTGCCAAGAGGAGCTTCTCAAATAGTTGTTACTCAACCAATTCTCTACAATTATGTTTACTAGTGGTCGCCTAGTGGTCGAAATTCGATCCTATTTCATGAAATTATATTTTTATAAGAAACAGAGTTGTGGAGAAATCGGAGAAGTAGATGTAATGAACAAAATTGTTCACTCATATTGACAAATCTATTGCAATAATAATAACAAAATGTAATCAAATATCGGTATTCGAAATATTTTTGATAAATGAATGACCCCCCAATTTTTTGACTGGAACCGCTTCTGGCAAAATATTCGATATAACAATTGGAAGATTGCTGTTTGCAACCTAACAGTTTTCGTCATTTGCCGTTTCAATCAAGTTCAGGAATATTAAAAAAAAAAGAGAGGACCAACAACCCTAGGAGAACTTAATTATTTAATACATTCTCTATTGTCCGCTGTCTGACAATTTTTTACACAACACCTTCGGGAAGGTTGTGATAATAATATATTAATCAAACATTGACTATTTTACCACTAAACACCAACAACACTTGTATAACACTTCCAGAAGTACATGCTCTAAGAATAACGATCGCTCCATATATATATAGTTCCTCAATGTTTTGGAATTTTGACCGACTGGCTTCAGCGTCACTGTCAGTTGTTTGGAGTTGACAATATGGACGTAAATAATGAATTTTTATTATATTTTATTTAATGAATGAACCAAAATTATAAATTAATATTAGCATTCTGGACTGAAGGTCGTCAGTAGCTTCTTAACAAAACAAAAATGAAGAAAACCGGTTGAGAGACAGAGGAGAAAATGGTACCTAATCGTTTTATCTTTGCTTATTTATATATCGATTTTCGAAGTCCTTGGTTGTTTTTTTTTCCTAGCCTTTCGTAAATTGTTTCTTATCCCATTCCACGTTTCTTCAAATCTTTACTTATACAAACACTCTAACATTTTTCCACCATCCACGACGTTATATCATTCGATTTCTGGTTCAATTTTCTTGTATTCCTCGTTTGCTTTCAAAGCTTATATGTACACTAATCGAGACACTTTTGGTCCCATCATCTTCCTCAGGTTGACACAACTTTACCCAAGCCATACTTTTACCAAAGTTTTCACTTGTCCAAAATTCTTCCAGAACAAGATTCGTCTAGGCCAGTCCCATGATTCATTGTACCACAAGGTGACATTCTTATTAGCCTTCAAATTGTACCAGGCTTATTAAGAAACTCCATGTGCTTATCTTCTTGTTGTCTTTGACATGACTGCTGCTCACATTATACTCCCAAAAAATGTCCAAGGAAGCACTACCCTAGCTCACTGACATCTTGGAGCTAAACTCTGTTAAGGTAAAAAGTAATTTGAAAATCGGTTCAAAAAAGAATTACCTTAGTACAACGCATTCCAACCTACTATCCTAGACTCAACAATTTCCCGAACTCATCCAACCTTAACCCTCTCTCCCACCAGTCCACAAAAACTCCCATACTCATTTGTTTATTGATCAATACGACTTATTTACTCAATATTTGCTTACCAAGGATTAATTTGGGGGGGGGGCTTGAGTTCAAACCTAATAAGAGGATAATAACAGGTTTAAATCACAAATCGACTGTTTTTATCACACAGGAATTGGAACATTTGTCAAAGGTAGTCTCTGACCACCAAAGAGACTGAGACCACTATCTTCATTGATTTCTAATGGCATATCGTTGGTCTGTGCACGAGTCCACGGGTCAGACCCCGGCCAGTGTTATTATGGGACGAAAATTACGGCTACCATGTGATTTAAAGTTTGGATGCCCTCCAGGAAAAGAGACTCCAGGTGAAAACTATGTCAGCCAGTTACGTCAAAAGATGAACGACATCCACCAACGAGTCCGGTTAAATATCGAGAATGTCAGTGCCCGAATGAAGGAATCCTACGACATCAGAGCCGAGGGCGGGGAAATCCAAGTTGATGATCTTGTTTGGTTGTATATCCTGCAACGTCGTCGTGGATATTCGTCCAAGCTACAGAGATCTTGGGAGGGGCCATACCAAATTGTAAAAAAGAACAACGATGTTTTCTACAGAATGAGGAAGCTACCTCGAGGAAAACCAAAGGTGGTAAACAGGTTAGCTCCTTATGCCGGAAGTCAGGACAGCGAAGTGGACCAAGCCCAAGTTCGCAGCATCCCACCACCCGATGAAGATATGACATTCGAACAGTTCATGGCACTGTACTTTGATGGGCAGAAAGTGCAGCACGACGTAACCAGAGAGGAACCCCGAGACCTATTTGAGGTGCCCATAGAATATGCCCTGGCTCATTGTGTGGCTCGAGATCTCCAGATGTCCAGAGGAATAGCCAAGGTGTTTGCCAAAAAGTACGGCCAGTTCCAGAAGCTAAGAGAACAAAATCCAGTAGTAGGGAATGTCTTTTATCTCGAAGATAAACAACCAGTGGCTATCAGAGATATCTTCTATTTGGGGTAACGAAAACATTCTTTCATGGCAAGCCCACATATAACGATGTTTTCGATTCAGTGGCATCGACATCCTTGTATGCTGTCTCAATAATATGCCGTCCCCTACATTAATAATTTGTGGTGCTATTTCAACAAAACAATCCCTGGATAGTGAGCTGTCAAAAGGTTTGACACCCAACATTCCTTAATAATCCTCAACCTGATTCTTATATCACATCCAAAAGTACTTACTGACAAGACAACTATTTCACTGTAGCTTCCCTTCTCCTTACCTGATACATACTTGACCAAATTCTAGAATAATTTTCCCTATTGGTCGACTGGTCCTGTCCCGGATTTCTCCCTTAGTCTTAGTATACCATAATCGTTTGAGCTTTGAGCAAACTACTCCAAATTCTACCCTATCATCATAATCTACTAAATACCTAAGCCACTCCCAACTCCTCAAACTTCTTACCTGGTTAAGTCGCGCAAATTACACTCCCAAGGTGCTCCCTTATGTCCAAAAGAGTGCTGTTCCAACTCGCTGACGATCTTAGAGTTGAACTCTATCATCTTCATCAGAATATCAGAAGGCAAATCATTAAACTGCCTCGATAAAATGTAAAGCAGGTCTCGATCAGTCAGTGAGTGAACATAAACTTGAATGAATCTATTGAGGAAAGATTGTGGTAAACCTCTTCTTGAACCTCCTTGTTTCAACGGATTTTGGCATCCAAAAAACCTTGTACCTGAAAAATAACACTTTGTAGAGAAAAAGTCAATTTGGTTTTTGTCCACTTTACCTGGTTCAACGTGGAAGGTTTTCCCCAATTCTGGTATAAATATTTCTCCTCTGTGATCCAGACAGGCGTTCAAACCTTCCAACACTGACTGGGAAGCTAAATTGAGTTCATCTAGAAGAATCCAGCATCCGTTTTTGAGAGCTTGTAGCAGAGGACCATCTCTCCACGAGAACTGCCCACCAGTTCCTCCTTCAACCGGTAGATCAGCACCAAATAAATCGGAAATATCCTGGCGATGATAAAAACTATCAAAACTAGGAACAAATAGAGTAGAGTAAAACATACCGTTTGGTCTGACAGATTCACTCTGAAAAGCTTGTGCCCTGTAGCTTTCGCCAGTGCCATAACAAGACTAGTTTTTCCCACGCCTGGGCTGCCCTCTAACAGAATTGCTTTGTTCAACTGCATTCCACGTAAAAGTCTTAACGTATTGAAAAGTGTTGTAGGAGCTTCAAAAGAAAATTCAGTTGCCTGGACGCAATCTGAAGTCATCTCTATATAAAACGGATCTATTCCGAATTTATTGTCGATGATTCTAACTGTTAAATCGTCGGACTGACTGGCTGAAGTTGCAGCAGTCAGTTGATGGACTTGGTTAGCGAGAAATTGATTGCAATTTTCTTTGAATGATGACAAAGATTTCTTGCTGAAAAATGAAAAGTTTCGATATTAATAAATGTTAAAACTACTTAAGAATCGGTAAAAATTGCAGTTCCTCAAGGATCTAATTCGGGGCCTTCATTGATCCCTATTATTATATACGATTTAAGTGGTGTGTAAATCATAAACATTTTCAAAAGATATGAAAGATTATAACATTTAGTCATGAAATTACTAAGCTTCAGCTTCCTTACACTATCAAAACAATTCTTGAAAGAATAAATATCACAAACGAGATTATTTTGTTTAGAAGACGGTCTAAAATGGATTGTTATACCAAAAAAATAATGCTGTGTACACGAAACTGAATAAGTGTTGGAGTTCCTCAAGGATCTCATCCAGGCCCCTCATTGGTCCTTATTATTATCAACGATTTAAATATTATTTATTTTTATATCGAATTAGTGTACAAGAACATATAATTCGTTGCAAAAATGCTGTATGAATCATATTTTTCATCATAACATCTGTGAATTTGAACATAAATAGACCCGAAGAAGTAAAAATACAAAAAAATCCCATTTTAAGACTTACCTTTCAGTACCTGTTACTCCTGATCCCAAGCTGTCAAGGAAAGTAAGACAAGCTCCATGCACATAAGCTTCTGATACATCAACAGTATCAGCACAAGAATTCAAGAAATTCACCCAAGTCAGTATGTCTCTAACACTTACAGTAAACCTGAAAAAAAAAAAAACAGTATTAACAAAAACAATCACTCAAATAGTTGTAACATACCTTTTGCCCAACTCCGTACCCCCAAACCATTCGACGAAATCCATGATGCAATTACCAACGCCGCTGGAGCCATCTTCTTGATTCCCCAAAGATATCCCTGTCTTGACGTTTCGCTCTATAATCGCCACCAAATCTTGCCTGTCTGTGCAAGGCTCGCACCAAATTTCGGTGAATCTGTTCCGCAGAGCAGGAGAGAGCTCCTTCTTACCGAAATCACCACCCGGGTTCATGGTGCCGATGAAGAAGAAATTGCTGTGCGCAACTATCAGTTCTGAGTTGTCAGATGAATTGAGATCGATACCTTTTTCTGCAAGCAGTAGAGTTCGTTCGGGCTCCAGAAGCGAGTTGAGCCTTTCCAACACGCTGTCATCTGCCAGAGAAATTTCGTCTGCCAAAAACACTTGGCCTTCCACCATGGCTCGAATTAGAGGTCCGTTTACCCACTCGAACAATCTAGATGATTCTTCGTCCTGTAAAAATTTATCTATTGACAGGTTAAGTCTTGTTAAAAACAAAATAACTATAATGGAATCATTTCTATTGTAATTTTGGCAATTTGTCAATTCTATGAACATCATTCTCAAATTGTCCCTCAAAAAGCGCTGAATCTTAAATCAATTCCAAACGATGCAAGGTCCAGTTGAAACCAAGGAAAAATCCTTTAGCCTACGCCAATTATTTATAAAATATGCCTAAAATGATTATGATAATGACGATAAAGATAAATAAAGTCAGTAACTTTGAACCAAATAAGATTTAACGTCAAAGTTTGGCTTTTTTGACTCCCAAATTTGAATATAACGATACACGTTACCTAACAATATTTGTACTCGAATATTCCCCCACCACATGTATTATGTCGTTATAGGATTTGATTATGAAAAAACTTTAGTAATCAACACCAAATATCATTAACAAATACATCAAATGGCATGGGGACACAATGCAAACTGGGGAACTCCTAATTATACGTCGGACCTCTTAATTACACGTCAAATAAACTTCAAACCAGTTAAGTTCTCGAAAAAAAAAACAATTAAAGTAGCAAAACTAAAGTATGACTTACTGAATGATCTCGCACAGGTCTAAGTCCACCAATGAAATCACTGCTTTCTGTATGCATGTGACAATTGACGGTGATCAGTTCTTGTTCGTTGTTCTCTGCTATGAGCTTACAGACTGTAGTTTTACCCCCACCAGTGCCCCCAACCAAAAGAACCGGTTCTTTGAAGTGCAGAGCTTTCGATACTAAAACAGCAAGTTGCCTCATGTTGTAGGTCCACACGATGTTAGGGTATCTTCCTTTGTTCGCATCTATTTTCGTCAAGATATCCTTGGTAACTGCAGAAGTGGTTGATGACACTAAAAACGACAACAATTCAGACGAAAGATTCGAGAAAAACCGTTTACTTACGTGTAAAGAGATTCTCCGGCTTGATTTCCCTCTTCAAATGTTTTTGAAGGACTTCAGCGATTTCTTTTTTTCTTCGACCTTTCTAACTCTACCAGCCAACACCAAATACCCTTCGTCGGCTAAATGCTGATCCCAATCGTAGAGTTTGTCCACGTTTTGAGCTAGTCTGTACCTTTCACCCCATCTGAACAAATCTCTAAGAGTTATAAAGCCGTGTTTACCAGCGAAAGCAGCCGAACTTCTTCGCCTGGTCTAAAAATGATCACCAAAATTAATAAAAACAGTTTTGAAATCTTATCCCTCGTTACCTGTAGATCAGTCATGGCACTGATCATCTTCTTGGCATAACTTGGCGGCATTTGGCACCTCCTGTGCAAAATAAACTCCAACTCCTTTGGAGGGATTTCGTTGAAGTGTAACTCGACGAATCTGTTCCTGAATGCTCGAGATAGCATTTTCCTCCCCCCGTAAGCCCCAGGTGGGTTCTGAGTAGCAAACAGCATGAAATTAGGATCAGCTTTGACGGTTTCCTGAGTCTCCGGGATGAACAACTCTCGATTGTCATCCAGAACCCTATTCAGCGCTTCCAGTACGTCGGTTGGAGCTAAATTCAATTCATCGAGGATGATCCAATGACCTTTCCGCATTGCTTCTACTAAAAGGCCCTCGCGAAAGACCAGTTTTCCATCCAGATCTGCCACGTAGGAACCGATGTATTCTTGGAGATCCGTGTGTTCGTGGTTGTTGATTCGCACGCACTTGTTTCCGCTGGATTTTGCTAAGTATGAGATAAGGCTTGTTTTTCCCACTGAAGTGTCACCCTGAAATAAAACTTGGTCGAGTTATAGTGTTCTTTGTTCATGTGAAAAGCTAGAGAAGTCTTAAGATTGGGGGTTTTTCAGAAAATCGTTGGTCAATTAATTCCTTTCAAGACAGATCAAATTAAAAAGTAGTTATTAAAATATTTTGGCTCAAGAGATAAATGCCTCTGTTGTTGATAATGAGGCGAAGATCGCTATCAGTTGCCCATTTATGTAGTTCAGACTGCAATAGAAGATAGTCAGTTGGAGAAGAAAAACCTTCGTATGACTTGAGACCATAAGTAAAAAGAAGCCAGAACATAACTGCTTGGACGATGTCATTGATACAGAGAATAGAGAGAAGAGGGCCTAACTTAGAGCCTTGTGGCACCCCAGATAAAACTTAAATGGATTCAGACAGATCAAATTAAAAAGTAGTTATCAAAATATTGTGGCTCAAGTCCACTGCAAGAGATAAATGCCTCTGTTGTTGATAATGAGGCAAAGATCGCTATCAATTGCCCATTTATGTAGTTCAGTCTGCAATTGAAGATAGTCAATTGTAGAAGAAAAACCTTCATATGACTTGAGATCATAAGTAAAAAGAAGTCAGAACATAACTGCTTGGACGATGTCATTGATACAGAGAATAGAGAGAAGAGGGCCCAACTTATAGCCTTGTGGCACCCCAGATAAAACTTAAATGGATTCAGACAGATCAAATTAAAAAATAGTTATCAAAATATTTTGGCTCAAGTCCACTGCAAGAGATAAATGACTCTGTTGTTGGATAATGAGGCGAATATCGCTATCAATTGCCCATTTATGTAGTTCAGACTGCAATTGAAAATAGTCAATTGAAGAAGAAAAACCTTTATATGACTTGGGACCATAAGTAAAAAGAAGTGAGAACATAACTGCTTGAGCGATGTCATTGATACAGAAAATAAAGAGAAGAGGGCCCAACTTAGAGCCTTGTGGCACCCCAGATAAAACTTAAAATTGATTCAGGTATTGCTTCGATCAAATTCCTTTCAAGGTTTATTTTCATTAAAGATAATTCAATATACTTCTTGAATTGTACATGTGCTAACTTGTGCATACACAGTACCTTCACCTAATGTACTGTGAACTTAAAAATAGAACAAAACTAACAAACATTTAAACTTCATGGATTTTCTATTGTTTACTTCATTTTTGTTTTAGACCACTATGACGTAATTTTGATTTAACAGTTTTATTTAAGTTTGATGAAGTATTGAGCTATATAAGACACATAGGAACATGTTCTAACTAACCTGCAAAAGAACTGGTAGCTTCCCAATAGAGACAATCCTGACAAGATCCTTCAAATTCTTCCTCACGGATTCAGTGAGGATATACTCCTCTGGAGTGGCTGGTTCCAAGGAACCTTGCCTGATCCAGTACCCCTCAAACTGCAGATACTTGTTGGTTGGATCTTCAGGTTTGGGAATGGGTTGATTTAAAACCGCCTTTAGAGACTTCTGATCTCCAATCAAAACGCTAAAATTGAAAATTAGTAATATTCATCCAGCAAAAATGGAATCATTCTACCTTGCTATCAGATCTTGGACGATCTTGTAGGAACCGTCATCCAACTGTGTCAAGAAACTTAGGCAAAACGCCTCGTAAAGACTTCTCTTGAACATACCGCAAGGATTTCCAGCTGCTATCATCAAGGCTCTGCACAGCGACCTCAAAGAGTAATGCGGTTTATGACCCAAGCCGTCAGACAAGGTGTTAACAGTTTCCTTACGAACTGTCAAATAGAATTTGACAATATTGTCCAACTCCTTCTCCTTCAAAGACATCGCGTCTAAATAATTACTAACCAGTAGCATGAGGTCGTTTTTTTCGTTAAGTTCTTCGACGAAGAATTCAGTGAAACGGTTCCGCAGCCCGGCTGGTAGATCCTTTTTCCCCACATCTGTAGAAGGGTTCATGCAGGCAAACAACGTGAAATTTTGGTGCCTTTTTACCGGTTTCTTGTCACCTCTTTCTAGAAGGCAAAGCGAACCTTGTGAACCTTCTAAGAGACCTGAGAGGCATTCCAAGGTTTCAGCGTTAGCCAAATTGATTTCGTCCAGTAATACCCAATAGCCGTTTTCTACAGCCTTGACCAAACTGCCTTCAATGAACGCAAACGCCAAGGCGGTTTTTTGCTTCAACTGCAACTCCAGCTTGTGCAACTTCTCCCCCACTTTCTTCCACCTTTCAAGAAACGATTTATCTTTCGAATTCTTTTCAATGTCACTTAAGGAAGGTTTCTTAACAGCTTTGAATTCTTGGACTAAATTAGTAAGTCGATTCACAGCCGCTTTACAACTTTTACTCATGAGCTTTACCAACTCATCCCACTTCTGATTGTTGAAACAATATGCGACGTTATTCAAATATTTCCTGTTGGGTTCGTACTCGAAAAAGTCACAAAAAACTGACTCGAACTCCTTGCGAAGCGGACCGACGATGAATTTCAAATCCACAGGTTTGAAACCGCCCAACAAGTCTGCTGAATCAGATTGTTGGTTCATGTTGATTACAATCAATTTCTGGCCTATAGTGTTGGCTAAGAACTGCACTGAAGATGTCTTCCCAGTTCCTGTTTCTCCTACTAGCAGAACAGGTTCCTTCAGCTTCACACAAGACATGATTCTTTCCAAAAGAATGGCTGAAGACCTCGTAAACGAGTACTTTACCTTTCTGCTGTATTCATTGTCGCTCCTAGGCAACCAAACTCTGCCAGCTATAAAGCTGCTTGAGGTTAGCTTCATAGTTGGTTTATAACTTTTGAAGAAATACTCAGCTTTATGGTTAACTATCCCCAAAAGTGTGCTGATTTCTTTCGACAAGTTTAACGCCTCTTCCGAGTTGAAGTAGGAGCAACAAAACACATCAATGGCGTCTTGAAGTACCTTCAAAGCACTCTCTTGGCTTTTAACATCGAAATCAATGATTGCTCTTGAACACCATTTGAAGAAATCCCTAGTTGATATCAATCTACTGCCTTTAGGTACTAACGTATGAGTCTGAGTAGTGTAAGTTTGATCAAACAGTCTAAAGACTTTTATCATTCGATCTGCTATGCTGTGAAATTTCTGGTAACGGACATTCAGGATCTCTTTTAGCTCTTCAGTGGTGAGAGGATCAATATTCACCTGCAGCAAATGCTTGTCCAGTAACATCATAGAGTTGGATGTCTTTTTGTGGTAGCCGGAAATTGTGGAAACCAATCTAGAGTTGAAGAAGTTAATAAAAGTGTTAAAAGAACAAGGAAGATTGTAATTTATACCTTTGAGTAACAAAAAGTTGGAATTCAGGAGTGATTGGTACGGATTCTCTGTACCCTGGGATGGTTAAAGAACCATATTCTAACAAACTTGTGAGTACAGAGGCAATGTCCATGCTGGCCATGTCAATATCTTCCAAAAGAAGCCAGTTACCATCAATAATTGCCTGTGAATATGAAGCAACATTCAATACTTTTTTTTATTTTTATTATCTGGCTCACTTTTTATAAGTGTAACTCTAATTCAGCCTATATTGCAACCACCCTGTACATCTTTCTGTGTATTGGTCACCCAACATAAATTATCATTTTCTGAAAACACCCTGCACAACTATAATTCAACTCTACACGATGTTGCAACTGCCCTGTATAAGTATTAATCCTCTCCACCCTATTGACTGTTTGTATTTTTCTATTGTTTAAATCACCCTGTATATCTATAATTTTACTTCGCCCAATATGCCAACTATAAGCAATCACTTAATGTTCCACACTATATAACATTTTTTAACCACTATGTATAACTATAATTCTACTCCACCTTATATTTCAATCATCCTGTATATGCAAATTTTTTTAAATTTTTTATCCACTCTGTATAACTATAGTTTTACTTCACTCTTATTTCAACCACCTTGTATATGCAACTACATATGTGCTACCCAATACAACATTTTTTGAACCACGCTGTATAACTTTCATTCTATGTCACCTTATATTTCAACCATCCTATAAATGGATGGATCAATTTCTCTGAAAAGAAAGGTTATAATTTTCTTATTAGATGTGAACAAAATAAATCTTATTAACTTTTCTACTTTCTATGATTTTTTTTTTTAAGATTTAGATACTGTGTGTTAAATTATAAGTACCTAATCAATGTATTTTTAAAATTAGAAAAAAAGACAAAACATATATTTTATATCACTTCTTTTCAAAAAACTGCCTTTTTAAAAAAATTATTTATTAAATAACAAACTTTAATAACCTGAATAAAATAAACTTGACTAAATAAGTTCTGGAAAACGGCTCTAATGATTTCGATGAAACTTTCCCATTTGAAAATTTCGATGGATAGAAATCGATTGGCGAGAGTCTCATCTTTGGGAAAAATCGTTTTACAGAGAAATTAAATTATTAAAAAATGTATTGACAGTTTGCTAATCAAGGCGGCTGCTTTGTAATTTCAAGGCGTTCAATACAGGGTAATTCGGTAACCTACGTAAGAGTGACTCCGGTTGTAAAAATTCTTTCAATATAGGGTGATTTGGTGACCTATTTGAGAGTGAAACATTCTGTCAACAAAAATTGTGTTTGTATGTTCCGAATTTTATGCCTCCGTCATATTTTCCTAGGATTATATTTTTATACCTAGACATTTCAAGTTTTCAAGGTGAAAAAATTAGCACGGTAGGTAATTTTTGGACGAGTAAGATCTCATGATTTCGCATATAATATGATTTGGTGGTGTAAAATTATAATTATACAGGGTCTTTCAAAATATGTTAGATGGTCCATAAGAATTGCTATACAGGATATGGTCAAAATATAGCGTCAAATGGAATTATAGTACAGTTTGAATAAAAATTGGGAAAAAATAATTTTATAGGGTACCCCATAAGCAGTTGGAAATTAATGATAGCTGACATACAGGACAAGGTAAAAGTATTGTTATGCAGGGTCGCTACAAAATTTTAATAGAATGTTATACCTATAGGGTAGCTTTTTAGCATTTGCATTTACAGGGTGGTTGTAATACAATAAGTACTGGATTTATAATTATACATAGTGGTTCAAAAAAAATTATAATAGGTGACCATAAACAAATGCACATAGAGGTAGTTGAAACATATGATGAGGTGAAATTATAGTTATACAGTGTGATTTACAATATGTTATATTTGGTAGCCTATAAAAAGTTGCGTATATAGAGTGGAGTGGAATTATAGTTATACAAAGTGTTTACAAAAGTGTTACAATATAAATGAAAGAATTTGGAAACAAAAGTGTTTGTAGAATGGCCAAAAGCAGTCACATATACAGGGTTGTTGGACTATGGAATTGAGTGGAATTTTAGCATGATAAAATGTTTGGATGGGTTTTTCATAAGAAGTTGCACAGTTGGTGAAATATAGGGGGGGGGAGAGTTGAATTGTAGTAACACCATGTAAATAAGAAATGTAAGAAAAAATATTATAGGGGAGTTTAAATTAGTTTACATACCAAAAGTCTGATTATTTTGATATATGTATGTTTATCATAAAACCTTGAATTTATGAGTGAAGCTCCCTCACTGAGGTACTAAGAAATAATATGCTGACTCTATATAAACTTACACAATGGAAAGGAAAGAAATTCTGTGAAGTCAAAATAACAAATGTGCAGATTTTACCTATGCCAGGCAAAGTAATATAATACGAAAGATTAAAATATGTGATAAGATATAGTAGGTGACAATTTAAATAGAGTATAATGTTACATTATGCAATAAAGGTGTTATAAATTACAAAGTTACAAAACTGTTGAATAAAAATAAAATATTAGAACTTATTATTATTTTAAAGAGTCTTTTAAATACCTATATAACATATATATTAATTTTCTTTATCACTCATCACAAGTTTAAAAATACTTTAATTAATTCAGCATCTGTAAATGCATCTCTAACTTATATAAAAAAATAATAACTAAGAAAATTATCATTTGTTTAATTTGTATATCTACACTTTAGTAATATAAAGAAATTTCTACATTTTAAATCATTTAAATCTAGCCATCAAAAAAAATAGTTTAAAGAATGTATGTTTCTTACCTGTGTCAATACTCCAGGTTGCCATACAAACTCGCCAGGGACATCTGTACATTTGTAAGTCCCCAATAACATTTTGCTATCAGTCTGATCACCAAGCTGCACTTTAATAAAATTTTCCCCTAATTTTCTTCCAGTTTTCACTGCCAGATATTCTACTAAGGAGGTTTTACCAGACCCAACAGGTCCCAACAAACAAACAGGTTTGTTTGACACTAAACCCAAAGCAATTTTATGTAAATTATTCTTAGTTGAAGGTACTTCAACCATTGGAAGACTGATATTTGAAGAACTTTGTAAAGTTGGTAAATATATTCCAGAAATGCAGACAACATCATCTTTAATCAAGGGTACAACCACAGGGTACTGATTTAAAGATATTGGAGGCAAATGAATGTCTTTTAAAGTGGAATGCTTTGCAAATATTGATTCAAATTTGTTGGCTTTAGAATTTTCAATTTTGTTCTTAATAAGTTGTTTAAGTTTATTCTCATGAAAGCCCAGTAAAATAGCTAAAGTTTGATAACATATCCTACAATTTATTTAATAAAAATCAAAAAATAATAATTAAAATCTTTCAAACTTACCATTTTATTTTGTCATCATGATGCTTAAAGTATTGCCCACAAAACAATGACCAATTCCACAGCCTTCTATAAAAGTTTGGATTACTTTTCAACAAGAAATAATAAGTTTCTACAACATCCAACTCAGTGACTTGATTCTCATTGACTTTTTTCTTTTTTGGCACATCTTTATACTCCTCTAACATAGTAGGATTTTGAGTAAAATATTTTAAAGCATATCTAAAATTAATATGAACATGTATTACATTTTATAAACAGAGCAAACACTTACATTTCTAAATCTTTCCTTTCTCTGACAATTTTCCCAAGTAATAGGCATTTCATCAAGTGGTTTGTGTTTTCTTTACAACTGACAAGATTGTGTAGCAGCTTTGGTATCTCTTCAGAAAAATGTTCTAGGATTGTGTCATAGTATTGAGGTATTATAAAAAGTTCTTGTGATATATAAGTGAGCATTTGCTCACACTTTTCTTTGCATGACAATTTTTCGTTATTTTGTACAAGCTAAAACAATCGAAATTTGCAATCATG
This sequence comes from Octodonta nipae, assembly GCA_034190945.1. Taxonomy (NCBI): domain Eukaryota; kingdom Metazoa; phylum Arthropoda; class Insecta; order Coleoptera; family Chrysomelidae; genus Octodonta; species Octodonta nipae. The sequence continues at coordinate 3,421,801 of CM067223.1, forward strand.
GCATGCCAAGAAATAACTATTAACTTACCTTGTAAAATATACGAAATTGCTCGTTGTTTTCACTAAACACTTCAAGTTTTCTCATTAATTTTTCTGCAAATTCCATTTTGTTGTTCTGTTAAGTATGCACTATTTTAATATTTATTATAATTAGTAAACATCTCACACGTGTGTTTAACTTTTGACGAACACCGGCAAATTAAAATCCATGTGCGATCTGTCAGAAGTGTCTAATAAGAATTTCAGTTTGCTGTTCTGTGGTTAATTCAACAACCATTAAGGTGTGTCTGCAAAAGTTTAACTGATTATTAATACAGGGCATTCCAAATTATTATTTACTATTACTTTTACGGTTAAATTAGAAACAAACTATGATTTAAACGACTCTGCAACAATATAATGTCCGGAATGATCCAGGTATTCAAAATAAATGTCTCAGATGATTCAATATCAATCAACGGTATTAAACTGATAATTTACCAAAAAAACCAATCCGGCAAAACAATTTAAAAAAGTGAAAAACCGTCAATAATATTCAACTTGAGTCGAATGTGTATAAAAGGTTTGTTCAAAAGAAATATAAACAAATCCATAATTTATTTGTTTCTGTATTTGTTAGTAATTGTCAAAAATATATGTGGTCAGTTTAATGTTAAAAGTTATGATTAAACTGGCAAAGCATTTAAAATCTTTTAATAAATTAGTTTTCCACCTCAGAACTTATTTATATTTGGACAATCCTCGTATTAATTTATGACTGAACTGAGATTATGTAAACGAACTTTTGTACCACGATTAAAGCGTTGACTAATTACTTGTGGATTTATGACGTTATATTTCATTTGAGTCACTAACCTTATATTATTACTTTTAGTTTGACTTCAGGATGTAATTCTGTTAGACAAATATTGTTTGCTTTATATTTAAAGTTTGCAACAATTTTTTTTATTTGTTTTCGGCTTAGATCATTTACCATCTAGATATAGCCTGCTTTATTGGAAGCAGCTCCCAACCGAGTGAAATAGCCTCTTGCCCTCTCTATTGCCCTCTCACTCCTTAGTCTTACCACGACATTTGTGCACTGCAGGCTATCTCTAGAAAGTAAATGCTCTAAGACTGTCATAAATATATGCTCCAAGATAGACATCCATAAACAAAAAAATTCTGTGTGAAATAGACTTTAGACAACTTTTAGTTTAGAAGTTTTCGTTCCGTGATCCAAAGGAATAGATAACCTTAAAACGTCAAATGTGTTTAGAAAACGTGGTTAATGGTGCATTATTTATTTATGAATAAATAATATATAAAATAATGGCAATAGAAAAAGGCATAGCTCATCGCCCGGGTTTATTCAAACAGACCAACAAAGAACACAAACACGGTCGCCATCGATCGAAAGGTTCTATTAGCTCCGTAGCAAAAGGTTGAAAATATTGCATTTGTAAAGAGTTTATATAACTTGTATATCATTTTTAGGTAAAGTTTCAGTGAAGGCTCTTTCTAAGAAATTCAAAAAAGAGCTGAACAGAGAACAACGTCGTCATCAAGCCCTACAAATTAGACAGAAAAAGCGTGACGAAGTTTTGGCCAAGAAAAGATGTTTAGGAGGAACAGATAGTGCTCCGTTTCTTGTTAGTGTTGTCCCGTTAAACAAAAATTTTAACCCAGGCACCGCTCTGGATATTTTGTGTCATTGCAGTGAAGATATTGTAGCAAATAAAAGTCCTCAAGGCATAATTCAAATCAGGTATGATTGTATAGTGTGGTATTGTAGAATTTGTAACAGATTTGTTGTTTTTTTAGTGTACCTCGTTTTAAACAGACGTTTGACTTCATTGCACCCCAATGTGATCATGATTTTTCAGTGTTAGATACTTTGAAAGTGTCTGACACTGTTTTGTTTTTGATATCAGCTGCCATGGGGTTAGAAGATAATGAGAATTTTATAGATCGATGGGGAGAGACAATATTGATGACTTCATTTGCACAGGTATATGTTTTGATTACCTTTACATGCCTACATTACAACTGTTATTTAATTTTCAGGGTCTACCCACACCAGTAGTTGCAGTCACAGATTTAGAAAGCATAGCACCTAAAAAACGAAATGAGCAAAAACAAAATATTCAAAAATTAATCAATAAATGGTTACCTGAAGAAAAAGTCATGACACTGGACAAAAATGCTGATGCTGTAAATATTTTGAGAAGAATCGGGAATCAAAAAAGAAAATCTGTATTGTACAGAGACAGAAGGCCACATTTACTTGCAGAAGAAGTTGAATATGTTCCTGATACTGAAGGTAAGCAATCTTATAAACTTTACAGGTCATTTGTACTTTTTTTGTTATAGGAACTTATGGTTCACTTAAAATAACAGGATATTTAAGAGGGAACACATTATCAGTTAATCAACTGATCCACATCCCAGGTTTAGGTGATTTTCAAATGTCACAAATTGATGCACCACCTGATCTCAAAAAGCTAAACTCGACTAAGAAAACAGGATCAGAAAGTGAACAAATGTTTATAAAAATCTTGGAAAAGGCAGACCCTAGTCAGCAGGAATCATTAGAGGCAGAGAATATTCCTGATCCAATGGATGCCGAACAAACTTGGCCAACAAATGAAGAAATTGAAATGGCTGAACAGGAACAAAAAGTAAGTTCAGTGTGAACCTAAAATTGTCACACTTGGTATAAAAGGAACTATGATTGAAACAAATACTTTAAAAAACATGTTACAATAACAGTTTATAAGGTTATAAGGTTTAAACGCTTTTATATACTTCACAAATTATATTGATAATTGAAGATAAACCTGGAAAATCAGAGGAATTGCCTTTTATCAATCTCTTAACCTCTCCTGTATCTGTTGTTTTTCGGAGTCTACATTCTTAATATTGTCTTCTCTATCTCTACATAGTTTTCTTGGCTTTTCTTTGTCTTTTTTCTCTGTGTTTCTGCTCCTTTCCATTGCCTCTTTCTTCTTTCTTGGCTGCTCTATTTTTCTCTGTACCTGTTATTACCCCTACCCATATCACTTCTTTTGTCACTTCAATTGTTTCTCCTGAATTTCATTCTGTTTTTGTCTGTCTCTTCTGCTGCTGTTGATCACGACTATCTTTTTGCAAGTATGTCTTTTCAGTCTGTCAATGTGTCTCTTCATATATTTCTGCATTTTAACTATCTTCATTTCACTGTTTATTTCTCCGTTGTCACACCCTTTCTACTTTCTCTTATTTTCCCTTTGTCTGGTCCTTTATCCCCATTAATCTCTTGCTGAATGTCCTTCCTCTCCATTTCATTTTGTATTGATCTTTGCATTTCTGAATAGTTAATGCCTTTATAGATGGGTGAATTGTTGTGATTTATAATTGGGAAGTTGTATTATTATATCTAGAATAAAGCTTTTGTATTCCAGAAAGCAATTTAGAACAAGTTACATGTATTGAATTTGCATTTAAAATTTTTATTGGCACCACATTTTATGAATTGGAGGTTATGTTTGTTTTTTTACATTTCAATAAGTGAAGATTGAACAATCTTTCTTCCTTCCCTCATCAGTCCTCTGCCCTCTTTACCTAATTTTTTATTTGTTTTTTAACTTCCATATTTTCATCTATGTCTTCTCCAGCATCTACCTATATGATCTCTCCTGTCACTCTTCATTTTTGTGGACTACACTCTTTTTTTTTCAGTATTTTCTGATATCCTTGAACCTGCCCCATTATTATCTTCACATGTTGCCATATTATCTTCTTCTCTCTTTGGTCTGTCCAGGCATTTATGTCTTTGCTTTTTCAGCACTGTCTCTTGATGTATTTCTACTTATTTGTTATTCTGTTCCATTTTACCCTCTTATCCATATCAATCTCCTGATTTATATGTTAAAACTGATTTACCAGGTTTAAGTTATGTTCTTATATTAGAATTAGTTTATTATGTTGCTGTTATTGCAGCCTTTTGTATATCAGGAAACATTTAGAAAAGAATACAAGCATGTCCAAAAAGGTTTTGATTAATTTATCTGTTATTGAATTTGCAGCAACTAAAAAAAGTTAAGAAGGTACCCAAAGGCTGGTCCGATTACCAAGCTGCCTGGATTCCTGATGACGATGCCGAATTTATCGAAGACGGATCTAAAGATGATGACGACGAAGACGATGACGATAAGATTGAAGCCATGGCTGAGGACACATCGGAAAAATCAGAATGTGAAAACGACGCTGACGAATTTTACACGGCGATAGAATCTGAAGTTGCCGTCAACGATGAAAAGTACGATAAGGAGATGGACATTCAAGAAGAGAAAGACAGCCTGCAAAAACTGAAAGCTGCCAAAAGTGATCTGCAGTTTCCTGATGAAATCGATACTCCTTTGGATCAACCAGCTAGGACAAGGTTTCAGAAATACAGGGGATTGGAAAGCTTTAGGTAAAAATAAATTTTTAGAAAAATTATTTTCATGAAGACCATAGTTCCTGATGTTTCCTAGATTGTCTTAGGCCCACAGTATTCCCACAATGATGATAATAATAATAATTTTACAATTTTGAAAATAGATAATGAATAAAAATTTACCTATACCTTGTAGTTACATGGAGTCAGATTTAATACCACTGAGTACAATTATATTTTAATCTTTTTTTATTGGTAAATATTTACAGGACTTCTCCTTGGGATCCCAAAGAAAACCTCCCCAGTGACTATGCTAGAATATTCCAGTTTCAAAACTTTGATAGAACTAAAAAACGAATTTTGAAGGAACTAGATGACAAAAATGGTGTTTTAGTAAGTGACCATTCTACTGAAATCATATTAATATGTCTAATTTAAAAATTTCTTGATTTAGCCTGGATGGTATGTTACAATTCATGTTCAGAATGTATCCCAGCTAATGTGGTCGACATTCAAACAAACTAACACACCTGTCATTGTAATTGGTATGTTCCCACATGAACATAAAATGTCAGTTTTGAATGTGGTGCTTAAGAGAACTTCAAATTATGAATTGCCGATAAAGTCAAAGGAAAGACTGATATTCCAGTGTGGATACAGACGATTTGCTGTGAATCCTGTCTTCAGCAGTCACACCAATGGACAGAAGCATAAGGTGAGTAAAAATTGAAAACTATTTGAAACTATAGTGCATAATTTGAACTTTTTCATATAGTTCAGTTCTGTATTTGTTTTTCATTCTTAGTACATAGTATTTATCATTGTGTATTATTTGGGATTATGTCTAGTCTTAAAGTGTATCTTTTTAATTAAAATTTATAATCACTTCTTAGATCTGGTTAATATTGAGGAAAATAAAGGTCCTAGCAAAGCATAAAAAACAATGGTGTAAATGAAATATGTATCTGACTGTGTTATTTTTTTCTTGTCATTGGCCTCAATCCACCATTAACCAAGGCCATACCCAGCAAGGAGGGTATGGGGGTTCAACTCCTGAAATTTGTGATTGAGGATTCAAGTTTAATGAATTAACAACTTCTTTCATAAAAATAATAAAAATATAATTTTTATTTTATATATTTTTTACAAACTGAAAACACATGAACATATAAAGAGCATTTGTGGTCTTAAGCATGTCCCCCTGGTCCAAAAAAAATCTGGCCACAGCCTTGTCTGTAATCTACATACATATATGTATATTTAGTTGCCTAAGAAAAGTTATCATCTTAATTTTCCACTCAATTTTATCAATTTTCTCTCCAACAAGTAGAACCAATGATTTTGAGGCAAGCAGTTTTTTCTTTGGAAGAATTTGGCAACTTGATATAAACCTTCATTTGTTATGATTTGAGCAGAGTGAAATTCACATGAAAGAATGAAACATTGTTTGAGGAAATACCTAATGAAAATGATCCAAGAATGGAGCCTTGTGCCACACCATCAGTATACAGCAAAGCAGTAGGCTCAGCCTTGTTTTGCTCTACATAAAATTTGTATCAATTTGTTTATATCCAAAAAACAAAGTACAATTTACATACAGAGCAGTTAATATTCAACTTATAATTCGATTTAAAGTTAAACATTTGGTGGATACAATAAAAAATTCCAAGTCCAACAACCTACATACATACATGTGTATATTTAGTTGCCTAGCAAAAGTCATCACCATGATTTTTCATGGAATTTTATCAATTTCCTCTCCTAAAGCTAGAACCACTGATTTTGAGGCATTATTTTGCCTTTGGGATAATTTGACAAGTTAATCCAAACCTTCATTTGATATTATATGAGCAGAGTGAAATTCATCTGAAAGAAGTACATATAGGATGTGTTTAATTGATGTAATAAAAACGGCCCGAATGTGGAGCCTTGTGGCACACCAAAAGTTTGCACAAAAACAGTAGTCTTTTGTCACATACTGCTAATGATGGCACAAATATCATTTTCTGTTCTAGTTTGAGAGGTTTTTCCAACCAGACGCCACAGCTGTGGCTACATTCTATGCTCCAATACAGTTCACGCCAGCGCCGGTTTTGTGCTACAAAGAAGTTAACGGTAGACTAGTTCTTGTAGCCACTGGTAGCTTGTTGTCCTGCAGTCCTAATCGTCTGGTAATAAAGAGAATTGTCCTATCAGGTAAACCCAGAGTTTTTGTATACACTTAAGAATTTTTTTGCAAAGATTGTATTTATAGGGCATCCTTTGAAGATCCATAAACGTTCAGCCGTTATTCGTTTCATGTTTTTCAATCGTGAAGATATCGTTTACTTCAAACCTGTGAAGCTGAGGACCAAAATGGGTAGAACTGGACACATAAAAGAACCACTAGGTGAGTGTATATTCATAGATATAGAATCACTTTCTTACGGTCTATTTGTTCAGGAACCCACGGACACATGAAGTGCGTCTTTGATGGACAGTTGAACTCTCAGGATACTGTATTGATGAATCTATACAAAAGAGTTTTCCCCAAATGGGCTTATGAGGAATTGACTGTTAGCTGTGTGGATAATGATTCTATGGAGGCTTGAAAGAAGTCGTGATTCAAATCATATTATTTATGATATTATTTTGTAAAGAATTAAAACAGTTTATGTTGGTTTTATAGTTATTTGTCATTTTTCTCTTGTAGGTCTAAATAACAGATGGCGTTAGAATCGGTTGAATATTCGTGAATTCACTTTTGATATTTGTGGCTCGTTAAACTTGCTGAAACTAATGATTCCTCAGATCATTATTGATACTGCAGTGGAACGAGTGCGCATGCGCCAATCAACATTGACTAATAGCTGTTTAGTTTGAGGCTTCCCCTTCAAAATGCAGGTAGTCTCGTTTCTGTAAACAACATCTTTGAGACATAACCTTCATTTACGTTAGTGTTGATATTTTATTTTGCCGGAAAAATGGTTAGCGTAATAATAGAGCAACGAATTGTTATTAAAGTCCACTTTAAACTTGAAAAAACCGCTACCGAAACCTATAATGTACTAAAAGAAGTGTATGACAGTGAATGTTTATCGCGGACTCGTGTTTTTGAATGGTTTAAGCGTTTTCAAGATGATCGACAAGACGTTGAAGATGATTCGCGGCAAGGTTGTCCTTCAACATTAAAAACGGATGGCAATGTGGAAAAAGTTGCTAATTTGATTCGGTCTGACCGTCAATTAAGTATTCGAGCAGTTGCTGAATCTGTAGGCATTGATAAAAGAATGTGTACCGCAAATTTTACGTGATGATTTGAACATGCGAAAAGTGTGTGCAAAAATGGTACCAAAAATTCTCACGATCGAACAACAAGCAGCTCGCAAAAATGTTTGTACTGACACTTTGAATGCCATTGAAAATGACCCAAATTTATTGGAAAGGATAATAACATGTGATGAATCGTGGTTTTTTACTTATGATCCGGAAACGAAGCGCCAATCCATGCATTGGAAGACCCCAAATTCACCGAGAGTCAAAAAAGCAAGGATGAGCAAGTCAAAATTTAAAGCAATGATGATTGTTTTTTTCGATATTCATGGGATTGTGTACCTTCACTGGGTTCCTGAAGGTCAAACAATTAATCAACATTACTACCTTGAGGTACTTGATAAACTACGTGAAAGAGTAAGAAAAAAACGACCCAAAATGTGGAAGGACAAATCGTGGGTTTTGCACCAAGACAATGCGCCAGCTCATTCCGCGTTATCTGTTAAGCGGTTCATAGCCAAGTTCAGCATCCCAGTGTTAGAACATCCACGTTACTCACCAAACCTAGCACCATGCGACTTTTATCTTTTCCCTAAAGTGAAATCTGCATTGAAAGGTACGAGATTTGAATCCGTAGAAGCTGTTTAAAAGAAAGCGGCAAGAGTCCTGAAAGAGTTGACAGAAGATGACTTCCAGCACTGTTTCCAACAATGGAATATTCGCATGGAGCGTTGTAGGGATAAAGAAGGGGTGTATATTGAAGGCGGTAATAAGTAATTACGTAAAAAATAAAAATATTTTTTTACAATATCAGTTCCTTTATTAAATAGCCACACCTTGTATACACAGGTGTGAATTTAGTGTTCTGAAATATCTGAAAATAGGTACCTGTAGATTGACGCCAACACCTACCAACTTAAGGAATTTGACAAAATCGGTAATAATTTGTTCAAGTAGATTGTGATCAATTATTTTGAATTAGCAATATTATACCAAATGAAGTAGAAGTTCGTTCAGGTATACCTCAAGGTACTCAATGTGGGCCTAAACTATTTTGTTTTCTTATGACGTGAAAATACTGAGAACGTTTGAAGTTAATGATAAATACTAATAGATGGGAATTCACAGGGGGTAAATTATAGAGGAAGTATACAAAGATTCGTTATCTTAAGGACAATGAAATGAAGAAAATAATCCACGCTTTTCTAAGATACTCAGTGAATCAGGTTCAGCCTGTGCCAAGTTTATGTTGTGTTCAAGAACATAAATGTGAGTTCTTCTCTAATTATTTATAAGTGAGGTGTGATTTGATCACCTGCAAAAATTGCTAATTCAATTGTTCGCTATGTCAAAGGTTTAGTAATTATTGTTGGTACTCTCTACATGGATTTTTTCATTTGCCTTAATTCACTGTGATTATAGTAATTACTGAATTAACAATTCCAATAAAAATTACCAATTTAATACTTTTAGTTATCGGAAAGATTTTTCACGCCTTCACACATCATTCAAATTTCACCAAATTGAAATCGGTTTTGGTGGTATTCTGTCAATTTATGAAGTAAGTGTTATCAAGATTCAAAACGATTTGTGGGCTGACTAATATGCAATAATATACCGCACACAATACTAGTTGCCAGACATTAACTTATCACCAATTTTTTTAAGTTACTGGAATTACACTGAAAATGCTAAACACGGACCGAAGATGTATATGAAATACTGATGTGAGAAAGCCACAAGATGACTAATGATAAAACATCATTTTACAGACTTTGACTAAGACTAAAGCTATTTTTAGCCATAACGCATACTTTGCGTTTGGTAATTACTTAATTTTCGGGCCCCAAAAATTATGGGCCCTAAGCACGTGCCTAGGTTGCCTCGGCCTTAGTCCGCTCCTGATTTTGACCAAAAACGAACACGATTGTATAGTTCAACTGCGGAACAACAAGTTCAATAATTACTCACTCCTATATCAGAGCAGATCCACGAATTAGTTACGGAGGATTCTCATACTAAATTACTAGATAAGTAGGTGGGTGTTCCCCAAAATTTTTAACACATTGTATTTTCTAGGCTTTTTCATTTAAAATAGTTTAAATACCTAGAAGCTTTTTTCCAGACTCTTGAAATTAAATTTTCACTTTTTAGTTGTAAATTTAACGCTCCTTGCCCTATATCACAGTCCGTCGTGTTATTTACGAGGTCCCAAATCATATTTTCTTCATAACCCTTCTTTATAACTGCTAAAATAAACTAAATTAAAATAACTACCCTACAGGTTAGCTCATGTGTTTAAGTTGCGTCATCTATACTTGGAAGGATAAAGATCTATTTTTCACTATATTAACCCACGATGTATTAACCCCGAAACCGAAAATATTGAAAAAAGATATAAAATTTCACGTAGCACTCGACACCCCCTCTGGCCTTAGCCAAAAATTATCACATAAAAACGAAATACCCCCTCCACTATGATTGTGCACAAAATAGTTGATAAAAAATCTGTAAAAATCTGAATCCGTTATTGTGTTTTGTTTACTTGTGAATAAAAAATAATTGACGAGCTTTTTTTAAACTATTAATGACGGCGACTCTTTAAAGAAACTACCTAGTCAGCAACCAAATCAGGTAGGTTTATCTATGAAGTCTGTATCTTTGTGATACATATCGAAAACAGTAATCTCTGAAGTCATATATAATACTTAGTAACTAAGAATTGATCTATAACGATTCCTTGAGAAGTGTTAACAAGCTGTGCATTCTATGTCTTAAGCATTTATTAATCTCTTCACGATGTTGAATCTGATGTCCAAATAATAAATTTGGGGGTCATAGAGACGTAAGATACAAACTGGCCGCTCAAAGTAAAACGTTACAATTGTATCAGCATTTCTTTAATCAGTTTATTGCCATTTAAGAAATTTGCCATGTCATGCCATCGGCAGAATTTGAAATTTGTAATTTGTCTACCAAACACAAGCAGGGCCAGATTTAACTTAAAACCGCGCCTGGGCACCGGAAAAAATTTAATATCAAAGGAACCCATATACATTTGTAAAACAGACTGTAGGTGGCAGCATGCGCTTTTGCTAGTTTATTAAATTCAAAATTATTAAAATAATTATTGATTAAATTTAATGTTTTGAAATATGCAAATATAACTCCAACATATTTTCAATTTCTCAACATAACTACTAATTTAATTTCTTTAATTCCAGAAAAAAATTGAATATTATTCCAAATCTTCAATGAAATAAATTAATTAAATCACTCTAATCATTAGATAACTTTTACTTGAAGTGCCAAAATTATAATTTACAAATAGTGCACTAATTAAATTTCTTGAATTATCAATTACATAAAAAATGATTAATTGAAAGAATTAATTCATTATATTGAGCAATCTTAATTAATAAGACTGACATTTTTTTTTCTCTTTCCTAATTTTGCCGCCCTGTGCACTAGCCCCGACTGCCCCTAATGTACACCTAATGTAAATCCATGGCTGAACACAAGTATTTCCACTTTGATTCTTATGGGATTACCGCAAAATATTAAGCTGTGTAGGAAAATAATTTAATTGTTGGGACATCTTCAAAGTACTAGCCTAATTAATCAACATTGTGTATCTTTGGTTGCCTGTATTTGGAACAGAATAATCAAAATTGAAAATAATACCCTTATTGCAGTTTCCATTTTGTTTTCTATTCTATGTTTTTTGCGTCTGTCATAGAATCGATCTGTTCAATAAACTAAGTTTTGCAAGTGTGATTATATCAACATTATAGCGATTGTTTCATTTCATTCTCACTGCTGTATTTTACAACTTTGACCCTAACAAAAATTGTATGTTTTGTTTCTCTATAGGTGGTCAGCTATGTTAATAACATTTTTTAATTTGCATTTTATTGCGAAAGCGATAACAAGATGATACGTAGGTTACAGGCGGAAGGGTAAATATACACAGAAATAAGCAAAATCTAAGTAGCTATATAACACTGTTAACACACTTTTACTTCCGTTTTTAAAAGCATATATTGCTAATAATTCTATGTTTATTAGGTAATGGGTTTGTAATAGTTATTAGAACTGATATTAAAGGTTGTAAGTAAATGCTGTGGAACCTTTGGTGTGTCACTAATGTAAAAACACAGTTTTGCACCCTAACACCAAACTTTTATTTTAAACACTCGTTTCAACAACTCTAAGCTGTCATCATCAAGGAGTAAACCAAATAATTTTCTGACAATAATACATTTTCTGTATTATCAGGCTTCAATTGTTCATCTTTCATCCAAGGGGGACTAAGGAGCTGAAGTCCCCCCCCTCTAAATCTGAGCACTTTTTTTAGCGTTTATTTTACTAAAACCTACGGTATCAAGCCCCCCCCTAAAGAAAATCCTGGATCCTCGTAATCTTACATATTAGTTCTTTTTGGGTTACCTTCTTGCATTTTGCAGACAGAAAATTTATTTCTTAACATAGAAAATTTTATGTACGTCAACATGTAATCAAGTAATTGCTTAGTAAAAAGTACTCTTAAACAAATAAAAAAACACAAGTGTTATGGTCAACTGTTTTATTTTAAACACAAATATAACTTAAACCTAAGAGAGCAACAATAACAACAATAACAAGTGCATTAAACATAAGCCTAACACGTCTATGTATAACATGGACGCTGACAAATAAATAAAAAAAGTTCGTTGAGCATTTACATTTTGTTGAATAGTGGCTTAAAAACTACGCGTTTATAATTGAAACTGTGAAATCGTCATTCGTTGTATAACAAGCTGTATTCATTTCCCACAAAATAACATTTCGTTGATTAAATAATTTCGAATAATATACAATTTTTGGTTAAATAATTATCTCTAATGACTTAAGACCTACATTAATAATAAATTTGAAAAAAATCACAGTATTGGTGTATTTGTAATAAAATATCGCCTCCAAAGTCAATTGTTTTGAGTTCAAACGGATGGTTATTCTTCAATTTCATCATTTTCTGATTGGTTATCGTTGCTCTCTACGTGGAAACCTGTATGGGGGTGTGCGTCATAGTGGACTACTTGCAATTTACCATTTTTATCATAGTAACCGTAGTGCCCCTTGACTAAGCCTGCTTGATCGCGTTCTTCAAACCTGAACTGCCTGTTGTTCCTGTAAAAAAAGTCAAATTGATTCAGATTAATGTAGCACATAATAAATGTTTGTATTGATTTTATAAATGTTTATTGAAGGGAGACACACGTTTGCCCCCTTGCCAAAATGTCAGTGAGTTCAACACTAAAACATTGTTGCCAACAGTTCAAAAAATGTTCCTTCATGTCCAATTCAACACCCCCTAAATTACAACTATAATACCCTAACTTTAAAAGTAAGAAACTATTTATTGACATACTGTTTGTTTATAGTATATCATGATTTAATATTTAACATAATTAATAATTCATGATAATAAGAAATCAAAGGTCCCAATACTCACAATCTTTTAACTATTTATTGTATCCGACTAGTTTCGGGGTCTACAACTTCCACCCCATTATCAAGTAAAAAAGAGGACTTCAAATGATTATTTCAAGGCATACCGTCTTGAGACATAACCTTTCGAGAACTGATTGTAAATGCAAATATTAACGTGTATTAGTTTTAATAATTTTATTCATTGTGACTTGAATGTATATGTGAGAATATGTTACTTTGTTAGTCCTCTTTTTACTTGATAATGGGGTGGAAGTTGTAGACCCCGAAACTAGTCGTATACAATAAATAGTTAAAAGATTGTGTGTTTTGGGACCTTTGATTTCCTATTATCATGATGGTAAGGACCTCACACATACCAATATTTCAGACTATTAATTAATAATTAATTATTTTAATAATAATTAATTAGGCAAATAAAGAATTCAATTCAAAAGTTCAATATTCAAGTTTCTCAAACGAATCATAAGGTTAACATGTCATTTTTTGACGTATTGATTTTTTGTGACTCCACTGTCTCTTTTATCACACCATAAAAATATCGATTTTGCATGAATTTAACAAAATTGGAATGAAAAAATATTTAATTACTCTAAAAAGACCCCTAAAACAATTTCCACCCCATAAAATCCGCTTTCTCCCTAAATTGAGATGAAAATCTCCCATATTGTCAACACTGCACCAAAAGGGATAAAATCTTAAATCCAAGAGGTTGAAAAAGCAATTTTTATGAATTTAAACAGCCGAATATTATAGCGCGATAACACAACATGTCTAAAAACCTAGAGAGCACCCCGTTACGTATAAGGTTGCCCCATTGACGCAAAAGTTCGCGCCACTGTGACTCATCTTTGGTTTCGCACCTAGCTGATCATTTATTTCACCCATATACAATTTCTATATATATATATTTCTAAATACTGAGCTTATCAATTAATAGCTTTCGTGTTTCTTCCTCTTCATTTCACTATATTATTTATTTTCTTCTTTTATGAACCAACATTTGATCATTGTTTCATTTTTACTATTAGGATTCTCCCCACCTATTATTATAATTTATCGAATTCATATGTTAGGTTTGAAATAGCACTACACCAGTTTATTGAGCAAAATTTAAGACATTGTCGGACACAAAATTCAACAGCAATTCGCTTATAGCATCACGTTGGTAACAGTTTATAGATAATTATTGCTATAATTTTAACAACAAACTGGTAAAAGTAAACGATTTAACGAATAAAAATACGAATGTCTTTAGTTTTTTGGTTATATAATAAAAAGTAATGGAGGAATCGTAAGAAAAGTTGTAGACAATCAAAAATCCTTCTTAATGAGTGTTTATGCATCCTGATTGGATCATATTTTACCGAGTAAACTCAGAAAAACTGGTCAAAATTGGTAACAAATACTGGAATATTAGTCATCTATAGTTTGTGATATTAAGTTTATATGGGCTCACGATGGATAGTATTGAATTAGTATTTTTTTTAGAATTCGAATTTAAATAATTTAGAGAGCTATTTTGAACATCCCAGCATATTAACGAGACTAGTCCAACCAGGTTATACTAATTTCATAAATTCCACTTCAATTTTTGTGTATCTTTGGTATTAATACATTTCACGGCACTATGACAAAAACCCGCGAATATACAAATATAAATAATATAACTAAATAGCAGTGGATAAGTCACTTTGGAACAATACATGTAACAGGAAAAAAACAAGTGGCAATTGAAAAAAATATTGATATGAGGAAGATTCACCGCATGGTGGCGTCAATGTATATAAGGGTATAATGGCCGCCACATATACAAAATTCTTATCTTAGAACATAAAATATTCATAGATTCTTACGCATGGCGGCCATTGTACCCTTATATGCAATGGCGTCACTATGCGGTTCCCTGAATCTTTCTCATAGAAAGTGGTATGTGACACCTAAAAATTTAAATGTTTAGCACAATGACTAAAATATGGTGAAATCAGTACGTTTGAATAATGTTCTACATGGGTCATTAATTCACGGGGATGACACACAGATGGCGCCATCGATACCATGGCGTTTTTATTTTTCGACAGTACAAACTAGGGATGTTATGGAGCTCCGTAACCTTAACCAAAATTATCGGATATCCGAAATAAAAATCTATCTGAAACCGTAACCGAATCTGATATAAAAGTTTCGAATAGTTTCGGATAAGGACGGATTTGTATCAAGGCCGTAGTCAGAAAATTTTTTCGGGGTGGGTTTGACAATATTTTCGGAGGGGGCTGGATATTTTTTTTGATTGGTGGTGGACTGATTGGTACTGCAAAATCTGAATGTGTATTTATATATATCCAGGATATATAAAAATATATAAATATAAAATTTATTCTCATGAAAAAGATGATTATTTTGGGTAAAATTGAATCTTGAAACCCAAGATACTAAAATTTCGGGGGGTTAACCTCCAGACCCCCCGCTTGCTACGGCCTTGATTTTTATTAAAATGAGACAGGCACTTTATAAGAGTGTTCGAACCCGACAAATAACCGATTGACAATCTCTTACCGAAATGCGTGATAACGAGTTACCATTTACAATAACGGATTACGTGTGGTAGTTTGTCGGTTCAAATTCAATTCCAAAAAATCTAATTTCCATAACTAAAACTATCCGAAACTATCGGATAATCCGAAATAATTTAATATTCGTAACCGTAATTGAAACCGATATAATATTATTCATATTAGAAATAGGAGAAGTAGATGTAAAGAATAAAATTGTTCACTCATATTGACAAATCTATTGAAATAAAGAAATAAAATAAATATATAATCAAATATCGGAATTCGAAATATTTTTGACAATGAATGACCCCCCAAATTTTTGGCTAGAACCGCTCCTGGCAAAATATTCGATATCATAATTGGAAGATTGTTGTTTGCAACCTAAAAGTTTTCGTCATTTCAATCAAGTTCAGGAATATTAAAGAAAAGAAAGGACCAACAACCCTAGGAGAACTTAATTATTTAATACATTCTCTATTGTCCGCTGTCTGACAATTTTTTACACAACACCTTCGGGAAGGTTTTGATGATAATATATTAATCAAATAATTAAATTCACATGAAAAACAGAATATTTAATATGAAAGTTACTGCAACGCATCCGAAATATCAATACTGATCTACTACATTGACTATTTTACCACTAAACAATAACAACACTTGCATGCCACTTCCAAAAGTACATGCTCTAAGAATATAACAGCATCTAACGATCGCTCCCTTCCATATATATATATATATGTATATATATATATTATATATATATATATATTATTATTATATATATATATATATATATATATAATATATATATATATATATATATATATATGGTTATGAATATATTCCGGTGTACATCCGTTCGTCTGTATTCGTTTGAAAAATCACTTGACGTTTCGCCAAAATCATATTTGGCTTTCTCAAAAGATACTAAGTAACTGAAGAATTTCTTGTTCTTGATCTCAATTTATACCTGCCCTGTGAGCCCTCAATAGTACTTAATCTCTCAGGTACTTTATCTTGTTTATTACGTTGGGTTAACTGATGGTCAATTAAAGTGCAATTACGGTGTTTATGGCTTTGTCGGTAATTTGGGTAATCCGATTATTTGGGTTTATTGCTGGTTTTGTTGTATTGTTATTTTGATATGGGATTACTGCTTTCCAAAATGGTGATAATTTTAAAGCTTCGTCTCTCTTGTTTATGGTATCTCGGGTCTCAATTTCAATCGCTTCTCGTATTGTTCTGATTTTGTAGTTTTCGACATTTGCGATTTCTTTACAAGTATTAAACTCTATTTTATGCCCTGTTTCTTGTTCGTGTCTGAATAAAGTAGAGGTGGTCTGTTTGTTCTTTATGTATAGTTTGTGTTCGTCTCGACGGGCGGATATTCGCCTGTTTGTTTGGCCGACGTATAACTTGGAACAGTCTCCACATGAAATGCTGTAAACTCCATGGTTCTCTAAAGGCATTTTATCCTTTGGGTTCCCTAGCAATTTTCCGATTGTTGTTTGGGGTTTGTATGTAGTTCGAATTTTGTGTTTACTCAGAAACCTCCCTATTCTGTCCGTTGTACCTCTAAGTTTACCTACTAATGTATACATTAGAGGTACAACGGACAGAATAGGGAGGTTTCTGAGTAAACACAAAATTCGAACTACATACAAACCCCAAACAACAATCGGAAAATTGCTAGGGAACCCAAAGGATAAAATGCCTTTAGAGAACCATGGAGTTTACAGCATTTCATGTGGAGACTGTTCCAAGTTATACGTCGGCCAAACAAACAGGCGAATATCCGCCCGTCGAGATGAACACAAACTATACATAAAGAACAAACAGACCACCTCTACTTTATTCAGACACGAACAAGAAACAGGGCATAAAATAGAGTTTAATACTTGTAAAGAAATCGCAAATGTCGAAAACTACAAAATCAGAACAATACGAGAAGCGATTGAAATTGAGACCCGAGATACCATAAACAAGAGAGACGAAGCTTTAAAATTATCACCATTTTGGAAAGCAGTAATCCCATATCAAAATAACAATACAACAAAACCAGCAATAAACCCAAATAATCGGATTACCCAAATTACCGACAAAAGCCATAAACACCGTAATTGCACTTTAATTGACCATCAGTTAACCCAACGTAATAAACAAGATAAAGTACCTGAGAGATTAAGTACTAATGAGGGCTCACAGGGCAGGTATAAATTGAGATCAAGAACAAGAAATTCTTCAGTTACTTAGTATCTTTTGAGAAAGCCAAATATGATTTTGGCGAAACGTCAAGTGATTTTTCAAACGAATACAGACGAACGGATGTACACCGGAATAATTCATCAATCACATATTTCCATCCGTGAAACAGTATACACAAACATATATATATATATATATATATATAATATATATATATATATATATATATATATATAATGAATTTTTACGAATGAACCATTATTATAAATTAATATTAGCATTCTGCACTGAAGATCGTCAGTAGCTACTAAACAAAACAAAAATAGGGAAAATCGGTTGAGAGACAGAGGAGAAAATGGTACCTAATCGTTTTGTCTTTGCTTATTTATATATAGATTATTTAAATTGCAATTCTGCAAGATCTCCTAAACGTACAATAGTGTTATTAATCTCAACGTTATAAGCTATCACTAAGAGATTAAGGTTCTAGCTGTTATTACAACTAAGTGATGAATTTTTTAAAATCGCTTACTTTACATCGGTTTTACCAGCTTTTCTTTATGAAAAATGTTGCGAGGGAAATTTATAAACTCTCATTTTGCAAATTTTCTCATTCTCTACAATTTTTCTATTGACGGTATTATGAACTTTTTACACTATAAGCATAAAACGAAGATACCCTATATTTTTTGGGGATTTTAAGGTTCAAATAATTGACTTCTACCAGTTTACTGTTAAAATTATGTCAGTTATGAATAATTACTTACGTTAGCTGTTGAATTTTATGTCACCTAAAAATCTCTATTGACTGGTGTACACTAGTTTAGACGAATTACAACAACACCACAAAGATAAATAATATAAGGAAATAACAGTGGATAAGTCAGTTTGTAACAGGAAGAAACTGATGTGACAATTGAATAAATATTGATATAGAAAGCGGTATATGACACATAAAAATTTAATGTTTTATGTCAGAATGATCAAAATACGGTGAAATCAATGTTTGAATCATGGTCATTAATTCGCGGGACTGACAGACAGGTGGCGCCACCGATACCATGCCGCTTTTGTTTTAGATAGTATCAACCTTTTAAAAGAAATAGAAACTTGCTAAAATTTCATGACTTTCGGTTAAAAGAGTTTCTTCATTGATAATCTTAAATAAATCATCTACCACAATTTGTACTTCTATCCAATTGCTAGATATTAGCTTTAATTTCTTAACATTTTAAAAAGATTTTCACGAATTATGTCATAGACGTCACAAATACATCATCATTTATTAAATCATAATGATACCAGCATGCCCAGCCCGTCGATTGGATTCGTTTCAAACTGGTAGTAGTAAAGTACCACTAATCGAAAAAAATCCGACCGGTTTCAGTTTCACTTAGTAGCTACAAGTGTTATTAACATGATCCATGATGTATGCATATACACATCGATAACAAAATGATATTTGTATATGTTATATACCTACCAGTAAAGAAACGCAATATTTGTTACTTAAAAAAAAGTTCAAGGAGATCGCGATACGAATATTGTCGACTTTTGTTGGTCGAATTGTGTTTATATAACCACTGCTTAACATAACAAAACAAATTGCAACGAATTATCTATAATAACAATTCCATTTGGTGTGCATGGAATTTAATGGAAACCTATTAGATAAAAAAAAGAATTTTATTTTGTTGTTTGACGTCTTCAATCTGAACATAATTACAGATTAATTGTTACCGCAAAATGGTCGAATGGGTTTGGGAAAAAACCATCAGTAGGTAGAGGTGACCCAAACGAATGCAGTAAATAGGTAGAAGTAAAAACTAATTTAAATCCGAACAACAATAATTTTGATGCTAAAACTGGCGCCCGACTAGTTTATTAAGATGATGATAACAGGAATAATACATACAATTTTTAATTTGTCTTGGTAGTTTGTTGGTAGATTATTTCACAATTTTAGACACGACTGCCATATTGGACTCTTACAACATTATTCTCTGTGGAAACTTTAGTTTGACAGATGCTTTATACTGACTTTATACTTGATATATTAGTTAATTGTGTGAGGAAGTTCGTCATTTCGGGTGACCCCTTATATCACTCTTAATCATATTTCTTATTTTACCTGTTTCTGAGAAATTGTTTTGGGTGTTAATAAAAGAATTTCATAGTACAAATTTAAAAAAGTGAATATATAATTATTACATAAATATGCTGGAGTTTTACAGCAGTTAACACTTATAGGGTAGATCATTGATCTTAGGTACTTTCAGGCATATTAATAAAAACAACAATAATAATTAAGACGACTGTTCAAAACTAAACTAAACAGTAAAAATCTGTTTCAAGCTATTAACACCTATGCGTGTTCAGTGCTCAGTTACTATTTCGGTATAGTTAATTGATGCAAGACCGACATTGAACAATTACAACGAAAAGTTCGAATTTTACTGACAAAAGCTCAAAATCACCATCCAAAGAGCTTTGTCAAACGTACAACTTTGCCACGGTATAAAGGATGAAGAGGATTGACAGATCTAAGCAAACTATTAGATCAACAAATTTCTAGTTTGCGTAGTCATTTCGAGAAACTCGCAGAATTTTCTGATCTACACAGAGTCGTGTTCCAGGTTGATGACTCAACACCACTGCGACTGACATAACAACCTGTCCAATTACACCACCAGACCACAGATCTGAAACTGATGAAATGAAAAGAGAATCCCTTTCATATAAATGACGTCAACCAATATTATGTCGACAGTACAGCGTCGAACTACTGATTGATCTCTGGTCATATGTTTCCTAAAACGGAAGGCTTTATATTGGCAATCCAAGATCAAGTAATTCCAACTAAGAACTACCTAATGTACATCGTTAAATACCCTTCTATTAACAACGACAGATGCAGGTACGGTTGCCAAACATCTGAGAATCTATCCAGCATATCACAGGAGGTTGTCAAGCGTTCGCTGCAACTGAATACAAAGAACGACACGATGCTGTGACCAAACTACTTCATCAGGAACTAGCACTGAAACTTGAATTATCAAAGTCGGTAAGATTACCGTACTATAAATACAAACCAGAATCTGTTTTAGAAAATAACAACTACAAGCTGTACTGGGACCGCACGATACTGACCGATCAGACTGTTGCTCCAAACAGACCAGATATAGTTTTGGTAGATAAAGTCTCTCGGAAAACAACTTTAATTGACATAGCAATTCCTAACAACAATAATGTAAATATCAAGCAGGCTGAGAAAATAACCAAATATAGAGATTTGAAATTTCAAATAAAGACTCAGTGGGACATAAACAACACACGAACAGTACCAATTGTTATGTCAACGACAGGACCAGTCCCAAAAGATCTATTAAACAATTTAAAATACCTTGGTGTGGACGAACATCTTTACAAACAAATGCAAAAAGCCGTCTTGTTAGAAACAGCCCGGACGGTCAGGAAACTCATGGGAAAGTGCCGCCACGACTCCAACCACGGGCCTGAAAACCTGGCAAGGGCTCCCACAGGGCTAAACCCTTTTGATATCTAGGATATCTGGGGTTTAGTGAATTTTCCCCTAAAGGCACTCATAACGTGCCTTAGAGGGAGTGTGATGCCATACATTGTATGGTCAAGTCGGGATTTATATTTAATAAAAAACCGACTTCAACTGACTTGAAATAAAAACCGTTTAGAAACCGTTTTGGATTATGTTCTTTTTTTATTTGATATAAGGTAAAATTCTATTGATTGATTATTTTAGCGTGTTCTTATCCCTTCCTCTTTGTCCCTGTTTCTCTCTCTAATTTGAATTCTTTTTCTATATTTTCCACATATTTTTAAACTTTGTTATTTGTTACATTATTTGGACTACGTTCTATAAGTCTAATGCACCCTATATTCCAACCACCTTGTATGTGCTTCTGTGTTTTGATCACCTAATATAAATTATCTGTCTATCATTTTGTGGACCACCCTGTACGACTATAATTCAATTCCACATAATATTGCAACCGTCCTGATATCTTTAAAATCACCCTGTGTAAGTATAAATCCGCTCCACACTATTGACTGTTTCTATTTTTCTATTGTTAAAATTATACCTGTAGACCAATAATTTCCTTCGCCTCATATGTTAAGTATTCCATTTATGCAAGTGCTCATGGTTTACCGTATATAATAGATTTCTTCACAATTTTAAACCTAATTTTATAACTATAATTTTACTCTACCATTTATTTCAACCATCCCATTATATGTAACTGCTTCTAAAATTATATTATACCACGCCCTAAATTTCAAATATTCAATCTACTTATGTTTATATAACAAATGTTTGATACACCCTGAATAACAATAATTTTACTCCACCCTTAGGTACTTCAGCCAACTATAATATAAGCCACTACTTATATTCCACCCTATATAACTTTTTTAATCACCCTGTATAACTATAATTTTACTTCAGACTATTTTTCAACCTGTATATTCAACTGCTTCTAACATTTTTTTAACCCTTCTGTATAATTGTATTTATTTTCCGCCCTATAACGCAAATATTCTAACTGCATATGCTTATTTAACAATTTTTTAAATGTTTTTTATCCACAGATTCATTATAATTTATTGAAATGTAGTCCCTTAGTTACTGTTTTTTTTTATTTTCTGGAAAACCGTAAATCTCACGTAACAGAAAATTATAGGGTACCTTTTTGTATTAATCCTTAATACAATGCAGGTTGAATAATCAAAATTGCCCAAGTCGTTTTTAAATAATCACTGAACATACATAAAAAAACGTGCCCACGAATTGATAACCTCCTCCTTTTTGGAAGTCGGTTAATAATCTACGAAATCAACTACACCCAGTTGTACTGTGTAAAAAATCACTGATAAAATAAAATTGTTATTGTTGTCATCTCTATGTAATCAGAAACCTAGTTGTTGTTGATTGAAATTTTTTTGTTTCAACAAGATGAGGCAACACCCCACTATGGTAAGAGCATATTTAAATGAAATCTTCTCCAATAAATGGATTGCCGAATAAAAACTAATGAGTAGCCAGCTAGATACCAGATATTACGATATTACGGCGTTGAACTTTTTCTGAGGGGTCCTCTTAAGAACAAAGCATATGCAACACAGCCAGCTAGCATCTCAGAGAAGGAATAACAACAGGAATAAGAAATTTATCATCTCAATATAAAATTATACAGGATGTTCCATTAAAAATGAAGAGTACCGAGTATGCCCGACCTACGTGAACCACCATGTATATTTATTTCATTTTGTGTTTAATGAACGTTCAATTGAATTCAAAATTTGATGTGTTTTTGATAATTTCATAAAATAACGCCAAATAAGTGTACGAGAGCTGCCTTTTATATATCGGGATTGGACAACCCTAGTGTTGCAATCTGACAACTGACAGCTCTATCGTAAAGTTTGACATTTTTGAGGTTATACGTTCTCAAAACGTTTTGACATACGAGCGCTATATGTTGTTTACAGTAACTTAAAGGATTCATCTCGGCCAAAAAATGGAATTAAATCGTGAACATTTCCGTGCGATTATTTTTTACAACTTTCGACATGGATTAAGTCAGCAAGAGTGCATGGATGGACTTAATTTAATTTTTGGCGATGAAACTCCATCAAGGACGACTGTTTATCGATGGTATGGTGAATTCAATCGAGGTCGTAGTTCACTCCAAGACGAATTTCGTGAAGGTCGTCCAAAAACAGTTGTTGTTCCGGAAACCATTGATGCTCTGCGCGAACAGATATTGCAAGATCGTCATGTGACCTACCGTGAGATTAAGTCAACCTTACACAGCATACATTCAATATTGCATAAACATTTGAATGTCAAAAAAATTTTTCGCGTTCGATCCCACACAATTTGTCAATCGTTCAAAAAACGATTCGTGTCGATTGGTCGAAAGAAAAGCTCAAAAAATACGATCGCGGTGCTTTAAAACACGTTTATGACATAGTGACAGGTGATGAATCGTGGATTTACGCGTATGAGCCGGAAGTAAACAGCAGTCAACCGTATGGGTGTTTCAAGATGAGCCGAATCCAACAAAAGTTGTTCGCGCACGAAGCACTTCCAAGCAAATGATCGCCTGTTTTTTCGGAAAAACTGGACATGTCGCAACCGTACCACTAGAACAACGCAGAACAGTCAATTCTGAGTGGTACATAACCATTTGTTTGCCAGTTGTCTTCCAAGAAATGAGGAAAACCAACCGCCGAACACGGATCATTCTTCACCACGACAATGCGAGCTCTCACACATCGGCACAAACAACTGCATTTTTGACCACTCAAAACATCGATTTGATGAGTCATCAGCCGTATAGTCCTGACTTGTCACCAAATGTCTTCTTTTTATTCCCGTACGTAAAAAACAAACTGAGAGGTCAACGTTTTTCGACACCTGAAGAAGCGGTTGCTGCGTTCAGAATGCATGTTTTGGAGATACCTCAATCAGAGTGGAAAAAGTGCTTCGACAATTGGTTCAAACGCATGCAAAAGTGTATAGATCTTCATGGGGAATATTTTGAAAAACAATAAAGCGATTTTCGATGATTAATATTTGTTTTTGTTCTCTAATCCCGAAATATAAAAGGCAGCCCTCGTATATGTTTCATACCGCAAACTTATTACATAATTATGTAGAAAGCAGCGTTTGCCACCGATTTGGTGACTTATGCAAAATTAATTAGCAAGAAGTTAATTGATTTTTTGTTCAGTATTTTCGGAAACGTAGTCTAATGAACGGAAAATGTTAATGCATTTCTTACACGACCACATCACAAAAACCAATGTGCAAATTCCAAGTTGGCGTAACATTATGAACAATAACAAAAAAAATGGATAGGAAACCGAAATCTAAATAGCTGATTATCAAGAAATTGATAACCATCTACCGGTAATTGTACAGCACTCCATTTTGTATGCAAAAACTAGAACAATGACTT
This sequence comes from Octodonta nipae, assembly GCA_034190945.1. Taxonomy (NCBI): domain Eukaryota; kingdom Metazoa; phylum Arthropoda; class Insecta; order Coleoptera; family Chrysomelidae; genus Octodonta; species Octodonta nipae. Next base: position 3,446,706 of record CM067223.1, read on the forward strand.
AATGGACTCGATAATGTGAACAAATTATGGTTATTAACTTTTTTTACATTGTTTACTTCGGTGTAACTTTGCAAGGCACCAGTGTCACGTTTTTTGACGTTACAGCATAATGGAATACTTGAAGAGGATATTCGCGAATTATTTACCGAAATTTACTACGCAATATATACAATTACAACAAATTATTGTACTTATTAAAAATGCACTTTATTGTATCGTAGAGGTTCTCGGAAAATGATACAATAATTATTTATGGTACCTGGCGAGAACTCGTTTTTTTTTTGACGTCGTAAAATGTGTTGGAAATTCCCCAATTTTGTTATGCAATCGGTTCTAGATCGAAAGGTATGTTTTACAGTAACGATTAGTAGATTTAAAATAAATTTTCACAATTAATGTTAAAAAAATTATTCATCTATGTTTTACCAAAACAATATTAATTAAACATCTCCTTCTGGGTGATTGAATTTCTTTGCCAGTCAGTATATTTTAGCCGCAAATGTACCAGTCTAGAACATTATACGAGAGCTGCCTTTTATATTTCGGGATTAGAGAACAAAACAAATATTAATCATCGAAAATCGCTTTATTGTTTTTCAAAATATTCCCATGAAGATCTATACACTTTGGCATGCGTTTGAACCAATTGTCGAAGCACTTTTTCCACTCTGATTGAGGTATCTCCAAAACGTGCATTCTAAACGCAGCAACCGCTTTTTCAGGTGTCGAAAAACGTTGATCTCTCAGTTTGTTCTTTACGTACGGGAATAAAAAGAAGTCATTTGGTGACAAGTCAGGACTATACGGCGGATGACTCATCAAATCAATGTTTTGAGTGGTCAAAAATGCAGTTGTTTGTGCCGATGTGTGAGAGCTCGCATTGTCGTGGTGAAGAGCGATCCGTCTTCGGCGGTTGGTTTTCCTCATTTCTTGGAAGACAACTGGCAAACAAATGGTTGTGTACCACTCAGAATTGACAGTTCTGCGTTGTTCTAGTGGTACGGTTGCGCAATGTCCAGTTTTTTCGAAAAAACAGGCGATCATTTGCTTGGAAGTGCTTCGTGCGCGAACAACTTTTGTTGGATTCGGCTCATCTTGAAACACCCCTGCTGTTTACTTTCGGGCTCATACGTGTAAATCCACGATTCATCACCTGTCACTATGTCATAAACGTGTTTTGAAGCACCGCCATCGTATTTTTTGAGCTTTTCTTTCGACCAATCGACACGAGCCTTTTTTTGAACGATTGACAAATTGTGTGGGATCCAACGCGAACAAATTTTTTTGACATTCAAATGTTTATGCAATGTTGAATGTATGCTGGTCCCACTAATGTGTAAGGTTGACTCAATCTCACGATAGGTCACATGACGATCTTGCGATATCAGTTCGCGCACAACATCAATGGTTTCCGGAACAACAACTGTTTTTGGACGACCTTCACGAAATTCGTCTTGGAGTGAACTACGACCTTGATTGAATTCACCATACCATCGATAAATAGTGGTCCTTGATGGAGTTTCATCGCCAAAAATTAAATTAAGTTCATCCATGCACTCTTGCTAACTTAATCCACGTCGAAAGTTGTAAAAAATAATCGCACGAAAATGTTCACGATTTAATTCCATTTTTTGGCCGAGATGAATCCTTTAAGTTACTGTAAACAACACATAGCGCTTGTATATCAAAACGTTCTGAGTACGTATAACCTTAAAAATGTAAAACTTTACGATAGAGCTGTCAGTTGTCAGATTGCAACACTAGGGTTGTCCAATCCCGAAATATAAAAGGCAGCCGTGCATGACCAAAGTCTAGAACATTGTAAGAGTACAGTGGACAATTCAACAAACAATGTGATTTCACAAGTAATACTTGACCAAACAGTTCCTATCGTATTTTATACTTACCCAGATACTGTAAAGAAAATATATTTTTATTTTAATGGTTACTTAAATGACATATCCTTGAAACTAGCATCATTGATTTTCGATTCTGATGATGTTAGGAAACAATAGTTAATAATACAGAAATTAAGCCAAAAAATAAAATAAAATAATAAGTGCCTGTTTATTTGCTCTATGTTACTTAACACAAAACATAAGAGTAGGGTTAATTTTTACTACGATCTTTTAGTAAAATATAAAGGCTATTGAATGTATGAAATAGTTATGATCAATGGCTACGCGTGTTGTGTTATTGTACAGAAATTGTTTAGTGACTTTTAAGAATTATATAGTTACTGACATAGAAATTAGAATAGAACTAATACTAATTTCAGATGATTTGTTCATAATTAAAACTTAGCAAATCCTTCGACGCGATTTGAATTTTATACAGGGTGAGTTTTTTTAAGATCAGTATGGGGATCTCGGAAACTAGCGGAGATAGAGCAATGGTTAAATTGGGAAAGATTTGCAGTTTTACTGGCCCAATTTAATGACACTTTCGGATTTTTGTAAAAAGTCATGGCTTACTAGATATTTTGAAAAAAACGAAATTCTGTCGATTTACTCAAATCCCTCTAGCTCCTTTGTTTTTTATTTTATAAAAAAAGTGTAAATATCAAAATTGAAGGGAATTGAATCCGTTTTCGAGATATGACACAAACTTATCTTTTTTTGAATAGAAACCATAGGCTATGACCTCTAAAAATCGGACATTTTTAGAGCTTTTCAACGATATAGTACTCGATATAGTTATTCATAAAAATAACGGAGTTAGGGATGCTTTTCTCTCTTATTTTCACTTTTAACGTAGTTAGCCATGAAATAGATTGATTTATTTATAACTATTCTAAAAAACATTGAAGGATTTTTTTATTAGGTTATCAGATATAACGAAAAAACTAAATAAACATTTATTAGTGCTGCTTCGTTAATTTGATTACGTTCCTTTGGTGATTTAGTAAAAGATCCATATCTGCGTAAACTATCGTAAACAGTCAGTGTATTGAACCTAATAGATGTCGGTGACATCTACCGTCAATTGAGTAATTTAAGTATATGAACGCATACAATGCTATAACATATACCATACTCTTGACAGATGGTTCGAGTGTTTTATATAAAAACACATAAGTAAATATATATACAGATATATATCCACATATTTAGAACTATATCATTCAACGTGACAGCCGTTTCGAACCAGGAGTTCTCGTCAGATACGCTTCCTTGAATGACAAGTTCTAAAGTGAAATACTTGGATGTTATACACATCAGTAAGACAACAATCAGTGTATTGAACCTAATAGATGTCGGTGACATCTACCGTCAATTGAGTAATTTAAGTATATGAACGCATACAATGCTATAACATATACCATACTCTTGACAGATGGTTCGAGTGTTTTATATAAAAACACATAAGTAAATATATATACAGATATATATCCACATATTTAGAACTATATCATTCAACGTGACAGCCGTTTCGAACCAGGAGTTCTCGTCAGATACGCTTCCTTGAATGACAAGTTCTAAAGTGAAATACTTGGATGTTATACACATCAGTAAGACAACAGTCAGTGTATTGAACCTAATAGATGTCGGTGACATCTACCGTCAATTGAGTAATTTAAGTATATGAACGCATACAATGCTATAACATATACCATACTCTTGACAGATGGTTCGAGTGTTTTATATAAAAACACATAAGTAAATATATATACAGATATATATCCACATATTTAGAACTATATCATTCAACGTGACAGCCGTTTCGAACCAGGAGTTCTCGTCAGATACGCTTCCTTGAATGACAAGTTCTAAAGTGAAATACTTGGATGTTATACACATCAGTAAGACAACAGTCAGTGTATTGAACCTAATAGATGTCGGTGACATCTACCGTCAATTGAGTAATTTAAGTATATGAACGCATACAATGCTATAACATATACCATACTTTTGACAGATGGTTCGAGTGTTTTATATAAAAACACATAAGTAAATATATATACAGATATATATCCACATATTTAGAACTATATCATTCAACGTGACAGCCGTTTCGAACCAGGAGTTCTCGTCAGATACGCTTCCTTGAATGACAAGTTCTAAAGTGAAATACTTGGATGTTATACACATCAGTAAGACAACAGTCAGTGTATTGAACCTAATAGATGTCGGTGACATCTACCGTCAATTGAGTAATTTAAGTATATGAACGCATACAATGCTATAACATATACCATACTCTTGACAGATGGTTCGAGTGTTTTATATAAAAACACATAAGTAAATATATATACAGATATATATCCACATATTTAGAACTATATCATTCAACGTGACAGCCGTTTCGAACCAGGAGTTCTCGTCAGATACGCTTCCTTGAATGACAAGTTCTAAAGTGAAATACTTGGATGTTATACACATCAGTAAGACAACAGTCAGTGTATTGAACCTAATAGATGTCGGTGACATCTACCGTCACGTTGAATGATATAGTTCTAAATATGTGGATATATATCTGTATATATATTTACTTATGTGTTTTTATATAAAACACTCGAACCATCTGTCAAGAGTATGGTATATGTTATAGCATTGTATGCGTTCATATACTTAAATTACTCAATTGACGGTAGATGTCACCGACATCTATTAGGTTCAATACACTGACTGTTGTCTTACTGATGTGTATAACATCCAAGTATTTCACTTTAGAACTTGTCATTCAAGGAAGCGTATCTGACGAGAACTCCTGGTTCGAAACGGCTGTCACGTTGAATGATATAGTTCTAAATATGTGGATATATATCTGTATATATATTAACTATCGTAAAGCCTCTTAAATGTACATAGAGCAATTTTTATGGCATATGATATAACATTCCACCATATTCAGTTTTTCTTCGTTAGAATATTCCATTTTATCACGATAACTTGTCAATATCGACTGTCAGTTCAGCACTACTAATGGAATTACTCTCAAATGGGGAAACGTCAAAGTGAAAACAATCTTTTTCATGACTACCTACGTTAAAAGTGAAAATAAGAGAGAAAAGCATCCATAACTCCGTTATTGTTATGAATAACTATATCGAGTATTATATCGTTGAAAAGCTCTAAAAATGTCCGATTTTTTGAGGTCATTACCAACTATGGTTTCCATTCAAAAAAAGATAAGTTTGTGTCATTTCTCGAAAACGAGAGCTGTCACGCAAACGAGAACACGCCAATCATATTCGGGATACAATTCCCTTCAATTTTGATATTTACACTTTTTTATAAAATCAAAAACAAAGGAGCTAGAGGGATTTGACTAACACGACAGAATTTGTTTTTTTCAAAATATCTAGTAAGCCATGATATTTTACAAAAATCTGAAAGTGTCATTAACTTGGGCCAGTAAAACTGCAAATCTTTCCCAATTTAACCATTGCTCTATCTCCGCTAGTTCCCGAGATCCCCATACTGATCATCAACAAAAACTCATCCTGTATAAGTTCCACTTTTATTGGTATAAATGTATATACAAGATGGAATGACAAATTAATTGTTACAGCAAAAGTGGTCAAAGTCTCTTAGAACGAACAAGCGTGATACAAAGAATTCTTCATAATCATAGAATACTAGAATATTGGGGAACGGCCGGAATATATCAATGTTTATGTGCTGAGTGTTGCAATGAAAGAACATACAATGCCCACGTCAGCAGAAGGAACTCAAAGTAGTAAGGGTATCACACGACAAGTCACCATTAGGCAGAGAGGTTGTACTTCTGTATTGCACAAATATCGTTCCAAGGCTAAAAAAGAGGGCAATAGAGAGGGCCTAACATAAAAAAGGAAGAAGTAGGTACATATAAATTTTCACGAAAACTTGATTTGGTATTTCTTCTAAAACGAAATAGTTATTGGTTTTACCTCGGCAATGTCATCAGATGATTCACATAAAGGACATATGACTTATTTTGAAAATTAGGAGGAAGTATATTTCGTGCAAAATATAGCAGTTTCGACTTCTATATGGAAGAATGTCTGTTGTAGATGAATTTTGCTTTTGATATAAACGCCTCTATGGAATGGATGAAAAATTCAATAGGCGTAAGCAATTAAAACTGAATTCCATAGACTGTTTAGTTTTATACTAGCTAAATACAATACCCACAAATGTTGTTACAAATCGTAGAGTTAAGTAACTGAAAGAATACAAATCATTTGAAGAAGATGGCTTCAAAAGGGAAGATAGCATAGGTGAACACCTACTACTGGATATGCGAGGACCAGAATCAGTCCATTTATCAGTTGCTAACTAAAATCTCGAATAATTAGTTATATAAAATCTGGAAAAAATAATGTTATAAACTCAACAGTTGCAGACTTTCTGAAAATTTTGACAAAATAGATCATTGCACTGGGCAATTATGCAGTTTTTAATAACTAATAAAATCTATGTGACTGAACTGAGCAGAAAGCTCAGAGAAGGTATGGATCCGCATGACGTTTGAGCTGATGTTTAAGAGCTACAGGACTTGAAGCCGGAGTACCAAATGTTTGATGGTTTGGAGCACCTGGAGGTCTATGGTGATGTTTTAATGAGTAGGCTCAATGTGTTCAGGCAAGTTTCACCTCTACAAAAAAAATAAACAAAAAGATTTGCTGATGAAGTTCTGCTTATCGTACTAACTAACTAAAAATGACACAAAGAACTGTGGATGTAGGGTATAACAGAACACACATATGAATCAAAACCGCAAAGAAAAAAAGAGTGCGTTACAGCAACAGTGAAACTGAAAAGGAACTACGTAGGTCACGTGACGCGATATAATAATGACAATTGGACCAGCAAAATCCTGAAGTGGATACGGCTCAAAGAGGCAAAGCTGTTAACTGTGTAACAGGCTAGGAACTTTTAAAAATCTAACATATTTAATAGGCTAACCTGAAGTTGTTATTGAAGGCACTTGTTAGTGCTTAGTCTAACTTCCTTCAAAGAGTAGATGTCCTAATTATCAAAGACATGTCAAAATCGAAATCGGTGAACCTTGGTCAGAGCCAACAGTTGCTTTGAAACCACCAAAACTGTGCTACAATTTCTATGTCAGTGCGTATATATTAAGTTCAATATCATTAAATATGAAGGTGAAGTAAGCAGTAAACAATATGAATAGAAGTAAGATTATGTGAAAAAAGAGCAAATACATTGTGTGTGTTAATATAATTATTTCACGATGTCATGCATGATTTATAACACTGACCTCTATTTTATCTTATAGTAAGTCAAGTACCTGCAATATACAAATTAGAGAGTAAGTAGTATCAAATTTGGTTACCAAACTAACACGTCAAATGTAAAATAAATATAGGAGTTAATAAGTAATTTCGAAAAGATTGTTGAGGAGGTCTTGAATTATTTTGTCTATTCATGGGTTTTCTCTCCTCCAAATTTTTTCCTGTAACAGATAACTGTGTATGGAGACGTTTTGAAGGAGATTTCTATAAACAAGAATTTGGTATGGCCATGGGTTCTTCTTTATCTCCTATAATCAGTAATATATTCATGACATATTTTGAAGAAAGATTCATAGGCAAATATAAAAATAAACCAAAAGTGTGGTGGAGATACGTTGATGACATTTTTGTGGTTTGGGAGTATGGTGCTGAAGAACTGCACTCATTCCTAGATTACATCAATAGTCAAGAACCCACAATAAAATTTACAATGGAGATGGAAAATTTGCATAAACTTGCTTATCTTGATGTACTTATAGATAGAACAAACAACACAATAAGTACAAGTACTTATCGAAAACCTACAAATACTAATAGATATTTGAATTTTCACTCCAACCATCCTTTAAATGTAAAGAAAGGTGTTGTAAAGTGCTTATATGATAGAGCAAAAAACATATCTTCATCCACCCAAATCTTTAACAAAGAAGTCAATATTATCAAAGAACATCTACTTCAAAACGAATATCCCCAAGACTTTATAAATAAAACTATAAATCAGTTAGAAAGAAAATCGCAACAACAAACCAGCACAAATAACCATCACACTAATACCAACCAAACACAAACAGACAACCAAATTATGAACATAATTCCATATATCCCAGGTGTATCGGAAAAAATTAAGCGGTTAGGAAATAAATACAGCGTTAAAACTGTTTTTAAAACAAATAATACCTTGCGCTCTATCCTCACACATACCAAACCGTTTAACGCAACCCAGAGTTCTAAAATTGTGTGTACAGTGTTTTGTGTGACTGTGGCCATTCTTATACCGGTGAAACTTCAAGACCTTTAGAAGTAAGGAAAAAAGAACATCAATATAACATTTCCAGAAGACATGTGGACAAATCAAATTTGGCCAATCATGTATTAACGAGCACCGGCAGCCATAGGATAGACTGGGATAAAACAAAGATCTTGTTGAAAGAAGAAAACTTAAAAAAGAGAAAACTTAAAGAAGCCAGCTGTATGATGATAAACAACACTGAAATCGGAGCACCTTCAGCCGACCTTCATTTGGACTGGAAGAATATACTGCTAACAGAACAAAAAAACGGTAACCTCAGCGTCAAGTGATCGCCAAACGACAAATTGTCAGTGTCAAATTTTTTGACAAACAATAAATTCAAAATCAAAGCGAAAATTTTTTAGAAAAAAGCCTCGAAAACAACACTAAACGATTGACAACGACTCCAGACTCGGAGTTGAAACGTCTCCATACACAGTTATCTGTTACAGGAAAAAATTTGGAGGAGAGAAAACCCATGAATAGACAAAATAATAGGAGTTAATAAATCAAAGAATAAGCAAATAACGCAATTAACTATGCTGATAAAGTTGAATGATTTTTACAATGTATACTGCGAATACATGCAACGAAAATAGAGACCAATGTTACAAAAGCCAAAGGATGATTTGTATGAAAGTTACCCTTTGCCAGTGTCGTAGCCCCATTTGTACGAATGTGGCCCATCGTGCCCTACCACGTGAAAAAGAAGCCTTTCACCACCAGAAGGATGCATTGGAATACCGAGCGAAGCAGGAATTTGAGCGTTCAATCCTCGATCGAAACTTTGAGCTGGTACTTGGTCAGAGTACCCGGAACCCGCACTGGCAGGTTCCTCAACCTTTTCCTTAACGACTTTTTTCTTAGGTTTAAGTACCTTGAACTGTCTGATGTCTTTTTGGTTTTCTTTCTTCGCTAACTTCTGGAACGTCTTCTGGATGTCCTTCTGCCTGGTGTCGTATTCTTTTTCACCGATCAGCTCGACAACTAGTTCTTGCTTGGGTCTGGAGGAGTAGGGCTTTCGTTTGTTGTGCAGTTCTTCGACATACTTCTTGGGGAATTCCCTTGTTGGTATGTCTTGTTGAACGACCACAGCTGGTACGTCGTAATAGAGGGTTGGATCGTTGCTGGGGTTCCACTGGGTCTCTGTCGGAGCTACCAATTCTTGCGCTGGAATCGGCACCACATAGTAGTTCGGTTCTTGGTCTGGTTGAGGTGCTCTAAGGTAGATTGCCGGTTCGGGAACATTGAACGGTTGCGCTGTTTCTTCGGATTTTGGTAATTGTAAAGTTAAGGGAAGAACATCGGGGTTTGGTTGGTAAGAGTCTGGGGTGCTCAATTCCAGGGAGGTTGTTTCTTCTAACAAAGCCCTTGGTTCTTGAGTTACTGGGTTTGCAGAACAAGAAGATAGTACGACGATTACCGCCACCTGCAAAAAAATACACATATAGTTTTTGTTTAAAAAACAAAAGGTTTAAAAATGATTTTATGGACTGCTACTAGATGAAACTGCAACTGTACTACTTAAGTTATTTTAATAATTTTTAAATCATCATTCAAAAAAATTGCTGTACTAAACTGCATAGGTTACCATGGTTAGACTTTGATCACTGATCTGAATATTTATGTTATTAAGGATGCTATTCGTATAATTACCAAAAGTGATATTTGCTGTTTGGTCTATATTAAATGTAAGCCTATTGTCTCCAAGCCATTTAGATATATTACTAAGGTGAATACTCATTTTGTTCTCAACTTCAGACCTGGACTCACCAAGTAGAGATAACAGCCATATCGTCAGCAAATGAAACAATAAAATGATCAGGTAAATCTATGAGGAGATCATTAACGTATATGATGAATAATAGTGGACCCAGATTTGTTCCTTGGGGTACACCAGTTTTTACCTGCATGTATTCACTCAGACATTCAGTTACTTTCACTCCCTGATACCTATTATTTACGTAACTAGTCATCAAATCAGAGGCAGTTCTTCTTATCCATTGTTGTACAGTTTATCTAATAGATTCTTAGGGTCAACAGTGTCGAAAACTTTCACTAAATTAAGAAATATGGCAATAGGACTTTGTCCAGTTTACTACATATTAGATTAATGACATAGTTTAAGGCATCTTTGGTCCCTAGATCATTCCGGAAACCAAACTGTACTTTTGATAGGATCTTACAACTATTTGTAATAAAGTCCAATTGTTTTTTATGAATTGAATTGCATTTTTGCTCGATTAAAAATAAGTAATTTGGATTTATAATTTGATGGTGTATGTTTATTTTTAGATTTGGGAATCGGATAAACTTTTTATCAAGAAACTTCTGGTATATGCCATAGAACATATGCGTTTTCGTTTATCAGTAAATATTGATTAAAGCAGAAGTTAGAGTTTGAGTTAGTAAAAATGATCCTGCCTGATGGTTTTGAGAAATAACTTATCCAGTTTATGCCTTAAAATCTTGTCGTATAATATACCCATTGAAGCTATGGTCATGGTTTGATAAGTCAGTGACGTTTTGAATAAAACAATCGATTCCTTATAGTTCGTTTTCCCAATTTTTTAATCTTTTCAAACAATGGGTTTCTTCAAGGCCCTCAAAATAGACATTTCTTTTAATAATTACCTCTTCATTCGACTAAAATCCTTTACAGCCCAGCCATTTATTCAGGCTTGTAAAGAGGAAATAGTTGCAAGGGCGTAAATCTGGAGAATATGTTGGAGAATTTATGGATTTTTACCATGGTGATATACACATGTGCACTAGTGCATTTTTTAAATAGAACATGACATCAACAAATGCGGTCGTTTCTACTTTAAGTCACTATTGAACCTGCCCAAAAGCTTTGAATAATATTCGCTTGTAATTAAAAAACTATGACCATGATCTTGTTGGCCTACAGATCATATCATTCAGTAACATTTTATGGTGTTACAAAGACTATTTTTATTGTAACTACTTACTCCAGAATTTTAGTATCAAATTCCAGGACACCCTGTCAAAAGTGGAGTTGTTCAAATCCGGAAAGATAGAATAAGTTAATCCGTCATTGTTTCAAAAGGCTGATCACATGATGAATGATCAAAGCAGCGTGGTGACTCATCTCAGTTAACTGTTACTTGTAATTCCAATAACAAATAAACGTCCCATTAAATCACATTTATGCCATTACCTAATGATCGCTGGACAAAAATGACCTTCTCCATCATAGCGTCGCATTGTCTGCAACTGTCATTATTTCTTTATTGTTAACGACAACATTAACGCTGCACTTTTACTTCTTATGTTCTGCGTAGGCAGTTGTTTATCGCTTTCCTTATTGTAGCAAATTGCAAATAAAACTACCGACTGTCAGTGATGAATGAGGAAAATACTAGAAAATGATATGCTTGTTGAACAAACAAAAATTAGTCTTACTTCACTTGTCTGTTTGTAGTACGTAATTGGACTACGAAGATATGGATTTCACAAACGTTTTGTCTTCTTTTTATATAAGTGAAACTGAACGAAACATTATGAACAATGTAATTTTGTCATCTATTCATTCTAGTCAAGCCTGATTTAAACTCGTTTTAGTATGGTATTGTAATTTCAGTATATAATCTGTTACAGTTTTTGTTAAAGTGGTGTAATTGATAATTGGGAAACACCATATTAATACACAAAGATTTCAAAATGTGTTTAATGCATTAAAATTCAATTTGTATAGGGTATAGCAATATACAGCTAGTTTTTGTGATCAAAATATGTGGATCAAATTAGACATGTTGATGCAAGATATAATTTGAAGACGCGAGATGTAAGACCGATATCTAGGATTTTCGAGAGAATTAGCACACAGAGGTTCCGAATCTGGAGCCGTTCCGTGTAATTGCTTTTCTCCCTTAACTCCTAGGACAGAATGTCACGATAAAATTTTCAGGTTACTTCACCTGTCAGAGATATTGAATATTCTCTTCGAGGTGTCATTCCTTTGTACGCAAGACAATATATATTATATATAATACATATTGTTTCTGGTCAGGGAACCTTCATCAGTTGCGCTTCCTACAATTGAATGTCCTCTCGAACACTTCTTTATGTATTTGATACATTTCGTTAAATTTGAAGACGCGAGATGTAAGACCGACATTTAGAATTTTCGAGAGAATTAGCACACAGAGGTTCCGAATCTGGAGCCGTTCCGTGTAATTGCTGTTCTGCCTTAACTCCTAGGACAAAATGTCACGATAAAATGTTGAGGTTACAAAGGAATGACACCTCGAAGAGAGTATTCAATATCTCTAACAAGTGAAGTAACCTGAAAATTTTATCGTGACATTCTGTCCTAGGAGTTAAGGGAGAACAGCAATTACATGGAACGGCTCTAGATTCAGAACCTCTGTGTGCTAATTCTCTCGAAAATCCTAGATGTCGGTCTTACATCTCACGTCTTCAAATTTAACGAAATGTATCAAATACATAAAGAAGTGTTCGAGAGGACATTCAATTGTGGGAAGCGCAACTGATGAAGGTCCCCTGACCGAAACAATATATGTCTTGCGTACAAAGGAATGACACCTCGAAGAGAATATGCAAGATATAATGTTTGACATTTAAGACTTTTGGGGAAACTAGTACACAGAGCTGTTCCATGTCATAGGTTATCTCGTAATTCCTAGGTTAGAATGTCACGTTAAAATTATCAGGTTATCAGGTTAATTTCTATGCAAATCAATAAATTAGAAACTGCCTGTGTCTTTTAAATTTTGTTCCTTTTCGTAATTAGTGTGATCATGTTCGGGTACGATGTCATTCATTAGTGGTTTTTATTGCTTTTCCTGCTAATCCCCTTTCGTAATCTCCCTCTGTTGAACATTTTTGATGCTTGTTGTCGTATATATATTTTAGGGAATTAGATTTGTTATTACGAACTTAATTGCGGGATTTTCCAGGAAATACATACACGTATTTGGCAAGTTAATTATATCGTCTGGTTTATTTAACTTTTCGTGTTTTTGGATTTCAATGCCGTCCCGTATTAGGCTATTTCTGTGATTTTTTACTCTTGCAATTTGTTTGCAGGTGTTAAAGTCAATTTTATGTTCTGTATTCGGTTAATACCTCCCACGTATTAACCGAACAGTCTGCACTACATATACTATAGGCTCCGTGGTTCTCTAACATGATTTTATGTTTTTGGTTGCCGGAGACTACCTATATTCTGCCAACAGTACTTAAAATATACGGTAGGATAGCTGCTTCACATCTGTTAAACTAGCCGCAAAAAACGAAATCAAATTAGAAAGTTACAAAAAAAATAACAAGACAGATGAAGAAAACCTGTAGAAAAAAGAAAAGAGAATTTAATGAAAAAAGAATTGGGGAGATAAAAGAAAAGTTCCAGAACAAAGAAATTAAAGCTTTCTACTAAGAAATTAAAAAAGTTGGGATAGGATACCAAAACCAATGTAAGCTCATAAAGGATGAGATACACAGAGTTTCAAGAGGATGAGAGATTTCAAATATTTGGGGGTCAAAGTTCAAGAAAACGGAAGAGAGGACGCGTAGATTAAAGCAGGGATAGCAAAGGGAAACAAGAAGTATGAAATGCTCAGGGTTTTGATGAAATCCAAATTTCTCTCAAGAAAAATAAAGACTATAGAGACTCTTAATATGGTTCTTAATAAAACAGAAGAACGAAGGTTGGAAGCACAGAAAAAGAACATGTTAAGTAACATTTACGGAGGCATAAGAACGAAAAGTGGGTGGAGGAGAAGAAAATATGAAAAACTAGTGCTGTGCCCAAAATATCTACTTTTGTAAGAGCCCAGAGACTCAGAGGACTAGGACACGTAGAGCAAATGAGAAGAGATAGGATGCCAAAAATAATCATAAAGAAAACCGATAGGAGCGGAAAAAAAGGACGACGTCGGAGAAGATGGCTAGACCATGTAGGAGAAATCTGCGGAGAATAGACATAGAGCAATGGAAAGTCATGGCTGCCAATAGAAATGAATGGAGGCGTATAGTTAAACCTTCAGGGCATATTAAGCGTCATAAATAAATAAACCTGTTAAATACTAAAGAGTGAACAGTGCTTTGAATCGAAACGGACAATCACACATACATAACTACAACACTGAAGGTAACAGGAACTTTTCAAGCATGACACCTGTACGGAAACTGCTGCTTGAGTGATTTCAAAAGGAATCATTACTTTTCCACCGCAAATTATAATTACCATATACATATTTAATGTTTTACACACTTCTGCATGTCTCTTTCTCGCTCTTCAACATTTGCATCGAGAAAACGACATTTTGCGTAACTTTCTTTTTATCGACGATGTCGTCAATGCGATTGTTCCCAATGCTGGATTGCGTCGGTCCGATTTTGTATTTTTTCCTCGAATACCATGAAAAATTCTTAATAATTATTTTGCCACATTGTTCGAACGCCGGCGTATCTTAGTTGGCTGTCGATGCGGAAAATTAGAAATTAATGGTCGCAATCAGAGAACTACGCCTTCTAGGAGGATTTCCGTTGTTTTTTTTTTTTTTTTGAAAATTGTATGAATTTGAAAGGGAAATCAGTAAAAGTTACTGAGGTAAATCAACAGCCATATCATATGTAATATAATGGATGCTATGATATTTCATGTCTGCTGAAGTTCTCTACAACGAAATTCTGTTGATTTAGTCAAATCCCTGTAGCTCCTTTGTTTTTGATTTTATAAAAAAAGTGTAAATATCAAAATTGAAGGAAATTGTATCCCGAATAAGACTGTCATGTCCTCACTTGCATGACAGCTCTCGTTTTCGAGATATGACACAAACTTATCTTTTTTTGAATGGAAACCATATGACCTCAAAAAATCGGACATTTTAGAGCTTTTCAACGATATAATACTCGATATAGTTATTCATAAAAATAACGGAGTTATGGATGCTTTTCTCTTTTATTTTCAATTTTAACGTAGTTAGCCATGAAAAACATTGTTTTCACTTTGACAATTCCTCATTTGTGAGTAATTCCATTAGTAGTGGTGAACTGACAGTCGATATTGATAAGTTTTCGTGATAAAATGAAATATTCTAATAAAGAACAACTGAATATGATATGAATATGGTGGAATGTTATATCATATGCCATAAAAATTCAGTTCGTGCAGCTGAGGAATACTTTCATAGATATTTTAATCGTCGTCAACCTGCTCTATGTACATTTAAGAGGCTTTACGATAGTTTACGCAGATAGGGATCTTTTACTAAACCACCAAAGGAACGTAATCAAATTAACAAAGCAGTACAAATATATGTTTTGGCAATGGTAAATCAAAATCAAAATCAGAAGCTGGCAAATCTGAACGAACTGTAGTTAAGGTACTGAAAGCGCACAAGTTCCACCCGTACAAACTTTCAGTTTCTCAAACTTTGCATGCTGGTGACGAACATCGACGTATTTTGTTTTGTACATAGTTTAGAGACATGTGCCTTGACAATCCACAGTTTCCATTAAAGGTGTTCAATAGGCACAATGAGCATATTTGGGCTAAAGAAAACCCTTTCCGTGTAGAACAAAGACAACCCCAGATAAAATTTGGTTTTAATGTTTGGTGTGGTATCAAAGGATTTACTATTCTGGGGCCTTTTATCTATGACGAATCACTTACTGGGGAGCGCTACTTGCATTTCTTGCAAACACCTTTCAAGACATGTTGCATAATTTGAATTTGAGAACTCGTTTTGAAATTGAGTGATTCCAACATGATGGAGCACTTGCTCATAACTCGTTATTAGTAAGACAACACTTAGATAATATCTATCCAGACTCTTGGATAGGAAGAAATGGCCCACGCGAATGGCCACCCTGGTCTCCCGATTTGGCAGTTATAGACTTCTATTTATGGAGTGCGCTAAAAAAGGTACATAAAAGAAAGTATGACACAGTTGGTGACCTAAGGCAGGCGGTGTTACAAGCAATTGAAGAAATTGATAGGCGGTTTGTGAGGAAAGCGGTAATGTCAATTTTAAAAACATGCAATTTTTGTCTAAATAACAATGGTGGACTTTTCGAACATAAATTGTAACCATTATTATGTACCTTAATTTCTTAAGTTTTTAGTAAGTATCTACTTATTTAGTTTTTACATTATATCTGATATACCTAATAAAAAAAAATCGTTCAATGTTTTTTGGAATAGTTATTAATAAATCAATCTATTTCATGGCTAGGTTAAAAGTGAAAATAAGAGAGAAAAACATCCATAACTCCGTTATTTTTATGAATAACTATATCAAATATTATATCGTTGAAAAGCTCTAAAAACGTCCCATTTTTTTAGGTCATAGCCAACTATGGTTTCCATTCAAAAAAAGATAAGTTTGTGTCATATCTCGAAAACGAGAGCTGTCACGTAAACGAGGACATGACAATCATATTCGGGATACAATTCCCTTTTGATATCTACAGTTTTTTTTATAAAATCAAAAACAAAGGAGCTAGAGGGATTTGACTAAATCGACAGAATTTCGTTTTTTCAAAATATCTAGTAAGCCATGACTTTTTACAAAAATCCGAAAGTGTCATTAAATTGGGCCAGTAAAACTGCAAATCTATCCCAATTTAGCCATTGCTCTATCTCCGCTAGTTTCCGAGATCCCCATACTGATCATCAAAAAAAACTCACCCTGTATATAGTGTTTAGTATAGGTTTATGAAAACAAATTTAGGGTGGGTAGTTTCATATTGGAATGATCGTAGTAATGAGTTAACCTAAGTAGCGCCATCTATTGAGAGGAATATTACACCTTGATGCAGAACGAGCTGAACTATTTTTGTTGTAATTTAAACTTTCGAAGTGATTTGAATTGATTGAATTTTCTAAATCTAGTCAAATAGTCTATTTTTCTTTCACAAAATTCTTCCCGCAACTCTTCAATAAAATTAGTTTAATACCGCATACCTATTTATCAACATGCAATAAGAAACTTTCAAAATTGAAATCGCTTTATTCAAAACTATTAAAGTTCCTCTTTGTCTGTTTTATTGTTTTATAAGAACATTGTGAATGCAACGCCTGATACGATGTAATTTGCAAGAGCATGTAGCGAAGCAAAATTTCATTTACTAGAATGGCGAACAATTTTTCATTGTTATTAGTGAAAGGCGTTATTGGAGAAATGAAAACGAAAGTGAAAAAAAAGAGGAAACCGATATGTTTATCGTTTCACTATCAGTTGTAAGATTATTGGTCAGATAGATTGAGTTATTTTAATAGGAATTGTAAAACTATCAAGCCACTAAACGCTTGATGCTATCTAGATAGTACTTATGAAAAGAACATAAAATTTTGATTGAATGTAATAAATAGCAAGTCTTACGAATATGAACTTAGTTATAATATTTTCCATAAAAGTTTAGTATCGATATTTTGCCCATTTTAACTACTTTTTACGCCAAATGAATGCAAGCATCTAGAGATTTCAGGAAGAACTAGACACCAGACGCCTCAAATCGGGAATCGTAGTGCGTGTTGGCAGGTTTGTTTTGTTTGCAGCTGGCCTTTAATTTGTTGTTTTATTATTGTCTTTCACGTATTAGGCAGGTTCAGGGCGTCTGTGTTTTTTTGACAGCTACTTTGTGTTCATCTAATCTGTCTGAAGTCGTCTTTTATGTTTGCCCGATGTATATTTTGTTGTAGCTTCACTTTTTTAGAGTTTTTAGACTGGTTCCTATGGTCTTGTGGGGTGTATAGACATGGATATGTTATATTTTTAGAGAATTCGGCTAATTCTGTCAGTTGTTCCATTGTATTGTTGATGTTCTGTTGTTTTTTGGTTGTGTAGTGGTGTGTGTATATATTTTCGCGTTGTGTGTATCAATTTTTTTATGTGTTTTATCATTAGCATCTGCGAGTTGTATGGGTCTGGAAATGACCGTGTTGGCAACTCCTTGTATCCAACAGGGGTTTTGATTTGAAATTTAGATATATGTTCGTGTGTGCCGGCTTTTTGTCTGTTCTGGGTTTTTTCTTCAAGCACGTCAAGGAAGTCCTTGTTTGCATCGGGTTTAGGTGATCTAGGAACTTGAGCAACTCTTCTTTGCCATACCACAAACACGTCATCGACGTATCTTACCCATACCTTTGGCTTCAGTTTTGATGTCTCTAGTGATTTTTTCTCGAAGCATGTCATGAAAAGTTTAGCCACCACTGATGATAGTGGGGATCCCATTGCTGCTTCGTTGGTTTGTTGTATATGGGGTTGTCAAACATAAAATAGTCACTCATAAGACAATGATAAGTCTATTATGAATATTGGGAGGTCTTCATTCTCTTCTGATTGTTGAAGTGCTTCTTCTACCGACATACAAGGACTTGACATCGAAACTGGTTGTAATGTCATCTGGTTTTTGGAGGGCCTTGAGGGCTTTCATCTCTTGTTGACTGAGGTTTGGTTAAAGTGGTTTCGTAGATCTAATGGCGGGGGCAACTTCTTGTTTTAGCTGCTCTGCCCTTTTTTTTGCCTTTAAGTCGTAAGGAATCTTCAGTCGATTACTGATCGCTAACTTCAGCACCCGTTCTAGTTTGTGAGTGACCAGCATGCTTTGTCGAAACTGATAGACAAAGTCATAAACTTTGTTGAACGGTTATTCTCGTAAGCCAAAGGCTACATCACTTAATAGTACTCTGGTCGGAGTCAGTCTTGTGCTGCTGTGGATGGTTGAGCAATAGGAATAGAAGTACGTGCTCAACTCAATCATGCTGCTACATCTATAGCAGATCTTTCAACTGTTACCCCCACATTATATTGGTACTCTATTATTCCTAGGATGGAAGACAAATTGGTAGGTTACATAGAACCCATCAAAGAATTATGATTGTTCTGAATCGAAATTTTACGGTCTATTGAACACAAACCTCTATATTGTTTCTAGTCGAGAACTTCATCAGTTGCGTTCCCTCAACCAACAAAAATCTTGATAATTAATGATTTTTTTACAGAAAGCCGTATAAACTGTCCACTTGCGTATTCCAACCAATCACAGAGCATTTCTGTCAATAGTATAAGTTAAAAAAAGGTAGTGTTTATAGTGTATTTGCTTAATTTAATTTGAAGAAAATGTGCTTTTTATAGTACTATCCTATTTGATAAATTACAGGTTATTTTCAATGATTTCAAACAGCCTATCATAAAATTTTTCACAGAATATTATTTACTGAAATAGTCATTATGTAGAGTAGTACCGTGTTCTCTTTTAAATATTATAGGTTTTTCTATTATATGTGCAATGTATACGTAATTCATTAATAAAACGTAATAATATAGTTAACAATGCGATAAAAATGATATAGAAATACAAACTAGGTGAATTTACGCCCCCCAGTATCATCAGCGCAACCTCAAAAGATACTGTTATGTATTCACCAAATATTTTACGCCAGTTATTATGTAATTTACGATTTGTTTGTTCCAGCATTTATCAAATCTAACACCTAATAGAATTTCAAATGAAAAGAACCTGTTCAGACATAAAAAATAATAATTATATTAACCTAAATTTACACACTAACTGACTAACCATGAACCTTGAGCCACGCGAATGTACGAACATACTTCCGTACTACGTCTTAATAAAAGAGTTGTAAATGTGCTAAAATTACCGATTACTAAAATAAAGATTAGTGGTTTGGTAATGTTTTGAATGTCGGTTTAACAATAAATGTGTAACCTACTCTTTTCAATTATTCTTAAGAAGTATACAACTTAATAAATAAAATACAAAATGCGAGAAGTATCTGCATTTCTGTAGTTAGATACAATTTTCCATAGTTGACACCAACGACTTATTATGAAAACAAAAAAAAACAAAGGGGGCAAAATCTGGCGAACATGGTGTCTGGGGAAGCAATTCGAGCTTTAACTTTCGTTTCTGAAGAAACTCAATGAAAATGATGTCACGTGCATCACTAATACCAGATTTTGACGAACTTAGCGCGTAAGTTGAACATATTAGCTCCGCTTGGATTTGAGCTACTTAGTTCTAATGGATTTTCATAGCTTAGCCCCAAGTTGTTCTCATTAGCAGGCTAAGCATGGATTTTTCAAAAGATCTCCAAGTCTTTTCACAGCTGTCCTGCATCCATTTTTGATTAAACATAGCCCCTAGTTGAACACATCGGCTACCTCCACATCGATTTTGACTAACTTGTTCCCCACTGGGCATTATCAGATTCGAATGCAATTTAACTAAACATTTCCTAGTTGTCCTCAACAGTTAGCTCAGTATGGATATTGATTAACTTAGCCTGTTATTAATCTCAACAGCTAACTGCATGCGGATTTTTACCAAATGAGTCCACAGATGACCTCGCCAACTAGTCCTTAATTGACCAACAAAGTCCCGAGTTGACCTCACTTTAGTGTCAAATATTTCACTACTATCCTCTTTATGTTTTTAGCTCCAAATTGATCTCAGCGTCTGCCCTGCATCAATTTTGGCTAAACATAGCCCCTAGTTGATCACTTCACCTATCTACATATGGATTATGATTAACTTATTCCCTACTGGACCTTAGCAGCTAAATTCGAATGAATTTTGCCTACATTATTCCCCAGTGATCTCATCAGGTAGTTTTGAATGCATTTTGACTAACTTAACACCGTGTTAGCCTCAGCAGTTAACTCTATGTGGATTTTGACCAAATAAGTCCCCAGTTGAACTTTGTGAGCTAGTTGAACAACAAAGCCTCAAGGTCAAAATTCACTACAATCCTCTATCTGGATGTTTGAGTGAATTTTGACCAAATTAGTCCCCAGTTGACTTTGTGAGCTAGTTGAAGAACAAAGCCTCAAGTTCAAAATTCACTACAATCTTCTATCTGGATTTTTGAGTGAATTTTGACCAAATAAGTCCCCAGTTGACTTTGTGAGCTAATTGAACAACAAAGCCTCAAGTTCAAAATTCACTACAATCCTCTATCTGGATTTTTGAGTGAATTTTGACCAAATTAGTCCCCAGTTGACTTTGTGAGCTAGTTGAACAACAAAGTCTCAAGTTCAAAATTCACTACAATCCTCTATCTGGATTTTTGAGTGAATTTTGACCAAATTAGTCCCCAGTTGACTTTGTGAGCTAGTTGAACAACAAAGCCTCAAGTTCAAAATTCACTACAATCCTCTATCTGAATTTTTGAGTGAATTTTGACCAAATTAGTCCCCAGTTGACTTTGTGAGCTAGTTGAACAACAAAGTCTCAAGTTCAAAATTCACTTACACTCCTCTATCTGGATTTTTGAGTGAATTTTGACCAAATTAAGTCCCAGTTGACTTTGTGAGCTAGTTAACAACAAAGCCTCAAATTCAAATTCACTACAATCCTCTATCTGATTTTGAGTGAATTTTGACCAAATTAGTCCCCAGTTGACTTTGTGAGCTAGTTGAACAACAAAGTCTCAAGTTCAAAAATCACTACAATCCTCTATCTGGGTTTTTGAGTGAATTTTGACCAAATTAGTCCCCAGTTGACTTTGTGAACTAGTTGAACAACAAAGCCTCAAGTTCAAAATTCACTACAATCCTCTATCTGAATTTTTGAACATTTCTGGAAATCACTATGTTATGAGATGATAGGGAATAGGTCAATATTTTAGTTTGAACTCAATTTTAAAAGTGTTACAACAGAATATTCCTCCTTACATGTCCTTTATGGACTTCAGTGCAGTACTGGGTCTTATAAATACCTTCTGAATTAATCAGGTTACGACAATTAATTACCCTTCATAACTCTTAGGAATGGAATAGTACACGACTTGTGCAAAACTGGACAAAATATATATAGATGTAAAAATTTAAGAAATCATAAAAACAATCCATCGTGAAGAATACAAGAAAAAATAAGTAAACTGATTGAGAACTTGATCATAAACTTGCAAACTTTTATTGATCTTGGTGGAATTTTCAAACACAAGCTATGTTTAATAATAAATATTTGTTTGTTATATAATCCCCAAGTATAAACTCTGTGAGATTCTTATGAAAACTGTTCAAGAAACCATTAATTTAGCCATTAAACTTTTCCAGCATCTTGCGTACTATGAGAAAGTTCAGTGAAATCTGTTTTGTTTGTGCCATATTTCATCAAAAATAATCTTCTAAAAACAAACAATAACCGAATATTTTCGTTTTAAACAAAATAAATTTAACAGTCTATTGCAGGATCGTAAACAGATCTGATTGTACTCGCATAGCAATAGAAAAAAGGAAATTATGCAAAAATACCAATGATACAGATGTGAATAAATCCGGAACCCCACCTTCCGTTAAACATTATTGACCTTTCAGTACGTAACAACAACAGCTCTTATGCCATAGCAAATCTGTGCAACATATAATAACAATAATCGAGTCGATAAGAAACGCGGTGTATTGCCTACATCTGTCACGGCTACTGCAATTAATCTTCCGAGGCAATACCACGACCATGAAATGGCACAATTAATACATCTATTCGTTTCTGATTGTTTGGAAACAATATACAACAAAACACCAATCTTTAATATTGTTGAAGACATTTTCACGTATTATAACATTCGCCCTGTATTTTCCATAAACAGTATATTCGATTTTTCAGTTTTTATTCAGATACCATTTCCTGTTAAAGGCGGTGACAATAATTTCGACATTTGATGAAGTGAATCTATTTGTTTACTTTTGTTTTCATAATTAAATTGAATGTTTTTGAAACAGTTACAAGTATACGTTTTTTGTATTGAAATTATGGCAGTTATGGCAGTTTCATTATTTATCGTCGAAACGCAAATTATACGGGGTGTTAAAAAAATAAACATGGTTTTGCCTAATTCACCCTTCGTAACAAACACCCTGTACGAGTACAAGAAAAATGATATCAAATTCTTGTTTATCGCCCTTGAAAACTATGCTGTACCAAATTTGAGTTAAATATATGGAGGGAGCCGTTTTTCAAATATCATAAATTTTGAAAAATCAAATATGCACTTTACGACCATGTATATCATTTACTACAAACATTTTACTAAGGCATGTTTTTGTTAATCAGTATATTTTCATCGCTTCTAACTGCAGTTATCGTATTGTCCATTAGTTAGAGACACCCTGTATATACGTAACATATCTACGTCTAGTTGATCATTTGCCAATATTATGTAATCCTCAACAAAGTAGAGGGTAAAGAACTAATTTGTTCAATAGGGATCCGTATACTGCGCCAATTATTTTACCAGTCTGTCAAGTGTTCTGTTAAATATATCCTACACAGGGTACACCCCATTCCTAATCAAGGGCTGCGACAGCTCCTCTATTGGTACACTATAAAATTTCCGACATAAAAATAGTGGTAGCACAGACTGTTATGACATCAACTCTAGAATCCTTAAATATCTCACATTTATAGTTAGCAAACCTCTGACTAACTTGTTTAATCTCTGCATCCGAGAAAGCATATTTCCATCTGTTCTCAAAATGGCAAAAGTTATACCTATTTTTAAAAATAAAGGAGATCCCGAAGATGTAACTAATTAAAGGCCTATATCTCTATTGCCACTAATCTCTAAAATTCTTGACTCTTTATTGAAAGACCAAATGATTAACTACTTTGAAGTATATCATATCTTTACACCAAATCAATTTGGTTTTCGTAACAACAACAGCACAACTCTGGCTATTAATCGACTAAGTGAGTTTGTGGCAGAGGGCTTTGAAAATAAGCATAATACATATGGTACATTCCTGGACTTAACGAAGGCGTTCGATTGTATAAGTTTTGAAATCCTTTACAACTTTGATTCGAGCAGCATTACCCTGATACAGAAGCAAGAGAACAGTATGTTCTTTTTGAGACTCAGCAGTCCGCGAATCGCAGGATTCAGCATAGGCGTACCTCAGGGCTCTGTGTTGGGTCCTCCGTTATTCCTCATATACATAAATGACTTGCCAAACTTTAACAATCTATTGAATCTGCTGATAATCCTGTTTGCTGATGATACAACAACATTGCTGCGCTATCAATCTTCAGACCCAATATTGCAGTGGACTCAAATCAAACAGAGTGAAATAGAGAATTGGTTTTTAGTCAATAGGCTTAGTCTCAACATTAGTAAAACCCAGAACATTAATTTTACATTACAATCTTCACCATCGACTCTAGAGAGTGATGTACCAGTGAAGTTCTTAGGGTTCTACCTTGATCCTGGGTTGAGCTGGGAAGCCCATGTTAATTTTCTTAGCTCCAAATTATGTAAAATAACTTTCCTTATAAGGAGCCTGTCAAAAATGTATCTAGGGGCACATTACTGACAGCGTATCATGGATACTTTAGCTCCAATATGTCCTACGCGATTTTAAATTGGGGTTATTCTCCGTGCTTTGCTCAAATTTTTAAGTTACAAGACCGTTGTGTTAGAATTATTGCAGGCTTAAAATACCGCGAGTGTTGTAGAGATAGCTTTGTGGGGCTAAAAGTACTTACCGTACCTTGCACTTTTATCCTTCAGTGTCTTGTCTATATGAAACAGAACCAAAACAGCTACAGAACACACATCGATATTCACTACCATTCAACCAGGAAAGGAGGAGAATTAGTTCTCAGCTACCACAGATTGCAACGAACGAGAAGGGGTACTGACTATTATGCCATTAAATTTTTTAATGTACTGCCAGCAGAAATAAAAAATTTAAACCTACATCATTTTAAAACAAGAGTAAAAAAATATATTTTAAAACGCGCCTTTTATTCTTTTGAGGAGTACTTTAGAAGTGATTTCAATGTAAAATTTTTAATGTGTTTGCCTCTATAATGTACATTGTTGTCTATATATTAGTAAATAGGACATTTTATTTTCTTACCATTTTAATAACATTTTATATATTCTTTTGTATACATATTTAATACATTTCATACTTGTGTACCTTTGACTTGTAAAAACACACAGTTGTAATACTTTAGCAATAATTAAACTAAACAAAACTAAATTGTAAGCTTTAGTTAAGGAAATGAAGATGACTTCTTGACTTGTTCTTCCATCATGTGGCAATCTATGTGTGTATATTTGAGGAGCATGCTCGCTGTACTTGTAGCAATGAGAGTAAAGAAAGATCCAGAACAATGTTCATTTTGATTAGTGTCAGTACCCTAGTAAAAGAGCTTTAGGAACTCCGTGGTAACAGACAAAGTATTATTTTAACTATGAGAATGTCATTATCTTTGTATTTTCTCTAAGAAAGGCATTTCTTCGATATTAAACTGGTGCAATTTAGAAGGGTTGTAGTAGAGTAGCCCCAAGATGCACCAGTGTTAACTTGGCTAGTAATTTAGCTAATAATGAAAGTTAATATTTTGGGTGTCTGTTGTGGAGATTTTCGTGGTATAAGTCTAAAGTTTTCACTAGCAACATAAGATACCCAAAGTATTCAGATCGAAGAACTAGAGAGGCTTCAGCCTCGTCAATTCATTGACGTTTAGCTCCCAGTGTTCAGTAATCAGCATCTCCAAATTTTTTGGAGCAGGTGTCAGTCATGTCAGCAATATACAGGGTAAAGAGGAAAATGGACTGTAAAAGTTAATTGTGTAATTTTACCTGCTTACTAATGGATGTTTTGTATAGTCAATACAAACAAAATGTTAGACCGTTTATAGTTCTAAATAAATACTTTGGAATATTCAAGTCTGTAATGATGTCTTATTTAAAATGGATTAAGACCTGTTGAAAATCGTTTGTAGGTTTCTGTTTTAGTTTCATTTCTCTGTAAAGTTGTTCTCTTGTTATGTTTACTATCTAATGTTAGGTTTCACAAAAACGTGTTTTTTCCAAATAAAGCATTTATGCAATAAGTTATGTACACATGTATATTCACGGTGCTAATTTATGCCGCATAACTAAATCATCATATTAACCTATCATTAATATTAAACAACAAGCAACATTAGCGGCTATTACAACACTAAATTGGTCCTTAACACTGGAAATATTCAGACGGTATTTCTTTGTTCGAACGATGATGCTTTATGTGATACTTTTGGCCTTGTCATTGCCATTTAAAAAAATGTTATTGTGCAGGTGCGGAAGTGTTATATATGTACGATTATAATCGTTCTCATAGGACGTTGAGTGTTAACAGTCTCTTATTAAAATTTAGGGTCGTTTTTAATTGGTGTGCATTTTTTTGAACAAAGAAAGATTTAATCAGTGGATATGCTTTTGAGAATTATTCAATGTTAATGGTTTAAGAAGTAGGTCGATGCTAGTGATGAGTAAATTCGTCATTCCTGTCGAAAAAAGACCATTACTGTCTGAATAAAATGAACTTCAATAATATAGGAAACAATATTGGTCAAAAAATTTAAGCTGCATGTGTACGAGGGCTGCCTATTATATTTCGGGATTGGACAACCGTAGTGTTACAATCTGACAACTGACAGCTCTATCGTAAAGTTTGACATTTTTGAGGTTATACGTACTCAGAACGTTTTGACATACGAGCGCTATGTGTTGTTTGCAGTAACTTAAAGGTTTATCTCGGCCAAAAAATGGAATTAAATCGTGAACATTTTCGTGCGATTATTTTTTACAACTTTCGACGTGGATTAAGTCAGCAAGAGTGCATGGGTGAACTTAATTTAATTTTTGGCGATGAAACTCCATCAAGGACCACTGTTTGTCGATGGTATGGTGAACTCAATCGAGGTCGTAGTTCACTCCAAGACGAATTTCGTGAAGGTCGTCCAAAAACAGTTGTTGTTCCGGAAACCATTGATGCTGTGCGCGAACTGATATTGCAAGATCGTCATGTGACCTATCGTGAGATTGAGTCCATCTTACACATTAGTGGGACCAGCATACATTCATTCTTAAACATTTGAATGTCAAAAAAATTTGTTCACGTTGGATCCCACACAATTTGTCAATCGTTCAAAAAAAAAGGCTCGTGTCGATTGGTCGAAAGAAAAACTCAAAAAATACGATCGCGGTGCTTCAAAACACATTTATGACATAGTGACAGGTGATGAATCGTAGATTTACGCGTATGAGCCCGAAAGTAAACAGCAGTCGACTGTATGGGTGTTTCAAGATGAGCCGAATCCAACAAAAGTTGTTCGCGCACGAAGCACTTCCAAGCAAATGATCGCCTGTTTTTCGGAAAAACTGGACATGTCGCAACCGTACCACTAGAACAACGCAGAATAGTCAATTCTGAGTGGTACACAACCATTTGTTTGCCAGTTGTCTTCCAAGAAATGAGGAAAACCAACCGCCGAAGACGGATCACTCTTCACCACGACAATGCGAGCTCTCACACATCGGCTCAAACAACTGTATTTTTGACCACACAAAACATCGATTTGATGAGTCATCCGCCGTATAGTCCTGACTTGTCACCAAATCACTTCATTTTATTCCCGTACGTAAAAACAAACTGAGAGGTCAATGTTTTTCGACACCTGAAGAAGCGGTTGTTGCGTTTAGAATGTATGTTTTGGAGATACCTCAATCAGAGTGGAAAAAGTGCTTCGACAATTGATTCAAACGCATGCAAAAGTGTATAGATCTTCATGGGTAATATTTTGAAAAACAATAAAGCGATTTTCGATGATTAATATTTGTTTTTGTTCCCTAATCCCGAAATATAAAAGGCAGCCCTCGGAACACTGACGACATTGAGTCAATAACGGACAATTTGATAGCAACAGGTTTGGAAAAAAATACTCCGAAGGCTGTATTTGATAAATCTGTTACTAGGTGGTTGCATAAAAAAAGCAACATGAACATTGAACAAGTAATTTGCACAAATATCTAGGATCTGACATTAGATAGGGCAATCAAACATACGAAATTAGGGGTAGATAAGGAATAATTATTGGTGCCAATCTCCCCAACAGAATCATCAGACACAACATAGGTATAACAGGAAGTGTAATATAAATGAAGACGAAGCTAATTGTAATAATGCACCAGTCAATATAGATTTTTAGGTGACATAAAATTCAACAGCAAACGGCATGAGCCATTACGTAAATAATAGTTTATAAGTGACTGACATAACTTTAACAGCAAACTCGTAGAAGTATTTGAGCCTTAAAACCCCAAAAAATATGGGGTATTTTCGTTTTTTGCTTATAGTGTAAAAAGTAATGATCTGTTCAGAAACTCTTCAAAATGAATGTTTATAAATTTTAATAGCGGCATTTTGCATAAAAAAAGCTGGAAAAACCGAGGTAAAGTGAGTAATTTAAAAAAATTCATAACTTGCTTGTAATAAGAGCTAGAACCTTAATCTGCCTTCTAATGATAGTTTATAACGTTGACATTAATAACGCTGAAGATCGATATTGTGCGTTAAGTAGGTTTTGCAGAACTATAATTTAAATAATTTTTAGAAATATTTGGCAGGGCGTATCGTATTAACCACGATAGTTCGATGGCGATATGCAAAATA
The DNA here is from genome assembly GCA_034190945.1 of Octodonta nipae. Lineage (NCBI taxonomy): Eukaryota > Metazoa > Arthropoda > Insecta > Coleoptera > Chrysomelidae > Octodonta > Octodonta nipae. The sequence goes on from CM067223.1 coordinate 3,475,423, forward strand.
TATTTTGAAAACGTATAAAATGCACTTCACTTCGTACATCTTGGATTTTTGTCATAGTGCCGTAAAATGTATTAAAACTGCTCTTGAAATTTGACTTAAAGGATGGACCCTCCGATGTTTTGACACTGGTGGATCCACCCAGTGAAAAAAGTCATTTAATTAATATCAGTAAACTGTATACAGGTAACTATTAACTTAATAGCTCTAAACTAGTATTTGGTATTACACACAGGGTGTTTAGTTATAGCAAACAAATTCACAAAGTAAAGTGATAGAAGGAGTTGTATATATATATATATATATATATATATATATATATATATATATATATATGATGATTGAAATATAGGAGGGAGTAGAATGATAGTTACAGAAGACAGTTAAAAACATTATGGTAGTCCATAGGCAGGCGTATATACAGGATGGTTGGAATATAGCGTGGATTGGACGGTTGATGGTCTAAAAATGTTGGAAAAATGTGGAATTAAGATTATATAGGGTGATTAAAAAACTGTTATATGTTGTAGCCATAAACAAATCATATACAGGATGGTTGAAATATATGCTGGAGTTGAATTATATTTATACAGTGTGATTAAAAAAATATTTATTTCATAGCCCATAAGAACTTGCAAATAGTGTGGAGAGGAATTAATGTTTTTACAGGGTGATAATACAAAATGTTAAAAATGAAATAATTTATAGAGTAACCCACAAGGACTTATATACGATGGTTGAAATATAGGTGGGATCTGACTCCGTAAATATGGGATGGATTCTACGCCGTCCTATAATTTACAGAATGCAGCTAACAAATTTATAGTTGTCCGTAGGCAGTCGTATATACAGGATGGTTGGTACATAGGGTGGAGAACTATCTATAGTTACACAGGGTTCTCAAAAAAAGTTGAGAAAAGGTTACATGGCATGGTCCATAAGGCATAAACATATTTTGTGCTTATTAAGTCAACGCGTAGTAGTACATTTTGTTCGTAAACTTATACCTGTCACTTTAAATGAAAATGTATCATTGTGTAATGTTGGGGTTTCGGTGTTGTCTATTAAGGTTATACATACAAAATAAAAAATTTAGAATCAAAACTAAAACTAAAAAGTTGAAAATAAAACATTTAAAAAATATATATAACCGACTTCCACCTATAACTAAAAAGCTAAAAATAATTATAACAAAATACAACTCTACCAAATAAATGACACATTCAATTTTGTTACGTACCTACCCAGAAAGTCAAAAATGTAAACATTAAAAGGTGCTCATTCTGTACAAATTAATTACCTAACAATTTAGTATATTTTTGAAGTCGGTGCCAAGCAACAATCAAAGTTGATGAAGTAGTAGATAAGTACGCAATTCAGGATTTTAGATTTGCTTGGTACTTACTTCAGAAATATACTAGATTGGTAGGTAATTAATTTGTACACAATGAGCACCTTTTAATGTTTAAATTTTTTGCATTCTGGGTAGGTACCTAACAACATTGAATGTGTTATTTATTTGGTAGAGTTCTATTTTGTTATAATTATTTTCAACTTTTGAGTTTATAGGTGGAAGTCGGTGATATATATTTTTAAATGTTTTATAAGTGAAGTGTTTGAATAAACTGCAATATAAAAACAATTATTTTTAAACCGAAGTATTTAACAAGTTGATAAAAAGTGAATATTCGGAGTATATCCTACCCGTGTGAATGCCATATCTTTGAAGTTTGGACAAAATGTTTGTGGGTATTATTTGATATACCTTCGTATATCAACTCAGCAGTAGCAGAAAATATCTTTTGGTAATTTCTAGCCACTGTAGTACTTTATAACGACCATCATTATAACAATTTTAAACGACTTTAATGCACGAATTTAGTACTCATTAATTCAACTTTTAAATTGAATTTATTACCGTTAACGACTGTAATTTGTACACAAAAAATATAATTGCTAATTACGAAAAAAAGTTACACCTAGCAATGAACTTGACGAAACATCATAAGCTAAGTAATTAATGGTTGAGTATCACTTTCACTTCCTTTTTTGTTGATTTAACGCAGGACTTAACCAGACCACATGCCAGTTACAAAAAGCAAACATTTGTTGCTACCGATTTTTTAAAATATTTAAATTTTTAACACTTGGTAGTTAGAAACCCGTGAATGATATTTGGCTTACGTAACGTCTCTTTGAAGACAATTTGTTAGAATATTTTTTAATTACCTCAAGAACGCGTAAGATTATAATACGATTCTTCGGTTTGTGACTTCAACCTCGCAAGAAGTTTTATAAACAATGCAAACGGTTGAATTTAGCATAGAATAATATGAATTATGTCTGGATCGTGCGATTTTAAACCGAGAAATATGAAGTAATTGCTGTTAATTCTATAGAATGGACTTCTCTTGTTGAACAAGTAAGGTTTTTTTATTGGATTTGTTAACACTTTAAATGGCTTAAGTACAAAAGTAAATCATGCAGAAATTATGAGTCTAATCGGTGAATCAATTGAAAGTATTAAGTGTTCAAGCATCAATATGAACTCAAACGCGACCTTTTACCTCTCTTTTTTACTTTCATTTCATTACCTACAAAACAATATTATGAATGGTTGCCACAGGGAAAAATGAAAAGAGACCGAGCTATTTTGACTTGGGGAAAACTTATAAAAAATGTGATTACTCAAAAAGGCCTAGAAAGGGTAATCTTGGGAATATGGAGATCTGAGAAAATATAAAACGAAAAACCTAGGAGTGTAGAAAAACAGAAGAAGAAGAAGACAAAACTAGATTAAGTTATTTTGAAGTCATTGTTAATGAAGCAGTAAATTGTTTAGAAGTTTTTGCACTATATGTTCTGAAAGAAGGAATTGTCCACAATCAATGTTTAACCCACTTCCAAAAAGGAGGAGAGTTATCAGTTCAGCGCGTATTTTTTATTTGTAGGAATGTTACCTGATTTCTTCTTCTGTTGTGCACCGATTTGAACGATTATTGTCTTGTTTTATGTAGTATACAGTGATGGGCAAATGTGTGGAACCAAGTAAATATCTCTGGAATTATTAGAGATATCAAAATGAAATTTGGAAGGTGGATACTGCAGCAATTGCCTATTTGTTTCCAAATGTTTTTACAATTTTGAACTTCCTGTTTTACCGGAAGTAATGTCGATTTTAAAATTTGCAATGGAACACCCTGTATAGTATTTTAGTTTCTGATTAAACATTTTATTGCGAGTACAAAAATTTCGGGTTTGATATTGTTTACTTCAATACCTATCGAGATATTAACAGAAAAGTAACTAAGGAAAGGAACAATTCGATGGTAGCTAAACTCGGTTCAGATTTCATTTACGCCCGATATAAACAAACCGCTGCGTTTGTTTAAATCAGGTGCATATTAAATCTGAATCAAGTTTAGTAGTCTGTGAAATTCATTACAGAAGTGATAGTAGTTGTCAAAATAAGTTATTAGTTATTTTATTTGAACGTAAAAAGATTGTATTGTTTTAATTTGATCGTAAAATGGCCGAATTAAGTGAAAGAGAAAGTATAGAAATATTAATGATGATTGGGTATGGGGAGACGAAAACTTTGCGAAGGTACGACACAAGTGGAACAGTTAGCAATTTACCAAAAAGTGGACGGTTAAAAAGTGCAGGTACTGAAGGTGTAGCTCAAAATGTTGCTATATCTTTGGAAGAAAATCCTCACTTATCCACTACCGACCTCGCCAATATGCATGGAATTAGCCGTCGTTCAGTAGGAAGGATATTAAGGCGAGAAAAATATCATCCATACAAAATTCGGAGAGTTCTTGAACGAGGCGAGACGATTTCGACAGACGTTTGCAATTTTGTGAAACGATGATGGATATTTCTAACCGTGATAATAATTTTATAAGAAATGTGATGTTTTCAGACGAGGCTACATTTTGTTTAAATGGTACGGTTAATCGACATAACTGCCGCTACTGGTCGCAAAGTAATCCTAATTGGGTACAAGAGGCTCATACACAACATCCCCAAAAATTGAACATTTAGGCCGGCATTTATAACAACAGAATCGTGGGATCCTTCTTCCTACAAGAAACTTTAAACAGAGATAGGTATTTACAGCTCTTGGAGACACAAGTTATTCCGGCATTGGAGGTAAATGGACAATTAGCAAATAATATCTGATTTCAGCAGGATGGAGCACCATCTCATTACGCTCGCATTGTTCGAGATCATTTAGATTTCATCATAGATGGATTGGAAGAAGGGTTACTTATGAATGGCTTGCACGCAGTCCCGACCTTAATCCACTAGACTATTTTCTGTGGGGTTACTTAAAGTCTAAGGTTTATGTTGATAGACCAAATAATTTGCAAGACTTAGCTGCAAGAATAACTCAAGACATCCAGAGAATTACACCAGAAGTAATAGCTAATGTTACTAGAAAATTTAAAAACCGACTTGCTTATTGTCAACTAGTAAACGGTGCTCAGTTTGAAAATCTAAGACATTAAGTTTAGTTAAGTTAAGTTTCATTGTTTTGAAAATCACTTAGATTTAGTTAATAATTATGATTATGTATTTCTTTAATGGATATTAGATTTTTGCCGTTCCTTAATTACTTTTCTGTTAATATCTCGGTAGGTATTGAAGTAAACAATATCAAACCCGATATTTTTGTATTCGCAATAAAATGTTTCATCAGAAACTAAAATACTATACAGGGTGTTTCATTGCAAATTTTAAAATTGACATTACTTCCGGTAAAACAGATAGTTCAAAATTGTAAAAAAATTTGGAAACAAATAGGCAATCTACTGCAGTATCCATCTTCCAAATTTCATTTTGATATCTCTAATAATTCCAGAGATATTTGCTTGGTTCCACACATTTGCCCATCACTGTATATAAGAAGATTTCTACAATTTTTTAAGTTGATTAAAAAACCAATTACCATACCTAAGAAGGCTTCGCCATCAAAAGTTGGCTGAAAAAATCAGCATATAATGATGTAACAGCAAATAACCCAATAAACGTGTTTATGTTGTCAATAGACAAGAAAACATCACTAATGTTTTGTAAATAAAGGAAGAATAACTCCGATGACGAAATCATCAAAAATACTGGCAACTAACAAAGGCACTAACATAACTATTGATAAAAGCACTTTACAGAATTACAGTGGAACAAAAAAGAAGCCAAATATAGTGGCTTTAGCAAACAATCACATAACAAACGACGATCGTTACAAGACGAAAACGAAAGTTCAAACGTATTTTCATAACAAATTTAAGCCTTTCATTTCATTAGCTCTTCTAAGTAATAATTGCCGAGAAATTGTGTATTTTAATATAGTACGAATTCAATTAACAAAAAACAAATTAACTACTAAATGTCTTTCACTTGTTTTTTGCCAATTCTTCGATAATGAAAGTTTGTCTGGCGTTTTTGTCGTATTTTAGAAATTTGACGACGACCGCGAAGTCATTTTGGTTTCAAAATTTATCTAATTTGCACTTTATCAAAAAAAAACTTAAAAATATGAATGTATAGTGAAATACTGAAATATTATTTTGGTAGCTTACCAGCATTAATCTCAAAGTCATGATAAACCGATCTGTACGTAACAAGCACTGCCACTAAAATCAAAACGCGCACCAATAGCTTGCTTTAATAAATATGGTTCAGCTTTCAGTCGCTTTTATATATACATTACCATTTCTCTCTGGGGGAGCATTGAATTTGTTCGCGATAATGTTTGTTGCTGCTTGTCATTAGGAATTGATATAGCTTTTGGTTTCTTTATTGTTGTTATAGAAGCTCATATCGCCGATACATGTGTATAGGGTCATCCCTACTGACCTAGGGGTCGGGAATCTAGAATATTCAGTTTATAGTTAAGGTTTTTAGGCTCCAAAATATGCTTGCAGCATTTGTTGCAATTTTCAAACTGCAAGTATTTATTTTTATATATTTGATTTTAACAGCAAATTATTTAAGCAATGAATGTGGTGAATTCTATAATAAGGGTTCATAAGTCCTGATTGAAGCGTTTTTCAGCGAAGAAAGCTGGAAAACGGTAATAGTAAAATTTTTCAAAACAAAAATCTTGTACAGAGAACTGAGTTGTATGAGTATTTCAAGTTCAAAGGAGTGTTATGTCGGTCTGAACTTTCGCTTCAAATCAATAACAGAAAGACTTCACTTTACTGACTCTTTCTAAACGTTTATTATGTTAGGACGTCTTAAAGAATTCGGAGGAATCACATTTACCATAAATGATCTCTAAAATCGTCAGATAAAAAAATGTTTTTCAAAGCTCTTAATTGAAAATGACATGGTTAAGACATCATTTTTCAGACTTCTCGAGTAAGTCTTTCAAATTAATTCAAAATGACTTATGAGCTAGCCTACTCTGATTATAATATATGGCATTTTCAGAAGAATCTATGTGAAAACATGATTTTAATTAAGACGCTTTTATTAGTTGTTTTCTGAATGATATTTGTGGCATATTTTCAATGTCTAAGTACTTCTTGGGAAATAACACCACAGTTTAAAGAAAATTGCGGTATATTCCAAATATTTCGGAGTCTAGGTCAGACCCCGTTGCCAATGGTTAAGAAACTATCGATAAAAAAGGCACAATTCTAAGATGTAAATTTAAAATATTTGACAATATGTATTATTTGATTTCTGACGTAACTAGGAGAATTTTATTTGTAATATACAGGGTAGCACTGAAACTTCTAAAGATCATATAATCATAAAGTTCCTTTCAAATTGGAAGAATTTGAAAGGGAGATCTTCAGAATTTTATGTGGCGCTCCTAGGTGCGACTTTGTTATAAGATAATGCATTCGCCAAAAATGCGACCAAAGAATTTTGTTGATTCAGTGATCCCATTAAAATCACAAGGGAAAAAACCTAGGAAAAACCCTATGAACTATCCCGATATTGGGTTGTTCACAAGGACATGACCGTTAACAATTTCTTCCTTAATCATCGGCAACCACGAACGATTGAATTCTATGGACGTAGTAGCGATACAATCGTTTTCATTTAACAAAAACCCTTTTAGTTTTCTTTTGGTGTTGTGTTCTTCTTTGTGTAATATAACTGAATTTTGAAACTGTATTTTATGACCAAGGTCCCAAGCATGTTCACAAATTTTTGATTTTTCAAGTTGTCGTTTTTTATGTAATTTTTGTGTTCGTTTATTCGAACATTCAGAGGTCTAGAGGTTTCTCCAATATAGAATTTATTACATTCACATGGGATTTTATAAAAGCAATTTTTTGTATTTTGAGTTGTGTTATTTGGTTTGATTTTTGATATAATTGATTTTAGTGTATTTCTTGTTTTAAATGATGTTTTGATATTATATCTGTTTCCAACTCTTTTTTGTCTTTCTGATAGACTCTATATGTATAGTATAGTTATTGCAATAATGTGATTATCTTGGGAGTCAGTGTTGCTTGGTGAAGTTTGATGTTGGTTGTTAGGGATTGTTTGGTATTCGATTTTGTTTAACTCGTTATTAATAAAATTATTTGGCTAATAATTGGCAGAAAGTATATTTTTTATAAACGTTTTTTCTTCATTGAATTTATTGATGTTTGTTCTTCAAATTTTTCCATAAAAATGTTGCTTAAAGCAAGTTTTTGGCATAGTAACGGGTTTCTGTCTGTCTCCTGCTTTAAGCAACATTTTTATAGAAAAAATTGAAGAACAAACAATTTTCTCAGAATAGATTAAACCTTTGCTTTGGTGGCGTTCTATTGATGACATATTCGTTATTTGGGAACATAATCTTGAGGATTTACATGCATTACTTAACGACATAAACAACACAGAACAAACTATTCAGTTTACACTAGAGCTAGAACAGAATAACAAATTACCATTCTTAGACATTTTAATAATCAAAACACAACCAACATTTGAAACAGAAGTTTACAGAAAACCGACTCATAGTAACAGGTATCTCAACTTTAACTCTAATCATCCAAATTCAGTAAAAAGCGGTATCATCAAATCTCTATATGACGGAGCAAAAACTAACTGTTCTAACATCAATAAATTCAATGAAGAAAAAACGTTTATAAAAAATGTACTTTCTACCAATCATTACCCAAATAAATTTTAATAAATTAATATAACGGCACCTAGGAGCGCCACATAAAATTCTAAAGATCTCCCTTTCAAATTCTTCCAATTTGAAAGGAACTTTATTATTATATGATCTTTCGAATTGTGACTTTTTTTATCCATAATTTCTTAACCATTGACAACGGGGTCTGACCTAGACCCCGAAACGTTTGGAATATACAGCAATTTTCTTAACTGTGGTGTTATTTCCCAAGAAGTACTTAGGTTGATCTGTATGTATGTTTGTATCTATGAAGCGGAAACTTTCTAAGTAATTTTCACTACCTTAAAGAAGTCGGATTAATTTGAAACTATGCACACGTCCAAGGGTTGATGACAGTACAATTATTACATAAATTTATAATATCCTGACTGAGATTATCAGAATAAATAGAAAATATCTACACTAGTTGACAGGTTAATATTTGAATTATTAAGACAAACGTATTGTTACGGACTGTTTTCAAGTTCAAGAAGATATTTCAAGTAAAAAATAATTAAAAACTCAAAAATAACTTTGAAACAATAAATTTCGAGAAAAATTGTAAAATAAATTACAGTTTAAAAAACTAAAAAACACGTTTTAATAGTAAACTCAACTAAAAAGTAGAAAATAATTTTTAATTATGAAAAGTTTGTGTTACCGCAATAGAAACTCTAACAATCAATTATGATTAATTAATTTGTAATTATTAACAAAATAATTTAAATCATGGCCACAAAGTGTGAGGTTCCTGATACGAAATGTTACAATTATTTGATTCGTACCTGTTTATACAAATAGGTATGAAGATATGTTAAATTGCACCACACACTTTTTTTACCATGATTTGAAAATAATTTGTACATAATTGATAAGAATTATTCTCAAAAATACCATTGTTGAACCCCTCGAATCAAAATTAGTAGTCTAGATAAATTAATAAACGCACTCTTATTGTATAACTTTTTTTCAGAATTAACAGTTATTCTTGTAGCAATAAATTATCGGTGTTGAGTCAGCCTGAATCACGCCTTGTTATATAAATGAGGATAAATAGAATAAATTTCATTTTCTCGGTGACATGAGGACTTAATATATTCATTGAACTGCTGCATTTACAATATCGCATGTCTTAACCTTTACAGAACTTAGAACTTGATATTATTGAAACCAAAAAGTTTGTAGCTTAATAGTAAACCTTGATTATCCGCATTAAATGCCGTTTTGGCAACTCGGTTGCTGAGTTGAGGAAAACCTATCTATCATTTAGATTACAAACTCAGGCAATAATTGGCCTATGAGTATGTGTCCCAATATTTTGAACTAAACCCATTTTAGTTATTAGAATAAAAAAATGCAAATTGTAATTTAAGCAATCTACAATTGCCGTAAAGGGCGTGGCCAAATAGGATCAAGGGACGACAACCTCCCCTCCCCAAACCTCTCTTGTGGATTATGGATGCTTCTTTATATGTGAAATAACCCCCCTGAAAGTCATTACCTACCATTTCTGGCGAAGTCCTGATTGCCGTTATACAGGGTGAGTTTTTTTTATGATCAGTATGGGGATCTCGGAAACTAGCGGAGATAGAGCAATGGTTAAATTGGGAAAGATTTGCAGTTTTACTGGCCCAATTTAATGACACTTTCGGATTATTGTAAAAAGTCATGGCTTACTAGATATTTGAAAAAAAAACGAAATTCTGTCGATTTAGTCAAATCCCTCTAGCTCCTTTGTTTTTGATTTTATAAAAAAAAAGTGTAAATATCAAACTTGAGGGGAATTGTATTCCGAATATGATTGTCCTCGTTTGCATGACACCTCTAGTTTTCGAGATATGACACAAACTTATCTTTTTTTGAATAAAAACCATTGTTGGTTAGGACCTCAAAAAATCGGAGATTTTTAGAGCCTTTCAACGATATAATACTCGATATAGTTATTCATAAAAATAACGGAGTTATGGATGCTTTTCTCTCTTATTTTCACTTTTAACGTAGGTAGCCATGAAAAAGATTGTTTTCACTTTGACGTTTCCTTATTTTAGAGTAATTCCATTAGTAATGCTGAACTGATAGTCGATATTGACAAGTTTCGTTATAAAATGGAATATTCTAAAGACGAAAAACTGAATATGGTGGAATGTTATATCATATGCCATAAAAATTCAGTTCTGCAGCTGAGGAATACTTTCATAGATATTTTAATCGTCGTCAACCTGCTCTATGTACATTTAAGAGGCTTTATGATAGTTTACGCAGATATGGATGTTTTACTAAGCCACCAAAGGAACGTAATGAAATTAACGTAGCAGCACAAATAAATGTTTTGACAATGGTAAATCAAAATCCACCTACATCAACTGGTGAGATTGCGGCAGAAGCTGGCACATCTCAACGAACTGTAGTTAAGGTATTGAAAGTGCACAAGTTCCACCCGTACAAACTTTCAGTTTCTCAAACTTTGCATGCTGGTGACGAACATCGAATTATTATTATTTTTTTGTACATGGTTTAGAGACATGTGCCTAGACAATCCACAGTTTCCATTAAAGGTGTTATGGTCAGATGAAACTAGATTTACTAACTGCGGTATGTTCAATAGATACAATGAGTATATGTGTACTAAAGAAAACCCTTTCCATGTAGAACAAAGACGACCCCAGATAAAAGTTGGTTTTAATGTTTGGTGTGGTATCATAGGGTCTACTATTCTGGGGCCTTTTATCAATGACGAATCACTTACTCGGGAGCGCTACTTATATTTCTTGTAAATACACTTTTCAAGACATGTTGCATAATTTGAATTTCAGAACTCGTTTAGAAATAGAGTGGTTCCACAATGATGGAGCACCTGCTTATAACTCGTTATTAGTAAGATAACACTTAGATAATATCTATCCAAACTCTTGGCTAGGAAGAAATGGCCCACGGGAATGACCACTCCGGTCTCCCGATTTGGCACTTATAGACTTCTATTTATGGGGTGCGCTAAAAAACAAAGTTTACAAAAGATAGTATGTGACCTAAGACATTATTATTATTACAAGCAATTGAAGAAATTGATAGGCGGTCTGTGAGGAAAGCGGTAACGTCAATCTTAAAAAGATGCAATTTTTGTCTAAATAACAATGGTGGTCTTTTCGTACATATATTGTAACCATTATTATGTACTTTAATTTCTTAAGATTTTAGTAAGTACCTACTTATTTAGATTTTTCGATATATCTGATATACCTAATAAAAAAATCGTTCAGGTTTTTTGGAATAGTTATTAATAAATCAATCTATTTCATGGCTACCTACGTTAAAAGTGAAAATTAGAGAGAAAAGCACCCATAACTCCGTTATTTTTATTAATAACTATATCGAGTATTATATCGTTGAAAAGTTCGAAAAATGTCCGATTTTTTGAGGTCATAGCCAACTACGGTTTCCATTCAAAAAAAGGTAAGTTTGTGTCATATCTCGAAAGCGAGAGCTGTCACGCAAACGAGGACATGACAATCATATTTGGGATACAATTCTTCTTGAGAAATGTTATTCCAAGCTACCTGACTTTGTCTTAGAACCTCCAATGTCTTAAGTTTTAGACGTCGATCTTGATCGACTACAATAAAAAAAATTACATGAAGAAACATTCAAGAAATTTTAATCATTTCCTCCTTACAATAACTCCTATGTTGTACCCAACCAATATTAAATTAAAACATTTCCTTCAAGGTGTTGTTATTTCTTTGTCAGTGAGTATATTTTGTTAAATAATAATAATCACCAAAACGCAAATTGTTAACTTTCCTTTTTATTGGCTTTAACATATTAGTAGAGTACAGGCAACTTAATATACACGTATTTAGTGTGTATGTTTATCGATATTTTTCGATCATAATTCTGTAAATAACTACCAAATACAGCTTGTGTTAATTTTCCATTTTAGTGACTAACATATTAGTACCGTATAGGCAACTCAATATACACAGATTTAGCGTGTATGTTTATCGAAATTTTCGATCAAAATTCTGTAAATAACCACCAAACGCAACTTGTTAATTTTCATTTTAGTGATTACCATAGGGTAGCGTATAGGCAACTTAATATACACGCATTTAGCGTGTATGTTTATCGATATTTTTCGATAATAATTCTGTAATTATACATATATTAAAAAAGAAATAGCATCAAAACCCAGTTGGATTATTATAAACGGGACTTTTGAAAATGAAATTGTTAAACCTCGTAAATATATTCATAGAGTGAGTACCTTAAAGCGAGCTGTAAAAGATTACAAAAATTTGTCAATAAAACAAATGTTATCAGAGTTTATAGGAAACCTAAACTCCACACATAATTGAAATATTTGGCTAATATGTGAGAATTTAGACAAGTATAGTGCCAGTCATAATATCCCTGAACTAGAGATGAGCTTAGCGATTTTTTGGTCACCGGTATATTGGTGACAGTGACTTACAAGTTTCTTTAAACAGTGACTGAGGTCGCTGTTTCAATGTCTGTTTTGGTGTGATATTTTATGTTAATCAAAATCAAATAGTATTAGGGTACGTTGTATGAGCGTTGTCGTTGAACGATTTTTTAATATCAGATTTTGACATTGAACCATGGTTTATCTTGGACTCCTGCAGTACTGCTGATAATTAACAATTACGGCAGGATTATTAGTTTTCATGTGCTTCTTGATGTTAAAATTTGTTGTTATATAAGATTTTATTTATAAAAAATATAGTACTTGGCATAGTGATCAATATCAGCCGTAAATAACTTTCAAATATTACTTATTTTTTTACGTTTAGTAGGCGACATTTTTTCCAGTTTTTTTTTGAACCGACTAACAACAACTAATAAAATTAAAAATATGAAATCACATACCGACGACGGGTGAAATATTGTACTACCGTTGCCGGTACGACTACACGAGGTACCGTGGGCCGGGCAAGTAGTTACCAAATCCATTGATTTGCATAGAATTAGGTCGCCGGTAGAACAATCACGATCCCAGGACGATACGACTATATGAGGATTACGAGGGTCCGTGCGGCGTTCAGGCAGCGACTCAGTTCACTGTTTTGCGGAGAATTAGGTCGCCGGTAATATCAGCGACCATTTCAAGCACTGTTAGAGAATCACTACCCTGAACATAGGGGAAGTTTTGGACAGGAGGAATCTCAAAACTTCACTGAACAAATTTTATAATTGTGTTATCAGCGATGATGTATATAAACTTAGAGTCAGTAAGAAAAAACAATGTGTTAAAAATAGTGATCGTAATATGGGTGTTCCTCATGGATCAGCATTGGGGCCTCTAAATTTATATTCTATGTCAATGCTTACTGATTGTTGGCATACAGCAAAAAATGGCAACTTCAGGATATAGTCTCTATTGCTGATGTAATGTCTGCTGAAAAGGAGTATGCCCAGGCCGTAATAAGATGATATTAGTCTTCTTTACAAGGGTATGAATAAGTAAAAAACAACGATGTCTTCAACTTTATTTCATTTTTGATAACTGCAGCTGTAAATAAAGTATATCACAGGAATGTGTACATCAATATAAAATATAATATCTGCTTTAATAAAAAAAACTATAATATCCCAACTTTTCAAAATATCTATCCCATGGTAAACTCATAACTGGCGGGGCATTTTCCAGTGACTAGCTTGTACAGGTCCTTTTCGATGTCCCCTAGCAATCCGGAAGCACCAAAACGGAACAAGTCCGCGTTCAACCAGTCATTACCTAGAATTTCTTTGATCAAAATCAACCAGTTAATGGCGTCTTGGGATGTCCGGATACCTCCTGCCGGTTTCAAGCCAACCTGAAGTGTAATATATTGTGATAACTTTCAGTTTACGCTGCTAAAAATTAAGAAATCTTAAATAAAAACTAATCTTGCGAATAAAATAACGACAAAAACCATTCAAATAAACAAGAGTACCATTCAACTGCTACCAACAAGCTTTTGATTTCATTCTAGAATTCTATACCATATACAGTGGCATACCAGAAGCGAATTCTCGAAACGAGATTGTCTTATGAGAAGGCAGTCTTTAGTGGATGAGAATGTGTAGCACATCTGTTTCGATATTAGTCATTGTTTGTAAATTTTCATAAAATAAAGAGTGAGCGTAAAAATTGTACGTACATATTTGACAAATGAAATATAAAATTGTTATAAGCTTCAAAGAAACAATGAAACGAGTTGCTCTTACAAAGTTACAAAAGTTGACAACTGAAGATCTGAAACTAGAGCTTTTTACTTCTAATTACATATAAACTTAAAACAATCTACAAAGAAAAAAAAAGAGAATTAACATACCATATACCAAGTTTAGTCTGAATTATTATATAATTCTATTAAAAAATAATAAGCCTTGCTGATTATAAGAACATAAATTAGCCTCGGAGTTTCAATTCTTTTTTTTATATGAATATAAGTAAACCTCTCCATTTATTGTATCCAATGGTTTTGTTCCGTAATTTTGTTACGCATTTACATACTCTAGGTCCCTATTTTTCGTAACATATACACAAAAGAGTCTAGTATATACATAAAGAGTATATACATGCTTGTTATTGTTAAAATACTTTCAGCCTTAAATGATTCTTTAAGTGATCTGTAAAAGCTGTGGAACCTTTTGGCTTACTCCATGAAGATGACAGCTTGTCCTCATTGTAAATAAATACATTTTTAAAAAACATTTCAAGGTTTCTGATATTCTTGTCTTTTTTGACTTAATTCATCTTTTTGGCATATGTCTTTCGCAATTTTTGTGGTTTTCATCATTTATTTTCATTTTAGACATTTACATCATTTGACTTTTTTTATATTTTAATATATAAAAGATTAATCAAACAGTAAAATCATAAATAACATAACATAATCGCTAAATGACGAACAAACCTAGTTCTTTTCATACCATCTTGACTTTGATGGAAAAAAGTATCAAGGAAGAAACAGAGAAACAGAAATGACTGTCAGGCAGAAAATCTTCTGATGGTAAAGTCAACAGATACCACAAAAAGAAAGATTATATCAACTATTATTACTGGGATTAATTTTTTACTGACTCTATAGAGGTAGGTTTAATCACCATATAACCCACTCTGTTATTTTTAACGTTGACATACTGCTAAATTTTTTGAAGATTTTAACAGATACCGAAAGCTTTTGAATGAGTGGGTGGTGTCCCCTAAAGAGCCGCAGAAAGATGTTGACTTCAGGAATCAATCTGAAAGTCACAGCACAATGCAGCCATCAGAGTCACAATCCTTGAATTCCCTGACTTTTCTGATTTATTTGAGGTTAGCGATGAGGTTTCCACCCCCTGTGGGCTACAAAATAATTTAACAAATATTTCACTATTGAGGAGTTGCATTTTTTTGTTTTCCTGTGTATTTGTCATCAATAAAATAAAAACAACCGAATCGCCAATTATCTGGATGGAATATACAAAGGGAGATAATTATAGAACAAAACTCAACATACTGTTCTGTTAAATACATATTGAGTATTCAGTTTGATTAAAGGGTTCACACTGCATGTCCATCGATCGTATAGGACTTCCTGACTCCTATAATTAGTAGTGTAAGTAAGTGGGCGCCGATTACAGCCCACAACTCGACAATCTAACTTGCTACAGAGTGTGAAATTGTATAGCTGGCCATTTGAATAGTTATTATTTGAAGACAAGAAACAATTGAATTGGGGAGATGTTAAAATTATAAAAACTTAATACAAGCTTATAAGTACTTTGCTAATAACCAAATATAATTATATGTATAAAGTCTTCACACCTTAGGGTGGTATAAAGACTTCATAGCAACTTAAATTATTGACATTAAAAAAAAACAAACTGTTAAAGCTGTCATACCTTGTAGCCCATTTTTTGGTGGTACTCCCTAATAGCTCTCGCCATAACCACGCCTACAGGTAAAGTTGCGTTCACTGCTTCTTTGCCAGTGGACGTTTTTATGAAATCTGAACCAGCCATCATTGCAACCAGTGACGCTTTGTATATCTGAAATTATATATAAAATTATTTTACTACAAATTTACTATAGCAAGTTAATCATTCTTTAAAGTGAACACAGTTTTTCACCTGAGATCGCCTTTGAAGTTAATTGTTAGATGCAAATGAGGTTTTGAGTGAAAGTTCAGTCTCATCACAAATACATTATACATTTAAATACAATAAATCTTGTGGTACATTGTTTATGTTGTTCCTATATCAAAGAATTTTAATGAAAATGGTCTTCTGTTCTATAAAACACTATAATTTTGAAAACCTTCATCTCCAACTCTACTAAAACAACTAAAGGGAAACAATTGGGGAAAGATAAAGTATCTGATTCATAAAGACAGAATTGATGATTACAGAATCAACAAACTTTAAACAGAAGAAACATAAGTTTGTATGTCTCTTCTTGAAAAATAGACAACAAAAAATAAAAAGATTGTATAATAATATTAAAAATTATTATGGAAACTCAATATGCAACCAGGCAGTAACCAATGAAAGATTAAAAAAAAAACAATTCAAGATCAGAAAGTTGTAGATAACGGGGTTGGCAACAATGAAGGCATTGGAAAAACAAATAGGGAAAAAGGAGATTCAAATTGACTATCATTTTAGTATTGATCCAAATCTTAGAAAAACAAATAATAGACAACAATACATATTTAAAAATACTTTTACATGAATAGGGTACTCTATAGACATCAGACAGAATTACTGCAGAAAAGGAAGCGTACATTTGCTGTGGACTATGACTATGAGACAAAAATGATATAGACAATGGGGACTGTAAATGTCTACTTAAAATGATACACCAACATTGACTCATAGAGAAAAAGAAATGTAAACATTTTGCTATGAAATATCAAATATATTCAGACAATAATACCCACACTCCAATGAAGTGAGCTAACAAAACAAAAGTTCTATGAACTAGATCCTCAAAAAGAAAATAAACATTAAAAACAATAAGTTGCAAGAGCTTGACAGTTATGCTTATTTAAAACATATTATAAAATAAAAAAAAGGGAATAAAAAAAACATAAAACTACAGAAAAAAAAGATTGAATTGTCCTGCCTTTAGTAAGAGCTGTACAAAATAAAAATATACTAATGAATTTAGGTTCTAGAGGAAAGAAAAAGCTGGTAGTGATACAAAGAGCAATGAAGGACCAAATGTTCTAAACAACACTTAAACATGTCAGGAAACAATCTCCTGGATATAAAGAGATCTATCAAACTGACAAGAATTTGATAGGAACCAGATAAAAACCAACTGCACTGCTAAAGTTATTGATAAAACAAAAATAAAGTACTCAGCTATTCGATTAAACATGTTTAGAGATTTTCTTACATTTTCCATTGATCCTAATTCTCCAGTCGCCAAAATAGCCTTAAGATGTGCCTTTGGACCACAGGCTTCTTTCATTTGCTGAATTTCCTGGTACAGCTCCTGCCATTGTCCAGTGATAACCAATGGACGATTGATAACAATATCAATTTCGGTAGCACCTTGTTCTACAGCATATTTGATCTCATCCAGTCTTGATTTCAATGGAGTTTGACCACTGGGGAAACCAGTTGCAACTACCAAAAGAAGAAACAGATACTATTATCATGTCCTGAATATATATTTGTGTGTTTTATGTACTGAAATTAGTTTATTTTGGTTAAAGTCTTTGTTAAAAATACAGTGTGAAGTCTCAGTAACAAACCTGAAGCGACCAATTGATTTCTTTTGTGATACAGGCTTTTCATTTTATGTTTCAGTTCAAATGCCAACACACAACTGATAGTATAAAGGTAGGTTTAGGATTTAATTTTCCTTTTTTAGAACATGAAATTAGCCAAATAAAAAAACATAGATATCTAAAAAAGCCTCATTGTTGCATAGAAGATCAATGGTAATTAAATAATTGTAACACTTTGAATTTGATCTACATTTTGTGAAAACAGGGCACAGTAGAACATGCAGTACTAGTAAAAGCAGGCAGACATTACCATGATACACAGCCATATCCCCACAAATAAAGTTGTTCAGATAATAGCAATTATTTAGTGAAAATTAAAAAAAAACTCTGAAGCTACTAAATATTTCTATCTTACCTGAAGCTACGTTGATTTTATCCAACATATTCATCTTCTTCAGTGTCTTTACAGCATCTGCAACTCTCGAAGGGTACACACAAACTGCACCAGTATGAACAACTGAATTTAAATCATACTGAAACCCCATTTGATTGAGAATATCTTCGTTTACTGGTCGGGCAGCTTTGAAACACAACCTGGATACATTGCTCAAAGTGTCATCACCAGCCAGGGTGGTTAAATCAATGCAAGTTACAGCTCGTAGGAGCCAAGCTGCTCTATATTCACCCAGTAATTCTTTAGAGGATACCAGGGCATTGGCGTACGACTGAATTGCCTCTTCGTTTATAGTTACATTATTGAGCCAACCCAAATCTTTAACAATATATAAACAATTATACAATGATTTGGGCATATAAGTTATAGTGGTACTTACCCAACTCACAG